>CM076188.1:10695908-11895908 GCA_038277355.1 Encarsia formosa
TTTGAAACGCCTGAGTTTAATTTTTTCACCACGAGAGGCGCTGAGTGCCCTGCCATTGTTGAATACTTGAATGCCAAATTCCGTCGAATGTTGGTATTATATATATCGTGGTTGGTACCTACCTACCTATTTGTCGGGTAGGTGCACTGTGCATAGTGCATTATACTTGTGTGGGTGTTCTGCAAGCGGTACGTACTATAGAAATTGGTTTTTCTCGTATTTTCTAACAAAGTATTTTTGTAATTTGTATCCATCACAAATAAATAGTGGATTTTTTATTCATTTTGAAGCCACAAGTATTGGAACGTTGTTCAAATGATATATAGTTTTTGTTTCTTACTTGGTTCCAGTTATTTGCGATTTTGGGATTGAGAAGAAAAATTTTTTTAGTAAGTGACTTATTTTTGATCGAGTACCCGAGTAGTTACCTAGAAGTATTACAGTTTATTAGATTTAACTTTTGTTTTTTACAGTTTATTTTTTTGGAGAGACAATTATTTATCATGATTACTTGTCGAGACCTTCATCAACGTCACGTAAGATCAAGATTGACAAAAAAACGTAAGTTAAATAATTTTAACAAATATTTAATTAATTTAGTATGCTAAGGTATTTAAACACATAATTTCATTAAAAACTACAAAAGTTTATAAAATACAAATGTAAATATAAATTAAACAAATTTAATAGCACTTCTTTTATTTGCAAATATTAAGATAAGAAATTCTAAAATATTTAAAGTTTTTAAATGTATAAGTAATTCTACTTTATTTGTTTAGAAAAAAATCAAACTTATAGATAAAATGATTCCTGATCAACAAAATCTCCCTTTCTCAATGGCTTCAAACAATTTTCATGATTCGGCATGGTCTTACAATAGCAACAGCAACAAAGGATTCGAAATGGAAATTCACCCAGAACATTCCATTGAAAAAGAAGAAAAAGAGAGTGTAATAACAATGTATTTTGAACACTCAATTTGCCGGAAAAAACTTGCTCTGCAATTGATGCTTCCAATAGAGTCTCTTGATACATGGCTGGTGGCAAAAGTTCAACAAGACATAAAAAAGTTGAATGCTCAGTTGAACAAAATTAAATATCATTATTCAACTTTAATGGATAGATGCTCAGCTGATTTGCATCAACCTTCTCATGGAAACAGTATTAACAACAGCTCCAAAAGTTCAGATTTGGATGTATTACAGAGATTCTGTACTTGTGAAAAAAATAGTAAAGAGTTAAAAGTTGAAGAGCAGCATTTTACAGATCAAGAGGAAGATGCTATTACTCTGTACTATCAACGCAAGATCACTGAAAGTGTATTAGCAAAGTTGTGTACTATCTCCATAGAGTCTCTAAATAAGTGGCTAATGGAAAATACTAGAAGAAATGCTGAAAAATTACAAATGAAATTTGAAAAAATTGTAAGAGATTTTTCAGCTTTTAATGATAAGTTATCTGTTGATACCAATGATCTGATTCTGCCTCATAGTGACAGCATCAGTAGCTCTTCTTTGAAACTGCAGTCAGCTTCTGAAACTGATCCTAAGATAATGCAACCATATCGTTCTTATGAAGATGAAAGAAAAAATGCAATTAGACTTCACTACAAAGGTTATTTAACTTCAAAACAATTGGCATTATTTTTAAATATTCCAATTGTGTCTCTTGATTCATGGCTGATTGTAAAAATTCACGAAGATGTAAAAAAATTAAGTAAAATTTTGCAAAATAATTTTATGACACTGAGCGCAAACAATCAGTTTTTTCCAAACTTGCCCCAAAAGAATGCAAACTCAACAAATTTGCAAACTTCTATAAAAAACAGTATTGATTGGGAAAACAACTTACATTGTTATAAAAATAGTTCAGCTGCAGAATCCGTTATAATTTCTGACAATGAAAGCAGCAGTGATAATTATAGTAATTTAAAAATTTTACAAGCTATTCCTTCTACTGTATCACCTTTTGGTAAGACTATGAATAATTTAAGAATTATAAATTTTAAAAGTAATGTTCATAATGACACAATTCATTCTTTTGATTTCAAAAAAGAAAATAGTGAAAATCATAGTAATCTACAAATTTTAAGAAATATTCCTTCCACTGAGTCACCTTTTGGTACTAGCATTAATAAAAATGTAATTAATAACATTCGTTATGCAAGCACACTGTACAAAGATAATTTTGCATTTGAAGATTTCATTACTTTACATAAATCTTTAAAAAAACCCAACACGAGTAAGTCTAAAACTTTATCTAAGAATGAATTTGATCAAGAAAAAAATCAAAATTCTAAAATAGATCATTCGAGTGATTTTGAAAGTGAAGAGTCCAATATCTTGGTTATTGATAAACAAACCGAAGAAAAACAACTAAACCACAATGTTCACCATCAAGATAATATAATTATTAAGGAAACTGATACCTTGCCTGTTAATGAATATGCTGAAGAAGAACAGCTTAGCTACAATATTCATCATCAAGATGATATGATTGTTGAAGAAACTGATAGCTTGCCTGTTCATGAACATATTGAAGAAAAAAAGCTAAACTACAATGCTCATCATCAAAATGACAAGAATGTTGAAGAAATTGAAATCGGTCCTGCTAATATACATAATGTAGAAAAACATCTAAACTACTTCGAAAATTTGCTCGATAATAAATCTGTCAAAGAAAGCCAACAAAGTTATGAACATTATCAAAACAATTTAACCCGTGAAGAGACTGAGACTTTGTCTTTTAATGTACATATCGTGGAAAAACAGCTAAACTACCTTGAAGCGTTGCTTGATTGTAAATCTGTCAAAAAAAGACAAAAAAATTATGAACTTCATCAAGACAATTTTTCCAATGAAGTGACTGTGAGCTTGCCTGTTAATAAATATGTTAAAGAAAAACAGCCAACTTACCTTGAAACTTCAATTAATAATGAATCAATCAAAGAAAGTCAACAAAATTATGAACTTCATCAAGAGACTAAGACCATGTTTGGTAATGAAACAATTGAGGAAGATCCTCAAAATTATATTTATCAGGAGGATGATGGTTTTTTTGATAATATTAATTCCTATCTCAGTGTTGGATACATCGAGGAAAAAGAAAAAAATTACGAACTTTCAGATCAAGACGTCAATTCGTTTGAACAGACCAATCAAATACCAAGCGGTTCGTGCAAGCCTCCAAATTTTTTCACGGAAAGTACTTTTAAATCTTATACTGAAGCTGATAAAGAAGGAGCACTTGCTCTTTTCAATCTGTACATTCAAAATGTTTACGACTACCACTCTGCTACCTTGCATCACCAAACCATTTCTACGTTCTCATCAACTGAAAACAGCAGCAGCAATGACAGCCACACCGCTCCGCAAAGTTTCAATTCTAGCTTTTCTTCTAAGTCATCCTTCAGTTCTGACTCCAATAGCTCCGGAAGTGGTAGTGATAGCTCTAATGGCAGTTCTTCATCCTCGGGATCGTCTTCCAGTTCTGACTCTACCAGCTCGAGAAGTCGCAGTGCAAGTCGTCAAAGTTTTAGGCATCGCTCTTCTTCAAAATCGCCTTCCAGTTCACGCTCTAACAGCTGCAGAAGTCGCAGTGTTAGTCCCGAAAGCTCATCTTCAGATACGTCCTTCACATCCAACATTAGTTGTAGCAGCAGAAAAAGTATCCCACAAAGCTTAAAAAAATATTCATCCTCAGAATCAATTTCTATTCCTAACTCTGTCATCAGTAAAATTTGGTCACCAGTTTTTAAAAATAATACACCTCTAGGCCTTGTCAACGAAGATGGTATCATGGAAAAACCTTGTGAAGAAGAAGACACAAATAACCAGGAAAAATCGTCTGACATTATTGAAAAAGACAAAGACAAGAATGACAGCAATGATGTGGATAGTTGCAAGGAAAAATCTTTCAATGATAGCAGAGAAGCTATTCTGAAGGAAAAATCTTTTAACAGGA
The DNA here is from genome assembly GCA_038277355.1 of Encarsia formosa. Lineage (NCBI taxonomy): Eukaryota > Metazoa > Arthropoda > Insecta > Hymenoptera > Aphelinidae > Encarsia > Encarsia formosa. The sequence continues at coordinate 10,699,872 of CM076188.1, forward strand.
GTAAAGAAAACAGTAGCAAAAATATAAAAAAAAAGTCATGGACACGCGGTAGTCAATACAGTGACGAAAAAAAAGAAGAAATGGTCGCGCTCTATCGAGATACCGATATATCTTTAAGAGCTTTGTCACGTAAATCAGGTATAGCAAGTGACACTTTAAAAAAATGGATGACAGGATTAGAAACTAAGTACAAACGTAGAAAATATTCTGATAGTGAAAGAAAGCGAGCTCTTGAATTTTATCGAAAAGGAAATATTAGTATCGAAGCAGCAGCGCAAAAACTAGGCATTTTGAGAGCAACGTTGAATCATTGGGTTGTCAAAACCAATTCAAAAAAGACCATATCAAAATATTCTGCTCAACAAAAAAAAAAAGCACTTGAGCTGTATAACCAAGGTAATATAACTCAAGTCGAAGTGGCCCGTCGACTTAAAGTCCCTCGATCAATTATAAGACAGTGGGTACACGAAAAAGATTATTGGGCAGACGGAGTCAAGCCTGATAAAGTTGTGAGGAAGTATACCGAAGAAGATAGAGAGAAAGTACTTGAGCTTTATCGCAAAGGTAATATTACCCAAAATGAAATAGGACGTCAACTGAAGATTCCTCGAGGAACTGTTCATAATTGGGTACATCAGAAAGAATATTGGGCTAACGAAACAAAACCGGTTAAGACTGGTCAACCGTACTACCCTGCTGAGATGAGAAAACGAGCCCTTGAGATGTATAATCAAGGTAATTTTTCTCAAAATGAAGTTGCTCGTCAATTCAAAATTCCGAGGCCAACTTTGCAACTTTGGATCAATAATGAAAAACAAGAGCGCCAAAAAGCTAGTCGCGTCACAAGAAGAAAGAAGAATAGTTCGACTTAGCATGGAGTTTCAGATAAATTTTTTCAAGGTGTGTCGTCACAACACGTTAAGCTTATTCTAACATTAACGCATGAAGAGGCTAAGAAAATAAAATAAGGACATTTTTTTAAATATATTTATTGTGAAATTTTTTTAAACTACTTTTCAGTATAAAAGTAATGAAAGTTGCAGCAAACTCTGCTTGTCTTTTATTTTGATACTAATTTTTTTTTATTTTACTATCAATTGAAATTTTTGAAATTAATCTCGTTCTTTCAAGTTTTTTGAAAAATATCAAAGAAAAAAATTGTTTATAAATTATTAAGAGATATATTTGAAAATTCAATTATATATGAAGCGATCAGTTAAATTTAATAATTTATTGTTCGAAATGCGTAAAAAAGAGTCATATAATTGAAGTTTTTGGACAAATAAAACTTTGTTATTTAATTTTTTATTTAGTTTTAGATTTATTCGTTGTTGATAAACGATTTTGTAGAATAATATTTCATGAATAAAGTCAATAAAATTAATAGTATTGTTTTATTTCATAAATTCTACATCAGTATGATTATTACTAAAATTATTAAATCACCACTGTTATAATTTGTATTAGCTTTTGATATAATTTTTCTCTGATGAAAAAAAAAAATGAAATTTTTTTTATGATATCCAGCTCATATCTAACTGTTTGCGAATCCCAGTTGGTGTAGCGAGAAAAAACTTTTCATTTATTAGTAAAAATTAAATGTAATACAAAAGTAAAATTAATCTTCTCAGCTCAAAAACAGTAATAAGACCTTTTTACATAGTCTGAAGATAGATTGAAAAACAAAAATTATATTTTATTAAATCATGTATACAAAAATAAAAAGTTATAACAGTGTATAGCCGTACAAAAAAATTTACCTCTCAATTAAGTGAAATTGTGATATGTGATAAAATCAAAACTGGTGCAAATGATCAACCATCATCAGGCGCCCAAGCAAATATGTACATACAATTCGTCAAATCATTGCATTTTTTATTTTGTATCTATTAAAAAAAATTTCAAAAAAATTGAAAATTAAAAAGTGAGTTAAAAAAATCAAATAAAAAAAACATCTTGACAAGTAAAAAATAAATAAAAAAATTTGCAGCAAAAATTTTGTAAGAAATTTACGACTAGATACTTGTGTTTGCAATAATTAAAAATAAATCAGAAAATTCAGTTCCATTAACCATTTTCATTAAGCTATTAAATATTTATCATGATTATTGTTTGCTGATGCTTGGAAAGGTTTGAGTTGACAAGTCAAAAACAAATAGAGAAATTCTTGTATTCAAAGTATGTTAAAATTAATTTCAATATCAAATATTTAATTTAAAAATTATTATTAAATTTTTTTTTAGTATTGAAAGTCTTCATCAAAAGCGTTATGAAAATATTTATATAAAGTTTCATTTGGAATAATTTTTATAAACTTGCGTAAAAAATGTATTAGTGTAAGATGTGCAAGTTGAACAGAAAAACGTAGACGAGTAGTTTCAGTTGTTATTGACCTGAAAAATTATGGGAAAGCTTTAATCCTCGTAGTTGAAGGTAACGCCCAGTTAGTCCCTTTTCACTTCAGTCGTTGCTACGAGTCAGACCGGAAAATGGTACATGGACGTATTTTTGTTAACGTTTCTTCATTGTAATTTTTACTGAAATAAAAATTCATTTATATTTAAATTAATTTTATATAGTATATTTTATTTTTACGTTTTTAAAATTGGAACAAAAGTAACGAGCCAAGAGAATTTATTTTTAGCGTGATCAGTGCATTGAGACCAAATCAAGTTAAGTGTTGGAAATAACAATGGCTAATACGGAAAATATAAACTTCTACGACGAAAATTACAGTAATTTAAAAATTTTGAGAAATATTCCCCGCTCAACATCACTTTTTGGGATTTTCATGAAGAAAGATAAAGAAAACATCAGCAATAACAAAAAACCTCGTTCGAGTCGTAGTAAATTTACTGGTGACGAGAAGAAAAGGGTAAAAGTGGTGAAAGAAGAGAAAAATACTTCTCAGAGAGCTTTAAATTACAAAAAACATTTTCTAGATGGTAATAAATATACTTCTCAAGACAAAGAAAGTGTGATATCACAGTTTAAAAAAAAAAAAAATTCCCTCAATGCATTATCTCGGCAATCAGGTATTCCATCGACTACTCTTTACGAGAGGACAAGTGAACTGAAAACGAGACGCGTCAAGAGAAAATATTCCGTTGAGAAAAAAAAGAAAATACTAAAAATCTTTCAAGAAGGTAATTTAACTCTTCATGAAGCAGCCAAAAAATTTGACGTTCCACTGGGAACTCTAACAAATTGGATTTATAATAAGAAAATGATTATTAACTTAAATCGGCAATCAGACAAACTGAAAAATAGTAAAAGTACAAGAAAGTTTCCCAATGAATAAAAAGTTAAACAATCATGTTTTTTTTATAAATTTTGACCGTGCAAAACATGGAATACCATTATTAAAGATTTTTTGTATAACTCTCAAAGTTTAATGTATCTTTGGTAGACTCAACAACATGTCACTCATATTCACATCATTTGGTTAGAGAAAGTTTATATTTTTAGACAAAATTCCACAAAAAAGAAGTTGAAAAAAGACATTTTATGCAGATATGATCTATTCGATTTCAAAGAAAGTTTGAAACAACACCATTGTAGAAAAAATATGAATCTGTACTTGTAATAAATTACTTATTTTATAATTAATAACTTAATTTTTTAGAAGAATTTCTTAGAATTGTAAATTAAAAAATTTAATGTAAAATTCGAATGTAGAATTAGAAATTTGTAATATATATCAATAATATTGCTTGATAAGTATATGAATTTTGTAGTTTAAGTAATCATCATTGATTTTAATACTGGAAAAGTTTAATATAATACCGTAATAAAAATATTAATTTTTTATAATTTTTCTGTAAGTCAATAGTTATTTTTACCTATTTTTCAAAACCATACATACATTATTATTTCTCTTGATTAAATATAAAATATACGTATATCAGATTATTACGAAATTTTTTAAATTTGAAAACTATTTTGCTTGCCTGAGATCATGAAATGAAAATAAAATGTCGATACTTAATTCAATTTAAAATATTTATAACTACAGAAAATTTTTGAAAAATATTAAAGATAAAATCTTCATGTTATTTTTGGACAAAGATTTTCTTCTTTCGGTACTGCCACTACACTAATAGTCAAAGTCCTGAACTTTTTGTCTGTGTAGTTGGTATCCGTGTATAGGTAAACAAAAATCTTTAGTTCAAATCCATTGTTTACACTTGTCACCCGTTCGCAGAGATTCTTTTTTGGTCTTTATTGAAGTGTACATAAACTATTTTTACGGTTCACCTGCTGATCATTTTTTAAAATTAGTATCCGGTAAATTTCTTTATTTAATCTGAAGGAGATAATCACGTAATTTACAAAATAATACTATAGATAGTAAGTGTCTGACAAATTTTATGAGCTAAGAAAGTTATTGAGCCCAAAGAATCATTCAAGTGTAATATTATACATGAACTTTTGAATTAATAATAAAATTTTGTTTTATTTACAGTTCACATATATTTATTCAAAAAGAATTGTCAACCACTGGAAAAACATTTGAGATATTTCTACAGATAAGAGTACTAAGTCAATATATTTCTAGTATATGATCTTGTAGCAATATTAACTCATTAATTGTGAAAAAAAGGCATTGTCTTAATTGTTCTATCATATTTTCTGAATACCTACTACCACATAATACTAACTGTTCAAAATGTTTGCTTCATTGAATATAAAACAGAACTCAGGATTTGCTTTTGACAAAAACAACTACAATAATTATAGTAATTTAAAAATTTTACAAAATATTCCTGTATCAAAATCACCCTTTGGTGTAAGCAGTAGCTATAAGAATAATAATTTGAAAATCTTAAAATATAAAAATGATACAAAAGTAAACAAAGCCAATTACAGTAACTTACAAATTTTAAGAGACATTCCTTCCACGAATTCACCTTTTGGAAGAAGACTGATTAGAAATAAAGAAAATTATAACATTGAAAAATCTGGTTTGAATAGTGATAAATGTACTCTTGAAAAAACTATTAGAATGGCGTTAGATGGGTGCAATAATGCTTCTCTTTCAGCATTATCACATCAATCACACCTCTCATTCACTACATGCCATAATTTGAGTAGTGGATCAATAACTGGACGCATTCTTAGAAAATATTCCCTGGAGGAAAAACAACAAGCAATTAATTTATATCGTCAACATAATTTTAAATTAAAAGAAGTAGCTCAGAAATTAGGCATTCCAACTTCAACTTTAAAAAATTGGGTATATCACAAAACATTAAATGAAAAAGAAAAAAAGGATTCTGTTGAGCAGGAAACAAAAAATGATAAAAGAAAGTGTATTATTGAGTTATAAAACAAAGCGCTTAAGTTATAACATCAATTTAAAGTTGAAATATAGTCATGCTTCAAACTAAGATCATCTTTAAAGCTTTAAAAAAAAACTGTTGCCTTGAGATTTTAAGTATGTATACAACCAGTTGGCCAAAGAAAAACCACTAGAACTTTCTTGTTATGGTAACTTTTTTATGCAAGAAATAGCTCAAAAATAACATATTTGATGGTTAAAAAAATTATGAAAGCTGTCTTAAAACTGATTCAACTCTGTGCATATAAAAAAAACCAAAATAATTTTTGAGTTGCAAGATATTATCGAGTGGTTGTTAAAATTAAGTGTTGTGTGTTTTAAAGAATGTTTAAATACATTTTGTATCTTTTTTTTCAGATATTTTTAAAATTTGACGAATTACTATTAAAATTTATATAAAATAATTGAAACTTTGTATTGTTTATGATGAATAGAAAATAAAATTTACAATATTTCATAATGCCTAGCTTAAATAATACCCTGTTTGAAAAATTTGATTTAGTTTTATTCAATATTCACTTAGACAATGAGCTGTTAATCATAAGCATTTAAGATGAAAAATCTTTCAATTTTTAAAATTCTCAATTTTTTTCAATATAATCATATTTTTCCGGTAACTATTTATTTTTAACTCAATTAAATCATCATAAAATTTTTTTAGCCTTTGTCAGTAAATAATAATTATTAGTAACGATTATTGATTATGTTCTAAGATCGATTTCAATAATTAAATTTAAAAAGCACTTGAAAATCTTAATTATTAAAATGTAAAGTTTAAACGTCTTAGATAATCGCGCGCGAATTTTTGTATATATTTGTGTTTGTGTGTTCAGTATCTGCGTATTCACACAATTTGTTTTGATCCTTTTTTAATTGCCCATTTAGCCACAGTGTAAGTTGTGATGTTTCGAAAGAAAGTCTTACCCGAAATGAATTTTAAACTCTAAAAATAATTTTTATTGCAGTAGTTGTTTTAATCGAAAGGTAAATGATATGGATTAGTAAATTATTAATTATTCCAAAATCAAGTAATATCAAAATATGTGGTTGATTATTAAATTTATTTTTTTCTAAAACAGATCTCGAAACAGAACAAATAAACGAATCTATGTATCTTTTCAATTGCATTTTGGACTGGTGGTTCGCAGTTTTTTATAATTATTAGTTTACAAAGATGTGCAGGCACTACGCTTTCATTCTTTCGATTGGTCTTTTAAGTTTTTAACATTTTTTGATTATCTGGCTGAAAGTTTTTGTTCAAAACGGAACTTGGATAAAAAGGTAAGCAAGTCCCTTGTGAATAGTTCTATTTATAGTCATTCAGTGAATGAACTATCTGTTTTATATAATTTTTGATATATAAACTTTAATTTTCGATTCTTTTTTTTTAGCAGTTAAACATCATTGAGAAAAATGTTTGCTGGTCAAACGGAATTCAGTTACTTCGATGAGAGCTCTAAGAATGACTCTGGCGTGGTTTCATCTTTTAAATCTTACGATAATAACACACGAAAAAGAAAGCGCTCCGAATCTAAGATGGGCCTTTCAACCGAGCAAGATGAAAAGGAAAATGCAATTTTATTGTATCAAAATGGCTTGATTAGTAAAAAACAACTTGCGTTACAATTAATGCTCCCGGTAGAGTCTCTCAACATGCGGTTGGTTGCTAAAGTACAGGAAGGAGTAAAAAATTTGAGCGCACAATTAAACAAAATCGAAATGTATGGTGACCCAACTCATTCAACCGTCAGCGGAGTCTCGCTTGTCGAAATGCAACCAGCAGTTTTTGGTAACAACAACAACAACAACAACAACAACAACAATAATAGCTTTCAGAGCTTGAATTTTGGCGCACCTCTGAGGTTTTCTACTCCATTCAATTTTAAAAGTCGCAACGTCAAAAGGAAACGCATCGAATCTTTATGTGAGTGTTCGACAGATGTGCCAGGGAATGCCATCGCACTTTATCATCAACGCAAGATTGGTGAAGAAGAATTGGCATCATTATTTAACATCCCAGTTGAATCAATTGATAAATGGATGATTGCTAAAGTGGAAAAAGATATCGATAACTTAAAGTTACGATTAAATAAAATTGCGCAGAAAAATTTAGCTCACTCGAGTATCGATTCTACAGAAATGTCGATTTATAATGACTCCAGTCTAGGCTCATTATTAGTTTCAGCTGAGACTAGCCCGTGCAACAATAAAAAAGTCAAAACCAAAGAGCTAGTACTAACCCAGCAGTCTATTAAAGAAGTCATACAAATTCAACAGGAATTAAAAAAGTTGAATGTGCAATTAAAGCATTTGAAGACCGGCGATTCAAATTGGTCGGGTGCAATCGACGAATCTTCTACAACCCGATTTTTGAAAACTACTTCAACACAACTTCATACTCCTCAAAGGAATAATAAAAATAGATTATTCAGCTCAGGGAGCTTAACAAGTAGCTCATGTTTGAAATCTTGTTCTGCTTCAGATAGTGGTATACACCTTAGATCTCACAGTTTATTAAATGAGTTATCTTCGAAATCATATCTCAAAGTCAACAAGAGTAGCGATAAAAATAATAACTATAGTAATTTACATCTTTTAAGGAACATTCCTACAGCAAAGTCACCTTTTGATATTGAAATAAATAGATACCAAATCAAAAGTTCTCGAAATTTGGGAATTGCTCCACTCCGGAAATTTCCTAGTAACTACAGTACCTTACAAATATCAAGAAATACTCTTGGTTTGGAATCACCTCATTCTTCCAGCCTAAAGAAAAACAAAATCAATAGTAATTTGCGATTATTGAAAAGTAGTTCTTCTTGGAAATTCCCTCCAATTTTTAAAACGCAAAATATAGTCGTTAACGACAGTATTTTGCTAATATTGAGAAATATTCCCTGTTGCAACTCGCCACTTGAAATTTTCGTAAATTACAAGCATAACATAAGTAATCTACAGCTCAAATGCAGTAATATGCAAGTCTCAAAAATAAATCCAATTTCAAGAACAGAATCATTTTTTGGCTCAAGCGCTAATTGTAATATCAATTTTCAAATTTCTAGATTCTATACAACCGAGGAAAAAAAAAGAGCCGTCGAACTTTATCACCGAAGTAATATTAGCGTTAGAAAATTAGCTCGAAACTTAGACATACCAGAGACTACTTTCAGAGGATGGTTATTTGGAAGGTCCGGAGTAAAATCAAGTGTCACCATTCAAAATTCAGTTCAAACATTGAAAAAAATTAAATCAAATCAAGATCGAAGGATTTATACCGAAGAAGAAAAAGAAACAATCATAAATTTTTATCACCAAAATAATTTGGAGGTAAAAGATGTTGCTGAAAAATTTGGCATTCCGAGAGGGACTGTTTCCAGTTGGCTAGTTAGAAACAAGAGAAATAAAACTCACAAAGAGAGTGGTCCTGCGAAAGACTAAAAACATTCTGTATAGATTAAAGAATTAATTTCGATGCGGATAAGGCAGATTAAATATTGGAATTGAACATTTTTTAAAAGAAATCAAGAGAATTATTAGTCCACTTATTGTAAATTTCATACTTTTATATTGTTTAAATTCCTATTTGAAAAGATATATTTTTAAAAAATAACAATTTTATCACACGATTCAATTTTAATGTGACTATAAACTAATTAATCAAAAATATAAAAACGTTGAATGGCTATTTTTTGCATAATTATTTACCACCATAAATAAATTTTTGCAACTTTGCATCACTTACAAATTTAAAGACTACACTATAAATGGCTTTTTATAAATCAGTACATTTTAAATATTAAATAAGTCATTTACATAGATAAAGGTAACTCAGTTACAACGTTGCAATAAAAAAAAAATCATTTTATCCATCTAATGAAGTTTACGAGTAGATTTTAGTGAGAAATATGGAGAAAAGTCTCGTTAAAAGTAATGTTCCGAACTTTTTTGTTTTTCCCCCAGCTTCCGTCCCATTATTCCTGCCCGTGAAAAAATAATATTCGAACTTTCAAAGCCACTTAACGCCACGCACAATGGTCATCATTAGTCAGACTTTATGAAGCTACACGCTCGCAACAAAGTCGCGCTCATAGCTTAAAAAAAAAAAAAAAAAAAAAAAAAAGAGGGCCGGGTAAATTCAAGTACGAAAAAAGCTCGAGCATTCCAATTAATGCAAACGTTCTCAGGCTCGAAAAGCGAAACTCGGTCGTGGAAAAATGCGGAAAGGGTGTCGGCCGAAAAAATGGAAAAAGAAATCCGAATAAGACCCAAAAAGAATTTAGCTCGAAAAACTTTGAAAAAAGAAGAAGACCTCCATACAAATTGCACGCTCGGTAGTCGCGCTAAAATATCACCCCGTAAATTCGGGCAATCCCCCCCCGGCAGGAAAAACCCGGAATATCAGAATCTACTGTCCCGGCCCATCAGCCCGCCAAACATTTTAATTTTTGAATTGAAACTAGGGGAAATTTTCTTTTTTTTTTTTTCGTTTTATTTTTTTAACGCCCGGTCTTATAGGGATACTTTATTTTATCGCTTCGGGCTGGAATGGCCGCGGTAGTTTACAGACCCTACGGCCCCTTTTTATTGGCCCGTTAATGAAACGCACACAGCCATAAAGATCTTCGGTTTTTACAAAGCATACGGCTTTCGTGAATGTCGCGAGTGTAAAAACTTGATTATGAATGATCTCGTGCACCCAGGATCCAGGAGGAAATGCAAGTCATTTGTTTTCTGCCGCGTTCGACGCTGTCTCCTTTTTTTTTTTTTACCTCGGTTTTTGGTTTTTCCCCAGGTAGATGATTTTTTTTTTTTTTACCTCGAGGTTTGATTGATTGCTTTTTGAGCAAATTTAGACTTTGTTTTACTTTCTGCCCGTATCTTTTTTTTTCGTCGGTTATTTTGTATATTTTCTACGCCTTTAACGAGAACTGGGGTGTGAAGAACACACACCCACACTGTTTTTACAAACATTTTTTGCAGTTGCAAAGGATAAAAAAGTGGAGTATTTTGAATCCCTGTTTTTATGCGAGTGCAAATGTTTACTTTGAAAAAAGACATGCAAAAATAGTTTAATAGTTTATGAACGCTTTTTGGACTCCTACGTTTATTGAAAAAAAGATTCTCTAAAAGTTTAAATGAAAATCTGAGAGTAATGATGATATAAAATGTAAAGTATGCGAGTTACATCATAATTCTGTATAAAATTAAAAAGAAACTATTTATTGTTTTGGTTTTAAAGTTATTTCGTAATGAATTTCTACAAAGTTCATGGTTCAGTCGGTCTGAAAAAGAAATTATTCGTTTCCCAATTTTGGAGAATAAAAAAACATTTTCTTTTAATCCACAAAGATTAGTTTCGTTATCGCAAATCCTCGTAACACTAAAATTCAATTCATAAATATCCGATAAAAGCTCTTCCTTCTCTTTTTTTTTTCTTCCATTTATCACGTAGCTATTAAACAGTGGAAGCATCGGGAATTCCCCGCGCGTAGTTTTATATACGATCGACGTTTCATTTCTCTCCTTTCCAGTTCGATTTCCCCCCATCCTCTCTCCCCTTTTCTCTCTCTCTCTCTCGCCACGTCTCATCCGATTCGCGTATAGATTTAAAGGTCACAGGACGATTTGTTTTGCGAGGTCCAAAGCCGCGCTATATTTATTTCTCTCCCTCGCCACCAGATAGCGAACCCCTTTAGCGGCGCGGGGGGAATTTTCGGTGGCCGAAAAAAGAAAATCGAATTTTTCGCTCCGCAGGAAAATTGGAATCGGCCAACTCCGCGCTTGTCTAAATCGAGATAGGAGAAAGCACGGATTTTGAATTTTTTTTTTTTTTTTTTTTTTTTTTTTTAGGCAGAGCTTTTTACCCGCGGGGATGTCTGGCTAAAGGAAAAAAATTCAAAACCGGTTCGATTTTTGATGGATTTTGGTTACACTTTTTTACCCGCGGAGATATTAACAAAGCTAGCCTTTTTCCGGATCAAAACTTCGTTTTCTTGTGTGTTCAATCAAAAAAAAAGAGCTTGATTTTTTCAACTGAAAGTTTTTTTTTTTAAATCCTGATTACAAGAATAAAATTTGACAGTTGATGTCGAAAAATTAAATTTCTTTAGCTGAAATATGTTTTTCTCTAATACTTCAAATTAGAATTTAATTTACGAAGTCACAAATGAAGCATGAAAAAAACGTGAATGGAAAACCCAAAGCAGAAGTAAGTGCGGTAACGCAAGCGTTAACAACGAGCTTTCAAGATGTACCGGAGCGATAATGCAGGGAACTCCGGGTTCAGGGTGTACCTTGTCTAACAACATTTTCCTCCTATTTTTAAAACCCTGAAAAATGCAAAACCCAAGCTTATCCTCTCGTTATCGCGGCCACGTTGCAGCAGTAGCTTTTAAGAAGAAAAAAAAAAAACCTCCGAACGGACGTGTGCGCGAGATGAAGGCAAATAGAGACCGAAGAAAGTCCATAAATTCGTCGGTGCGATGCGGGCGCGCGAAGCTTCTAAAATGCATTTACCGCCAACCGGCTCTTATACTTGCATCAATTCTGGATGCCTGCCCCTGATAAAAATACCGTTCAAACGTAAAGCCGAGCTAGAATATCTTTTTTTTTTTTTTTTCAGATGGAAACTTTGTCAAACGAATTTTGACATTTATTTGCATAAGCCGGCGAACGGTCTTCTGCCGTTCGGCAAATACAGCTTGTGTAATTCATGTAAAACTTTTTACCCTTAATTCATGCGAGCAAATGGTATAAAGCCCGGTATTCTTTTCACGAGTGCTGGATGGATGAAAAAAAAAAATTTCTCCCCCTTCCATTTTTTTTTTCAACAAATTCCAAAGAGCCGGGCTCTCGCGAAATTAAATGTGAGGAATTTTCACCGGTAAATTTTTCAAAAGATACGAAAAACTAGAGGGAAACACGGTTTCGCGAATTGTTGCGAAATTTGACCCACATGGCTGTATTTCGAATCTCATTAATTTATCATGAGCGCAACAGTGTAATTTTCAACGTCGAAAAAAAAAAAAAAAAAAAATCATACTCTCGTACTCTCCTTCCTCTCTCTGTTTTAAAACAATTTGTATTGTCAGAAGTGTGTTGAGTAGGCTGACATTCATTACTCCAGTGGCACTTGATTTTTTTCATTTTCTCAGGAGCCGGAGTTACCGTGATTTTTTGTTTTAATTCTTTCAATTCACGTGCCAAAGTTCGTAATCAGAGGGTCCATTCAAGTTAGTTCGCGTGGCGGGTAAAAATTCAAGCGAGCCGAAGCGCGATTAAAATGTACAGTCGTGAACCTTTTTAATGCAAGGTTGAAATTGCCAATTAAAGAAAGTGGTGCTGTGTTACAATTTAATTAACTCGGTTTTTTACGATGAATCAAAAGTCGTGCTTTGATTTTAATATTTTTCAAATGTTTTTTTTTCAATAAATGCTCTTAGTTTTAATTTTTTAAAAAGATTTCGATCAAAGCAGCCCGTTTTGTTCTAATACGCGTTTTCGGAAAAACTAACTTCAGATATGAGTTCATACAATCTAATTTATGAAAAATCCAGATTCAAATAATGATCAATAAATTTAATGAATTTCCATTTAGTTCATAGTATTCAAAAAATTTTATATAATAAAATTTCAAATTTTACTTTGTAATTCACCTTAATTCAAATCTTTGTCTGATATGTTATTTGTAATTCAAGCAGAGAACTTATAGTAAATTAAAACTGTCCAAATATTAGTTTCCTACATTGTTTTGAAGATAATATTGAAATTCTAACCAATAGCTCATAAATTATGATTTTCTTGAATCACAGCGCAGAAATGTAATAGACATTTATTTTCGATGGATAATAACTAATTCAAAAGAATCTTGATCACATTTTCTTGGATATAAAGGAAATCGTTGAAAAATTAATTGAATTTTTTGATGTTTTTTATAATCAAATAAACCTACAATAATTCAATACTCTTCCATTCATGCATCTCCACATTGACAATCGCCCCAAAAAAGCTCGTCCGAATTAATGATTGATCTCGTCATCCATAAATCGAGAAAGCATTCGAAAGAACGCCGCTGCAGCTCACAAAAGAGTTATTTCCTTTTTTTTCCTCCCCAGCTTCCACGTGTTTTGCGACGTAGTTTTACTCTGATTAATACCCGACGGTATATATAATCTCCTCTCGAGATATGATTTATCGGCCGAGTCGGGTCCTCTAGGTAACGACGATAAACCACAATCACTGGACGCGATTCTCTCTTGGAACCACTTTTTGTATTATTGTTTTTCTTCGGACGCGAGTAATTGATTTTCTGGATGCTTTTGTTTCCCTCGTTTTTGCCGTAATTATCTTTCATGACATACTTACGTGAAAAACTGGGTTTCCAGTTGGAATGTATGATGGATCGAGGGTGAAGTAAAATTCGATTCAAAGCTAAGTTTTTTAATTATTTCGATCTCTTTTACTTAGTATCCGAGGAGAAAATTACTCACCTGAAACATACAAAAGAGAAAGTTTCAATTAGCTATAGAAAATCGGGTATTTTATGATAACATTATTTTTTTTTAAGTATAAAGCTAAATCAAAACTGGAATAGTCAAAATTACGCTAAAAGAGGTTCGAATTGGCCATTCAATTTTTCTCGATGCATCGCTTTTTCGATGATTTTCGCAAATCTCCTCGGGGGCGTATGGAGGGTCGACAAAAACTAATCTCGACTGTAATTTCAATATTTCGATTTTTACCAGCTTTTTGCAAGAGTACCCGGTAAAATGTCCAAATTTGTCGTTGAACACAAATGATTTACGAGAATGAGCTGTATTTTCCAGGATTTTTGATATAAAATCTCGACTTTTTGTGTACACAGTTTAAAATCGCTCGTCATTGTTTTAATATTGAAAAGTATTTTTCAGCTTGTTTGGTATTGAAATATTCAATCAAAATATCAATCTGTACATCGACAGCGAAACTCCACAGCAGTTGTTTTGAGCTTTGAAAATTGTTTGAAAATTCTTGATTTTATTTTTTGTAACGTTTCGCTAACAAAACTTGTATCAAGTCAAATATTATTGTTTTAGGAAAAAAAGCTCACTCGTTAAATGATCTGTGTATATTACATAATCTGAAGAATTCAAATTTTTTTTTAATTTTCATGTAATTTTTATTTAAAATTTTAATCAAAGCGTCAAAAATAATTGAGAAAACAAACCATCAATACAAGGAGAAAACCAATTTAACCCTGCATTTTAACAAGGCTGCAGGTTCATAAAAAAAAAAGGGTAGGGTAGGCGAGAGCGCATAAAAAGCGTAAACTTCCCGGGTGCAAAGCTCGAGAAAAGAATTCGCATTTATAAAAGCTCTCCCCGCTGCATCCGGTCGCTGATGAACTCCGGGAAGTAGAAAAAAAGCACACCGGCGCGACTTTACGCCTCCCTCGCCGAAGATTTATTATCCGACTTATGTGCCACCGTAACGCGAGTCAATACCGGAAACTGTACCTGCTTCTTTTTTTTTTTCTTCCTTGGAAAAATCTTGGGGGCTTTCTTTTTTTTCCTTTTTTTTTTTTTTTTTACGGGCGCGTTAATCGTTGGTGCAGCGGGCGTGTAACGGGTAAAAAGTTTTGACGTTTGACCTTCTTTTGGAAGAGTGACTTTAGTGGCCTTTGTGCAACCGCCCGTTCGTATCAATTTAGCCATGCGGAACTTGCGAGTTTTATTCGGGATTTCGCGGGACCCTAGACTGTTTGGTTTTTCAAACTTTCATTTTTTCACTAATACGTGACAATTTTTTCGGAGTTGACATGATTTTTAGTCACGAATCACATTACCAAGCGAACTTGTCGATTAACGACGTAAAACTTTAACGCTTGAAAGCTCCGAATTGAATACAAATTGGCCTCCAATGGTCATCTCCGATTGAAAAAAAGTTGATCAACGGGAGCGTTAAAAAGGCATTTAATTCTCGAAAAACCCTACTGAAAGATAAATCAGTCTCGTTAGCGGGTCGCGCTGAAAAAAAGGGGGGCGCTAAATAATTCAAAGCCGCGAGGTGCGCATCGGGCCAGGTAAAATCGAAAATTAATTAACCTCCTTTCGACAATTTCCAAAAAATCGGTCTATTTACACGAGGGAAAATTTTTTTTCTTTAGTACGTTGCCACGAGCTTGCAGAGGAATTTCGCTCGCTCGGCTTTAAAGAGATTTAAAGTCACGCTGGACCGGAGGTTTGAAGGTGGCAAACCCCGCAGGAGCAGCGCGTGCCACTCAAACATCGGTCTTTTCTGGTGCAGTTTAATTGTGGATTCGAATCTCGCTAGGGTAGAGTCATCTTATCTGTTTCCTATTTTTTTTTTTTTTTTCATAAATGCGGAACGCAGATCGAGGGCAGATTTTCTGACTAAAAGCGTGCGTGTGTATCTTAGATTATTAAGCCAGATTCCGTTTTCAATTGCGGGATCGTTCATATTTCATGAAATTTACTAATGCACCTGGAGTACACCAAAAGCTCCAAGAGCTTGCGACTAAAAAATTATTCAAACACCAGACTTCAAAAAATAAGTTAATTTTAGATAAAAAAACAAACAGCATTAATTCAACGGCCGTTAAACTATTTGAATCACGTTAAATAAAAATCACGAAACCCCTCCGTGCCTCTTTTTTTTTCCCTCCGCAAGCTCGGCACGTGAAAAAGCATGTTACGCGATCGTAAAGGTTTATGGCAATGAATTTTATTGGGCCGAACCAAGCCGGCCGCACTTTACTGCCGTACGTAGGAGTGTATAAACCTTTGTACAACTTTGAACAGTAAAACGCATTAACATCATTACACTCTTTACACAGGCAAGGTACCCCTTAAGAAGGGGTCTTCGGAAAAACCTCAAAGGGATTTAAAAGGCAACAACAAGGCTATCGATTTTCGGAAAGTCATAAAAGCAGCGGGCGAGGGCTTGTATGTACGACACGGTATTTAGGAGGTCGAAAATAAACGCCGACATGACACGCCAGCGCGTGCATCAGGGTAACTGCCAGTTTTCAAAATCCAGCGCCCGGCGGACGGTGGCGTCGTTCAATTAACAAAACGTTTTCGTACACCACTTCGGGGCTATTAGCATTTAAAAGCGAGATTTCGCGGTGCGGTTGCTCCGTAAAATAGA
Source organism: Encarsia formosa (assembly GCA_038277355.1). Lineage (NCBI taxonomy): Eukaryota > Metazoa > Arthropoda > Insecta > Hymenoptera > Aphelinidae > Encarsia > Encarsia formosa. Next base: position 10,716,361 of record CM076188.1, read on the forward strand.
ATTCCGGGGATAAATATGCGGATCGAAGGCGGAGTTTATGGAGAAATTTTGCGGAAGTTTGTTTTAATGTTTAAGCGGGAGGGAGGATTTTCGGGGGGCGATAACGGTTTTATATGTATCTGGGTAATTGATTTTTTCTTGCGGAAACTAGTTTGCGGGCTTTATTGGGGGAAGGAGGTGAGCTGGCTTGAGAACATTATTTATGCGACTTTCGCGGGTCTGCTGAACTTGGGTTTTATACGGTGTAAGTGTGAGCTTGCGACTCGCTCTTCATCAACTGGTACGAGGTTTTATTTATCGTTGAATAATGTTTATCTGACTTTTTTCGGTTTTCTTGTAATTTTTTTTTTTAGATTAATTAATTTGGGGAATATTTTTGTTTAATTTATTGCGGTCAGAAGGATAAGAAAAATTTTTTTTGTCTTCCGTAATTCATAATTTTTTTTGTGCTGGTTGTAAATTAACTCAAAAAAGACTTATAGCACATTAATGTTTTATCATAATTTGATTCCCCAAGAATATTTTAAAGAGATCCATCAAAGACATCTTGTGTCATTGACATAAAAAATTTAATGATACGTAATTACTTGAAAATCTGCTATAGGCTCACTGTGAGTGCTTTATTTAAAAAAATAATTAAAATAAAATCAATAAAATATTTTAAAATAATTCAATTATATTTCCATAGAAAAACCCTTGGTAAATTTGCATTTACAATTTTCATTAAAAAATATACGATTAAAAAAATGTTTGACGATTTCGTCTAAAATTAATTTTACAATACTGGCTACGAAACGAGGTAATAAATTCAAATTTCGAAGTAGTAGAAGTAGTATCAGCGCATCCGTTTGCTCCCCAAAAGGAATTAAAAACTTTTTAATCACCTCCCGGACGTCTACACCAGTGGAATTAAACAAATGAAAAATTTTCATTTTCCCTTTTCAAAATAGACGATCATTCGCTTGTGCTCTTCGAATGGTTCATCCCCTCGTGATGGAAAACTCGAGCCATTGTTCGAGTATTATAATTATAACTTTTAATCGTCAGCTCTGTGACATATCAGGGAGATTATTTAATTAAAGCCCCGCAAAATTCGCCCCTTTCCCCTTTTCCTGATAAACGATTCTCTTTGTTTCATCTTGGACCGCCGAAAATTAAACAGAGCGCGTTGTAATTTAATTAATCGGGCGAGCGACCGATTCCATATTTTTAGTTTTAATATCCGGAATCCACCCCCTTCCCCCGCTTCGTCGGTGTCTGTCAAAAATGGGGTTGTACGAATTAATTTCGGCCGGGGGTCGGGGGTAGACATTTTCCAATTTGTTCCCTGCTATTTTTCCCGCCCCCAATTATGAGCGCACGCACACTCTGCACTTTTCTAGGGATGGTAATTCCGGCACGATTTTCGTCAGACAGCCTGATATACGCATCCGATAACTCAATACGCGCCGCTCGGCTGTAAAATTATTGCTCGACGCGTATATTTCTAAGCCCCCCCCCCCGCGCGCGCGCCCGGCCGTTTAAACTTATTTAACTTTGACATGTTTATCATTGGACGTATTGTAAATTTCCAAGAGGATCACGGTAGTCGAGTCGGATATTGCGACCGATGTAAATGCCGGTAATACCTGCAGCAGCGGACCCGGGTTTTATCGGCTTTTACACCGGCGAAGATCGTAATAACCTCGATTATTTAGCCCTTTGTCAAGTATTTACTTTGATTGATTGTTCCATAAAATAAGCTCGGTGTATTTATGATTGGCTCGGTTTTGTAATCAAGGGGCCGCTGGAGGTTGTTAAAACCACACTAATTTTGGGCTCAATTAATATTTTGGACTTAATCGGATTGATGTACTCTGGAATATTGTGGTTATTTTGAACAATTCATTAATCTTGTTCAAATTTATTATTGTTTTTGGGTGCACTGTAATTTTATTAATCAATGTAATTAAGGCTGAAAAATATTCAAATTAAAAACAAACAGGTGACATTGCTTTGGAACCGCTGTTTAGTAGGTCAAACTATTAAAGTGCTTTAGTTCACGTTTTACTTATAGCGGGGATTAGAGCGAAGATCATTAAACTTTTCTTCCCATCTTATTTTTTCCTTACTAAGTAATTATTCACCCAAGTCTAAAATACTTTTAATTTTTATTCTCAGCATTATACATTTAAATGAAGTCTCGGAAGTATTGGAGAATGGAGATTTAAGACTTAAATTTAAGAGTTTCAAGAACAAATTGATATTTGATTAGTTTTCTGAACCTAGAAAAAGTAATTAGAGAATTTTTTTACGTGACCGCCATTGATAAGTATGAAAATTTTTGTTACTAAAATCTTAAGTAAAAAGCAAGCAATCCAAGTGTGACAAGTCAAGCTGCTTTCGCAAGCTCGAGCGACTTCCGGATTAGGCTAACCAAGCGTCAAACCGAGCTCCCAGTTTCCGGGTGTTTGGACTCGCGCGAGCCGATTGGCATTCAGGAGATGCCCTCCCGCGCAGTTCTCTCGTAGGTATAACGTTTAGATTTCAGATAAAATACACACGCGAGAGAGGAAGAGATTTTTCGAGGGCGGATTGACGTGCGCGCACTCCCGGAGCAGCGGGAGCTTGCGTGTCCCGCTTATAGAAGAAGAAGAAGAAGAAGAAGAAGAAGAAGCGCACCTGATTTTTTGAGCCACCAGCCCTTCTTTCGTGAAAGTTGGCCAAACGGAAATTCCCACGCGGACGAGTCGCGCTTCTTCTTTTACCTGCGGCGTGCAGGAGCATGCGGGTTACGGTTCGTGTGTGTCACCTTTTGTTCTCCCGACCGAGCCCGCTTTTTTTACCTCGGGATGTACGTCGTTTGAGATATCGATGAAGAAAGAGCTTTTGTTTACGGTGGTGTCGCTTACAAATTGAGGATGGTTTGCGTAAATTCGGGGGAAAAAAATAATGATGAATCGCTTGGTCAACAACTGGACAGCAGCTTTGACTTTTGATGCTTATTACTGCTCGTGCAGGTGTTAAAAAGTCATTTCAAAAAACTTTATTTCATTTTTATTTACTTATTCATAGCATCAATTGACACTAATCATAAGTTTTTTTATTTTCAGGCTATTGCAATTGCACTGACATTATTTTTTTATGCAATTTGCTATTGATAATATTTGTTTGGTTCTTTTTTTTCAATTTTATGTTCATAAGTTAATTTATTTTTTCAGATAGCAGTACAGGGCACATTAAGTTTTCATCTGTATCAACAACAAGGTAAGTAATTGTAAAATCTTTATAAAAAAAATATAAATAACAAATCATTCTTAATGCATAACTGCAATTTTCAAACACTTGCAAAAATATATGAAAATGTAATGACGAAATAACGTCAGCAAATGTAAATAGTTTCAATGCACTTTAACGAATTTGAGAATCTTTACAAAGTTACAATAATGTGTTGACTGAAAAATTAATTTTGAAACAAAAATGAGCGTAGTTTTATAGTATCCAGAAAATTTTTTATAATGGCTTTTTTTCAAAACTGTTTATTATTAAAAATTTTTATTTTATTCAAAACACCGAATAACAAAATTTTAGGTCGTGAACTAATATTAATAAAGAATAGACGTTTATGAAGTTTAATTCTTTGTTAAAACACAATAAAAAGCGTACGATGCCATAACCATACTTTACTTTGTGAACTTCCATTTTAAATTTGGATGATTTACAGTTCCCTTTCGTGGAAAGCGAAGTGCCTCCCAAATAGCTTATGCATGTATGTGAAAATGCACGTGTTGACCAGCTAAGCGATAAAAATAAATTCATTGCGGAAAAAGGTTTTTAAAATCTATGCTTGGTTTCCTCTACCAACTACAATATTTTTCCTCCAAGTTTTCAAAGTTACGCTCTTGAAGAAATGTAATTCCATAAAAATCAACTGTTCAATGTTTGTAAAATAAAGTTTTCATTTTACAAAAAAATCTCATTCCATATAAGTTAAATATTGAATTTTTATAATCGTAAGTAAACTTTTTTATCTCTTTATTTTTTTACATTTTGGTTATTTAATTATCACATACTGCTAGAAAAAAGTTTTCAAAAAATGATCCATCAAATAAAAATTATTTAAAATTTTTTCTTTTGAAATTTTGGTGTAATTAAAATAAAATTAAAAGTTTAATAAAAAAAAATCATAGTAATAATAATAAACTTGAATTTAAATCCTTTTCTACACGATTTGGTGCAATTTTTTTTGGTGGACACTGCAATATGACAAAAGCGTATTTAATTATTAAATGAATCTAGTCAAGCCTGATTAATTAATTTCACCGAATTTATTGATTTTAAGTACGAAAAAATCTGATTTCACCTCATAAAAGTAATGAAAAAAACTCATCAGAGAAATTTTAAGCTTAATCAATCATTCTAGTCAATGCATCGACAAATCCATCTTTCACTCACTCATATCAGTTAATTTCCATAACAGTCAACGATCATGATCGAGTCCAACTTTAGTCATAAAAAAAATCTCGCCCAGCCAAGAGTTTAATTCCCGATACGAGCTTTTATATTGCCTTACGGATTCTCTCAGCTCACCCGAATTCATTCTCTTTCGTAAATTTTTTCCTCTCGTTTTTTTTTCTCTCAACTCCATGGTGCTTTGCCGCCCTATTGTTTGTTTATGAAATTATGTACGACCCAATTGGCCCGAATTGCACAGCTTGACTGCGGTGGCGGCATTACGGGACCAGCCACCCGAACAGATTTGGCGTACGCGACTCTGCAAATAAAGTGCACGAGAGAAGCGAGGAAAAAAAAACGAAGAAAAAAAAAGTGAACAGGAAACGCAGAAGGTGGGATCCCAATAAAGAGATAATAAAGCTACGGAATATTGAGTGCTACCGAAAAAATGCAATTCGTCCGGTTGTGGATCATCATTCCGGCACGATGCACTATTAAGCACTCCGAAATTTTTTCTTTTTAAAATAAATAAAATCGACATTTTGCAACTTGCTCGAGACCTTTTTTGGCGACGCTCGAGACGCTAAGAGTAAAAAAGTTCTCCCGGCATCTACATAAAATTATTCAATCTTCAAGAACGCGGTTATACCCGCTCGCAGTTAAGTTACCCCATACGTCTTACCACGAGCTCGCGGGGCCAGAAACGGAACGATAACAATTACCCAAATCCCTCCTGCAGCGAAAAACACACACTAAAAGCCCCCTGAAAGCTCGAAAATAAAACTTCTGCCATAATCGGGTGCGGGCTTTTTTCAATTTAAATTGAAACCGAGGACAAACTTTCGAGGCGCATGCACTCGAGGAAAAAAGGAAGGGGGGGCAGTTAGCCTGCAGACGGATTGTCACCGTTAATCTCGGTCCGCCACCCGAAACTTTCAGGCGCTAATCTCCGTCGGTCGTGGATGAATGAGCCTCGGGGAGTGCAAAAACGAATGCGGTTATTTTGTCAATTAGCGCGGACGAAAACATCCCATCAATAACCAAACTTGCCCCTGAAATATCGCGATGAATTAATTTATGCATTAGAGCTTTCGGTTAAAAAAAAAGCTCCTCCATCAGTTTTAGCGCTACAGCTGTTGCTACTTATAAATCTCTCCGTAAAAAATATTTGCATGCAAGCTCGCTCTGCCCGGTGATGCTAAATATTTTTGTTTTACAGCGCCAATTTTTTTAAACCCCGCCGAGGCTTCCCCGACCAACCGTAAATATGCAAAAATCTTCAAATCTAGCGCCTTTGAATTATTACCCGAGGTTCAGCTTTGTTCTCTCGAACTTTGGGAAGGGCGTTATGTGCGCGTGACACCAAAGGCTTTTGGGTTACAAATTTTGGGGTTGAATTTCCTGAGAGGATATAATTATGGCGCGTAATTTCGTAACAAAGCTGGCGCGCGACCCAAAAATATCGAGTTAACATCGGCATTACAAAATTACAATCGGAAAGGGCTGGATTTAATGACTCCACTCAAAAATTCATTAACTTAAAGTTGCAACAATTAATTTTGAAATACTTCGAAGAAAAAAGGGAAGGAGGTTCGGAGTAAGGAATTTAAAAATGAAATACCAACGACAAATCTTGGGGGGGGGGGGGGAGAGGGGTAAAAACGTGTCCAAAACGATTCGCGCCGAGGAATGGCATGCCGTTGGCGTTAATGAACCCATCTTTCTTCATAAAGCAAGTTGAAGCGACGGGTTTGAGGCCGGGGCTAAAGAGACCGCACAACTCACCCCGCTAAAGAGAGGAGAGCGGAGGTGGTAAATGGAACGCGCCGCTCGCTCTGCGAACTGGTTAGGCTGAAAACCCGGGCGAAAATGAATGACAAACAGCTCTTGGAGATACTTTGCAGAAAGAAAACGTGCTTGAAGCCGCTCTGTAACTACCTGACTTTGCGGATTATTTTACGTCCGCTTTCGTCATCGAGTAACGCTTACACTTTTGGAGGGCTTCCTTCTAGCTAAGTGTTTTTCTTCAAAACTTGCAATGTCAGTTTTTAATTTCTCAATGTGATTTTTAATTTCGAAAATTGGTGCCAATAATACATCAGTGGGAAGTGCCCTTCTATTTTATTGATTTTAAAAACATTGTCTTTTTATTCTTGATTATACAGATTTGTATAAAACAAAGTTCGAGGTTTTTTGTAGTCATTTTTGAGATTAACATTCTTGAATTCAAGAATGTTAATATACAATTTTACAGAATAGTAAACATATTGGTTATCGCTGAAAAATCGAATTTTTTGATGTTAGTATTATTTCATAATGAACTTTCTTTAAGGACGTTCAACTTTGACTACTTAAGTCAAGTCTTCTCGTATGACTATTTTTCCGATATAGAAACACGCTGATTGGTTGCTCGAGTCTAACCTAACCCCAAAATTACTATTTTTTTTCTTTGACTATTCTTTTCTATTATTAATATTCTCCTGATCGTCTCCGTAAACATCTTCAAATAATCCTCAAATGCTCTTTTAACACCTCAAAAAAACTGTGCTTTGTGTCATCATTCATTATTGAGAGACTTTGTTAAGAAGCACGAAAAAGTTTGATTTCCCATATGACACTGTGTTAATGGGTCAAAACAATAATTATTGATATCTTTGTTGTTAGACTCCTAATTGCTTCCAGATTTAACAGAGGGCTTGTTATTATTCATTCAAAATATCTTTAAATTTTCATAATTTATTCATCATGATTAATTTTTCGAGTTGAACGTCCTTAAGTAGAATAAGCATTTAGTAAAAGTTTTTCGTACAAACGCAATGTATTCCGTACAATTCCATACGAGACATCTACACAACAGCACTACATTTAGACTGCCGTCACATAACGCGGCGCGGGGCCATAATCAAGGCCGCCTTGTGGCACCACATAATCACCCGATCGTAACCCTGCGCCGCGCGGACTGTAGTACCGGGGTATAACAGTAGTGGGGTAATTTTCAGGGTTTTCATGCTGCACACTCGCCGCTAATGCTCCGGCAATACCTTTGCACTCGGCTGGCCATGGTCCGCACATCATCACATTAATATTATTAAACAGGGTACCAGATAGCAGAGTAGCTCGTATTCGGGGCAAACAGCGTCCCCCCGCGAAAGCTGTTGTCTCGTTTTTGCCCGAGTTTCGAACACGAGTGCGTGCCCGGCTTATTAAGTGGACCCTGTTAATTAATTTTCTAAAATTGTTTTACTTCTACGGATACGGCTCGCTAAGTTAATGATTTAATAACAATTTTCAATTATTTTGATGCACCGGCTTAATGTGTTTACGAAGTAAATTATTGTTCTAGTTCATTTTAAAAGTAAGTGAATTGACAAAAAGTATTAAAAAAGCACAAGAGGAATCGGCTGAATAAAAAAAAAAAAAAAAATTTTTTTATAGTTATTATTTTTGGTGAAGAATGCTGATCCCTGCCATAAAATAACTCCAAATCCCAAAATCCACAATAATTTTGACTTTTGGTCACCAAAATCCCCGACTATGCAAAATGGCTTATATTAAGTTTTGTTAAATCATACGATTTATGGTTACTCGAGCTTCATTTTTAAATAGTAATTCTTAATAAAAACACAAAAATGCAATCTTACTTTAAGAATCATTGTTAATTTTGGATATTTTTGTTTATTTTTGTTTTTTTAATCCAAGAAATGGTTGAAACATATCGGTTTTTAGAAGAACTTTCTAACTAATTATCAATTGTAATTCAGATATCAAAATAAAGCACATATTCCAATAATCAATACTGTTGAAACACCCAAGACATATTTTTTTATCTCGGTTTACAGCTGACCAGACAATAAGAACTGAAAAGATTGAAAAAATCTTGCTAATTAACAAAATTAATTCTCACATCCATCAGCCGTCTCACTTTTCCTTTAACAAATTTTCACCATCTTAAGCGAAACATTAACCGTTATAAAAAAACCAAGTCGCTACTTAGCACACTTTTCGCGACAAACTCACTTCACCCCGCACGCCGGAAGTGGCTCGTTCTAGAGCGGGGGCGCGAACCGCATTTATCGATGAAAGCCCGAGGACGGCCCATTCGTCATGTTTCTCCTCCTCCTCCTCCTTGCAGGGGCGACACGCACACCTGTGAAGAACCATCGAAGTCATTAATTTCGAATTATCGCCCTCGAGGGCTTATCACTGGGCCGAGATCCCCGACTAAATGGGGCTGAAATTAAATGACGCGCACTTATTTATGCATGGGAAGAGCCGTTTGCATCGATCAAACGTCCCTGCGAGCTTTTTTTTCCTCGATAAGCGCGAGAGATTAGAGGAGCTTTTTTTCCCAACGATTATTGAAAAATTGAAAGATGAGGGATGATCGGCGAGGTGAAAGGGTCTGCCGAACGATAATTTGGGTTACGGTTGAATTGATTAGGGGGCGGAGGAGGTTGAAAAAGTCAACGTAGTTGATTACACACGTTCATTCGCGCGAGTGACTGAGCTGATTTCTGTAATTATATGCACGTGCGTTTATAGTATTAGTTGGATCGTAACGTATGATTGGTTATGCTAATCGGGATGATTTATTCATTGTGATTTGAATCAAAAATTAAGGGGATTATACGTCGCTGGTAAGTTTTATCAACTTGCATATTATTGAATATTGTAATAGTGACTGAATTTTAATAAATTAATAAACATTGTTTAACATAATGAATTATGTTGAATTAATATAATTTAAATTACAATTACAATTAATAAAACAATAATTTAGATATCAAAAGTTGGCTCTTACAGAAAGTTAGCCAATATTATTATTTTTTGTTTACAAAATGAAAAGATTGAAAGCTAAACTCTAGTTACATTTTTCTTTTCCGAATGAAATACTTTGATCAACTCTTCTGTAAAGTACTTAACCTAAAATTTTTCGAAATTAATGAGGTCTGAGGCCTCAGAGTTGAAACGTACTTCATTTTAATCCAAGGTCAAAAATTTTCTTTTATTAAAGCTTTCAATTAATTCTCTCTTAATTCAAGGCAGTACTCTTTAATCGAAGAAAACCAATAGAATTCAAGTCCTGTGAGAGAGAGAGAGAGAGAGAGAGGGGCGAAGAGGCGATAAAGGAAGTATTTCGTAAACTAGATTACCCGCGATAGTCGTAAACACACTTCTCCCCCTCTAATCAATGCAAAGAGGTCGTCCTAAATTCCTAAATATCAGTCCGCGCGATCGCGATTCAAGGCGTCGTCGGTTCGCGGGTCGCGTAGTCCCTGCAGTACAAAACCCAACGCACGCGACTCTCGTAAAATCAATTCTCCAGGGAATATAAGCTCCACGGTGCGGGGGCGGCGGTAGCGTAGGAAATACCGACCTCTCCCCTGCGTAAGCCCCTGGGACACTGATTAAGCACAATAATTAATTAATAAACGCGTTTTACTCTGTCTCGGTAGCTCCCACCTCCCAGAGGGTCCCTCGCGAGAAAGCACCGAGAGAATGCAGAGTCCGTGATTATGCCTGAATATTGCACGAAATTCCGCCGACGATTAAATTTCGCGCCTGCACGCTCGCTAAACGCCTGCAAGTCGGCATTGTTCCCGGGAAAAGAGTGTTTGACGAGATGCTTAATCTTGGTTTGTCGTTCTTCAACTGCTCGAAGTGGTTAGTGGTTTCTCTCGATCTAATTCCTTTTGGTTCAAGAAATATTGTTTATTCGAAGGAATCGATAACTTTCTCCAACGGAAAATATATTTACGTTACATGTTAACGATTTTTTCAATTAAATTCATTTCTTCTATTTGTTCAAGATAAGAGGTGTTTACTTAGTAAATACATAGCTGTGTACTTCGTAAATATACTTTGGACTAGCTGTTATGTAAAATAATGTATTTATTTGATTTAAATTTTATGAATCATCAATAAACGAAATTTTTTTTATTCAGTCTAACTTGATCAAATAATAATGATAATAAGGTGCAAATATTTGATGAATTTGCATAACGTAAATATTTTCGATTTAATCAAATCACTTTTTATTCCGATATTTTTAATTTTGGTGAAATTATACTTGATTTTGAGTTAACCAAACAAATAATTGAAAGCACAGAATGTTCACAACAATTTGCTTGTTAAATTTTTTCCATATTCCAGAGAAAAGAAACAAAACTGTTTCGCAATAAATAAATCAGATTATTGAATAAAATTTTAAACAATCTGTAGCATGCATGACGATTTGACGATGTTTTTACTGAAAAAACATTGAATACAGTAGAAAAATAAAAAAATCTGAGTTTTGTTTTGCGACATTGAAAAAAAAAACAAAAGCACGATTCCCAAATTTTTTCACATTTAAAATAAATGACCTGAAAATTGAATGTAAATAAATAAATAAATCAATCAATCAATCAATAAAATCATTGAAAAATATATTGGAAAAACCTTAACAGACTTTAATCGTAAACTCACGATATTTTTAATTGAAATAATAAATGTTCACAGTGTGAAGATGAAAAATAGAAAAGTTTCACAACATTAACGGAAGAAAAATAAAAGTCAGAAAAAAGCGCAATATTTAAAGGTTCGTGCTCCGGATGTGCGTGCGTGATTACGTTTGAATCTTCGTGTACTGGAATCATGCAAACATCCTCGAGTACCTACAAACCGGGAACAGCCACATCCCTTTATCCTCGCGCCGGTGCAGTGAGACGCACTTTTCCGTCCGAGATGATTCGAAGAATCACGCGGGAAGTTGCTCGTCACATCACGCAACAAATGAGAATTAATGTAATCTGCTGCAACTTGTTTTTAAATTTTTTTTTCACTCTTGCCGACTCACCTTGAGGACAACAATAATTACCTTACGCGTGCGGGGTTCAAAAGAACTTTCGTAATTATAATATTGTTCAAAGGACGAGGATTATTTAATACCTTTTTTATGACCGGGATGTATGTAAATATACTCGTATTGAAATGAAAAATTTAATTTTTCAAGGTTTTTATTTAAATGGAGACGATTTGGACGATGTTAATCGTATTTACTAGTTTTTAGAATAGTTTGAACGGTCTTCGTCCTTCTTACACTGCAATTTATTCATTCTATACTTTTTGATTGAGCAGAAAATATTTACTTAGATACCGTACATACAATAAAAAAACTTTTAGGAAGTAATAATTATAGTCAAATTGTAACTGCACTTTTTTATTCGAAAGAATATAGTCAAAGAACTAATAAACAGAATATTAAAAATATTTGATACTTCAGTGTTCAAAAGTTTTCTGCAAAAAAAAAAAAGCAAATATATCAAGTCAGAGCTGATTTAGGCTTACAAAATCTAAAAGTTGAAATTAATAATTTTTACAATACCTTTCAAAACTTTAATTTTAATGTAAGTTCTACAAAAAATCTTGAATATATGTAAAGTCCTTAAACGAATATCCTACATTTGTTACCTATCAATCGTAAATTATCGTACCAAGTGCTACTATTTTGTCAAATAAAATAAATAAACGAATCATCATTCGACGCGAGCTTCGGTCCTTGGAAATTAACTTTCAACACTGAAGCCCCGAGATAGAGTAGATTTTTCACTCCGAGTGCGATATTTCAATCAACAGCTGCGTCCTCGAAACCAATCGTCGCTCGCACCAATTTCATAACAGTCGAGGGCGGGCCCCCATAAAGCTTCGTCTCGAACCGTTTCATCTTAAAAACGGGTCACGTACTCGACCCGTGAGTTATCATCATCCCGCGAAAAATCCAACGACTCAAATTAGGCCGTTTTATCGTCGCAATCCACCTGTATCCAATAAAAACTCTCCGTTTATACCGATCCAATTATCGGTCAACGTTTCTTCCCTCCAAAAAGTCGCAAATTCGATTATAATGAACTCCCCGCTCGACTGGAAGAAAAGTCCGGGTTGACGTAACGACCCCCTGGTAAAAAAGAGTTCTTATATCACCTTGAAAAAAAAACGGGATCGATTCTCCCCGGAAGGTTTTCCAGTGTGCGGGTGAAAAAAATTAGTACAGTTCCTGCACGCTTAATGGATTTCTTCGAACTAACTCGACGATTTGCCTGCAGCGAGGGGGGAGGTTTTTATATCCGCGAGCCGGATGATCGCGAACGTGAAGAATGGAACGATTTGCGGACGGAATGTGGATGACGGGTAATTTAACGCTCGATAAGAGATATTGGCACCGCGGCTGCTTTTTTACCGAATCACCCAGTTTGTTGCGGAATTATTGTTCTTACCTTTTTTACTTATTGTCTGCTTGCTCGGCCGAGGTTGTAAACGTTTCGGTTTACGGGAGCGAGTCTTGTTTCGAATGATTTTTATGACGATGCTAGTAATTTGATTAACAGCTTATTCGTTCTGAAAAAAGCGCGCGATCGATTTTAAATTGGATGCTTTGTCGGTGAATGAACGATGAAAGAACATATTTGACTTGTAACCGCGTAAAAAAATATTAAACCTGCTCCGTGCACAAATATAACGTTCCATGTATCTGGAAGAAAGACGCTTTATGCGTGAGCACGGAACGAAAAAGCGTTTTATTACGAGCGTCATTTAGTACAGCAGATGCGGTTGTGTACTTTTACGATTCGGTTGTTTTAGTAATGAAGCATGCTTGTGATTCAAGGCTTGAATGAATGCAGCGCTGTGAGCTTAAAATATTGTTGCAAAAAAGCGAGTTTAGCATAACGCCAGATGTAAAATTATTCCAGACTTTTGCAAGAATTCAAAGTCAGTTTTAATTTTTTAATTAAATTTGAAAAATTTCCTCTGTTAATTGGGTTTATTTTAAAAACCTTTTCATTTGCACCAGAACGTCAAAGGTTTTTTTTTTTACTCAAAGCAGTTGACACAGTTCCAAAAATAAAACTCAAATTTTTTTGGAAAAATTCAAAGGACAAAGACAACTGTACCCTGAAATCAGAAAATAAAAAAGCAATAAGCGGTTAAATTAGATAAAAAATAAACTTGAAAAACGCATTACACAGTGGTTTACAATTCAAACCAGGACAATTTCAGTGTCCCGCAAAAATGTCAAAAACAATTCTCAAAGACATAATTATTCACACACTTGACAATGGAAAAAGTAAAAAAAAAAAAAAAATATTCGCCTCTTAACGAACCGCTCAAAGCAAGTGCGACAAAAAAGCTCTCACCGTTTTAATTGAAAGAAAAAATTTTGAAAAAAAAAGTAGTGGAGTGAAAAAAAAAAAAAATTCATCTTTATAATTTGCCGCTGCGTTTCGAGTTTTTTTTTTTACCCCAGAATTTAACGAGGAAATAGACGTACCTTCCTAAAACTGTCGAGATAGAGATGGGGCAGGGGGGGGGGGGCACAATCTCGCGCGCCGTTTTTCTCATCAAAACGTGCTGAAATACCGGACGCTGTCGTGTATTTCGCGCTTCGGCGAGGCCGGAGATTCATGGGCTTGGGAGCTTTTTTTCGGAGACAACACTCCGATTTATGGTCCGGCTAAGGTTTTAGGGGTGTAAAAAACCCCCTCGGACAACGATAAAAAAATTGTTGAATTTTAATGAGATGCAGAGTACTGAGGCGTGGGAGTTTTTAAGTGCAGTTTTTTACTAAATTCAAGAAATTGTTATTTGTAATCGTAATTTTTTAAGATCTATTTTACAAAAAATAGCTTATTCAGGCGAGAAACTAAAAGTTATGAAAAAAAGAACTTGAAGATATATCAAAAATTTCAAATATGTATTTTAATATAAAATAGTGTTTAAAAGTAGTAAATGTTGTTTAAAAAAAAGATGGAAGAAAAAATTAACTTTAGTAACTTTTTTTTTTTTTTTTTAACTGAACTCATGTTAGTTCAGTACATGGAGAGTAACAAAGTACTTTTTATTAACATACTAAATATCATTACAAAGTATACAGCGAAGCGATGAACAGCCGAAGCTCGAACGCATAGTTACATGGCTTCCTATCGAAAATTTTATTAACTGAGGCACCTGTTGCTTTTAAAAATATTTAAATAAACTTTAAAAGATATGTATATTTTTTAAAACGTCAATCTACCTTACGGATGGAGTTTCTCAAATTAGTTTACAATCTTACAGACTTTTTCTAATTTTACTCAGATAAAAAAGTAATTTACTCATTAAAAAAGTAATATCATCACACGTAATTCATTCAATCATAAAAAATCTGTTGGAAAATTAATCGCCTCTGTTTAAAATAAGCATACGGGCAGCCCACATTGTACTCGTGCAGCAGTGTGCCTCGTAGTTCGAAACACAACTGGCTGTCTGCTTCTCTTCTCTTAGGCGCGCGCCTCTAATTAGCCAAGTTTTCAGGAAGCCTCGAGCACACACAATCGACGCTGGCGCTTCTCCCGGCAGTGTGTGCCGCCGAATTAATTAGATGTACTCACTCCCCGGTTAAGGGGAAAGAAAATTTGTGCGTGCTGCTGCTGCTGCGCTTTTTTCGGAGAGCAAGGAGCTTGCGGAAAATTTTTTGTTTTGCTTTTTTATCGAGGGCTCGTAATTAGAGGGGAAACTGCGATTTGCGGGCTTTAAGCCGCACGATTTTTTTTTGTTTGCACATCTTTGTTTGATCTTTTTAGGGTCGGTTATGTTTGTTTTATTTAACAGGGGAAGTTTTTTTATTTTTAAAAGGCGTTGTAATTCTTATAAAATCTTGTGTAAGTATTACAATTTTCTAAATTTTAACCATTACTGTACAAATTTTATTATTATTAATGTATACATTTTTCTTACATAGTTCTTAGGGAATTATCATATTTGTTTGCAACAAATAAAAACCCGTCTAATCCAAACCATTTATTCAGATACACTAAAAATTAAATGAATATCTTTCTCCACTGAACAACTTTATCAATTTTTTATTTATGAAAGAATTTTTGCAAGTTTTAATTTGAAGCTACCACTTAGTTTCAAAACGTTAAAAAAGAATTTTTTGTTACGAACTTAACAACTTTTAAAAATTTTAAACTTTTGAATATTTAAAATGCTTTCGTATCTTACTTACCTTTTAGAAGTGAATTTGAAAATAACTTTTACTCTTTCACAAACTTATGCCTTTTACTTTATAAAATCCAAACATGCCCTTTGAAAATTGATGTGGGATTCAGCTTACTTTTGACTTCAGCAAATATTCCAACAATTTTCATTACAGTACTCGGTAATATTAAAGAAATAAAGTTTTAAACTTCAAAAAATAAGTGTATAATCATGAGAAATACTCCTGAATAAAATTATACTCAAACAACCAGTCTTTAAATTATTTATTACATTTCAATTGTATACAAACAAACAAAACGAGTAAATTCGATCTAGTTAAATGAAACTTTATTCGATAAAACTTCCAAGATGATTCGGAAAAAAAGTTTTCCCCTCATTATCCGCGGCTATTATATAAAAGTTTCAATTCAACAAGTGCGAGACAGCCGTATCGGTCTAGACCTTTTTTAAGTAAGAAAATTAATGAAGTAAAACTCTCTAAACTTAAATAGACTCGGTGTCGCCCAGGAAAACTTAATAAACATTCATCAACACCAGCAATAATTTAGCATCGTCGCGGCGATCACAGTCGAAGCGCCCCGGTACTAATTACAAAGCGACAGCGTTAATTCCACTCTCGGGCCAACAATGAAGCCTCCCTCGAGAAAATAAAAGCTCCTCTCGAGGCGTTAAAAATTAGTTTTTCTTCCCGCCTCTGGACTTTAATCGCTCGGGGCATGCAACTGCAGTTCCCTATCGAGTTTAGACTCGAATGCAATCTTGGCTTCTCGCTCCTGCAACGGTGGAGAAAATAAGCGAGGAGGAAATATTCGGGGCTTGGGCCCCCACGTGAGTTGTTTCACTGCCAGAACATTTGAATTTCATGCAGTGCTCTAGAGATGACGCAAATTGCTTGTAAATTGTTGGAAGCGAAAATTTCGACGGCGCTGATGCTGCAGCGGAAAAAAAAAATAATACGGAAAAAAGAAAATTCCCAAAGAGCGCGCTCGACTTATTTTTTAATGCCGTGCCGAATCGAGCCTCCTCTGGATTATTCAGGAGATTTTCCAGGATTTCGGGAGGTAATTTTTTTTTTTTTTTTTCAGCTTCGGGGATGATTTTTTATTGCCGGGATCAATCTTTAAAAGCTCGTTTACTTTTTTAACTTCTCGTTTATTTTCTGAAAGGAAATACGAAGGTGAATTTTTGCGGCCTTATTTTCGTACGCGAAACGATTCGTGATTAATTCAAGGGTTGCCGGAGAAAAATTACGGTGCGATTTTTTCCGCTCAACCAGTAATTTTTTAACTAGGCTTTTCAAGCCAAATAGTTCATAAGACTAATTCTCTTTAAAAATTTTGGAGTTTTTTGTTCTTTGATTGATGTAATTCAACACAATACTTGAAAAATTTCGCTTTGCCTGGCCCATTATTTAAAATTAATTTTCAAAAAATTCTTCAAAGCTACGTGCTCGTTGAATTATTAAATTGACTGCGTGTACTCATTGTGTTTTGGCTTTTTGTCACATGAAGCATTGTGATTGAGTTTAAAAAAATTTGGTTTTATTCAAGCTTTTAATAATTTTCATGCAGGCTGCAAAAGATCGTGCAAATAATTGGATTTTTCATTGTATTTTTACAAAGGCAAGTTTATCGAATGAACTTCGACGGATTGAATTAACCCCAAAACTTAACTAATTACTGTGATTCTAGGTCCATTATAAATTAAGCTAAAGATCTTACTAAAACTTTGACGAGAATCTTTTAAATCTTTAAGGACTGGAAACTCCCATTGCACTTTTCTTCGTTTCTCATCTTGCTTAAGAGATTGAGGTCACTCGCAACTTCAGAGGTTTACAACTATTTGTTTGAAAAGTCCGTAATCATTTCGAACTTTAAATGAACTTTGCCTTACTTATGACTGTTTCCAATGTCAACGTCGAAGTAAGTTATTATTTACCAAAGTTTTACAATAATAGTAAAAAATTATTTTTCCTTCGGTTTTTGGAAATTATTCAATGAAAATCAGTCAAGTTAAATTCGATTCCAATAAGCTAGCGTATCCATGATACAGTTGGAGCGCAGATTTACCCAAAACTTTTATAGTTCTCATGGCTTCAGACGAAACTATTCAATTTGGCAATGAAAAAAAATACCAATAATAAAATATGAATAAATTTGAAGACCATTACTTTTACTATCAAAGAAGCAGTTATTTAATTTCACTTTTTGAAAATCATATTTTCCCGAAAAATAATAATTTTATGCACACTCAAACTCGTGAATATCGAGCGGCCTCGAACTTGATTGTACTATTTTTCCATTGCAAATGAAACTTTTCCAATGTTTTTTGATGAGCTACACGCCCAAAGTTACAACTAATCAATACTTTTTTTTTTTTTTTACCATTTGCAGTAAAAATACAAACGCCGTCACTCGATATTAAAATGCAGACATCGTCACTGTTATTGCTTTTTTTTTTAGAGAGAGACCAGAGATTTTCTCTACGGTTGCAGTAAAAAGGCCTCCGCAATATGTTCAGAGTCGTTTACGTGCATACTGATGGAAATCTAAAAGCCACTGTTTTGGTGTATACGTCAGTTTATGTTACGTTTTGAGAGAGAGAGAGAGAGAGAGAGAGAACTTGAACGCGTAAACGCGTTGCGCTGATCTTACTCAACTCGCTCGCTGCGTCAATCACTTGTCTAATTTGAATAGGATATTAATTATTCGCAATCAAGCCTTGAACTATTCAAAGGATCATACTTTACCGACAGTGTATCTCAGCTGACACTTAAAAAAGAGGATTTTTTCACGTATAAATAAAAGTTTATCGAGAGCATCAGAAATACGAGCTTTTGTTATTAACGCTCAACGAGTATGAAGTACTTTTAGGTGAAAAAAAATGGGCTTTAAATATACGAGTGTTAATTCGTTTTAAAATATTCGGTGCCACAATGGGAAACGTCGAGCCCTAAACAATCCCGAGTATAAATATTTTGCTGGTATCGGTGACCAGGGACCGCTTAATTCGTTTATATCCGTACCGATCGTGATATCATCGGCGGGGATGAATATTTATACGGATAATAAATATGGTTACCCGCCCCGTAACGCCGCTTTTGACAGTGCGTGATTTGTAATTTTATCCGTAAAAGAGTATCTTTTAAAATCTGCGTGAAAAGAAAGTTTTTTACACGTTTACAGACATTATTTTTCACGTCGTTATTTCAGGGTTCTCAAATTTTTTGAAATAAAAATAACTTTACCGCAACTTTGAAATTCAATGTGCTCAAGCGCTTGGTTTCAGACATGATATTCTTTTTCTTTTTTTTTTCCCTTAACGAGTCTTCGTCGATTCGAAGCGTCTATCGTACCTGTCTCCCTCGAACTTTCTCTTTCTCTTTGGGCGATGCACCCGCGAGAGTTGGAGCAAGTCCAAGTCTATTTAATTTTTCGCCCTCTCCTTCGTCGCTCTTCGGCGTTCTTACTTTATTTTTCTGTCCTTACAATGTACCTCGCCCCGGAGTCGTTTATTTCCACGAACTCAGCGTGTTTAAATTCAGATTACGCTAATTCGACAGCGTCCCGGGATTTTTTTTCCGCAAGGACTTATGATACTTAATTTTACGATTGAGAGAAGGATTTTTTTTTTATTTTAATTTACTTTGTAGAAACAATTAAATTGACGAACTAGTTTTTGTTTTGAAGGCGTGATTGAATTTATCCAATATACACAAGTTTGACGATACCTTTCTAAAGATTAAACATTGTTTGGCTTCAAACTTGTATCCGGCCCACAAATCCTCGGACTACCGAAGATACATACAGTGTCTTACAAGTTATTAGTTTCGGAGAGTTGCACGAAGCTATTAACGACGGGATAAGATGGTGAGCTTGAGATTTTACGAGTTAATTACTTTATAAGACCATTTGATTGGCATTGTTATGAAAAGGTGTAACATTGATAAGCTGAGATTGACAAAATAGTGGTTTCATATTCAAAAAAGTCTCGTTCTTAACATTGTAAATGTGAAATTAATGTTAAAATAGAAATTTTACATAACAATCAATTACTTTTTTTTTAACTACTCTTGTGTTTCTTTTACTTTTTTTTCTTATAAAATATTGTACATATTTCTTTAGTAAGTCACGAATCATCAATACATTTTTTTGAAATCCTGTACTGGAAGATATTGATTTTACTACTTATTTTCAGATTCGTTCTATTTACGTGTAACGAGGTCTCACACTTTTGAAAGAAATAGAATTTTGAGTCGTTTATTCAGAGTTTAAAAGATTTGATTAAAAAAATTTTTTTTAGTAAAAAATAATAGCGTGAAAGTGATAAAGCTAAGCTTAGAGAACGATTCTGCCAATGGACCGTTTGACCAGTAGTCAAAAAAGCATCAGTCTAAGTCCCAATCCTTATAGTAGGTAAAGCAATATTACTACAAAATTAATTTCTTTACAAAACGTTAATATTTCAAGAACATAAATTATAAAATTTTTTTTAAGTTTTCTGAAAATCTTCTTCAAGATCATTGCTCCATTTTTTTTGTACATAAAAATGAATTTTCTTTATACATCGACTTTTATTTTTAAAGTTCAATAAAATTTTTTTTAAAGATCTCCGAGATCCTAACACAAATTTTTCACTGCAAAATTTTATTTTTTTTTTTCATTTACAAAAAAAAAAAAAAAAAAAGGAAAATTCTATAAAATCAAAAAGAGCAAATCAAATCTAACCATGAACTAACCCTCAATTACATTTTAACTCGAATCAAAAGCTCTAACTCAACAAAATCCCGGAATCCGCCAATCACCCTCAATAGAAATATCAGATTTCAATCGTCTGCGATCCAAGACCTCAGCGGATTTACACGTACCTTTGTCCTCGCAATTCGAACTCTCAGCTCTTGTATATAAACTCCGGCATAATAGCCGAGCACTCCGGGGTCCGGCTAAATTACCCCGGGGCTATTTCCTTGGGCAATAATTCCGCGTTCGGGGATAATCCGCGTGTAATCGACGCCCGAATATACGTATAGCCAAGTGCGCCACCGCGCCGACCGGTCGTAGGTACAAGGCGCGCGAGCCGAGTTTAAGGTAGCTAGGCAAATTCAATTAGACGAACAAAGCCGAACCTGTTGAGTCAACTCCTCCTCCGTGTTCTACATCCAGCGCGTTCGAATCGTTTTTAATCATGGCGGAGAAATTTTTTTAACTCGAGCGTTTCTGGTCTAGCGATCAGCTGCGTGTATAAAGTTTTTTTTCAATTAAAAGTCACTCAGCTTTATTATCTATTAAAAAGCACGGGACTTTTGAATACCATATTTCGATGAAAATCAAATTAACTCATTGGTTATTTATGCCCTGACATGGTTTTGCGGCGTTAAAAGCGTGGGTGAAAAAATAAGTAGCCATCGTTTATTCATACAAAAATTATGCCTCCTCGAGCTGTGCTATTTACCCTGATTTTTTATTTACGACCCTCAGGCACATCAAACAGATTGACAAACGACTTCGGAAAATACCCCCACGGGATAAACACCACCTGGAGGATTTCATAAAAAAATAAAAATTAATGCACGAGAAGCGCTTTTCCGCAATTAACCGGCTGAATTGCGTCCTCAATTTAATGAATAATTGGCCTACAATGACTTGCGACGAAAAGGGAGGCACGAACGAGAGCGAGTACTAAACAATAATAGCGAACGAGGAAAATTAATTTTCTCCGCGTTGACGCGTCGCGCTCCAAGAGCCAGTCAGCTTTTGATTCAACTGGATCAAGGAAGAATACGAATCAACGATGGTCTCAAAGCTATTATTTTAAATTTTAATTGAAAGCCGTTAATCGAGTGTGTTGTCAACGACCTTTGGTTTGATGTCAAAAACCTATGACACCTGATCAAGCTTCTTGGTTCTGATTCAATTTCAAGTTCGATAAAAAAGTAATCATAAATAAATAAAAAAGAGTTCATTTGTAGAGCTTCGCTTGAAAAAATTTTTTTTTTTTTTTAATATCATTTACTCGTTTTTTTAGAAATTAGTATCCAAATATGATGAAGCAAGACCGAATGAGACTTAAAACCAAGATATCCGGCACTGAAATTTAGCACTTAGCTAAGTCATTTCAGTCTCCTGATACAGAAGTTTAACCAGTTCATACTTTACTTAAAAAATTTTTTTTTTAATAAACATAATAAATTTGTTTATTTTCTCTGCACGTGTCAAGCTTGAACTTTGGAAAAAAAAAATTTACGTGAATTATATATCGTATCATTTTTTTTTCGTTCAAATGTAATTAAATTATTACAGCCAAAGCCAGTCCGCAAAAGCTTTGATTCCATTTGTTAATTAACGGTGCGCGTTAAAATCAATGTAATTTAATAATTTACATCTCGGTCAAAAAAAAAATTCTTCTTCTTTTTTTGTTTTTAAAGGGGTGTATAAATCTTCTTAATTACCACGCATAATAATCCCGTGAATCAAGTAAATTAAAATAACCGTGAAAGGGAGCTTTAAAATAAACGCTGATTATCCGCTAAAAGCGCGATTTAATAAGATATCTCTCGCCCAGCAGCCAGCGAGATAATCTCAGCCTCGATATACTAACAACAATGAGCCTTTGTTTCCCCAAAAAAGTCTCTCCCTCCCACTTTGGCTCATTAAATTAATAATAAATTCCTTGAAATTGAATGACCAGCTCGTAGGTACAGCACGTACCGATAAATCCGAGGAGAATCAGTAGACAGCAGCAGCAGGTGTTGACCCGGTATTTCTCCAGAGACAGCGTCATCTTCTCGGGGATTTTTCTCTAGGTCGTCCGTGAGCACTGCACTGATAAATTTTGTTTATCTTTCAAAAGATCTTCACACTCTCTCAGTACTCGAGTAAAACTGAGATGAAAAAAAAAGTAAAACAAAGGAGGGAACACACTCTTGCAGCACCCGTGACACACTGTCAGGTGCATAAAATCACATGTTTTCCACCACTCGCGAATCAGTAGATTTTGATCGTCATGGCTGCCCCGTTTGACGATGATGAAAATAAGTAAAAAAAATAAAAGTATAATAATAATAAAGTGCCGGCTGTGTCAGAGTAGCACATGTATGCGAAGCTCGCGGTCGCGAAAGCTCGAGGTGGCCACTGCGCCAGTCGTCGCTTGAATGCACGAGGAGGACCGGGAGGGTAACAACCCTCCCGCGCCCATTTGGCACATGCGCCATGACGGCCTCCTCCGAGGAGGACGTTGCTCACTCTTTCATGAATGAGTGGGTGGCTGGCTCGCGGAGGGTGGGCTTTTTTCTAAGACGAAAAATCCCTCTTTTTTGGTAAGTACTGCAGGGCTTTCAAATACTCGTGGACTTATTCTTTTTTTTTTTCGCTCAAAGTTATCACCTAAATTACTTCGTGCTCGATTTCGACGTTTAGTTTCGGGCGTGACACGCATTTTTACTGCTTTACCGTTTCTAACGTCACGAAAAGTTTACTTACCAATAGGTTGTTTAAATGTTGGAAAATGTACATGCCATCAGTAGTGTATTCTCATTGCATTCAAAGAACAACCATTTATTTTACAATCTCAAGACATGGATAAACCGATAATTTTAATATTGTGCTATGGGACTGCGGTGAAAGGTGAAAATCAAATGTAAAAATTATGCTTTCTATAAAAAATAATTTTTGCGTGAAAAGTTGAGTTTGAAATAACTTTGGTTAACAAACACATTATGATTCTATTTAGCTATTATTGGTGGTTTTGATGCTCCAGATAGAAAGTTTTCATTTACCGCCTCAATCAGACTCAACGGTGTTCACATTTGTGGTGGTTCCATCTTAAATAAATATTGGATTTTAACAGCTGCTCATTGTTTGAAGGAGTTGAAATTTATAAGGTAAGATTTTCAATTTAAAATTTTTTTGTATTTTTGTTCTGCCAAAGAAAAGTTACTACAGAAAATTACAGTTTCAAACCTGAAAAAGATAAGATAATTTTTTTAGTTACGATTATAAAAATTGGGTAATAAAGAACATGAAGATTCACGTTGGCAGCACATTGAGAAGACTCGAAATCCCCAGCTATGACATAGTAGAAGTCAAAAGGTATCCCACCTATTTACAAAATCCAGCAGGTGGGGATATCGCTCTGGTCAGAGTATCGAGACAAATCGAGTTCAACGACCACGTTACGAGCATTAAATTGTCAAAGTGGAATTTAGATTCAGGTGACAGAGTTGCTATCGTTGGATGGGGCCACACAACGGTAAATCGAACAAAATCATCCGCCATTGGATTTACTCGAATCGTCGTACTTTTTTCAGCGCACCGGAACCTACCCTAGAAAATTGCAGGCCCTCGAAAATTCAATGGTAATGACCAGTGCCCACTGCAAAATACTGTACGGCATGTCTGATTATCAATTTTATTCTGTTGTTCCTGTTGGAAAAGGTCCTTGTTTCGTAAGTATCATTAATAATCATCCAAACAGAATTTCTCAATTAACAAAAACAATCTCATGATTTCAGGGAGACTCGGGTGCACCAGTTGTAGTTGCAAAGGGAAGCAAGTACTACTTAGCCGGTGTTCATGCGTCGGGCTACGTAAAGACTATGTGCGCGGTTGGTCAGCCTAATTTTCACATGACGGTACCGAAATTTCTCTGGTGGATAGACCCTATAATCTCATCCTGAACTCTTAAAATCATATCACACAAAATGAATAAATGAAAAAGCGTTTCAAACAAAAAAAGAAGGACTTTGATAAATTCAGTACAGTTCTGAGGCCATTAATTATCAATTAAGGGCGTAAAAGTGGCAGTGCAGTGCGGGGGGGGGGGGGGGGCAGGCATCGTTGAATAGCCATTCTTTGCAGGGCGGGCGTCGCGGAATGGAGAGTGAGGCAATATAACGCTTGCGAGGCGTATATACTGTAGCTACTGTTCTGCCTCGTGGACGGAATGGTAATGTCCTACTCATACACGCGGCTGGCTATATACTCATCGATCGTCTGCCGGGGGAGAGGAGGAGGAGGAGGGTCGAACTCTCCTACTTCTACATACCTACACGCCTCTTAAATTTATCACTATGCCTTGCAGTGCACGTGGCGCATGCAGGTCAGATAGTGTGTGCATGCAGACTCCTATTGGATTTACGCTTCGGCGAGCTATTATTTTTGTTTATCGTTGGGCCGTGATTTGTATCGAAGATACCAGACCAGAGTGGCTGGGGGGGGGGGGGGGGGGTGCAAACGGGGTAATTGATTTATACTTATTGATCTGGTTTGCTAAGTAGGTGAGAAATATCAAAGTTTTTTTTTTCTGATTTGTAAGCGAGGATTTTGTCTTTTGGGATGCGAACCATAACAACTGCAGTGTTATGCTCACCAATATCTGGAAATTAAACTTAAACAAGTCGCATACAACCTGAGGAAGTAACAATTTTATATCCGGCAATAACTTTACTTTTTACTTGAAAAGGTTTAATATTTCTGGCGTTTCCTGGATTGCTCTGAACTTTCTAGCATAGAAACGAGACCGTGAGCCTACGAAAATTTATTTTAATAGCTATTTTGACTTGTTATGAGCTTTTTTAGTAGCTATTTTATAAGATAAGCGTGCCCCAAAAATATATGTAATTCTTTTTAATTATTTAAAATTCTGTCACCATGTCCTAAGTTCACGTTGTACCCATTTTTGACACAAAAATAATGTGCAGATAATTTGTAAATCTTTGCCTGATTTTAAGATGTATACTGTCCTCTCATCATCTGATGATTTCATGAAGATTTTTACCTGCAAAAAAAAATAAAATTTTAATCGATTTTTTGGAAATTCTAGAGTTTACAGCCTCTTAAGCTAGAAGGTCCTCTTAAAGACCGCAGGTTCCCAACAAGTTTCAATACCCTCAAGTGGTTTTGAAGTTGAGAAATTCTTGGCAATTTACGGTCATTATGAGGAAGTTGGTCTTTCTGTTGATAAAAAAAATCGCATCCTCGTGGTTACGTTATCTTCATCAAAAATTAATACTTGATAACAGAATTATCAAGTATTAATTGAATTATTTGAGAAATTGTTGCAAGAGAATAATCCAGGCTGCTATGGTTAAACATCTTCGATGGTTGACAATTAAAAAAGATCCATCACCCGTACGAAAAATTGCACATAGCTCATTCGATCTCGACAAAAGCAACGTAAACGTTCGTGGGAACAAGCAGAGTCGAATTCGATCACGGTAGGTAGCCGATCGAGCGTAAAACCTACTGCGTCAATAAAGGTCGCGGGACGTCGGACACAATGTGTCGGTCCGCGCGATGAGCCATAGGCCTCACGGAAAATTGAGATATTATCGCGTTCGCTGGCCTCGCAGAAGGGGAGGAGATTATTGACGGCTTTCCATTAAAACCCCTTTCGCCCCGGGAATATCAGCAGTGCGATCACGTACCCGAGCGACACGCTGCAGTCTATTAGGCAGGTCCGATATTCGATTTCGGACCACTGTTTTCCCGCCGAACAAAGAAGCTTCTCTCGCTTACGGCGGGAAACAATGATGGGGCGTCTCAAGGCGGGCTGTGGTGCCGGGGTGTCGTCCATTTATAAGCCAGACCGTGATTTACCGCCGTGGATTCCGGTCTGACTCTCGCGAGGGAGAGCGCGAGGCCGCTTCCTCCCTCATTTACATCTGCAGTTGGTGCTACCGCGCGAACTTTTTCACTTTCGAGCTCTTATGGTAAAGTGGGTTTCGAATTTTGATGATAGCGAAGAGTTCGCAATCGGGATTTATGAATTAAATCTTGACTTTCATTGTATACATTACTTATAAACGATAATATGACTCATCGTTTTTAAGTTTTGTAAACAAAAAGTACTTTCAAATTTTTGTTTAAATGACAGATACGACTTCAGAATTTTTTATTTTAATTTTGACTGAATTTTTAAGCAATTATTTTTTTGTAAAACTCATTAATGGTGGGGTATAAGAATTAGTTTAATGGAAGAAACAAATATTTATTTTTAATATAAATCGAAGTTTATTTTGTTCAAAAATAAACAGTTACAATTGTTTGATAACCTAATCGTAGAGCCAGTTAACAGCTAGACTTGAAAAAATTGCTTACCTTCAAAATTACCGTAAATTAAAATTAAAATTTTTTTTTTATTGTAAGGGATTAAAATGATGGCTACTTTAAATTAAAAAATTTTTTTTTAAAGGTTTAAAGTAAGATTAAAATTTTGAACGGAGTAATCTTGCTCGAAAATAAACTTTGAAAGATAGAAAAAAAAGCTTCCGTGTTTATCATCAAGAACAACTGTTAACAAGTTTTTTTGCAATACCGGAGCACATGCCTCGCTGCAGGACACGCTGGCTGTAAGAAACTTAAAAAAAACTTCCCGAAGTTCCTAAACTTTTTTTTTTTTTTTACTCTTGCAGTCATCAAAATTCACTCACGTGAGCACGTAGATAGTAATTTAAAACTACACTTGCCGTATTTTAGAGCAAATATACGGACACATTTTTAGCGTCGGGTCGAAAGTTTAAAACGTACGCGACCCAGTAAAACAAAGTCACTTTTATCACGAATACGAAACGATTGCATCTAAAATAATTTCTTTCAGAGTTATTAAGGCTATAACCGTAAGCTAATACTCCGGCTTTGCCAATATTTGAAACGAGCGTAACAACGTCTCCCCCGGCCGTAATTTTAATAATGTTTTCATTACAATGCAAACATCCCCCGTTCGATCTCTCTCCCCTCTAATCGCGCTGCTCGATCGCCCCAGTAATCCAAAACAACCGAACTCTCATCTGACCTAAGAATAATGCCCTCGCTGACAAGCCCGGGCGATCCTTATCCCTCGAAATGTGATATATCGTCACTCCTCCCCCAAGAGTGCAAAAATAGTGGACGATGCGTCAGCAAGAAAAAAGAGGAGACGGAATTAATCGGAAAACTAAACGCGAAGGGAAAGAGTTATTTGGGGAGGAAGGGTAAGGCTGACCTAAATTTTTTCGCGTGCCTGGGAAATGTTTCGATTGCAATCTTTGTGCTTTATGATAATGGCGAATTGGCGTTTACGCCGGAGTTTTCACGAGTTACACGAGAATTCAAGTGGATCGTTTAAGATAGCTTCAACCTCCCGGCTTACAAAAGACTCTTGCTTCGCCCTTTTTTTTTTTCCTCTCGTGTTTATTTTATTTTTTTTTCCAGCTTCTTCTAGTTTTTCCCAAATTGAAACTCGTAAAGAGCAAGCTTAATACCCGGAGTTTATTGCTTTGCCGATTTAAATGGCCTCGCTGACTATCGGAGAAATAGGAGGGAAGTCTGCCTGAAGCGTCTTTTTAGAAATTTGATCTTTAGTTCTGGATAAAGCACTGTCGAGTATTTCATTTTTATAGATCTTCAAATATCTTGTTATGATAGGGGGATGTATAACTCCGTGTAATGTCATTTTATATCAATTATGGTATTTTATTTTTAGGTATCCCTCAAATTTGTGCCAAAAATCTGACAATTCATAACTAACTAATCACATAACATTATGTTGTAGTAGAAATTGAGATCAATAATTTTTGAAAATGGCTTTTAAATCTGAGTCAGTGCCAAATCAATCAATTTCTTAAAGATAAATAAAAACAATTATTTTTTTTTTTTATTTCTGAGCAAAAAAAAATCGATTAGTTATATTCAAAAAGTTTTAATCCAGATCCCAACAAAATCCTGACAAAGCGACAATGCCTCTGAAATAAAGCACCCCGAACGAAGAAGAAGGCTGCGCGGAGAAATGAAAATAATGAGACAGATACATAACCCTCGCAGCAGTCGGTAAAAAACGAAGACAAGAAACAACCACCGCAGCGAAGCAGCTGCCAGGAGAGGACATTTACGCAAGCCACCACACTTGGTATGCTATAAATCCTCATGTAAATTTCGGACGAGCAGCAGCACCAGCAGCGGGTAGCTTGATTTGCAAACCCAATGCCTTTGTGTCCGTCTTTTATCCCCGACGTAGCGGTCGTACCAATCGTGTCTTTTGCCCCCGCGCGTCTAATTGCTCCTCTCCCTAATCGACTCGAGGGGTATCGAACTGAGAGAGTCCGTTTGCTAACGATAGGCTATTATTGCAAGGCGCTGCATTAGAACGCTAAGCTTCCGAGGGGTTGGGGTTCAAATATTTCATGGATATGAAAAAAATATTCAAATTTCAATCTCGATTCGGTTTTTTGAAAACTTCAACGATTTTTGTGGTCAATACTTTGATCCTTGTTCAGCATTCTTTTTGATTTATGATTGCTTAAAATTTTTTTACTGTAGTACTGTAGAATTTAATATAAATAATATTGTAATCAAGATAGTTTTTGATTTACATTTTTAGCCAGAAATGAATAGTATTTTTGTTCTCGACATCCCAGGGATTCACGAAAATAAATTTGGAAATATATTAATGCCGATGGCCTATTTTTTGATAATCCAAAAAAGCCATCAAGCCACCAAAAGCTCCTCGTAAAGCTTCCCGAATCACGCTTTAACAAAAGGCCGTAAACAAAGTATCTCATTAGTGCCTTGTAACTCAATAACGGGCCTCCGAGATTATCGCGGCCCATTGTGGGAGTAAAAACAAATCAATCGGTCCACATTATCGAAAGCTCGGGTTCAGCGGGTATCGATTTCCGGCGTCAAGCGTTCTCAAGAGCCGCACAATGGACTCGAGACAAAACGAGCCTACTCGGCATTGTAATCCTTCGTTTTCACCGAAATGACGAGAGACCAGCAGGTAAGAGTGTCTGACTCTCTCGCACGATGCGTACGCCTCCTCCTCGATAAGCCTGATAAGCTCTTTTGTTCTGTCTCCCCGGAAAACAATGGGAGTGCCGACGACCCCAGCGCCGCCGCGTGCGTTACCGTAAAAACAAATCGTCTAACAAAGCGTTACTCGTATTTCACCTGTTTGACTTAATTTCACCGAAAAGTGAGGGCTTTTGATAACAGTAACCCGGGTTTTGGCTCCGGGCTGAAGGCTCCGGGGTGATTAATAAATACCGTGGCTGAGATGTGAGCCTGCACTGGACGAAAGTTTAATGAAATTCTCTTTTTTTTTTTTTTGGTGGGTGCTTTTGTTAAGTTTATAAGAGAAAATATCATTTTTTTCTATTTAATTAATTGATAAATGCATTAAAAATGTCTTTTCTGCGCCAAAACTATTACCGTAGTATTAACGATACCTGTGAGATCCCATTTTGAAGCTTTTAATTAAACAGTACTGGAGTAAAAATAGATTTATGAAAATTTTGAAAATTAATTCGATCACATGAAATTTTAAAAAAAATTTTTATCGGAAAAAGTGAAAAAGTGTATGAAATATATATATATATTTTTTGTTGAACAGTCATTTTTGATCACAACTTGAAAGCTAAACTTTTTTCCGCTCGATTAGCAAAAAAGTATAAGCGACGATCTAACATTTTTTTCGAGTGTAATCCCAAAAATCATAAAAAAATCCATAAAAGGCACTTTAGAGACCCCGCGTGGTGGCAGTACAATCTTTGGTTTAACACTGATTAAGCCATCAAAAGTAAATTGCTTTGGTAAATTAGCGTCGATTTCGTCGAGGCCTGCTAGTCAGTTATCCACCTCGAGAGGTTGGTGAATGATGAGCCGGTCATAATTAACGAGTTACAACAACCCAAGTTTTTCAAGTTAAAAACTACCAAAGTACTCGAAAAATCAGCTCCTTGTGGGTACCCCAGCAACCCTAAAATTTCCCCGACGGTGAATTAAAAAGCACTTTTAGAGGAGAAAAAAAAAGAAAAAAAAAAGAATCAGCGTCCGCTCTCGAGGGATTAAATCACAGAGTGGTCCAGCGTAAAAAAGAGCAGCAGCCTGTGGTTACCGAAGCCTGCAAAGTTCTGCGGCGCGGCAGCTTTCAAGGACGAAAAGCCACGGAGGAGATGAAAAAAAGGCTCTCGCAGGGCAGCTGACGGCTAAATGAATCTCGGCACGCGTTCGGCCACGCGTGCACTTAAAAACTCGCGAAAAATAAGAAGACGGACAAGAGAAGAAGCCAGCTGCAGGTGTCTCGAACTCCCTCGGTGTCTACCCGCTGGAGGAGGTGTCGTGTAAGTGTGTTTCAACGGAATCCGATATTAATATAAATATTTTACGAGCCGAGGTAGACGCGACACCCGCACGGAGGGGTGTACCGGCTGAATAATATATGCTTGCGGAATATCGGGACTTTGACTTTTTTTTCTTTTACGGTCTGGTGTTGCGGGAAATCGGAAGAAAATTTCAGATCATCGATTCCGATGAATATTGTCGGCAACTACATCGTCCCGTAAATACTCATCAGGTCACATTTTGCAAGAAGCTCAATTAAATTTAAATTTGAACAATATATTTATAATAAATGAAAAAATTAATTTACTAGATTAACATAGTTTATGTAAATAATTTTTTTCAAGTAGAATTCTTATTACAGCTTTTTCAAACTTCTTTGCTGATTATTCAACCTTAATTAATTTCACGATAAAAACTGTTTAAAAATAATGAAACTCATCATTATAATTCAAAAACTTATTGATTATTTTCAAAGTTTAGTTTGTAATATTATATTTGAATGAACTCAGAATTTAATATTTTATGTATAATGAGATGTCTATTAAAATTTTGAATGAAACAATTTAAATGAAAAATTTTAAACAATTTTCGATGAAGTACTTTTTGAGTTTTATACGATGAAAAAAAAAAACAAGCTTATTATCAGGTAGTGGTGCTTTTATAATTCCTTTTTTTCTTTTTGAATTTATTTTACACTCATGGAAGATTATGTGAACTCGGTGCAATGAATTTTATACTTTGGTATAGTCTTATTATGCATGAGATTTGCGAGTGCAGGGTTTTATTTAACGTTCAAACAAGCTGCTACGCTGCTACACCTGTATTTTAATTCAATGTAAAACAGCGTAAAGGAAAAAAGTATTTTAGTATCAGTATGAAAGCCTTGATAAAAAAAAATATAAATAAAGTAAAGGTGCAATTATGATAATGTCAGAATGAAAAAAAAAGAATAATAATGACGAATTGCTCGGGATTAATTTACCAAGAAATATTGTAATCCCTCTGAATAATTGGCAGCAGGAAGTAAAGAGTTTAAAAACTTTGTATCTTTTTCAAGCAATCCGAAGTGTCATCTTGAAGTACAAACTCTCATTAAAACTCCATGAAAAATTGTGCCCTGTAATTTTTTGTATGTTAATAATTATATCTTCTGCTACTCAAATTATACCTTGGGGATCAAACTTTAAAAGAAGACAAATGATAAGAACCAAGTTGGACATTAGCGGTCGGATGAAATTTGTAAGTCTCTGGAGATTAAATAAAACAAATTTAAATAAAATATATTTTTTTCATGAAACCAATGATTAAAAATAGAATATTTTTTAGCCCAAATAAGAATTGAAGCTTACATTTACAAAAAAAAGTGTTTTGGACGCCTGTTGGAAGCGAATCAGTATTATTTTTATTATTAAGAAGTGGTAAATAGAGGTTATATCAGATACTATATGAATATAAACATAGTATAGGGATGGTCTTATTATATACTTTATACATATATCACATATCTATATAAAATACATACATTTGGGTCGCTATTTTATGTCGTTTTTTACGGATTCACTCCTCACATAAATAGCTTCGCTTCAACAAAAAATTCAGTAAAAGTTATTACAATAGAGTGTATCGTCCCTAATTTCTATTTCACCGGATGAAAATGTACTTCGTATTCTTTTAACAAAATTCAGACAATCCATCACCCATTCGTTCTCGCCCCATCAGAAAGCACCACAATCACCAGATTGCAGGGCCGAAGAAATTTTTGTGATCCCCAGGTCCCGGTAATATTTTAGCTCATCGATAAGCTTTGCGAGTATCCATCAAATACCGCGGGGCGGTCCCCTCCTCTCGTGGTCCTTTTAATTTCCTGCCTCGAGTCCCACCCTAAAAACGGTTCCGCCGTAGTAGATTCGGTCGCCTCTCCCCCGCTGGAATAACTACACGTGCATGTCGCGATCGATCGAGTCGTCCTGTAACCGATGGGATGTTTGTGCAGGGGGAACTCGAAGGGAGGAGGTGCACTTTCTGCAAGATGTTGCCTCGGCTCGCGTGTACTCCTCTTTTATTATAAATCACGGCGGCCAATGTGTTAATAAAGAAATGGTAATGTCTTCACGAGAATAAGATCGGAGTTTTACCAACTTCATGGGGATTCGTTCTTTTTTTTGGATTAGGGTTCGTTGGAGTAACACGTGTTTCGATTGGTATTACCATTCTTATTTACCATTTATAAAAGTTTATGCAGGAAAATGACGTTTACACGGTGTGATTTTCTGACATTGCGTGGATACTAAATTGTTTTTGTCCAGAGAAAGTTTATAGTCCCTAATTCCTTGTTCAGAAAATGTTCAATCAATCAGTTAAGCTTGTTAAATATAAGTAAATTTCGAGAAAAAAAAATTATGTTTTGGTTTTATAAAGTACCCAATTTTTACAAAAAAAAAGTTAACTTTTTGATAAAAATAAGTTCCGGGAAATCATATGGCTTGTAGAGGTCATTTACTCCTCGAAGAACCGTTTCGCGAAAATCCACCGTGATTTTGATTTATTTACCAAGCTCCGTGCGAGGACCTTATTTTCCTTTCTTCCTTTTTTTTTTTTTTTACGACAATTATCGAGCATCCTGGAATGCAGTCCGGCAGCACCTGCATCGCGAAATTGCACTCCTCCCGGAATCATATTGCCATGTAATTACCGGCCGCATCTCGCGCTGTACCTCCAATAACGAAGAATAAAACGTAAAAAACGAAAACGAAAAATTTTTATCGGCTTGGAAGAAGTATCGAACGGAAAACGGAGAATCGAGGGCTTCCGGCAAAGAAGGCAATAGCAGCGTGCCAATAAGTGGATTCGTTCCGGTCGCGCATATGCAGAAATGACGTGCAGAAGATGCGCCGCTTCTTCGGAAGAAATGAGATTTTTTTTTCTCGTTTCTTCGCGCTACGGGTTAAAAGTGGATTTCTCACCGTGTATTGCCTTCTGAATCTCGAGTGGTTTCAATCAGGTCCGCGATACCCTTTTATTTTTTACAATTCTACCGGAGATTTAGAATTTTTAATCGCTCTTTGTTCGTTTAAATAAATATAATTTTTGTTGAAAAATTTTTAAGAGCGTTTTAATGAAATTTACAAGTTAATAATTGCTTTGAGAGCTGAAAATTGCAATCAAGAATAAAAAGATTCCGATTAATAATTAGTTGTCTTCGTAATTGAAAAACTCTTAACTTAATTGGCACGTTATTTACAGATCCTTCTTTCAGCTCATTATTATCACTTTTAAAAGCTCGGCATAAATAATACTTATTAAAAATTGAAATCATCATTTTTCTCCTGTTATATTAAAAGACTTGAGTCCACTGATTACAAACGCCTCCACGTTAGCAAAGTTAAATTTTGACTGTATGAATTAAAAATTTTAAACACATTTTTTTTTATTTACATAATGCAATTGGAATTGATTAAATTCAAAAAATATAAATAGAATTTTTTATCAACTTTTTAAAAATATCATTATTTGTATTGTACTGTTTACCACATACTACCATATCATTAAAAGTATTTTTGAAATTTTACAAAAGTTAAATTATCATTGAAACCAATAATTTACAAATTAGCAAAATAGATCACTACTTTATAAAATTCTTTAATCACTCTAAAATTTACTGATGTGTTATTTCTTATTGGGAATGATTATAAATTATAACTCCAAAGAAATCATCGATTTTGAAAATTATTGTAAAAAAGATTTGTATCATCGTTGAAACATTCAACAATTTTAATTTAAGTTGGGGTTACCATTACGAATTAAAATATTAGTGGGTAATTGGGTTTGACCATATGAAAACATTTTCATTTACTTATGAAAGATAAATTAAAAGAATCTATTCTGAAGTAATTCTTCATTTAAAATCAAGTTGTACAGAAACAAAAATTTTGCATTAAAACTTTCTCGAAGAAGTTTCTTAAAATTATATATGTATAGATAACAGCTAAACAAAAATTTTGGTATAAAGTACAATTTTTTCAGAATAATAACACTGAAAGATTGAATTCAAGTAATGCACTGCGTTAATCTTAAGTTATGAGATTGTTAAAGAAACGTATGTCTATTAATAATACGTAATCAAAACTTTGAAAGATTTTTAAATATCGAGAAATTAAAGAATTTTAGAAAGCTAAACCGATGAATTTTAATTTTTGAATTCGGCGAACTGTTATGTTTTCAAAACAAGTTTAAGTAATTCGTCTTAGACTCGCACAAATATCGGTTCTAAATAATACGACAACACAAATAAGCTCAGTCTCAAACTAATTGTCGAAAAGTGCTTTTGTCAAGAGTAAAATTTTCGAGGCATGATCGATGTTAATTTTAAAGTTGATTTTTTTTTCTTCAACTTGATCAAATCCGAAGAGAAGAAAAAATTTTAATGATTAAAAGAGAATTTTAGTTTATTTCTCGCAAATAATTTCGATAATCAAGAATCTAAAAAAATTTTGTACTGTACTGAAACAGGATTTTTTTGAATTACCATGAAGTGGTCACTTGCAGACGTAGTGGAACTCTCAATAAAGTCCGTAACTGATAATGTTTTGAACGATAAACTAGAGAATATTCTTAAAGACAAAAGTGTTCAGTGCATCGTCAAATTGTTAAAAAAAAATGGTGCCAAACTCGACGTTCCTCAAAAACCTCAACTCGCAGCCATAGAAGAAGAAGAGGAAGAAAATTATGATTTTCAAAAATGGGAAATATCAAGAGCAAAAATTTCTTCCGATCCAACTGACATCGATACTTCTTCAAAAATTTTACAGCTACTTTTTAAATACGGCTGGGGGAGTAACTTTCGCACTCCAATAGGAGAAAACCTTCTTCACTTACTAGTTCGTCGTACTCGTCGTTACAATACCTGTATGAAAGACGTCATCGAAATCCTGCTGGAATCGGGAGTAAGAATGGAAGAACCTGATCGACACGGATTTTCACCTTTACTTACCGCCGTAAGCAATGAAAATATTTTGTTGACTCAACTCTTAATCTTTAAAGGAGCCAATGTTAATCAGAAGAGCGTGCCTCTTGGATTATTTCCTATTTACGTCGCAGTGCACCGTAATAATGCAAAGCTCGTTTTTGATCTCTTTTGTAGTGGGGCAAACATCAACGCCAAAATTAAATCAGGGTGGACAGCATTGCATTTAGCTTGTTTTTTCAATAACGAAGAGATGATCTGTTTGTTGATTAAATTAGGAGCTGATGTAACAGCTATATGCAACGATCTCAGAACTCCTGCTCTTTATCTAGATCGTAATAAAAAAAATTTTGATCGGTGCGTACGCATTATGCTTGAAGAAACTTATAAAGCAGACTTTGAGAAAGCCTCATCAAAAAGCGTTGAGTCTCTTCTGGAGATGATCTTTAGATGCGGTTGGGGCAGTGATTTTCGCAGCCCAAGAGGAGATAATCTTCTTCATATTTTTGTTCGTCGCGTAAATTATGATGATCTTCATGCTGCATGTGTTACAAAAAGTCTGGCGAATTTAAAAATAAACATCGATGATCCAAATTTTTGTGGATACTCACCTCTACTTACTTCCATCAACACAAAAAATATTCCTTTGATACAAACATTGGTCATGAAAGGAGCAAATATCAACCAGAAAAGTAAGCGTTTTGGAATATTTCCACTTTACCGGGCTGTTCAGTGTAAAAATGAGGTGATTGCTTATTATCTTTTAACTAATGGAGCTAATGTCAATGCCAAAACAAAATCAGGGCGGACAGCATTGCATGCAGCGTGTTTATCGAATAGCCAAGAGATAATCAGGGCGTTGATGAAGAAAGGCGCTGATATAACGGCTGTGAGTAAAGATGGTAAACCTCCTGCTTTTCTGCTGAATCGAAACATGAAGAATTTCGGTCGGTGCGTTTACGTCATGCTAAACGAAATTTCAAAGACAGACATTGCATTGAAAGATATCGACACTTTTCAACAAAAATTACTGCTACTTATCAAACGAGGTTTTGGAAGTAACTATCGCAGTCTCCACGGAAAAAATCTTTTTCATTTGTTTGTTCGCTATGTAAAACGCGACGACTGTTATGCTTCGCATATCGCTGAAACTCTAGCGGATTTAGAAGTAGATATTAATGAACAAAATAGTCTAGGATATTCACCTCTACATGCCTCTATTCGCTCAGGAAACGAGTCTTTGATTCGTTCATTGATCCAGAAAGGTGCCGACGTCAACCAGAAAAGCAAGAGTCTTGGGAAATTTCCACTTTATTATGCTGTACAGTACAATCATGAGAATCTTCTAGAGTTGTTTTTAAATAACGGAGCTGAAGTTAACGCTAAAACCAATAACGGAAGAACAGCACTAATTGAAGCATGTTTTTCGAACAACAAAGAGATAGTTAAAACATTGGTTATGAATAAAGCTGATGTCAACCAGAGAACCGAGTGTCTTGGAGTGTTTCCTCTTTATATCGCGGTGCAGTCCAATAATCCGAATCTTGTTAATTTTCTTTTGTCTAATGGAGCTGAAATCAACGCTCAAACTAATTCTGGGAAAACAGCACTGCACGAAGCATGTTCTTTGAATAACGTAGAAATTATTTATACCTTGATTAAAAAAGGTGCTGACGTCAAGATTAAGAGCAAAGATGGCAAATCACCTGCAGATTTCCTGGATCGAAAGAAAGAAAATTACGACCGATGTTCCTATCTATTGGTGCAAGAATTTTCAAAATTAGTATGTGAACACGGTATGGACGGACTGTCCCAGAATGATTTGCATTTTATCGCGGTTGATGAGAACGCTCGATACTTTTTCAATAATTGTACGCAGGAGCTAATTAAAATGATGGAAACAGTTTTTTATGGTGATTATACATACTATTTTGTGTTGAAAATGTCTAATAATGTAAAAAAATTGTCTGAACTTTTAAATGAAGACTTTGTTAAAAGTTTTAATGTAAATTTGTTTTCTAATTACAAAAATGATTTAAGGTTTATTTTAAATAACGCTATTGCGATTAAAAAAAGCTTAGAAAAGGAAAAGAAAATTTGTGATATATTTTGATAAATCGATTATTTTACTAAGAGAAGTTTAGAATATTTTTATCAATTATTTACTCTTTTATGTATGTTCAATTGAGTATTGTATTCTGTTATTAAAGCAAAAGATAAATCGCATCGCAATGTTATGTTACTGTAAAACTTGAAAAAAACTTTGTTAAAAAGTTAATTTTAGTGATTTGATTGAAAAATAACTGAATCAAATCAATAGTGTACATTATTTGTCGCTATTCGCTAAAAAAATTTTCTTATATTAAAATATTGTAATATTATTTTACACTGATTCATTTAAAAGCCTACATCTTTTAAATTACAGATTTTCAAGAAACGTAATTTTTAACTAAATATTAAATATTGTCAGATTAATTTTTAAATAAATACTTGTTGATGATTTCCAGATTTCCACAATTTTTATAATTCATGAAACATTATTTCCCAATATTATATAATTATTAAATACACTTGTAAACATTTTTTCTCATGAGAATCAATCTTAATATTTTATATGTTTTTCACTGACTAATCAATTCGTAAGGATCTTCATAATTGATGAATAATTTTTTTTTTTTTTTTCAATTTTCAGACGCTTTTTTAATCAGAAAAACATTTAAACTTGTAAATGGTGAATTCATGAAAATTTTTTAATATCTAACAATAATAAGAATCATCTGAAATAGATAATTCTGATTGAAAAAGAGTAGGTTCTTTTTTTATACAAAAATAATCTGATCGAGTAAAATTAGTTTTTGGATATGACATCTTGCAATTATTTTTCGTTGCTCCTTTTTAGAGTTTTCATACTTTGCGCTATTTATGTGTTTAAAAATATTTAAATCTTGTGAACTTAAAGATTCCTGTTATAAGCTTGTAAATTAAATTTCAGTTGATTATTTTTGTGATTTATTTTTATAAACTTTTTGATTAAATTAATGATTCAATTTTTATTAATTCAAAAACTTTCAATTTGCAAGTTTTAATGTGAAAGTAAAAAGCTTCTAATCAGAAGTATTATTCAAAACTGATCTCTGCAGCTTTTTAATTAAATGAAAGTTAAAAAAATGAATCTGTTGAAGAAAAATTGTAGGTTTTAGACTTACAGATCCTGTTTTCAACTTGTATTTACGAACATAGAAGGTGATCTCAACAATAATACTATTTTAATTGAACGCAAAACTCGTAATTTATTGAAATTAAGTTTTGAAATATTCACAGCAATGAATTTAATAAATAGATTTGTTTAAAAATACAGCACAATAAAAATTTTTTGATTTAAGTTGAACTTTGGCGTGATTCACAATCAATACATTTAAAAAATTCATTCCAAAAATAAAACAGTTATGTTTGGTCTTGTTTATACATTGGATTTTTTAAAATAAAATTAATTAATTTTTAGGCATGACCGATCCCGAAGGAGTCGGAAAGACGTTATGAGTTCGCCAGAACAAAAAATTCACATTTTATTCGATTTTAGCGCTATTACAAAACTGTGCACAGGATTTCTTGCGACCTAAATTCGAGTTGAGCGCTATTACAAAATTTTTCGGGACCTGATTCCGAAACATTCAATGCTTGACGTCAAAATATTTGCAAAAAGTTTTGTAAAATTTGTTATGATTCTTATTATTTTTACAAAAAGTTTAAGCAAAGAATAAAAAAAAATTATTCTTGTGCACATAGAATCATCTAAATAAGTATTAAAAAATTCAATTCAAATGCTTTACTCACTGCATTTTTATCTGAAAGGTTAAATAAATTCTAGTACAAAAATTTAGAGTTCTTACGTAATTAATTAAAACAGAAACCTTTCGAAGCTTTATGATGAAAGTTTCGGGAAGGTTACTAAATAAATAGCAATTTCATCGGTTTCTGTGAATTAATGAGGTTTCAAGGCTAGCTGGTATGGAATAATAAACAAAGCTTCCAAACATTATAGTCGTTTAGTCTCGCGTATACTAGGAATAAACAATATTTTTGCTCAGTCCTGAACAACACGTCGCAAAGAGCAGATTTTGCTCGGGAACGAAGTCCGCAGCTCAGCACGCGCTCATAGCTGATTTTAAAATAATTTTCAAGGTACGTTTGGTGAATTTTAGCTCGCGAATAGCAGGTATATTCGAAAGATAAAAACTTAAATTTAAAATATTTTATTTTCACAATTATAGGTGCAGATTTTCTTTGAGAAACCATGAATCGAAGTTTTCCAAAAGTTATTAAGATCATCAGCGAGTCTAGAGGTGATTCTGCTGCCCCATTTAAAAATCTAGAAGAACTTCTTGAAGACAAAAGTGTTAAGCGCATCATCAAATTATTAATGAGAAATGATGCTAGGATCAACAGACCTCAGCGTTGCAACTGCCATGACACTAAAAAAATTTTAAAACTCCTTGAAAAATACGACTGGGGCAGGGAGTTTAGGACCATTCATGGCGAAAATCTTCTTCATCTTTTTGTTCGTCAGGTAAAACGAAATGATCGTGGTGCCGCGAGTGTTGCAAAAATTCTGTTGGACTTGGGATTGCCGATCAACAAGCTGAATCGTTTTGGAAATTCACTACTGCAGGACGCCATTTGCACGGGAAACGTTTCGTTGGTTAATGTTTTCATCGAGAAAGGAGCCAATGTCAACCAGAAGAGCAGATGCTTAGGGACATTCCCGCTTTTCACGGCTGTGCAGTGTAAAAATGAAATTCTTGTTGACTTGCTGTTATCACGAGGGGCCGAAGTTGACGCTGAAACTAGTTTTGATTGGACAGCTCTGCACGAGGCGTGTTTTTTGAACAACAAAAAGGTAATCGACAAGTTGG
Source organism: Encarsia formosa (assembly GCA_038277355.1). NCBI lineage: Eukaryota > Metazoa > Arthropoda > Insecta > Hymenoptera > Aphelinidae > Encarsia > Encarsia formosa. The sequence continues at coordinate 10,756,782 of CM076188.1, forward strand.
TAAACAACAATGCTGATGTTACAGCTCTATGCGAAAATGGCAGACCTCCGGCTTTTTATCTAAATCGAGACCACAAAGATTATTATTTGTGCTTGTGCGCTTTGGTTAAAGGTTTATCGAAGTTGATGTTTGAAGATGTTCCATTGTTCGGTTATAACTCACACTTGATGGAAAATTATCCAGCTGCTAAATATTTTTCAAAAATTTGTATGGATGAGCTCCGTAATATGTCAACCGCAGTCCAAAAACGCTCGCAAAACGTAAAAGAATTAGCCAAACTCGTGCGTGATCGTAAATTCGTTACAAATTTTAATCATCAAGCAAATTCGTACTTTCCTCACAACAATCATGATTTATGAATTCATTTCAAAAAGTTTATTACATAAATATAGGTATATATAAATAAAGGTACCTTTAATTTTTTCGAAGCACAAGCAATACGAAAATCAGTAACGAATTTTTATAAAAAAATCTGAAATTAGAATCAACGCTGTAAGAATTTTTTTCATGTGTTTGTTAGTTTCTGTTTTATTGAATGTTTGTACGATCACGTAAATTTATTGTATTATTCGGTAAACTGTTGTTTTATACATGATGTAATTGCATTACGATTTACAGAGTAGCATTGATGACATTCAATTGCAAAATCGAATTGAATTACTAATAGTAATATATTTTTAGTAATGTGTAAAATAGATTGTTAAATTAAAATTGCGTCTAAATTTTCAAGAATGGCAATCTTTTGGTCACATTTATATTTTACATTGACTCGAGTAAAAAGTTTGAATTTTTTCAACTTACGCTTTTAAAAACATAATTTTTTAATGTTCAAATAAACATTATTCTATATGGTACTTATGTGTTGTATTTAATATGAACCAAAACCTCTTTTTTTATTTATCATCGTATCATTAAAAAATTTTTTCTATAAAAATTATTAAATCATTGAATTAAAATTTTTTTAAAATTCTAATACTTAATTGTTTCTGAAATTAATTAAAGTTATATGAAATTGCAAAATAGCAAATTCCCATCAATTTTGACAAATTTTTACGATAAAAATAAATGCTTCTCAAAAATTTTGTATAATGTTACTGTACTATTGAAATATAAAAATATTATTGCAGTTGAAACAGTACTTTAAAAAATAAATTTAATAACTATTGATATTACATTTCAAAATAGTAACATTTATTAAATAATATTTTTAACTTTCACCTCTTAATAATGCTGATAGTCATGGGATTAAATCCACGAAATATTAACGTTTCAAACCCAGCAAATATAGAATCACAAATAAAAATTCCGAAAATGGGTGTACTTAATTAGACCTACAAATTAGTAGTGAGACAACTTAAATAATATTTTGGTTCAGTCTTCAATAGCAGGTCGTGAAGAGCTGAGTTTCGATTGGGAATTAATTCTCAATTGATCGAAAAAAAAAAAAAAAAAAAAAAAATTCAATCAATAATAGACGGTGAATTTTTGTTTACGCCCAGCAGATAATTACACGTCATAAGAATATAAGAGACTGAAACCACGAAAAGATTTTCTCCAGTGTACTTAGAAGCTCCGACTTTTTTCAAAAAACAATGACTCATTTTGAAAGATTTACTCAGGGCATGAGATGTATAATGATCAGCAAATCTAAAAATAACAGAAATGTCAAATTTGGAGATATCGGAGAATTTCTCGAAGACGAAACTATGAAAAACATTATCAATTTAATGTTCAAAAATGGCGCTTGCATCGACCATCCTCATCCCTGTAAGTATGACTTGGTAGATAAAATTGAGGCAGTTTACAGATACATCTGGGGTTCAACATTTCGCGGTCCAAAAGGTGACAATCTCCTTCATTTGTTTCTTTGTGAAGGATGTCCTGAAAGCAGTGATTACATGGATGTCATCAAAATTTTGTTGGACTTGGGTATACCGATCAACGAGCCTGACAACGATGGATATTCACCTTTGATGACCGCCATCACCTTGAAAAACATTCAATTGGCCGAGTTATTTATCCAAAGAGGAGCTAATACCAACCAGAAGAGCGAGAGTATTGGTACATCCCCACTTTACATGGCCGTTGAGTACAATAATCCTGCTATGTGCGAATTACTTATAGCAAACGGGGCGCAAGTGGACGGTAGAAATATTTATTGAAGGACAATACGAGGAGTGTTTTTTGGACTTGTGACCATCATTTTTAATCAGAAATAAATTTGACTTTATTCACGGACTAGAGAGTATGAAATTAGGTAAATAATATATTGTAGGAAAACAATATTTATGAAAAGTGTTGTGAGAATTTTTAAGCTAAAAATTCATTGTTTATTTTTAAGTGTTTGTATCATACGATTTATTGTAGTATTCGATAAAATATCATATTTTATTTTTGACATAATGTGAAGTTTGCATTACAATTTATGGAGTAGCGTTGATTGTAAATAATCAAAAAAAAAAAAAAAATGAAAATTGTAAATTTAATTTGAGGAAGGAGGCTTGAAAAAAAAACAAGTTGAGTTACTCATTACAGTGTACTTTTAATTTTAATCAAAATGTCTGTATAGTTAACATTTTTAAAACATGTAAATTTTTCCCTTCAAATAAACACATATTAATTATTTTCATGAATTTTTCTACTTATAAACCACAATTTCTGCTTATTTATCATTTTTTGAAAACAATTCACTTTAAATGTATTTTTTTATTACACACTGAATTTTACCAAACTTATTTTGCAAAACATTTGAAATTAAAAATAATTTCAAAACATAATGAGAAATAAATTATTCAAAAAACTATTTAAATATCTCAAGAGTTTTATTGTTCTTTATTGAAATTTTTAGATATGTACGTTATTATTTTTATAAATTATTTTATAATTCATGTGGCCGCTCTGAAATTTCGAAAAAATTTTTTTAAACTTTTTAAAACTTTTTAAAACATCAATCAAAAAGCGTTTATTTTTTAGAACATTTTCAGAAGAATAAATATTTGACTAAAATGAAATTTTTCGATTCCGTGGTGCCATCTGGAAGCGTTAACCATATAATACTTCGCGTAACTCGCCCAAAGCAGCAGCAAAAAATCGCTCACGCGTGGCCGTAATTACACTCGAAACGATTTCCATTCGAGTTTAAAAGAAAGGGACCCGGACCGTACCAATTTTCAGGGAGTTCATAATTTCAGTGGAGATAAAGAACGGCTCGGGCGCGTGCGCCTAAAAAAATATCTCGCGTGCGCCGGGGCTATACAGAGCAAGTCCCCGCGAAAAAGAGGAGAAAAAAAATCCAAGAGGCAGGTGGCATCCCCGAGGCTACCTGCCATTTCTCCCGAAACAGAGGAGGACGAAAAAACGAGGAGAGATTTCTCGATACGCGCTGGACCCGTATCGGATCAATGTCCTCACTCCTTCTGCTCTCTTTTTTCTCTCTCTCTCTCTCTCTCTCTTCTTGCGGCTACGGTGGCAGCTGCAGAATCCCTGCACAATGTAATTTCGAAATTCGAATCTCGGCCCAGGCTCGCGCGCGCGCGGTTTCAATTTTCTTCCCTTTTTTTTTAATATTCGGCGGTCGCTCCCGGAGTGTGGTTTTTAAAGCCAGGCGAAAGATCGATTTTTTTTTTTTCGAGAGCGATTGCTTTGTGTCCTGCGGATGCAATTGTGATAGATCGGTCTTTTTGTATCCGAAGGGACGTTTGGGGGAGAGGAAGTGTTTTTATATTACGCCTCGGAAAAAAGATGTTTGATTGATCTGTTTATCACCGAAAGATGTTGCGTCTTGTGGACACATTGTCCAACGCTCTCCATCATTGAACCCTACGAAAATAAAATTTGAGTGATTTTGGGATCAAACAAATTTTCAACACATCTGTTTTTATTCAGCAAACTTTTTTTATATTTAATCTGGATAATGAAAAAGTTATAGTTAAAATGATTAACTGGATTTTTAAGTTTAATTTTTTCTTTATTTCTTGTTTTAGGATTGTAATTTTGTTTTCATTTAATTTTTTAGTACATATCATAAAAAAAATAAATTTCTTAATTTTCTTAGTCAAAGAAGCGATAATTGATTGTCAAAATAATTTCGACCCCTTGTACAACCATTTTTTACGTAAAATATGAACTTTATTCATACAAAAAAAAAGAATTCTTTTTGAAAAAACTTTCAAAAGCTTGGATTATTGGGTATTTAGCATAAAATGAGCCTGGAATCAAATTTTTCTAGTATTAGCTGTCCATTAGAAAAGTAACATATTTTCTCTTTGTACCCAGTCATACAAACAAAAAACTGGTTCCACCATAAATAATGATGTCAGCAGCCTTCCCATGCCCAATGTAATTTTCCTTTCAGGCCATTGGCGCGACATTCCAACAAAACCCATATACAATGGTGTAATCGCGCACAATTTTTCGGGGTCAAAGGGCGCTTTTATTTCACAAAAATAAGCGAGCCCCGTCAGCCGGCACCGGCATTACCCATTGACAGATGCCGGCCAATAACCTACTTTTGTATCGAGGGGTTCGCCCAATTGATTTTCTCTCCCGAAAGAAAGAAGAACATAATCGTAAGAGAAAAAGCCGGTGGCACTATTATTAACAGGTCAACGCGTCTTCGGTCGGAAAGTCGAGTCTTACAAATTTGAATAATCGGGGAGGGAGAATATTATATTTTAGGAAAAATGCTGAATTTTGGTGCTTCACGGGCCACTTGAGTTCACTAGACGTCTTCGAGACGGTTTTTCGTATAGGTGACGCTGGGGTCATATTGAATTTACATGCCACGAGGCTGAGGCTCCGGTCGTTCTACCGCAAAAAGCCGATAGAATTTTATAAGTTATGTATTCTCTCTGGACGGAGAGTGCGGTGCTCCTCAAATATTAATGAATTTTCCACGTGGCTCTCTGCGTGCCCGACTCTATATCGAATATCGGTATCTTATCACACAGGTGAATTTAAACGATCTCTGGTTACGGGATTGCTTTGAAAATTGAGATAATCTTTTGATAAATTTTGAACTGAAATTTTTAAGTTTCAGGTGAAATACCGCTAATTTTCTTTAATAAATTTGAATTTAGAACGAAACAATTCATTTCTTGTGAAAATATTCAATACTTATTAAATTTTTAAAAGTATATATTCTATAGAAGCATATGGAAAAGTATGTATACATATAATACAAATGCTTGTTTTTTTATCATAATATTAGAAATTATTGTAAAAAAGTAAAAGCAGTAATGACTTTTACATTTTTTTTGTGGATTAAAAACAAATAAATTTTCGAAATCAATATGGTTTCAACTTTTTTTAATGATCACAATTCGAACTGAAAAGATTCTAAAATTATTTTAAAATAATTCACATTCTGCAAACACATTTTTCGTCGATGCAATATGCTGAACGCTTACTAGTTGCTAATCCTTGATTACACTTTTTCAAGCATCCCAGATCAGTTATGACATCTTCTCCAGCCCACATGCAACCTAAAAAAGACAAAGTTTGAATAACAAATGGCCTTTTTTATATTGTTAAAACTGCAAGAGATTTTTGAAAAATTCGATTGGTTGAATAATTAAATTTTTTCATTTACTGATGATTAAATGATCAAAACATTTTTATAAATTATACTAAAAATAAAACTTAATACTTTTCAATTTAATTTGTATTAAAATAACTATTTCATACTTGCTAAAACATGTGAGATGATGAATAAGCTTGTAATGATAACTTGAATGAAGAGATTCATTATTGAAAGTTGGCTATCGACGATGAGAAACTGATGACAAAACGGAAAAGGCACCTTCACTTTTACTGACTGTTAAGAAACATTTAATTTTTTTTTTTTTTTTTTTTTTTTAATTCATCGACGAAAAATTAAGAACTGAATAAAAAAAAAATCAGAGTAGTAACTTTCGGGCGCCACTTTCAAGTTTGCATAAGTGTTTCGACTACCAGCCTGCTACATAATTTACGGAACATTCGAACAGTTTTTCAAAGATAAAAAAAATGTATGATAAAATTTTTTTTTTTTTTTGTAATTTGTAGCATTGATACAGCCTATATAAAATGTTACTTAAAATTCAATTTTTTTCCATTACAAATTTTATGAATGAATTCAAAGTGTTGGTGAGTATTCTTTGAAGTTTCTCATTACGAATCATTCAGAGAAGCTAAACCATCCTCGTAAAAAAAGGTTTTTGCAGTCAGACACGCGACGCAATCGTCCCGGTACAACTCGTCAAAATAAAAACCCTCGCCACTGTATTTAACAATAAAAATCGGGCGTCTCATGCATAATTCAGACGCGATTAGAGCGCTGGTAAGACGAAAGAGGAGTTATTGTGCCCGGCTGCACGCACGCTTAGATCAGCTGCACGCAAAGCCGCTGTGCAGTATCGATGCGACCGTGAAAAAGGGTTGCACGCACGCGCCCGACGATAACACCGAATTTCGGGATTCTCGCGTGATCTTCCGCTATAGCAGGGAATCGATAGCCTTAACCTTGAGTGTCTTCCAAAGTTCCATCATTTTCAATAGCTTTGATTTTTTTTTTTTTTTTTTTGTTGAATTGCAGGGTCGACTTTTTTTAAGCTATCGATCAAACTGCGAGAAAGAAATTCGATTATTCGGAGGAGAAATTTATGATTGATTTATCGAAGAGTATTAGCTCACCGGGTTCTGACCTATTTCAAAAGCCATGGTGCATTCCGCTAATGCGGTTTAATATAACTAAATCGTATTGTATCGCAGTTATTGTTATTTCAGTGAACTATACTCCAACTATAAATAAAGCTATTTTGTTCAGTCAATCAGATTACTAATTGTATTTCGCGCTTCCTCCTTCAAGATCAAATACGTAGTACCCCTCCCTGTGCCCAAAATACCACACATTCAAAGGTTAAAAATTTAAAAACAGCGCCGCCACCACGCCTTGCTGTGGGCGCGTGGGGTACTAGACTCAGATGACTCCATTCCTGTCTTTTGTGCCAAAGATAGTGCATGTTCAGAGCGTGGCTCTTTTAAAAGTGTGAAGAAAATTAAAATTACATCGAGGGAAAGAAGAAACATCAGCGAGAATATTTATCTACTGGAGTAATACTAGCGAGAGATCATCAGAAACGGTCGCGTGCTGCGTTAAGTGAATAAGAAAGACGCATTGCACTGCGCGGAGAAGCGTGCTTGGGTCGCCGCCATTGCTTCTGAGCCGACACTCAGCTGTTGAGTCGGTTTAGGACTTACTGAAGCAAATATTTATTTAATTTTTTGTTCTATTCTGCCTGATGATTTTTATTTTGCAGTCCTTTAAATACACTCCATGAGTTTTTCAAGGCGGACTGGCGCAGAGTGATATTTTTCGACGATGAGGCAACCACGACTACACGCCTCGTCGCGCACATAGTTCTGACTCGCTTGAACTATGTTCAAGCGAGGGGGAAATTCTATGAGTTTCCAGAACCGTCCAGGGCGATGGACTTGTGCAGAAAGGTGCCTGATCACGGACGCTGTCCGTGGATGATGTAGCTGAATTAAGAGAGAACCTTATGGGTTTAGTAATGCACATCAGCACCTGGTTCATAACTCGCTTGAGCTGTTCAAGCGAGGAGAAATTCTATGAGTTTCCGGAACCTTCAAACCTTTGGATGTTTTGTTTCGGGTTTGACCCAAACAAAACACGAAAATGTTGCCTTGACCGACATTTTAGAGTTCAAAGATGTCTGACCTCTGGAACAGTATCGATACTATCGATCGTTCTTCGACCTGCCGTTCAACAGCTGTTCAACGAGGGATGGAGACTGAGTCGACTTTCGTCTTTGGTGGCATCTTCGTACCTATGGTTCGACGGACACAGTTTGCGGAGGTGTGACTAGATTTTGATTCACAATGGTTTTACCTTTGTTCGAGTCGTATAATGTTAAATCAATTTTTTGAATTGTTATTTATTTTAATGGAAAGTTAATAAAGATTTGATGTGATCTTGAATTTTGTGAGGAAAACGGACCGCAAACCTAAAAAAAAAAAAAAGAAAAAAAAAAAAAAAAGAAAGATTAAAGAAATTTCTGAAATAACTTATCTTTTTTAAAGATTTGGGCGGTATTCCGTGTACCTTGCAACCGAAGATGCTGCCCTTTAGCAAAAGCTATAATTATTCACCACTCACCATCAAGGTTAGTATACTTGTCAAATATGCATTTTGACATGGTGAATATTTTTTCAAAGACTGAGTCTAATAGATTGAGTTTTTGATTTCAAAAGGCTTGACCTTTTTGTGTTTGGTTGGATCAGGATCTATAGATTTTATGATCACCAAAGGTGTAGTTTTACACTTACACATTAATGTAATTTGATTTTTTATTTTTTTGTATTACTTATTGCTTTATTGTTGGCTATCATTATTGGCCTAATTTAAGTTTAATCAGATGATTGATTTTTTATTTTACTCTTCATGGGTTTTTACTATGATTACAAATTTAGGTTAGTAATCTGTGACTGATTTATTTTTTAAGATCTCTTTGATATTGAGTTGTCTTCATCATAAGACTTGTCTATTTAATTTCTGTTGGTTACTGAAAATTATTAATTATTATGTGGTTGATTTTTACCTTGAAGTATGAGAGTTTATTTAAATTTAGAAATATTATTTCTCCTCATTATTTATGAATGCATGTCAACAAATACTGACCATGATTCACTCCTGTCAAGCGGGCATAGGTTAATAATATGATTTTGACCTTTCAACTGATACTGTTGCTATGCAATAGTTAACCATATATTATTGGTATAATGATTATGGATTTCATTGCCTCAGAGAGCGTGATCAGCAAGATGCTTGACGCTTGTTGGGCAGAAGTCTTGTTGAGGCTAGACATGCAAGCTACTCTACCGGTGGCTAGATGCTTATCATTCGTATCCAGATTTACCTGGGCTCATGAAAGATGCTGCCGGACTGAGGTGAGAATTATTTTTATGTGAGGAAGACTAGTTAAATTCAACTTATCTTGAAGTTTTTTGAAATACAGACCTTATACAGGTCAGATATTTATTATGTTATTATGTAATATAATAAATCACAATATATTCATTATTATATATAAATTGTGATATAATAATTTTTATTCTTATATACAGGTCTTATACAGGTCAGATATTTATTATGTTATTATGTAATATAATAAATCATAATATATTTATTATTATATATTAGTTGGAATATAATATTATTTATTTAGTATTTATTTTTCTTTCCACCTTGCAGAAAAAAAAAAAAAAAAAAAAAAAAAAAGAAAGGAGGGAAGAGAGAGAGAAAGAAAAGGAGAGAGAAAGTAAGAGAGGTTTGGTTGTGGGAACTATTTTGTACTGCCGGCAATTACCAAACTATTGTGAATTGTGTGTATTTTTTAAGGGTATGTAATAATAATGTTGGATTAACTGATACTTGCATATTGGTGAAATATTTATCTGTTGGGAAGACTTATTATCCAGTTTTATGCAGTAAGTGAGTGTGGATTAAAGTACGCGGTCATTACCTAGACTATTTAGTCAGACAAGAGCTTGAACTTGGGTTATGGAAGGAAAGATTGCCTAATGGCAATTTTGACTGAATTGTATGAAACCTAGCTCTCTCAAGAATTTATCTTAATCATGGATGGCTTAAGTACTTTATTTGCAATTTGATTGTAGTAAGTAAGATCTCGGTTCTCGAAAGATTTTTCAACCTTTAACACTTTAGGTGCATTTGTCACTTTTTTTTGTCATCCTTGTGATGAGTGAGACTAAAATTTTATTAGTATGTTGTTGAAAATTTTAAGAATTCTAAAGATTTTCATGAAGACCTGGAGCTATGCAAAGTTTTTCTTTTTGTTACTTTACTTAGATATTCTTGCTCATAGTGATGCACACTGAATTGCCAGTGGGTCGAAACACTGAGGTTGGTGAAGGAAGACTGTAGGAAGGTTTGTATCAAAGTAAGGGTAAGGTGATTGACCATTGGTACGGATACGATGGCTTTATTTTTAATTTTTACAATCACTGGCTGGCGTGAAGCGCGAGTACACGCGCATATAAGTGGTGCTGGAGAAAAATTTTTCTTGTCCAACGGGAGTGTGAATGAGATATTGAGCCCACGACGATACTTCGATTGTGTAATCGAAGATCGAGACTCATGTTCTTCTTTTTGAGAATGATGAGTGAGGAAGGCCCTTTCTTCTCTTAGGAGATTGAAAGAAATCTCAACTTTTCCAGAATTTTTTGTATGAATTTGTGGATTAATGCTCCAGCTCGATTCTAGATTCGACAGTGTCTGAAATTTTGTGGATTTTCTGTTGTTTCGAGAGACAATGAAGACACTGAAGAATTGATACCTAGGTATATAGTTTTTATTGTTTTTACACGACGTTTTTCGTCTTTTTTAATGACCTATTCAAGTGACATTGATATTATTTGGATCGTGGAAGGATAATATTGGAATGTCAGTACATGTAGACAATAAATAGACAGAAGTCAGACTGGATTTTTCAATCTTAGATTATTGTGTTCAGTAGTGGACATAGATCTTATGATTAGTCAGGGGAGAATATATCTATCCAAGTTTTTAGAGCTGACATAATACTTTTAGGGAACTGTGGCAATTATTTCAGTTTTTTATTATCGTTGTTATTATCATTACTATTATTTTTTGTTTTTCTGAGATGTGTACATACACACTTGTTATGCAAGTTTGAGCGAATTCAAGATTGAAAAAATCCTTGATTGAATTGGGGAGGAAATAAATCCTCGGGAAATTTTTTACTTGGACATCTCTGCATAAACCACGTTTTTTGGTTTTGTATTGGGCAGCGTTTGAGTCCAAGTTTTCTACATACATATATTGTTCTTACATGTTGTTAGGGGATTTATGATCCTCAGTGTGAGATCGTTTATGGAACACGTATTCATGGAACGTGTTATTCATTCACTACTCTGCCGTTTATTGGTTGTTGGAATTTTATTATATTCATCGCTAGGCGTGTGTTTTGTTAAGCAGCAGCAAGGAAGGAGGCAAGAAACAGAGAGAGAGAGCGATTTATTTTTCTTATGTATTAATATTGAAAGCTTTTAGCGATGATATTGATTTTATCTAATGCATGGGAGAACACCCATCTATATGTTTTTGATCGCACTCCGTTTAGATATTTTGGTTTGAAACTTCTCTAAAACAAGGTTCTACCTTGTGATGGATTGATTTACCTTTTTGTATATGGATTGGGTAATACCCTATTATAGAGTAGGTTTTGTTGAAAGATTTATTGATTCTGTGACGAATTTATTGATTGCTCCATCAATAATTTTGAGCTGTAGATAATAATTTTGTTTGAAGGATTGCATATTAGCAAGGGTGAGTTCTGATTAGGACTTATGGCCTTGTAGAGTACATGTGTACCGCATATAGGTTGACAGCGTTATTACTCTTTACATGTGTGCAGACAGAATTATTTCGTAGCTCGAATTCTTGTAGGACATGTTAGTGAAATATTGTAGAGATTATTTATGGAGATGTTAAAATTTCTCTTAGCTTTCATTGGATTGATATTGATCTTGAGATTTTCCGTAATCATGGCAAGATTTACGAACAATGTAGGATTGTTAAATATTGGTGTCGGTTATCGATTTTATAACTCGAGGGGCTATCTAGTGTGTATAACGTTGACCTTTTTAACGTGCTAGTCGACCATGGAACTCGAGATTAAATTTTGATTTAGGGTAGGATCGTCTCTACTTATTGATTTTTTAATTGTATTTTTAAGATCAATTTGAGATTATGATAGTGACATTGAGTCCAAGACTGCAAGTGATATTTATATTCACACTTTATTGCCGTAGATAACTTTAAACGTCTACGTATTTGATCTTGAAGGAGGAAGCGCGAAATACAATTATACAATTGAACGAACTTCAGTGAAGTTCAATTACAATTGTATGAGCGCTTCCTCCGAAAGATCAATCTCCCACCCAGAATTTTCCCTTAATTTTTTCGAAAAATTATTCCCTTTGAATCTACGGCAAGGCTTTAAAGAAATGAAGTCATCTGAGTCTAGTACCCCACGCGCCCACAGCAAGGCGTGGTGGCGGCGCTGTTTTAAAATTTTTATGCTTTGAATGTGTGGTATTTTGGGCACAGGGAGGGGTACTACGTATTTGATCTTTCGGAGGAAGCGCTCATACAATTGTAATTGAACTTCACTGAAGTTCGTTCAATTGTATAATTTAGTAGAAAATTTTAATTTTTAAATAGAAAGTATTTTTATTGAAACATATCATCACCCTTTATCAATTTTTTTATGAATCCAGTTTAATCGGAGAGGATTTTCAATTTCTGCAAAGATGAACTGACCATAATAAAATCGAACAAAGTATACTCATGAAAAATGACAAAATTTCAAACAAATAATTAAAATATTTCAGATTATCGTTTTATTGATCTAATCTTTTGAACACGAACTTATATAAATAGACTTAATTGAATTTAATTGTCGAATACAGTGTGTTTAACTATATTGTTAGATAATATACATCACTATGTAGCGTAACAGAATGTGAACGTGCTTTGTAACAATGGTGATGTTGGTAATGATGTACTTCTACAGATTTGTCGAAGAAAATCATGTAAAGATTCTTGAATTTCCTCGGAGTGTTTTTGCGTGAGAAAAATAGAAGAGTTTCGCAGTGCAAAAACTCATGAAAGAAACAAAATAATTACATATACCTCCTACTCTTGAATTTTTATATTAATTCATTAAGCATTGTTTATAGCTTGTTCATCATGAAAAAACTAACTGTTATGCTTATAATTTATAATACTCATTTTGATTTTCTGTTGGTTAAACTGTATACAACAATGTTTCCTACATTTTGATTGAAGATGAAAAATAGAAAGGGACTAACCACAATTACTATATAAAAAATTAAAAACTTTTAAATGGTGTTTCAAAATTTTTTTTATTTATGAAATTTCATAAATTTATATTCTAAAAAAAATTTAGTACGTATTATGGCAACCCTTTTTTACACACAGGACGATAGATCACATCATTATAGTACGGGATAAATTAAGTTTTAGTATTTCTTCATGATGTATTTTAGATTATACACACTAAAAACAAGAATGAATCACGTTTTAATTATTCACATTGTTCTTACACAAAAATTGATTGTACACAATGAATTTTGAAATTAATTAACGAATAACACGACTATTATCGTACATCCAATATCGTATACGAAAAGAATAAAATTTTGACGTAAGCTCTTTGATTGTGAACGAATTGATTGTTCACAATATTGTCAGTTAGACACTGTATAAAAAAAAAAAAATTTAATCGAGTATAATGATAAATAATTATTAATTTTTTTTTTTTTTTGTAAAAAGAGTTTAAACAAATATTAAATTATCTAGTATGTATTCGACGAAATAAGATGAGTCATTTTGACAAGAATCATAATTTTTTTCAGAATTTTATTTATTAAAAATCTACCTATTATTTATTGATTAAAAAAAAAAATAAGCATTAAATGAATGTAACGACTTCAAAGAAATTCAAAAATACAAATTTTTTTTAAGCTTAAATGAAAAAAAATTCTAAATTTTATACGTAAAAATATTATTAAATTCAAATGTTAAAAACAAGCTCATAATGCACAGTATTACCCATGCGAGCTGTGCGTATATAACGTCCAGCTCGTATTGGTTGTTCTTCAGTACGTGTGTGCTCGATTCCAACGAAAGACGAGAAAAACTTATTTTCCCAGATTCGTGATTAGACATGACTTGGAGGCCATATTATAATAATGAAGTCTTTTGCTCTCCTGGTAACTGTACCTCATCCACGCTGACTTTTTTTACACTGTTATCACAGTATTTTGGGTCATCTCACGATGATGCTTTTAAACATTTTACTGTCGATGACGGTTTGGATAATTTTGACTTTATAGTGGTTGGAGCTGGAGCTGCTGGTTGTGTTGTTGCTAATCGACTAACTGAGAATAAAGACTGGAAGGTAAGTTGTTGCATTTATTTAAATGGCATGTAAAAAAGAGTTAAAATATTTGAAATACTTTACAGTTTTCAACAGAAGCTTAGTTGCAAATTGATTTTTATATGGATTTGAATTAAAAATATATATGCTTTCTTGATCCCTGAGATAGGTTCAGTAAATAAAAATTAAATTTTTTTAATACTTGATTTTGGAAGAGTAGAACTTTGTTTTAATTAAAAAAAAAAATAACTACTCAATTAAATAAAAATAATAAAAATAAAAAGTTATTTTTACAGCTTGGTATAATTAGTCAAAAATAAAAATTATTGTAAAATTACTCAGGATATTTTAAAAATCCTATTGCTTAGAGTGAACAGAACATATTTTGTGACCCGATCTTGATTAGCTCTAGTTTTAACAGAATGGTCACGAAAAATTAAATTATAAAAATTTGTATATAAATAAATATTTGTTAATAGAACAAAAATTAAAGATGCTTTTTTAATTATTTTTTAACTTTTAAACATTTTGTGCTCTCCCTTTATTTAAAAAATTTTGTTGTAAAAAAAAAAAGAACGAGGATATTGGTATGGATTTGCTGGAAAAATTTAAATAACGAATGAGTATATTTAAAAAAAAAATAATAACTCTAATGACGATATAACTATGACTTCAGCGTCATCAAGATCATAATTGTTATCGTGTTATATAGTCGTTGGCTACCAAGTATACAGCTTTTGAAATTTTTTTCTTAAGTATTTGCTATTTTACCAAAATAAAATCAAGAAATAAGTCCTAATAAAATTATATTAATTGAATATTTGATTAAAGGTACTGTTATTGGAGGGAGGTGGCGAACAGCCCATGGTTAGCGACGTACCAGGATTACTGAGTTTACTGCAGAGGAGTAGCATTGATTATGATTATGAGACGCAACCCGAACCGCATGCTTGCGCTTCGCAACCAAATAAGGTCTGTCGATGGCCCCGAGGTAAGGTAATGGGTGGTTCTAGCGTACTCTACAGCATGCATTTTACGCGTGGAAATCGATGGGATTACGATAATTGGTCGAGAATCGGCAATACGGGCTGGAGTTGGGATGAAGTTTTACCGTACTTCAAAAAGTCTGAAGATTTGAGAATGCCTGAAGTAAGCTTTTTCCACACTTTTTTTTGTGAAGAAATTTATTTTTACAAAACTATAAAAAATTTTTCAGGTTTTAGAAAAAAGCGCAAGTAATCATGGCACCGGTGGCTACCAGACGATCGAAGGGGCCGAAAATTACGATAAAAATGCCCAAGTTATCATAAAAGCTTGGAAAGAGCTCGGCTTGAAAGAAATCGATTACAACTCCGGAGATAACTACGGCACTTCGAGGGTGCAATACGCCACCGTAAGAGGATCACGTCAGAGTGCCAACAGCGCGTTCATACGTCCGATTCGGGCCAGACGTCCGAACCTAACCATTCGTACAAACTCCTGGGTCACTAAAGTCATCATAAATCCGAAGACTCACGAAGCCGTTGGCGTTGAATACAGGGGGGCTAATTCGAAAACTAAAGTTGTGTACGCGAAGAAGGAAGTTATTGTTTCAGCAGGAAGTATCGACTCTCCAAAAATCTTGATGCTTTCTGGAGTAGGTCCAGCCGATAATTTGAAGAAGGCCAATGTGAAGGTGATCAAAGACCTGCCCGTTGGAAAAAATCTTCAGACTCATTTCGCGATAAGCTTCGCGGACGTAAGTGTACCGAACAAAACTGAGCCTCTCACGCCTGACATTCTCATGAAGGACTTGATATACTGGTCGAGTACCCACGAAGGTCCAATGTCCGTAAACTCATTCGTGGAAAATGTTGCCTTCCTGAAGACTTCTTTCGAAAAGGTACCAAACCTGCTTGACATTCAAGTTGGGTACATCAAGTACAAGCACGCTAAAAATACAAATTCTATCGTTCATCACGTTCCTTACTACGATGGATTTTTTCTCACCTCATTGCATCTCGCTCCAAAAAGTCGTGGATATTTAATATTAAATACGACTGATCCAATCAACAGCCAGCCTGTAATTTATGCAAACTACTTCACTCATCCCGATGACATAAAGGTTATAACAGAAGGTGCTCAGCTAACTAAAAGAATGCTTGCAACCAGAGCTTTCCAGAAAGCCGGATTCAAAGCCACTAAAATAAGAGCTCCATTGTGTGATTATGAACAATTCGACACTTTGCCTTACTACGAGTGCTTGGCAAAAAACTATACCGGAATAATTCATCACCAAGTGAGTACTTGTAAAATGGGCCCAAAAACTGACCCTGAATCAGTAGTAGACCCAAGACTGAGAGTTCACGGGATCAAAAATTTGAGGGTCATAGACGCGTCGGTCATGCCCGAGCTACCAAGAGGAAACACTCTGACGCCCACGGTGATGATCGGAGAAAAGGGCAGCGATATGATAAAGGAGGATTGGTCTTCGGATCGCAGAAGGTTTCACGGTACTCCGGACGGAGTTCACAATCATCCTGGTAGATTCTCACACGAAATAAAGTAGCTGTGCTTAAATCATTAGACTAATAGTGACGATTAAAATAAAACATAAGCTAAGCGAGCAATCGTGTGTGCAAATACAATTAGAGTCCTCCCAATTGGACCTTAACTCACCCGGGGGTTGGCCGCAGTCAATTAATAGGGATTGTCACCGGCTCCCTTCTTCCCTCCCGAAGAATTTAATCCTGGCCTCTGCCGCATGAATAATGAGGGACGCGTTTTCCCGGGCTCTCTTTCTCATGACTATGTAAATCATTCCCATTCTCACGGCGCGGGGCCAGGGCAAAAATTTGAAATCCCCACCTTCAATGAGATTATGCTCTCTGGCGGCGTAACACGCTGACCCCGTAGCCTCGGCTAAAAAGTAATCCGAGCGTCGGCGCCCTGGCATCACGTACCTTATTTCTTCCAGGGAGGGTGAGGCAAATAACATTAATTTCGCTCCTCGGTGCTTCTTTACCACGTACAGGAGAGAAAGAGAGAGAGAGAGAGAGAGACACGTCTGCAGCTAGATTAGAGCGAACAGCTCCCCAGACGTCTCTTCATTAGACTCCGGACTGTTACTATGGACCCCCGAGTTTATCCTTCCCTTTGGCGCCCGACCCCCGAAAACTTGGCCCGGCGCGATATCAAATCTCGCGGAGCTTTCTTTCGTTGCATTTTTAGGGTGGGTACAGCACCGAGAATACTAATTCTACTTTTTTCTTTCTGCTTACGTTGTGATGCTGCTGCTTCTGCTGCTGGTGGTGGTGGTTAATTTATTCTGTGCACTTTTTTTAGTTTTACCTTGTTTGTTCGGGACTCTTTTCCTTGGTGGATAAAGCGTTTCTTTGTTGATTTGATCTGCTGGAACACTTGATATATTTTTAAATTAAATTTTTCGTAGGGTGAAATGTTTACAAATTGAAAAGCTTTTGTAATGTAGCTGCGCCAGAAAAATATATATTTTGAATAATTTCTCCTGTAAATTTATCAATAATAAATACAAAAATTTTTATTTATTTATTTTTAGCAGTAGTTTAAGATGAAAAATTGTTAAAATTTTTAGTTTTTTATAATTTTTCTTTATACAAAAAGATGTCTAATCATATGTACTCCAAAAAATGTTCACAAAAGGAAAATTAAAGTTAGCTAGTGCAATAATAATATAATGTACTAATAATGACAAAGAGATCAAAACTGAGGCTTTGAAAAATTTTAACAATCCTGAATTCTTAGCAGTACATTCTAAGATTTTATTTATGAATCCTTTCATATTATTTAATAGAATTTCATAGTTAAAAAAAAAAAAAAATAATAATTATAGCTGTAATAAAATTAGTACGTAATGTAATACTTATTTAGTTAGTATATTTAAATTAATGCGCTACAAGATATTCAAAAATTTTATCACTGCTAGCTATTGTCACTGAGGATAATTCTATAGTACATCATCATCCGTCTGTGTATCTTGGAGCTAAGTATACTTCTAGAGATGAGCTGTGTGTAGGGGAAGCAGGAGGAGAACGAAGAGGCAAGAGCAACAAGTCGGCTCTATTACTTACCAAGACGCCCTAAGCTTTAAGACAATGCTATCTTGATTATTGATAATTAGGGCTTGCATCAGTGATACCTTTATACGAAGATTCAATAGGGATTTAAACTCATCCCCTCTCAGTGATTAATGTGTTGACTTTATATCTATCTTTATAATTACAATTCCGAGTGTTTAAAATGATAGTTTAATTGAATATTCTCAAATTTATTTTTTCGCTGTCAATAAAATTTTAAAAAGATGTAGACTTGAGTATTCATTTAAACCATAAATTTTTCATGATGTAATTTATTTTATTTGTGTTTTTGTATTTACTGATTTCGTCAAATACATTTTTGTTGTAAAAAAATAAATCATGCTTGCACTTTGCTCTACTTTATTCGTAAATACGTGACAAAAAAGTCGTTTCGCGCGTAACGTTTGAAAATAAAATTCAAGTTTTTTACTGGAATCGAGAGAGGGAGATTTTTCTGAAAATAAAATCCGTGAATTCAATAGTTTTGTACTTTTTACAACCCAGAAATCAAACCATTCTTTTATGCAAACATTCGCAGAATACAATGTTTTTTTTCAATTTTCACACAAAGAATACTTTCCTAATTTGTCCTCAAATTATACAGTAAAAGAAGCAGGCGAAGACCAGGGCTATTAAAAACACACACACCCGAAGATAACGATCCATTATCGCGGGTACAGGTAAAATTAGTGTAGGCGTCGGTATCTCCGATCCGTTCTCACACTTAGCGTTAATTTATCCCCCGCAATTTAAAAAAAAAAAAAAAAAGAGAGAGAGAGAAGGGGAGGATAGTCTTCCCCTCGACGAAAATTCGCGCGAGCGGAAACCTCTTTATCTCGGATCGAAAAAACCCGTACGCACAGATAAGGCGCCGCGCGGCTTTAATTACCGTAACAAAGTTCCCCGATTGGAAAAGTTCGGTCGTCTTCCCTGATCGGGTTATCCATCATAGATTGTGCTCGGACGGTGAATTAAATGCCGGGGGGAGCGGAGGGGGAAGTTTAAATGGAAGGACGAGTGGAGGCGCGTGCCGCATCTTAAGGGGTATCGGTTTGAGAGAGAGAATTGCGATTTTAAGGCGATGAGCTCCGCAACTTTTGTGACTTTGTTATGGCCCCTGGGACTCTTAAACTTTGACGAGTATTTATTTTTACTGCCCCGAGCGCGCTCGTCAAGCTGATTCAATACCCGGCCGCAATTGAAATGTACTGTGTAGAGCTGCGGTAATATAACTCGTATTAATTACGTCGTTTGCAAAAAAAAAAGTACGATTGACTTAGTTTGATGAATTTTATGCGTACAAGAGGGTAGAAAAAATTGTAGAACTCATGACTGGCTTGCAAAATTCAACTGTGACTGTATTAAATAATCTTTGGAAATGAATTTTTCGAAAATAATGTTTTTTCGAAGAAATCAATAAATGTATAAATTTATTCTTTCATTTTTGGCTTTCATTTTTTGAAACAATAATCATTTCACTTGCAAAAAAAATTATTTCCAAAAATTTATATTTGATTACTTTTGTACGATAAGTTCTGTAAAAATTTGTAGCAATTATTATTATCCTAAGCCAATTAATTTTATTCAAATGAAAATTGTTCTATTGAATGTTGCACTGCACTTACAAATTAATATGTAAAAAACAAGTGTAAGATATTCTGTAGAAGATAAAAAATTATTTCTCAACTCTGAACCAATATCGTGATTACATTTTCTTTTAAATTTGTGAAAAAACTCTATTTAGTTCCATTTGAAATCAGTTCTATGAAAACTGAAGTACATAATCCAAAGTTAGGCCATCCATTTTCTCTTCTAATCTTTTCTCAAATCAAGAAAAGAGTAGTCCAGCCGAAAGGAGTAAAAAATCCGCAACAAAGCAGAGCAATTAATCAATTCGGTCGCGTAATAATACATTCATCATCAATATGACGAGTAAATACGAGAGCTCGCGTAGCTATCGATCCCCGGAGGGAACAAGAAGGCGAGCGTTGACGCGGCCCGACGCAATGGCATTAGGTTCCATTGTCTCGAGGAGTTTCGTACCCGACTGCATTGTCCCGTCGACGTCGCGAGGGCAAGTGAAAGCGTTTACCGCCAAACAACGCCCTCCCTCCTCCACCCTCGATTAAAAGGTGTTAATTGACGCTCGACCCCCGCTGTGTAATTAACGCTCGAATCCAAGGCTATGCCACGGATTTGAATCCTTCAAAAAGGTTGAATAAACGAAACCCAAACGGGCTAAACAAATATGATACCAGGAGCACGCTAGAACAATTACGAAGTTCCAATAAGCCCGGGGAGTTTCCTTCCCTCCCCCTAAAGTTGCCCAAACTCGGAATCACTCGGAATCTTTCATTTGCCGGGGTGCATCAAGTGGCGCCATATTGCATCCGCGGCTTAGCAAAGCTCCCCCCCTTAAGAAGAAGCTTCCACTCGCGAGTTCATCCGTAATATGCATTCTCCGAAGTAATTGGGGGAAAATCTTGGCCATGGATGGACTATATCCGGATCTTTCCTCCTAAAACCACAGCGAGTTAATAAGCCCCATCGAAATTTGTAGCTCCCCGGCGATCCGTTCAGGGACCGAAACACGCGCCGGAGAACTTGCAGGCTCATCCCAGCGGCCCCAGATATCATCCGTTATTATGGTGTTAATCTGAAATACGTTCGCGCCCAATTGCGAACTAAGATTTGGGTAGTTTACCGGGGAAGCCGGATCGTGACTTATGGCCGTTACGCGTCTCGAGTGATTGAAATTTTCATCTCCAAGAATCAAAACTAGCTCTCGAGATCGAGAGCTTATCTGCATTTGAAACAAAGAGCTTTTACCTTGAAAAAAAATATTAGAAACAACTTTTTTTTTTTTACCAAAACTCAGCTGGTTATGACTTCATATGCTGGGTTTCATGACTAATGCTTTGTTCTGCAAGCTCCAACTTTAAGATTTTGGAGTGAGTAAAAAAAAAATGAAAATTCAGAACTGTACGCACGCAACTATGGAAAATGAAACAAACTGTTGCACCCGGTGCAGCGGGAATTTCTAGAGTTCGCCTATCTCTCTCTCTCTCTCTCTCTCTCTCTTCCGGACCACTTTTGCTCTACTTCTCTTTGTCACTTGAAGTTCGGGATCCATACCGAGGTGCTGCAGCCGCGCTATTTCTCTTCGTCGTCGGTTGACAGACGCTTTCCTTAACTCGTGGGAAAACAGTGTAAATGGATTTCCCTCTCTCCCTCCCTCGCTCTTTCTTTTCTCCATCTTCTTTCGCGCGTCTCTTTTCCTTTTCCTCCCGCGAATAAGAGTTTGAAAAGCTCGTCGCACGTAATTCACTTTCTAGCCGTCTTCGACGACTAAATTTAACGAAAACCTGACGACTGACAGTTGGAAAATTCTATTATTTCAAAAGTTTAACTTCAAAAAGTAAGGCGCGAGCGAGCTTTTCCCCGCTACATATGACAAGCGTCTTCTACGAGGAATTTTATTTCCTGAAAAATAAAAAGAAATGATAAACTTTCTTATAAGGAATATAATAAATTTACAGTTTAAAGGGATTTATTTATACATTAAGCGTCATTACCAAGCTTTGATTGAACTCTGATTAATACATTTATATTTTAATACCACTAAAAATATTTAAAAAGCATAAATTATTAATAAGTAGAAATTTTAAAATCACTTTTGAGATAATTAAAGATATTGCATATTTTTTACAAAAAAAACTGATCATCAAACTCGATTAATTACCCCGAACGAAGTTTCGAAACCATCAAAAGGATTTATTAAGAATTAATTTCGAATAAATAATTAGCAATTAATTACTTAATGTAAACCACTGGAGATACGAAATAAAATTACACCAACAAATTAATTCAAAAGAGAGGAAATAAATTTTATGACCGAACTATGCAAAATTCGAGAGGTTTACCCCGAAAGGAAATAAATAATAACAAAGTGCTCGAGCGGGCGCGGCCTCAAGCTCTTTTCGCGCATAAATCCACACTAAACCAGAAGAATAAAGCGGGCAGAGCCGAAACATCCTCGGGACGGGGGATTAATTACAGCAACCGCAAATTACGCGGGCGCTTCTAAAACGTCGAAGCCGTCATAACGGCCTTACCGGGCCGATAAAATAAGAATATCCGAAGAGCTGGAAAAGGTAAACAGTGAGGCATTACAGTTTCGAGGATATATATTTTACGAGCGTTAGCGTTTTATTGCGGGTTTTACGACGCAGCTCTCGCCTTTTCCTCCCACCTCCTCTCATTTTCCTAGGTGCTATACTCTTTCTCTCTCTCTCTCTTTTTTTTTTTCTGTTTTGGCCTTTGTTATGTGTACGCCCTGAAATGCCATGAAATACGAGATGCAGCCGTTTTACAGGCGCGCCCGGAAGAGATGCACCGAGCCGCTTCCGTGTGAGCTCGGTGTTGACGCGCGGTGTTTCCTAAAATACTCGCTCGGATTTCTCCTCCGGTCACCTGAGGACTCCTTCCTCTTTTACCGCAGTACTTTACATAAAAAGACTTAGTTTATGTCTCGTTATCTGGCGAATTTTTATTTAGCTCAAAATCAAAATACTTTTAAATAGATGAAAATCAGTGGTAGAAGTTTTTTCTTGTTTGCAATAAACAAATTACTTCTGAATTATAACTGAATTTTTTTTCTACACGGCTTGTAACAAAAGTTTTTTAATGCTGTAACTGTTTATAAACATTTTTATTGTAAGAAAATTCATGTGTAAGCCGTAACTTAAATTATATATTTTTTAAAAGGTAGAGCTTAGCTTCATTCTCTGTGAAGCTTATTTTTTATAATTGAACAGTGGTTTTTTAATTTTTTATATAAGGTTTTAAATATTAGATTTAAAAAAAAAATAATTTCAAAAAGTTAAGCACCAAAATCATAAAAAAGATTCATTTGCAACCTATATAGTACACACAAAAAAATCTTTATAAAGATTTATGAACTAATTTAGAAAATTCTACAGCTTGAAAATTAAGTTTTTGAAATACATGGCCACTTCTGGCATACAGAGGCACGATTTTTAAATCGTTACCCTCAGTACACGAACCTTTTTTACATTTTTTTTTTCATCGCAAATAATAATAAACCCGACAGCGATTTTTATTCAGTTCGTAACAACCAGCACTTGTACGATCGTCATTGTCCTCCCACTGGCACCTTTACATGTGGTAAGTCGCGTGCGACCGGAAGTCTTCGTCACGCCTCGCCGAGTTCTCCCCGTGTCTACACTTATGCGTGAGCCAAAGTACATTACGCGCGTGCGGATGAAAAGTAAGGCACTGGGCAGTTTTAATGAGACGGAATTTTGGAGAATTGAATTAGGGAGTAATTTACACCTGGTTTCTTTTGAATAAAATAGAGTCCTTTTTTCCTGGCGTTGACAGACTTTTCTTTCCGAGCTCTTTATTGTAAAACTTTTCTTCTTTGGAGTTCAACTGATTGAAGTAACGAGACACTTCTGATGGGTGTTGAATTTCCTTCTCGTAGTACGCTATTTTCCCATTGAGAATTTAATTGATCAATTTAGTATTGATTATACCTTTGTACTTTACAGATTTTCGTCCATTAATACAATTTAAAAAAGAATCATTGATACTAATGGGAGTCAAAATTTTTATTATATATATTTATCGTTTGCAATGTAAAGAAAAATTCTATAGGTAAATAAGTTTTGTTGTATTTTTTGTATTTTATTTTTTTCAAACTTTACGTTTACGTTGATGTTTGATAAAAAATTTATCATTTTTTTACTGTAAAGTACAAAAACGAATAAAATGAAATATCGCTTATTTACTCATAAAAAATAATTTTTGAAAAAAACTACTAAAAATTTTCTCAATGCTTTGGCTGGCTGGAATGAAACTTTATCAGTTCAACCATTTTTAAAAGAACAATCGTCTCTGTAACTATTAGACGACTTTTTCGGTTTCCAGCCAGCGTACAAGCGGGGCTAAGTCAGAAACGAGCACGGCAAGCTAAGGAGGTTTTTAAGGCAAAGTGACACAGCGAGGTAAGTGCGGACGCGTGGGAGTAGAGCTTTAGACGAAGTCAAGCGCTGGCTAAACAACGGGGCCACAGGTGACGCTGACTCACCTTCTCTCGTCGTCTTGTAAAGACGCTCTTTCACGCTTGACGACCCCTTCGAGTGGATGACGTACCAAGACCTAAACCGATAAGCCGCTACTTTTCCTCGCGACAATCTCGCGAAATTCGTTACCCTCGTGCATGCATTCATTAAAAAAATTAATGACCAAGCACCTGGATCTAGATGGGTTTTTTCAATCGCCCGGGCGTCGATTTTTCATCAGGGTTTAATAACGATACGCGGGGCTAATCCTCGAGACATACGTGCTAAAAGTGCTTTGTCAAACGTCGAGTATAACGCCTGCTGGAAATTTAATAATAAGCGAGGCGCGGCGCCTATCTTAATCGCATGCTAATGAATTTTCAACGCCCATTTCAGCGTCAAATCACAAGGACTGATACGCCGCTCGCGTCCCGAGTCAACGAACCGGCTGGTCGTATTAGGATTAAAAAAAAATATAAAAAACGAATTTGTTCGTTGCTTTTTTTTTGTTTGAGGAACAAAAAGACGAGACAGCTAATAAGGGCCGGAGAATTACCATAAGCAGGAAGAGCGTCTTCCCTTTAAACCTTTAAATAACCCACGACGAAGTTATAAATCGCTAACGACCAACGGTTTTACCCGGCCGGCGGAACACACGTGCGTAACCGCCGAACGGATGCCGTTGGCAGGTGTACCACCACCAGCGGGAGAAAATCACGAGAGCGTGACCGCAGCCAGTATTCGAAGAGAGCACCAGCAGGTGAATCCAAAGTCATCGGGTATCCCACGGCCTTGACACCGGGCCTTTGTTTTCGCCTCTCATTGCCAAGATGATGACAGCCAAGCTCTTTATCGAGCGTTGATCCCTCCTCCCGAGGCGACCTGGGGTCAGGACCAAGGTGACTTTTTTTGAGAGGATTGTAGTTTTAAACGAGTACTTTTTGTGGTTTTCTCGTTGATTGTGTTTGGTTGTAACTGACAATGGAAGTGATTTGATCGCGCTGGCTCTTGGTGGTTCAATGACTGGTTTTTTATCGAAAATATGTGTTTTTTCTTGTTAAACTAATTAAAGACTTTAAATGGGTTCGGGTTTTATTCTAGACACTATTGTCGGTAACTCAATATAATCATTAAAAAAAAAAAAAAAAAAAACCATGTATTTATGTAATGATTTGTTTTAATCTATCGGTACCACTAAAATAAAAAATCTTAAATCTTAAAAAAAAATTTTTTTGTTGTATAAATTATCAACTTAAGTACATCACCTATGGCACCAGAAAACTTCATGAATTACTTCATGAATAATGAAAAAATACACCTATCTCTAAACTTTAAGCTTCAGATCAATGAACCAATTATTTATTTTTGAATTTTTAACTTTATTATAGTCGTTTATTCACACATCATATTTTTTAAGTGAAAAATTAATGACTTCCAGGAAGAGTGCGGGGGGGGGGTGGTAAAATTTTTCAATTAAAAAGTCTCATGCGTCTTGAAAAATTAAAAAAATATTCATGCCCTAAAAGTACTGCACTTAATCAATCTCCACGACAACAATAAAGTGCAGCCGCTCGAATTCACAAAGAGGCGATAAATTAAAACCACCCCGGCCAGGCACGCAATCACGATTTTCCTAAAAACGCACGAGCGGAGAAAAAAAAAAAAAAAAAAAAAAGAAAGAAATTAGAAAAACACACGAAATCTACTAGGTAACGCACGCAAAGCGAGTCGGTAAGGTCGGTTTAACGACCCCGAAACAGTGGGTCATCGCCCCGCTCAGGCGTAAACCTCAAGTGCTCGTCTCCGCTAAATTACCGGGGTAAAACGGGACACCAAAAAAGGTATCTTCAATTCAAGTCTTTAATACGGCGCTTCGAAGTGGACCAGGGGGCTTTGGTCGGCTGTCGGTTCATTTGGGGAAAAGCGCCCTGAAAAGACGTCTGTCTCTGGCCCCTGCGCTAGCAAAAAAAAAGCCCGCGCAGAGAGCAAAGTTTACTTAGCGTAAGTACGCGTATGAATGCATCGCTTGTTAGTGGGACGGTTGACTTACCCCGGGAAATATGCGTGCTACAGGCCTAGCTTTTATCTCTCGTCTGTGCGGTGCCTGCTCGCTCGGCTCCTCTTCTTTTTTTTCCACGATAATGCACCCGGTTGATTCTTTGAGGTGAACTTTATGATTTTACTTCGCCAAAGTCTTTATCTTTTGAATTATTTTTTTTTATACTTCCTGAAAAGGAGCACCGTGAAAAAGCACTTTGAATTTGGTCTTAAAAAAAATGAAAAAATAGGAACCAGCGCTGAATATTTGATGAGTTTTTTTTTTTTTCAAAAAAAAAGAAAATTTTTTGGGATTACGAGTAAGCGTTAAAGCTGATGTAACGGTGCAAAAATTTTGTTCTTTCAGTACTGTACCAATCGATACTTCTCCTTTAATATTTATTTTCGATATTGATTGAAAAATTCAAAGAGCGAGTCGTTTGTTTTTGTTCTTAGGATAGGATTCGACACAAAATGTTGATGCTACCGGGAACACGGTGTGAAGTGCACTCTGGAAAATGTTTGCGCAAGATACATTTTTGTGTGTCACGTACTCGTTTTGTGTGTGTGTACATTATTAAAAGTACATAAACTGCATATTAAAGAGAGTAAAAAGCCCACGGCTTGTATCCGGTTGAGGCAAATATTTGCAACCCAAAGGTATCAATGACGCTTACGTACTGCGGCATAATTAATTACTGCGGTACAAAATGTGATAAAGCGTGGAAACTTTATAAAACGCTCACCGTCCCGTTAAAAGTTAATGAACCGTCTTCCTTTTTTTTTTCTCCCCCGCGTAAACTACCCGCGCTTTTTTCTACTTTTTTTTTTTTTTTTTTTATAAAACCATCGTATTTATATCTCTGTTTGCAGAGTAAAGTATCTTTGAAAATATTTGAGAGGATTTTTTCTGGTAACGGATCCAGAAAAATTTCAGATCCACTCGCTAACGTTATTTTAAATAATTCTCGAGCTTTTTCACTCCGAAAGTAAATTCAAAAATCGCGTTCTTTGTGGGCGCGAGCCTTCGAAAAAAGAGGGGCAGACAGAAAAAAATTGGCTTTGAAGGGAAAATTCGTTCTCTCGGGCACTCTTCAAAAAGAAATTTCGCAAAAGAAAATCGACTCGAGATATTCCGCGAGGAATTTTTCGGAGAGGAAGCGATGGATGCATGTAAGTAGGTCATAAAACGCAGGAGGAGCATCATCCCCTCCCCCTCCCGTCAAAGAGTAGCTGCTGCGGCATCTCGGTGGATTTTTACCTTTTTTTACGTCTCAGCCACCGCTGCCTGTTCTTGTATTCTCCCAGCTCCCATCATCGCCATACTCTTGAAGTTGTTTTTTTTTTTTTTTTTTTTTTTGAACCCACGCACTTTTTTTACTATCTTACGTTTGAAAGCTCCTAAAAACGCGGATTACCCGTGAATCATTGATGTTTCTGATTCAACTTGGGATGATTTCGGTATTACCGTAGTTCGAGGGTTATAGCGGAAAAATTTTATATCGAAATTGAAGTTTTATATTTTATTTCCAGAACCTAGAAAAATTTTTTAAAAAACTTGTTTTTGATGGATTCGAAAACAAATTTCTTTCGATTTGTTTATATAAAATACAGAAACCAGTACGGCTTTTGACTCTGTAATATAAAGTGATTTTTCCGACAACTTTAGAAAATTTTTGAAAAGATAAAACAATGTAAATGGGTAAAGTAAAGGAGTAACAAATCACTACTCTTAAAAGACCAAAACAATTAAATTTTTTACCCTGCATTCAAAGAAAGTTCGTAGCAACGGTCCCTAACTTTCTCCGAAAAAATTTTCAGCAAAAAACCGTAACGAGAGATAGATACCATTTAATCGCGATAAAGCATCTTCGGTATGAGCTTTGGGTCTAATAATCGACGCGCTCGTACCCGCACGCGTTCGGCATAGCTCGAATCCCACGCTTCCGGGGCGGAATGCGGCTCGGCGCGTGCCCGTCAAAAGGGGACCGAAAAATATCGCCCGCGGGGTCCGAAAAGAGATTAGCCGGTGCGGAGAGAAACATCCGAGATGCCAAGACAAAAGTCGCGAGTATTAATGAGCCCTTTGCGGCTCCGGAGCTTTTTGTTTAGCCGCGTCTCGATAAAAAAGAAAGGCCGCATAGTACTGTCTCGTTTGGCCCTTTGAAACTTCACTCGAGGAGTCATTGTTGTTTGCCCAATTAGCATTATTTTTGACATCCGCAAGACGCCTATACCAGATTACGATTCCGTAAACTCGCGCATAATTAGACTGTATTATACTCGAGTTGATGCCCGAGCTATCAGTCTGAAATGGGCATTGTTGCTCGGCGCAACAACGACTGTTTCTAATTAGTTCCTTGTGTATGTACGCCAAGTTGCGGGTAAATGCAGACCCGGGGCCGAGAAATTGGACGAGTTTAGAATCGCGCCCCGCGCCGCGGAGCAGTTGAACCGTGACTAATTCAAGTCGTTTGCGTCGAACCGTAACGGCGCGTATGCTTCCGGCATAACTGCCATGGGTGCAACGAGTTGAACCACCGATATTCGTAAGGCACCTGGTTCCTGCACCCTCTCATTTCCTTAACAAACCCGCCTTCAGCCTTGTTATCTCTAGCCCCGATTGTACCTTCTTCTTTGTCCTTTATTTTGAGGTCAAACGGAAAAAAGTAATTACAAATTAAATTATAGTGTAGCCAAGTTTTTCGGGTAACCAAATTAGCTCGATTTATAATTTACACTGCTGTGGGTAACTTGATCCAATAAAAAATCATACAAATATTATTGTTTAATTCAGTTCTCTTTATGTTTGATGACACTATGATTTTTAAGGTTTGAATTCAATCGGCTCAACGAGCTGAGCTATAAAAAAAAACAAAAAAAAAAAAAAAAAAAAAAAAAAACAAGCAAATCTTGTATAGCATTAATTTCAATAGTTTTTGCAGCCTTAAATAAAAATGAAGCCTTACTAATAATTTTGCACGATTTTTTTGTTATTGGATCAACTTTACTTTGTGAGAAAATAACTAACGTAAAAATAAGAATCGAACTAAAAATCATTGGATTACAACTTTCTAGCTTTACCGACTGTTTCTTCTTAGTTGTGGACAGTATTGAAACTATATTCAAATGTTTATTTAACTAATTTTACATTTATTTATTGAATACTTCAATAAATTTCAAAATTTTCAATATTTTATCGTTGTTTAAAAACTGCACTCAGAGAAAGATTTGATTGGACCAATTAAATATTCTTTGTTCCCTCAATAGTCTAAACATTGTAGCAGTTACAATACGTATGGTAAGGATAATAATACATATCGTTGCGACTAGCAAAGCAAATATTCAAAAATCTAACCTAACCTAGCTATTTAAAAAAATCTCAATTGAAGTCATTATTTCTTAAATATTGTGATTTTTATAATCATTTGTATATTTTTTAAGATTAAAACTATTCATTAAATACATTAATTATACCAATATCACAAAAAAGAAATTTTTAAAAATTAAGTTGTGCTATACCAGTGTAACTAGAAACATGTTAACCCTTAATACGCATTTAGTAAGCGCTACCATGATATTGTTACAATGTGCATCATTGTCTCTATATCAACTATGGCATCTTAGATGTTACAATATATTGTTGACCCAATCAAACCTTTCTCTGAGTGTGTTAAATACAAATTTGTTATATTAAAGTAATATCATTTTATAGAAAACTATTCTTTAATCAATCAGCTGTCTTTTGTGTTAAAAAATTAAACATCGAAGTGATTCGATTGATACAATTTTTGTTATAATCTAAAAATTACTGTTTGTTTATTGAGGTGAAAACAGAATTAATCTTCGAAGTATTAGTTTAGTTTCTGCTCAGAGTTTCCAGAAAAAAATATATCACACCCGTAATTATTTGAATAAAGATATTTAAATACAATGCAGAACCGTATTTTTATTTCAAAGGCAGCACAGACACCAGCAGTAATTCAAATCAAAAGCCCAAATAAATATCAAGTCTCGCTACGACGGACCAAAGAAAAAAGCCGACGCTGTCGAGTGAAAGTGGATTAGTCCTGGCTCCTCTCGTAGCGACTGACGGCTCTCTTAAATTTCTTGGCGATCCCTTTAAAAAATGCAACGCTTCATTGTAGAGCTCGCTCGCGAATATATATCGGTCTTCCTCTTCGACGTCGCGGGGTCCTCCTCGGCCCATCGGCGGCTTTGTATGAAAGTCGAAACCCGTGTTTTATCTCCCCCTCACTTGCCCCCCCGACAACTTCTCTCTTTCTTCTCTTTGATTCTGCGAGTTTCAGCAAAAAAAAAAAAAAAAAAAAAAGAGAAGTAGCAGGAACACGCGGGAGGGAGAAGAAGTTTAGTGGCGGGAAGGGCACCAGCCGTATGGGGGAGAGAAAAATTGGGTTGTGTGGTTTATTGAAAAGCTGTTACGACTTTTTCACTTCACTCGCGTTCGAAGAAAAGGAAATTGGATGAGAATACATATATGGCGTGAATGATAACGAAAAATAATTGAGACGTCACGGTTATATTTTTAGCACTGATACGAGTGAACATTGTCGATGTCAGAATGTGTATCTCCATACAATTTGCATTAACTTCTACAAGCCTTTTTTTTTTATTGATAATGGAACTTTAAATATAAGCAATGACGAAAAGAAGTTTGACTTGTTCCTTGATTTTTGTCGAAAGTAATGAGTGAGCAAAATGAAAAAGCAATCTTGTGGATAGCCCTTCATCCTAAACGTAATGACTTTGAGGTCGATAGCTAAGCATTTAACCACATTTACGTGAGATTCTTTTTTACACTTCAGTAACTTTTCCATCGTTGTTAGTAAATAAGCTCTTTGGGACCAATAATTTACAAAAAAAAATAAAGTAATCCTGATGAAATTCTTACTCAAAGTTTTTGAATAAAGACTAACAACTGCAATTGTTTTGCTCACACGCTTCAGTTATTACCATTACCATCTTTTTTATATTATTATCTTTTAATCTATCTCGAGTTATCGCGGGGCCTAGTATGTACAGATACTTTTTTGTGTTTCTTCAGTATTATATTAGAATAAAAATTTACAACTTGTATCTGCGACATTAGCAGAGTGTCCATAGCGAGTTGTACAATTAGAGCTGTTAAAGATTTGAGTTCGATTCTCAACTCTGGAAAAATTATGACGATTATAAATGTGTTATATTTACTGAAACTGAATTAGATTTCATCTATACCACTGAACAATGGATGAAATGAGATTAAAAAATAAAATAAAATGATGTAACAGGATGTTTTTTTTTTTTTTCGCATAGAATATAATAATTGAATTTTATGAACTTTCAAACTTTGTTTTGAAAAAGTGCTAGCTGCACTCAAAAATGTAAATGAAAAACGAGTAATTACAAAGAACTCCTTTCCCCAGGAAAAAACCCAGGGTGGCTGCACACCAGAGCGTGCTCCAAAATAACGTCAGCAGTCTTCCGCAAAATGCTCCTGAGCACGCCGCATAATGGAGATAAAGACGAAGTCAACACTCCCCCTTACGCAGAAAGACGAGGGAAAAAAAGAGATATTCCCCGCAGAAAAAATCAAAGAGCGAGCTGCGCGTCTTCCCTTTTTTTTCCCCGGGCCGGAGGAAATCCAGTGGTCCGTAAGACACCCGCGGTAATCCCCTTTTGTCCCGGGTCTCGAAACAAAATAGCGGGTGTGCAGCCGGGATGCGACTCGATGTTGATTCGTGGCCGGCCGTGCGTGCGGGCCAACTACGAGGAGGAAGAACCGCCAAGAATAGGGCTGATCTTGCTGGGGCTGGCGGGCTTGCAGATTTATGCGGAGGAATTGCCCACCCTTTTGTTCGACGTCGCAGCGTCTGGACAGGGGATTTGGCTTTCGGTGCGGGCGCGCGAGAGGAAGCTGATTTTAAACGTCGCGCGAAACTACAATTGATTCGATGGAATTGGGGTTTGATGGAGAGAGATGAGTTGCTTTGGAAAAGTGTGTTTTTTGTTTATTTGGAGGTTTTTCTCAATTAAATAAATAACAAAATAAATTATTATTATTATTATAAGCTACTTAGTAATTTAGTATGATGGTTGCAGCATCGATTCATGTTTTGCAAGTACGTGCTTATAGTTATGTTCACAAACAATAGCTCATGTAACAATCACTAACTGAGTTCATGAAGTTTGTTGAAATGTTTGCATCGGTAGTCACTGACAGAGTACATTCAACAATAAAAACGTAATCTGAGTATTATAAATAATTTTTAAAACTTTCAACAATAATATTTTACCGAAAACAATAATTAAAAAAAAACAGATCTAACTAAATGCCCCGTAGCCATGATTGTTAAATCTCAGAGCCTGGCGATTGTAGAGTGTCAGTAGTGCGATGTTGAGAGTCCGATTCCTCATCGATTCCCAAGTCATGAATTTTAAATTAAAATTCAAACGTATATATGAAATGGAATTTGGAAAACTCATTTCATTATAAAAAAAAAACTCGGCTCTTCAAATCTAACGTTTTTTTTTTTTTTTTTTTTTTTTTTTTTTTAATCAAAAATATTATAAAGACAGTTTACATTGTCTTTAATACTTTTACGAGGGGTTACCCACTTAGTCCTGTTGAAAAGTCCTAAGTAGTCCTGAATAGTCCTGGCCAGTCTATTTTGAAGTGGACAGGACTATGAGAGCTTGATATAATATTTTTATCTGATAGTTCTGTGATAGTCCTGTCATAGTCCTGTCCAGGACCAAGTGCGTAACCCCTTGGTCGAGTATATATACCCTACCAGTTTTTGAGAGATTCAAAATTATTTCACCTAACATAAAATACTGTTGCAAAATCATTCTTTATTAAAATAATTTATCAATAATTATTTAAAAATGTTGTATCAAGTAAAAAAAAAAAAAAAGCATTTTTCAACTATAGTTACAATTAAATGAAGTTTATAATTTCCAATTCAACAATGAACATTCCTATCACCACCACCACCCAAATAGAAACATTATCATCCGTTAAAACACCAAGTTTTCCAACCCCATAATAAAGAATAGATTCGATTCCACCACATAACCCCGATGCAACCACTCTAATAACGAATTTTCTTCTTCTATTTTCGGAAAACACGGGTCTCGGCTGGATAATAATTATCCATGCCCCCCAGACTCGATCTAATTTTCCAATCACTACAATAATCCAGTCCATTAAAAGCCGCGGTGCAATCGAGCGCACGCAACGCTTCGGCAAAGAAATCCCACGATCCTCGTGCACCTCACACGATCATCCACTTCGCGGGTATATCTGGGAAAACAAAATCGGCTTGGGTAGGTTGTAGTACACACGAGGTCTAATTGCTCGAGCTCTTTTGTTTGTACGTTTCGAGGGTGATAAATAGAGCAAGTTTGGTGCAACGTGTTGCGCGGGCCTCTTTGCGAGGAGACCGACGTGACGACACGTGCTACCCCGAGTTTATGGAGACTCTAAACGGGACCACGTATCGGAGTTGGTGCGTGCTCGAGTAACTTTGCCTCCTAAAAATACGTGTCAGACTTCTGAAAATTTTTTTACATTTCGGGATGTTTTGATAAGTTTAAACTCGCAAAGTACAATAAAATGAAAAAAATAATGTTAAAAATCAATATTGATGTACACCGAAGTAATCCTTGGCTCATGAGATGTAAATATTTTTTTCAGAGAGAACAATGGGGAGTGCCGAAGGATGATAACTACTACAGAAACGTCGCGATCGGTAAGTTAATTTTAATTTCTGGTACACTACACTTATTATCGACACTGTATTTATTAACTCTGAAAGTAAAACTACTTCCATGTTTTAATGAATAGATAAGAGAATTGTAACCCGGAGACTTCGGTTTGATTCCTGATTTGGTCTTTGTGACTAAAACCACTCATACAAAGCGTAATGTTCGTGTTGTTTTTCCAAAATAAATTTCCAGTTACTAGCCCGTAGAAAAAAAAGTATTTCAATTTGAATTTCTTATTTTTTTAGTTGTAAAAATACCGGGGACAGTTTCTATGGTTTATTTGAGATGAGTAAACAAAATAACATACAATTTGTTGCTCTAATTAATAATTTCCAGCAGATCCATCAATCACTTACTTGATGAAGGTAGGGAAACTACACGTTGAAACATGTAATTCGTTCAATTATGATCAAGCCCCTCTTTGAGCTACATTGATTTATAATTGTTTCTAGAATCAATTTTTATTTTTTTTAAGTTTGGTTCAAAGTCAAATGATTTTAATTAATAAATAAAAAGAAAGAAACCCCCTCCCCCCAAATAATAATAATAATAAGTCAATGCTTTGGATGTTAAAGTTGTAAGGTTATCAGTAAAATTACGATGTTAAGGCGACTTAAAAGTTATTAAATTGAAAGGACTAGTAAAATGAAATTATTGTAGATTATGTCGCGTGCATGCAAAATGAGATCCTTCCACTGGCGTCTCACGCCTCGTTTACTTTGACTTAATCCACCTGTAAACCCCGAAGATAGAGGGCATGCAAACATTATATAAAAGCGAGTTAAAGGATCAACCGTTGAATTAGACTCAGTCTTTGGTACAATTTTATCACAGAAAACGTAAATCCACCCGAAAATAATAAAACAAGTCGCATTTTTCTTGGACTCTCGTTCACAAGCGTGCATTACCCGTACAAAAGATCGCTCGCGCGGGTATACGTCTTCCTTTCATCGTCCCTTCCCCCCGAAATAAAAGTTAAACTTTACTACGGCGTCGTCATAATGCCCTTTGTAATCGAATCTCGTCTCCTCGAACTATCAAAAAAAAAGTGAGAGAAGAGAAGTCGACGCTTTCTCGAGTCACAAATTTACGATCCCCCCGAAAATTTGGGAGTTGAGCTCAAGGTCCGCGGAGAGATTACTTTGGGCGGTCGTTCTTCATACACTCCTGCGTGTTCAGCAGGAGCCGGGGGTAGGTCGTAACGCAATTCCGGTGCAAAATTACGAAGAGAGCGGTGGTCGCTCCGGCTCGTCGTCCTCGGGGGAGATGAAACGGGCGTGTAACTACGTTTCTAACTCGATTTCTCGATCTTATACTCGCAGTGTCTTTGCTGCGCTGCCTCCCCCCCCCCCCCCCCCCGGCTGGCTTTTGTGAAACTTCACGCTCGAATCGCGCGCCCGTTTACGTAATCGCGGGGTGGTGGAAAATATTTCTTCCCCTGAATTTTTATCGGGGGTGTGGTTCGCCCTTTGCAGATTTATCTTTTGGACCGATGAGTTTTATCGTTATTATTTTTTCAGGAGTTTGTCCGCGTGCGCACAGCTGTAATTTATTATTTTACTTCTTGCTTTTTTTTCTTTAGTGTTCTTTGGGAATCGTAAATTAATTTTGATTTTCTGTAGAAATAACTGATTAGTGTTTTATCAACGATGTGGTTTCTGAAAATTTCTACTAATCAAGAGTTTGAGATATTTTCAAACGATATCAACAGCTAGAACTAATTAACATTGTATAAATAAATTCCATAATCCATAAATATTGCAACAGTTTAAATTATTTGTAAGCCAACTTTAGAGTAAAATAGCTTATGTCACAAATGGCTGAGTTGGTAATGTAAAAAACTCGTACTTCAAACCTGCTAACAATTATTGTTTTAAATTTTTTCACATTAATAATGAACTAAAACAACAACAATTGTAAACTTGGATTTTTTTCTAAGTTATTTGAAAGTATTATTAATACAGGACGAATGAAACGCGAGAGAACAGCAAGAATGATTACATATAGTATCCTCGAGCTTCAATTTTTGAATCAATTTTATTCAACCTTGCGGTCAAATAAAAAACGTGCACACCAGATATCAAACTGTCAAATTAAAATCAAAGCATAAGAAGAAACCAAGAAATCTCAAAATCAATCAGGCTGAATGGCAAGTGTATTGTATTACAAAATTTGCATTCAATCTCCAAGTGAGCATTTGATGTTACACTAGCCCGAAGCGAGTCTTATTAAGGCGGTCTTCTCATACTAAATTTAAACATTGATGCGTGGATAACTACCACCACCACCACCGCAGTGCGGGTTCATCAGAGGGGAAGAACAATAAGTCATCTCAACGAATTGTTTGCAAGTGAAATCGAATCCTAACACGCAATCTTCGGGGGCTCTTTTCAAAGATCGTTCGCGTTACATTTGAGTGTCAGTGAAATCGAGTAAAGATATTCCCTATTCATGACCACCGTGAATATCCCTATATAAATCACCCTTCATCACCCGCTACGCCATAGCCTCGAGCGCAAATATCTCTAGTTTCTTTCCCCCTCTATCATATTCTTCTTCCTTCTTCTTCTCTTTATTTTTTCACCGTGGTGTTCCTTCCAGCGATGATCATTGTTTATTCTGTGGTTGGGAGTATGTACACAGGGATTATTGGGAAATGAAACGATGGATTTTTAATTGGACTCGTACTAATCAGTCTTTTTTCGTTGATATATCAATTACCGAAAAAGTATACTTTTACGGATTACCCAAGAAATAAATCGTTTTAAATTTTTATATACTTAATCATGCTTATTTTCAAGTGCTTTTGTTTTCAGAAGTAATTAGATGGTTAGATCTTTATGTAGGAGTTTAATAGTTGCACCAATACTCAAATCAATGTTGTATATTACATTGTATTTTATTGGGAGTAAAAAACTTCTGTGGTAATAGAAAATAATGCCAAATCTTAGTACATTAAAAAGACTTTGATTTTCTTAAAATCATTACAAGATTAAGCTGAGTCATTATAATTCCCTGAGAATTGCAAAACCTCGCCTTTAAACGGGTCTTCTAATCAAAAGCGCCCATAAAAATAATTAAACTCCACCACAAAAGAAAAGCTTATGCCGAATCTCTGACAAGGATTCTAAAATGCAATTACTTCATCAAGTCTCGCGAACCGCAAATCTTGAAAACACGACGTTAATGATAACCGCACATGCGCAATCTAATCACGCACATCCTATCATCCCCCGTGACAAGAACACGCACGTTACGTCAAGTCGCTCGCGAAAACTTTGAATATTCTTGGTGGTTGCTCGCGGGCGGAGTGGAAGGACTTTTTTTTTCTTCTTCCTTTATGCAGTTTTACCGACGGCCTGTTGACGCACTCTTTATTTCTCTTCTCGGGAGAAGAAGAGATCGTAACGCGGGCTTAAAAAAAAGAAAGAAAAAAAAAGAGAGCGCGACTTTTCATATAACAACTGCAATTCAGCGGGACGCACTCGTGACGAACGACTGTTGGGAAGAAAATTGAGTCACTTGTTTGCCCTTGCCCGGATCCTTTTTTTTTCTTCTTTCTTTTTCCTTACTTTATTTCTCTCCTTCCACCCCGCGCCCGCCCGTCTGCTTATTTTCATCTTTTTTTCGCTTTAAAATGGAGTGCTACAATTTTATTTGGCTATCCGAGATAATGCACGTGATTTCGTTGGCGTGCCCCTTTGTTTTGTGATTCTTTTCTTTACGGTTACTTTCTTTTTTTTATTAAGTATATTTTTACGAGATTGTAGGGTATCAAATTATGAAAAGTAAGACTTGGTTACGATTAATAAATTTTTTGTGCTTTTAAAATGTCAGAGTATTTTTAATTTAAACTTTTATGAGATCAAAAAAGTGTACCGTAACGAAAGATTAAAGTTTTCTTGAAACTATAATTATTTATTCTAAAGTTTCATTATCGGTAATTAAAATTTGTTTTTTTCTTCTACCACTACTTAACCTTATACACGGTATCTCAAGTAGAAGAACCATAAACAAAGCATTAAGAACAAGCTCATATTCTGTAAAAAAAATCATCACCAATCCATTAAAACAAGTTTTTGCGCAGACAAAAGCGTCATCAAATATCTCAAACGCAATCGACCAAAAAAGGGGGAATAAAGGTTTTGAAAAACGACGGTCTTTCTTCATTTTAAAAATCGTCCGCAATCCAAAGCAGTGCGCCAGAAGAGAAGAAGAAGAAGAAGAAAACTGTCCTCTTTGCAGCTCAGAAGAAGAAAAAGCATTTTGAGTGATCGATGCCACGATATCGACATCGGGGGGCCGGGGTAAAGCGTTCCCATATCAAGGCGGCGGCATTTACCGTCGCTTTTCTAAGAGAGGCTTGCGGTTACGAGACCGTACCCTATCTCGATGGAGTAACGAGTCGGAAGCTCTCGATATCTGGAGGGGGCGAGCTTTGGAACCGAGGAAAAAGAGGAAGACCAGGAGCGGAAAACGGACTGAAAATGAACGAGAGATAAAGACGACGAGAGAAAAATAACCGGCCGGTGCAGTTATGGCTCCCCCCTCGAGATGTGCGTGCACTTTATCTGACAAATTTCAAATTGCTTTTCTCTCTCTTTGGTGTCTCCGCGGAAAAAAACTTACGTCCGGGGTGCATCGAATGATGTGCTTTTTCATCGAGTGGACGGAAACTAGAAAGTGAAAGTATTAGTATTGCACATTTTAGAAAAAAAATTTTATTTTTATGACTGTTAAAAAAATTTTGCATTTAAAGTTATTTTACATAAAATAAATAAATTATGATTAACCAATTGAATTTTCAAAATGAGATGTATGAAAGATACCTCATTCATTGGAAAGAAAATATTCATTCATTTTAAAAATATAAACAACCTTGTAGTAGAGTTAGTAGTATTTTAATTTAGATGAAAAATGATGTTTCACATAAAAATTAAAAGTGAATTTATAAATAAGTTGTTTTTGCAGTATTCCAAATTAAAAATCTCTAAAATTGAAGTTCAAAGTACGGTTATGCACCTGACACCCCAAAAAGAAAAACCTCAGGAGTACCGGTGTGTGCACGTCGCTGTTCTAATGGTAAATTCAATTTAAATTTTCTCATCGTTCGGCAGGTGCACGTAGAAGGTGAGCGCAGCAGCGTTGACCTCTGCAAATGAATATTCATCATCCTCCATCGCCTTTATTCATTTGCTATATAAGCACAAATCAGAGGTACCCAGGTACACGATGGAATAATCACGGTGTACGCACGGAGAACAGGAGAGGTCATCGAACTTTGGCCTCGACAGCCATTTTTCTAATCATTCCCCATCTCAAAGTCATCTTTCTTGTCTCTTCTCCTCTCCATTCAAGCGCGTCGGCGGGGACGATGTTTACCTTCCGACTCTTAGCGGTTCTTTTCCAAGACCTTTTTTTTTCATCCACTGCTGCAGTCTGCAAGAGGAATCGCGAATGCGGGGGAGAATGATGAGACGAGAAAGAGCCAAGCGTAATGACAAAATCGCCTCTCTCTCTCTCGTGTGTGAGTGTATGTCCGTCGTCGTTCAGCAAAGCGTCATTACCGGTTTTTCGCTGACGTACTTTTTTTCTTCTCCCTGCACTCGCTCGATTGACTTCTCTGGAGTCTCTTTATGTGCGTCTTACCCGTTTCTGCTGCTACTTACGCGGGAGCTGCTGCTGCAGCAGCGCATCTTTTTGATGGATTATTATTTATGAATCCGCGATTCTTCGCGAAACGAGGATGCTTGTTTCGTCGTTATGTCCAATGACGTTTCATGCGAACGATGATGGCTTCTTATGAATTTTAATCAGATTAAGCGAATGAATAATTTTTCCGGGATATGTATTTAATGTGCATTCGGGGTAGATAAAAGTAAAAAAATTACGTATTTTAAACTCTAATGTATCGGCAAGAGGATATGTGACGGCTTTTTTAATCTCTGTATGTGAGCATTGAGAGAAAATTAATCACTATGTAAGTAATACATTAAAAGGTATTTTAAGTGGTTGACGAATCGCAAATTTATTTCATTAGTCTAATTACGTCAAATTCTTATAGAATGAAGAAGTATAATTGTAAAATTGATGCAATTAAAACTTTAGTGGTTAATTGCATTCCAAACATTCTGCGTTTTTATATTAATTAAATCCTAATTGTTGTGTAAGACATAATTTTTGTTTTTTCAAATTCTTCAACAAAAAAGACGAAAAAGGTTGCTACAATGTATGCACCTCGAGGTTTTTGTTTATCTTCCAACTTGAATTAAATAAAAAATTTTCCAATCTTAAAATTCAACTTCACACCAACATCCAAAAATAGAATTAAAAAGTTTTAATACAAAACTTAAATCTTTTAATTTAAAGAAATAAGCCAAGAATATAGAATTTATTCAGAATATTTGTAAGGAAGCGTCCACGCAGGAGAGTAGAAGCATTTACGTGAAGTTGAATTACAGGTTGTACCACCACTAGGAGCAGAGGGAGCAAAACGCGTTGAAATTAACGATATTAAGTGCGCTCGATACGATCTTTTTGCGTAAGTCGTGGGCCTCTCATCGCCTTTTGAATAGAAATTGCATGAAATCAGTTCGTTTAAACGTCGAAAGAAGTCGGTAAAATGCGGTCGAACTCCGCAGACGATTCAGCGGCGCGATTGCTTTCTTAATTATACGATCGAATTTTCCCTGATGGACGGCTTATTGAATTCCCATGCTGAATTCGACTTTATTATCAGCTGGATGGCTTTATTAAACGAATCATAAGTTTCATCGAGTACGAAGAAGAAGTAGACGAAGAAGAAGAAGAAAAAGTTTAAGATGAATGGAGTTTCGAAATACATTAAGATAACACAATGGAAATCGAAGATAAAAGCTTCAGGATTTTCAAAAGAATGGCCGCGAGCTGTTCATTAGTATACCGTTTATTCTCATTTACCAAAACGCATTGCACCGATTTTAAAGCGATATAGGATGGTCTCGAGTCTATAAATTCAAATTAGTGGGCTCAAAATTTCGGCAGTTTGTTTTCTGGGCGACTGGTAAAGCCTTTTGGCCACCATAACTGCACCGCCATTTATTTGCCCTTCATCGAGTTTAACTGTCTGGATTGATAACTTATTATGAACTAATTATTATCATTTCCTAAATTAAATTTTATAAGTTATTCAAATGCTTTGAATTATTTAATTGTAAAAATAGTTACAGATTAGGTTAAAAATAATCGTGTTGTTGAAACAGATTAATTTGAGTAGTGAAATCGAATAACTTTAAAATTCGAAAATTGCATCCCTAAATTTTTACATCCACCTCTTACCACGTTTATTTCGACAATTTCACCTATAAATTGAAATTGATCCAACACGATTTGTATAATCATACTCTAATTATCATGAGTACGTGAGTAATAATAAATTTTAGTTATTTATATCATAAACACGTAATACGTAATGTAAATATTTGTTCGTAGAACTCTACTAAATTGTATAATTGTTGACATTAAACATTTTCTGTAGTAGCTACTGTGTTATGCCAATAAAATTCATTGAATATTTACTACTGACTCATGCATTAGTCTCATAGAAGTAATACTTATTATGATATTTAATTAGAAATAAAATGACAACCAACAATGAATATTTTTAAAGTTAAACTGGCATCAACGACTCTAAAAACGATTGCTTCTAACTTTAGCACAATTCCATCAGTTTTTCTTACTCCATCCAAATAATGAATCGAAAACCGCTCCTTTTCACGACTTTTTCCAAACTAGCCCCGCGTATACTTGAAAAACATCGCAAAAAAAATTTCTCAAATTTCGTCGACTAATTTTTCCGAAGGGTCTTGAAACTGATGATTTTAAGTGGCTAAGCTTCTTTCAACCCGCAGAAAAAAAATGCAGGAGAAGCTGCGCAGCGTCGTCGCGGAAACTCTATACCGCTCATTTCACGGGCAATCGCTCTCACGGCTCAGGGCGCGTCTACCCTTATGTACCTGCATGAGAAAATTCGAGTTGGCCGAAAAGGGCTTGCTTGATCACTTCCACTTTGCATGCATATCACGTTGTTACGCACGTTGCTCCTTACTCTAGATGATGATGATTTTTTACCCACCGTGCCGCTTTTTTTAGACAAGCTTTTGATTAAATTTTTTTTACGACACTTACTTTTTTGACTGTGTTTTAGAATCAAATTTCATTCTGAGTTAAATTTTTTTTTTTTTTCTCGACTGCGTTAGTATAAAAAGCGATTGTTTGTATTATTCTTGGTGTCTTCAAACATATATTTAATACGTAATAAACTGAAAAATTATTTCTTGGCCTTTTTTAAAAGTGGTTAATCTCAGACATCAAACTTGGTACTTTGCATAAACTTTACAAAATATTTACACTGTAAGATATTTACCAAGATACCGATCGGTTCGAAATTATGGTTTACACTTTCCTCTGATTTTATCGGCACTCGTAAAAGAAAATTGACCATTCAAAGTTTGGTAAATATTTAAGTAGATTAAAAGCTCTTATTCGAGTAGCGTCAAATATGACTTTTTCCCTCTCGACATTTGCATAATTGGCATTTAATAATAATGTTAAAAGCCCGAGGAGAGAGAAAAATAATGAACTCGGAGGGGACAGACCGAAGAATCGCCGCGGCTGCAGGAAGAGAGAAATTAACCGAAGGCTACGAACGACTTACATTATTTACCTTTTTTAATGCGCCGCCGCGGCCGTCTCCCGCGAGTTATTTGCTTAACTCATTTTAAAAAAAAAACTTCGTTCCAAAACCACTTGTGGTTAAGCACAAAGTGCAATTAGCTCATTGGATTTTAGCTTTAATAAAGTTTAATCGTAAATCAAATTTTTAAACTGCAAAAAGGAGGTATATGTCTGTCTACTATTCGAAAGTGCGTCTCCCAGAAGCAACCGGAAAATCCTCGATGGGCTCGCGACGAGGCCCGCACTCGGAAGCTGCGCTAAGTGGTTCCATTTCAGAAAGCGAACCGCTGAATATTAATTAAAGGCGGGGGCTGCTACACTTGAGCTGGAGGAAGGGAAGGAGGGTGGGAGATGAAAGGCCACCCGATGCCTTTTAAAGTTGACGAACCGAGACGTTGCCATCGGAAATCTCTCGGCTGGTCAGGTGTAAGGCACGGTGTTCAAGTTTTATTTGTGCATTGTCGTTTTATTTTACAGTAATATTAATTATATTTACCAAAATTTATTGATTAGAGTGGATTTTACGTAATATATTTCTTATAGTGATGATGAAAAAACTGAAAGGTGTGCTACAGTATTTGTGAAATTTGAAATAATATTTTTAAAGTTTGTCTGTTGTACCCCATTTTTATACTCAATGAAAATTAAATTTTTCCGATACCTTTTATAAAAAGTTTTATCGATAATTCGCTAGTGTACCTTGATTGCAAAATGAAATTAGTCTTTTATTTGATTTAAAACTTTGTCAAAAAAAAATTTTTCACTTAAGAAATTAATTTAAATATCGTAAATAAATTTTTTTGAAAAGTCTATCTTCGCAAAAGTAAAACCACACAGTGAATCCCTTAACTCTTTGATCGTTCTCCTTTCACCATGGTTTATTTAATTTCTCCGTTTCCAATTCATCCTTTTCGTATCCAACCTCGAGTTCTTTGATAAAAAAAAAAAAAAAAAATAAAATAAAACAAACAAACAAAGAAAGCAGTTTCCTGCAT
This sequence comes from Encarsia formosa, assembly GCA_038277355.1. Lineage (NCBI taxonomy): Eukaryota > Metazoa > Arthropoda > Insecta > Hymenoptera > Aphelinidae > Encarsia > Encarsia formosa. Next base: position 10,800,488 of record CM076188.1, read on the forward strand.
TCCGCCAAAGTTTTTTATTCCCGCGAAACACAACAAATCAATCTTGCGCTTAAGCACGTCTGACGCAAAAAACTATGAAGCGCTGCAGACGCAAAATGAAAAGTTAACGCGTACGCTTAGTTTGCGCGAATTTCCACTGTGTCCGCTTCGCTCACTCACAGAGAAAAATTTGCCTGCTCTGTTTTCTTGTTTTTCTTTTTCTTTTGCCTGGAATTCCTTTAAATCCACTTCCTCCATTGTTTTGTGTTCACTCACTTTTCTTGTTTTTATTTTGACTGATTTGAAAATAGTTTTTCAACCAACCCTATTTTATTTTAGAAAGTTATTTTGTGATTACATTTTTCTGCAATTTTTTAAAAAACATTTACCAATCCAACCATTACGTTATCGGTTATAGCTGGATATCATCCAAAAACTCTTCACTTTCTTGGTCGAGAGCAGACACGTACTCGTTTATTGAACTGTACAAATAAAAACTTCCACATACGAAAAAAATTTTAAAGTAGCTTGATAAAAAAAAAAAAAAGAGGGAAGAAGGAGGGAAAAAGGAAAAGAGTCCAGATTTGCCAGAAGGGTAATGGACAATAAGAAAAATCAGTCGCAGATCGCATCTCGCTCCTTCTACGTCCCCGACAAAAATTGGCCGCAATCTTTGCACCGCTTACGGACAATTACCGATGGGATTGCTTTTCGTGGTGCGCTTATCGTTTCTCTTTCTATTTTTTTTCTTTCTTTCTTTTTTTAAATTTCTTTTTTTTTTTCCTCTTCGTATTCCCGATCTCACGGGACTAATGCAGTTTAAGCTCTATCCGCCTTTGTGACTGTTTTCGTTTTTCTCTTATTACGTATATAATTTTATTTTCAAAGCTCTGCATTAGCTTTTTCTTACTCTCTGGGCTACTTCTTTGACCCAATTCGATTTCTTGATCGATAAAAATGATAATTTTGATTGCTTGTTTCTAATAATGTGCGATCTCCATTTGCACTATAATTTACCTGGAAATTTTAGGAATATGATTATGTTGTTTTTTATCAATTGTATGTTATAAAATATTCAAAATTTTGTGCATAGAGTGATATAAATAATAAAAGATAATTATTTTATCATCACATTTTCATAATAAGAAAAGTTTTTTCATGTGATTAAGTTCTTTTTTTTCAGAACTTTTTCAAATTGACAATTTATGATTTTGATAAATTTTTAAATTCAAGTTTAGATTGAAAAAAAAAAAAATTAATGTTTTGCTTGGAAATAATCAATCAGCAATAAGCAAGAAATGATTAGTCGATACTCCAAGAGCCCAAAAGAGTCATTTCGTAGATAATCCTATGGTCTAGACACTAAAACTAGTATCGAAGAGAGCCCTAGGTAGACAACAGGAAAGTTCCCGGTGTGCGAAAAAAAAAGAAGCTGCAACTCTTCCATCCCTCCGGCCATTGTCCCCGGGTGCTCATAGGTGCTATCAAAAAGGTCGTTTGCATACGGTATTGCAGTTTCTTGTAGCCGACTCCTCTCCGGGCCGGGCGCTTCCTAGATTTGTATCGTGCGTTTAATAAGCACCCAGCAGCCGGAGGGAATACCAGGGGCTTTTATTCGCCCGACTATTTCCTTCTCCTAACTTACAGCTCTGCCCCGGAGATACGCCCGGCCATGCCGCACCGCGAGGAGCTAGGAGTAAAAAATAGCCTTTGCAAATGAATTTTAATTAAATTAGGTCGACCCCGTTTTTCACGCGGGAGACCGGGAAGCGTGAGCTGAAAATTAAACTGCTTATTTGCACTTGCAATGATACATCATTTTAATTTACACTTTGTTAAAACCGTCAGACCCGGCTGACTAATTTTGATGCCCTCGATTTTTCACTCCAGACTGATTTCGCTTGTTTAAAAGAGGTGCTTACACCTTAAACTGTATAATCGTTAAAAATTACGGAAAATTTTATTTTAAACGATATTTATTAAATGATACTTTTTAGCCCTCTATTGTATGAAGATTTTCACTAGTTTGAGCTCTTCTGAAGTCAGGTGCACACAACTAATGAGTGTCAATTGCAGTTAAAAAATCGCCTTCTACGATGTTTTTCAGTTATTGGTTAACCCTAAAACTGTGCGTTCATATTCAAAGGATCGATCTGATCATTTAGGTTTATTTTACAAAAAATTCTGAGTGAAGTATACATAATGAGTTAGCGTCCATACAGTTTCTACTTCATTAAATAAATTTTTAATAGATTCAAGTGAATTTTTATTTCAATTAGTTCAAATAAAATATATAGTAGAAACTGTACAATAAGGTACGTCTTTTTCAGATTTTGAATGCACACAAGGGTGTACAAAAATATTGCAATTAGTATACAACATTATTCTTGAAAATTTTCGTTAAAAACTAATTTTCAAGGCTTGATTATCGAAGTGCGTAGACCGTACCAGACGAAAATAAATTCAAGTGCATATAAAAAAAAAAGACTCCCAACTTGTAAATAGCGTTATTGATCAATCGCTCCCGCGGCCAGCCCTCGATTTAATCATATCACAATTAAGCCATTTCCGAGGGAGCTTCGGGGTAGGTATCAAACCTGTTCGCAAGCTAAAAAGATCGCGGCCGCGGCGCTCGATCCACCTTGCTTCGGCAATTACGAATAAAAATTCTCTCCCACAGTAGCCCGCGAGCCCCGGGGCCGATAAACCTTGGTCGAGCTCCCTTTCATCTACAACAATCCGAGCAAATAAAATCCATCCCGTCTTCGATTGAATACCGCGGGGTTCACAGTGCAGCGGCGGTCGTGACCCGAAGCCTCAGGCGCTCTTCTCCAGATGCAATAATTAGCGGTCACGAGCTGGCTCGGACATCGAAACCCTCAATTATGGAGGAGGAGCATTGAATTTACCTCGAATACGCGAAAATACCCTGATTGCCTTATTTTCCTCGTACCCTCCTTTTATCTCCCCGAAGCATCGCGCGGGCTATTAATAATTTTTCCTCCCCGATGATGCCTTAATGGGGTGGGTAGCCTTTGATGCTCGCTATCGTATTTACGTGCTCAATTTCTTCCCCCCCAAACGGTTATTCAATGTGAAGAAGAGTGGAGGATTGATTTCTCTACGTTATTATTTTACGAAAAAAAAAAAAATATTTGATTTCGACTTGGGGTGAAAATTGTCAAAAATAGCTGGCTCTGTGCTTTTTTTAAACAAACTTTTCACTTCTTAACTGGATTACGAGTTTGAATGTGAAAAAAGCACCGGGCGTTGCGAAACATGCGTTCGACAGCAAAAGTAATTGCATCTGGAATTGTATCTCTTTTTAATTGGACTCGTTGCGAGAGCTTCTATGTGAAGACACTAGATCAAACGATTGGTTCAAGAGCGCCGCGGCTCCTATTGTGCCTTGTTTGAACAAGTGACCCTTTTTGTTCAAATGAGCGGTGCATGCATGTAGCGGTGGTATCCGCAGACACAAAAGTCGAATATCAATATGAAACGCGAAAACGCGGGCCAAAAAATAAAAAAAGTAAAAAATTGTATGACTTGTGTATTCTTTATCAATATAGTTGATTGAAATTCTTTTTTTCTTTTTTTTTTTTCGAAAAAATTTTCTTTGGCTTTTAATCTGAATAAGTGCTGTCGTTCCAAGCTGGCCATGTTATGTGAAAATGAAAAATTTATTTAATTTTTTTTGCATCAAAAAATCTAAACTGCATATCATATTTTTTGTTACGGGTGTTTACAACTGTAAAAAATTGTAAATTTAAAAAACTTTTTGAGAGTAGAAACGAAGTTTCTGATACATTAAAACTATAATAAATTTCTATTAACTCTAACTTTTTTTATCAATGAAACAGCTTGTAAGACGTAGCTTTCACCATGTATAATTCATCCATACGGAGGGTTTTTATAGTTTTAAATAACGTTTGATAATCTCAAAAAAAAATAGGAATATTTACACAAAAAGTTAGTTTATAAAAATAAAGTTATGCCTGAACGGTGACTCTAGGTCTTTTTCTAAGATGAGCGATCAGAAATTTAAAGATTTGTCAGTTGACACCAAAACAAAAAAGCTAATAAATCTTCCCAAAAGTATTAATCAGGTGTAAAGGACACCCAAAGCAGAGAAAATTTATTCTCTCCTGTAAAATCCTCTAACGTATAGTCGGACCGTCTCCGCTACCGCATTGTTTTCCGCGTTATCGCGCGGGACACCAGCAAAAGGCACGCCAAGTATTTTCCGTTACCACCCTCCTCCTCCACCACACACGGGGCTTATTTATCTATCACGTGTCCGATTTTATCGCCGGGCCTAATATAATGCGCGATCTCACGAGAGCTCATTATAAAAATGACGTCGCGTGCGCCCTGGTGGATGGCGAATTGAAAATTTACGGTTAGGAAATTGAGGGGGGACGTTCTTTTTCTTGAGTGTCGAGACCTGCATGTTTTTCGATCGTTTGCATACTGTTAACGCGCACCAGTATTTTGGAGAATTTCGTAAATTTTGGGCGCGACGTGCTACTGAATTATACCGGTTTTTGTTTATTCTGGTATACGTATCCTTAATTTTCTTGTGATTTAAGGGGTACCACCCTGTAAAAATAAATCTCAACCCGATAAGCTCACCTTTTTTACGTAACCTCGCTGATTAAACATTCTATTAGGGCATGGCCGTCGTTTTTCACTCCCACGGGGGGTGTGGTAATAAATAGAAAAGGCGGAATCAAAAGAACGGCCCGAAGCTCTGCCAAAATCACTGCTGAAAAATTCATCGCCACCACTCACGGCTCGATGATAAACGTTAAAAGGTTTCCCAATTCCACCACCCCAGCCTGGTGTACACACACGGAGGCCTAAAAATGCCGAAGGGTTGAAAGCAGGAGCAGTTCTTCCTTTGGCCGTATCTCCATTAAGATTAGCGCGGTAATGGGGAGCTTTGGATGCATTTCGGGCTATTAGACATGCGTGTAACCCGATGCGAAAGTAGGGAAAGTATTAGGGGTGGATCGATGCGTAAGACCTTCGGCGCGGACTTTTGTTCTTTGAGTTATGAGGATCGCTCGAGCATCCACATTTGTCGGGAGCTAAATGGAGATATAAGGTTTTTATGCGGACGGAAATAAAGCTCCATAAACTCACATCATACTTTCATGATATTTCAACTGAATTAATCTTCTTTTATGTTTACGTAAAAGATGTTTTGGATTTATGAGATTAGGAGCACTTTGGATATGTGTCGAGCTTTTTATGAACTTGAAATTTTTTTTCTGAATAATGGGCTTTGTCGTATCACAGATATTGGTAATACTTATAAATTAAAAATTTTAATTTGATTTTTTGCTTGCTTATCTAACGCAAACAACACTTTCTTAGAAAATTTATTTTACTTCTCAGGTATTTATTTTATTAATTTGTCATAAGATAAGTTACTTATCAAGTTTTACTATGGAAAAGTTTATTTTGTAAATTTTTTTTAAAGCTGTGGGTTATTATAAAAATAGAATAAGAAAAAATTCGATTTGTAAGAAAAACTTATTAACTTTTAACTTATGCTCTTTCGTGTATGCGTAACAATGAATTTTTTTAAAATAATCGCCAGTCAATATAAAAATTATAAACTGAGAATCACGGTTTGTGTAGACAAGACTTTTCGCGAACGCTCATAAAGCTGAAAAAGTAACATGCGTAAAAGCTCGGAGAGGGAGAGGAGGCGCACGCGAACAATGAGCACTTGGACCGCGTAATTGAAGTTAATGGTGGAGGTCTCGAGACTTTCTTCCTGAGGGACCAGCGGCAGCCTGGAGGCAGTCAGCCGGGCGCGCGCCAAACGAGTTTCCGATCCGCCAGAGCAAGCACGCGACCAAAGACTTTGCGGAATTTCAAAGTTCCGAAAATCTTGGGATCGACCGGCGTAGCTCGTTGCAATATGCCGGGGTAACGAAACCGAAATATTTCACTTTGGTTAACCGCCTTTTCTTTTCAACAATGTAATTACTCTGATATATCTTGTCATAATATACATAAGAGAAAAACTTTTCAAAATTGTAAAATTAAAGTTTTGTAACGTGAATTGTAATAGCAGTTATTTTAGCAGTATTTTGGTTAGTACCTTTTAAGCTGTATCAATCTAAATTTTGCATTATGACAACGAATAATTGCTTCAACCTTTCAATTCTAATTTTATCAACCTAAAATATCATGAAAATTAATAAGAAACTATTCTAAAACTAAGATTTTTGAAGATTTCTCGAGTTTGTGTTTGAGATCTGGGGAGTTCGTACCAATCTTTAAATAATACTCTAAAAGATCCTGAACACCAAGATGGAGTGGTATTGGTATAATATAAAATCAAGAACGTCAAATCATGTCGAAGGGCTAGATCTATTTAGACCGTTTTCTAAACAACTTCAAAAATTTGATTTAGAGATCAGAATTTTGAAGTATAAACTCTGCAACGATATACCACTTTATAAAATCATAGAACTTCGGAAGTATTAGGTGTTTCATCATTTGAAAACAATGGACATAAAACCCGCACTTGAACGTCATCCCCTCCCGCAGATGATGTTCACACTCGACGACGGGCGGCCGGTGCGGCGTATTTGAAAATGTCGTTAATAGCGCACGAGCGAGCCGGTAAAATAGCCGGGCTGTAGGGCGGCTCCTCTTCTTTTGTTCATCGATACGCACGCGTATCGTCAAACAATGGAACTTGGCAGATCCTAATCTAATCAAGTGCACAGGCCACGAGCTGCCATATGGAGCGTAGATTGTCCGGGCAATGGTCCATTTAACCCCGCCTGTGTCGACTATCTTGGCTTGCGTCCCTTTCTATATTCTTATTTAAATGATATCATTCTGGAAGATTTTTGCAGTAATCGTGAGTAAGACCCGGAGCGTAGCGCTCATTATGCGAAGAATAATGCTTTGATGGGATTTATGGGATTTTTTCGACGCTAGTTTAGCTTTCGTTCGGATGGAAAAGGAGCCAGGGAACTAATGATGACTCGGTGATAGAATGCACCTTTCATATACTTATTCTTTTTTAAATTAATTTCTTAGTAAGTCTCTCAAAAAAAAGGATCCCTTGCAAATTTACTGGAATTTAATCTTTAAGATCTAATGAAGACATTCTTAAAAATTCTTAAAATTTTAATGTGTTCTCTTGGCACTCAAAAAAACGATGATTAAAGCTACTTTGTTATTGGACTGGTCTCGACAATGCCCTTTTTCAGGTGTTTAATTAGAGTATTGCGTCAGTATTTTCATCTCAAAAATAGAATTTTATTTCCATTAAAAACACGATTTCTTCAACTAACTTAAATCAGGAGAGGTGAAAAACATCCTGAAAATGCCAGGCTGTTCAAGTCTTAGTTTGATTATGACGGGCGGAGTTTATCAGGACTAATGCCAATTCATTGAATCGTAATTTAACTGAGAACTAATGCGCTATCGCCGGTGCCTCCCACGATTGACTGAACAAGCGACAGACTGACAGGTGGTCTTTGGCTCTTTCTCTCTTTGAGTCCAACCCTCGTCACTGTGATTTTCTCTTCAAAAAGAATCATTGGGGATAACTTTTTTCGGTGATGAAAAGCCCTTTAATCACGCGAGACTACCGTTGTTTGATAATTACTTCTCATTTGGATTTCTGTATTTTTCGTACAGTAGGGATTAATAAATCAGCTGTTTCATAAAGATAACTCGCAGCCGTTTAGTAACGAAAAATTAAAACTCGCGTGGATGAAGTCTTTGACGCGAGATTACCGAAAAAAGAAGGTAAGCGCATCAGCGGAGGCGAGCTTTTTCAATTATTGTAATTAATTTTGCCGTTTAATCCAGGAGAGGAGATATTTATTAAGCGAAGCCACGCGAGTGCCGACCTATTGAATGAGCTTTCATTTAGATTGATGCGTAATAACCACGCGCGGGAGGGGAGGGGGGCGGACGCTGCAATTCACTAATTACACGCGGTGACCGGCCGGGAAAGGCGACCCTTGAATGATATTTTATCACGGTCGCGGGGATCAAAAGCGAGATTTTCTGAAAGCTGCAGTGTCACAAGAGTTACGTTCGATTATCATCAAAGTTGTGACAGGGTCAGCTTTTTTTATTACATGGAATTTGGTGATTATATGCTTGGATGAGAATTCGTAGCCAAGATCAGATAAATTTAATGAATTTATTTTTACAACTTGGAAAACTGTAAAATTGTATGAGATGAAATTCAGAAACAGTGTATAAAAACTCTTTGTGCATCACCCTTTTGGTAATATTGCGGAAAACATTCTCAAATCTTAAATTCAAAGTTCTAGAATTCTGCACTGATAAAATCGACTGCACAGCTACTCTAATCTAAGAATTTGAGTCATCAGATTCAAAACAAATATTTTACAAATTCGAGTTTGCATTTTAAATAAATTATATGCAAGCTATTTTGGCTAATACGGCTGAAAGTTTTATATTTTCATTACAAATTTTAAGTGTCTTCAAACAGTTACTCATGGTTGTTATGAAGCTAAAAAAATTTTTATGACAAATAATACTTTTAATTATATCCAGAGTAAAATTTTTGCATGAAAACTTTTTTATTCTTTATTAAGTAGAACTTACACAAAACTCAAGACCATTTCAATGTTTAACAGTACGAAGTACAATTAAATCCGTAACAGTTGGGGGATTTTAACGCTTGCGATTCCGCAAGACGCGTTTCAAAGTTGAATCCCGTGAGAAGTTCTCTTGCAGCACATTCGCCAGACTTGGTCTTTTCTGATTACTATCAATTCCGGTCGAAGAAGCACGCCTTCGCTGCGTAGGTACATACAGTCATCTTGAAACATCAAACGATCCAATAAAACTTCGATTATACTCGACCCACGCCGGATTCAAAGCCACGCGACTCATTTTTATAATCGTTTTCGGTAATCAGATCAATCGCAGAGTTTGTCTTAAAGATGTTTATGGAATTTCATTAAACTGTGATGGTTAAACTATAGTATTAATTATAATTAATTATATTTAATTTTATCTAGCATTTTAATATCCGCAGAAAGTAGTGAATTACAAAAAATTATTTTCATAAAATCGTTTTGTGCAAGTAATATTAAAATCCTTACTTTTTTTGAAACTATAGCTCATTGGATCCACAAGATAGTTCCCTTCTATACTTCATTATTTGGTTTCTGTCCAGGCATTAAAACATTGTTAACTTTTAAAAAGAAAATTTGTGCAATGAAAAATGAGACCTAATTTTTTGTTGAAAAATACAAAATTACAAAATTGGTAAAGCAAATACTTTTCACGGGGAATCTTGGGCAATATGTCTTTGGCGTTCTCCATCTCACGGCTTGCGAGTAACACAATTTTCGCGTCGCTGTAGTTTCCAGCCATCCCGTATGAATCACCGTCGGGGCTCGTCGCGCGAAATGCACACAACGGCCGAGAGGAGGAATTAAGAAGGCCCAGGAGGAGAGCCTAATTCCGCCTCGTCGACGACGAGAAGCTCCTTGTCGGGGTATTACCCGGGGCCGCCAGCGGAAAATTCAAGGAGGCTAAGATGATGGGAGAAGGCCGTTATTTATAGTCGCTCGTGGTCCAGGGACGACAGGCTCGGCTTGCTTTGGATTTACGTGTTTGTTGGCGTTGGCTGTAGAAAAAACGCAGCGGCAAACACCGTGAATGAGTTGATTAGGTGTCAACTCATCATTCTGGTATCAACATTATTATTCTCTCATGAATTTTTTTTTTATAAGTATTGAAATTATTTAAATCAGTTATTTTGATTTTTAGTTTACTGGAGCACTCGGCAGTGCGATGTAGATATACTTTCGAATAAATTGAATCAAAATTTTAATTTTTATAGCTAAGACGAGCATTCAATATCAAAAATTAATTATCCTTGAAACCTTGGATCTCATTGAATTGTTAGCCACCTGGAATGGCAGTAATTGAGCAAAGATGCAGATACCGAGCAGAGAGAGAATCGGAGGCGACTTCACGTGATAGGAGGGGATAAAATTAATTAACGATAAGATTAATTAGTTCGTCCAACTACTCACGTGACCACTGAGCGAAGTTGGAAGATCCCAATGCATCGATATTCGAATCTACCTATCAATGGCTCCTGGAATGGTAGGATCGACAGATCACGAGATCGAAAGACAAGCACCAAGATAATAAAACAAGCATCAATCAAGGTGTACCTCGTACTTGAATACTATCTATGTCGTGCTTTTTTTTATCGGTTTAAAGGCTTGTAACTTATCAATCAAAATCAAGATTTAACTTTGGTTAAAGTCATTGTTTATTTAAAATAACTTTTGCACTCAGAAAAAAATATTCTTTTTTTAGCATTCAAAGATACTATATTTTCAAACCCATTCGGTTTTTCATTTCTGTTGACGAGTAAAAAAAGCTATTTCTTCGTGGCCTGTAAAAAAAAGAAAAACACTTTGTTACGAAAAAAAAAATCAAATCAATGTTAAAAAAGGGGTGTAGTAAAAAAAAAAACTACTAAAAATCTAAAAGTAAAATAGAAACGTAGTGTGTATGAATACGAGTCCTCTGTAACGTCCTGCAAGAGAGAGAGAATCGAATCTCTATATGGTGATTGGACCCGTTTTGGCGAGCATCCACTCGGACATACGTATGCATATGCAGGAGGATATGCATCGATTATACCGAGCGTTTCGTACTTCGGCCACTACCGCGCGTAATTGCTCGACACCGTACGACATCGAGTTCGCCCACGTTTGCAGCAGATATAAAATATCTTACCGTTTTTTATTAAACTTTAAGCATTAACTTCGGAATCCTTTATTTATGCACCAGGGTCTTTGTCGACTTACTTCTTCTCGAGACGGGATGGGTTTCGAGTACACCCCCAGGGTGTTGTAGCGCGAAAGGGCTCGTAAGCCGCTTACAGCCTGCTGTTGTGCGTTATCGCGACTACGACCGCGAAAAGCAGCTTGCAGCCGTCGTTGCATCGATGTGGATTTGGTTGTTTCGCGGGCAAAGTGCGACTTTGAGGGATCTCGCTTTGATTTCTCCCTTGAATTGCGGTTTAACGGTGGCGTTGCTTACGCGTCATTTAAATTTCGAAGACGATTCTGAAAAATTAATGCTTTTTTGTAAACTTAATTAATGAGAATTTTAACAGAAAATTTTGAAGAGTTTAAGAAACTAATAAACCAACTTTTATTGAACTCATCAGACTGTAAAAAGTTAACTCGATAGAAAAAAATACTTACGAGGTATAGAAAAGAATTTTCTTGATCGTAATTATTTTCGAGCTTCATCGACCAGAGGTTCGTAAAGACGTTACGACGCTATTCCCAAACACTGTTCAAGCGGATATACCGTATAACGGACATGTATACTGTATATCGTTTGCCCAGTAATTTCTTCTCCCTTCCAAGCAATCTTTTTTCACAGGCACAAGCCAAGTTAGTACATAAGGTTAACGCAGAGAATTTTCGATCAAAATGTCGCGCACATTGCTTGTATACGAGATTCTTCATTAGTTTGCTCAAAATTGATTTTTAGAAGAAAGAGTGGTTGGACGGGAATAGGAAAGGTGGGTGTATTAACTGAACGAGATAGTCTGAAAATTTTTTATTTTCCCAAACAGTTGCTAGAAAATTGAGCATGAAATAGAATCCAATTCCACTATTGTTTATTCATATTAATAAAATTTAATGAACAATTTACTCACACGTAAATTAGAATAACTACTTTTTTACAATCAAAAAATCAACGAATAATAAAAAATTTTCTCTTCAAAAAACTGTGTTGTCCTAAGCCGGAGTTGTTGTTCCAATTCTCATCTCATCTGGTTATTAACTTGGGTCTCACCGTAGCTGTTGCACGTCATTTCGGCCGTTTATAATGCTGCTGTCGCTATAGTGCAGCTTGAAAATGCATACACTTGGTTATCTATTGTAGCAAGCTTCGTGTTTTAGTAGACAAAGACATAATAAAATTTACAATCACCAGATTGCTCTTCATGATCCATGTTTAAATAACATTACTGTCCCAACCAAGTTTTCTGTAATCTCCAAAATTTTGAAATTATGTTTTTTGTTGTTGTCAATGCTTTTTTTTTAAATTTTTTAATTTTAGAACAGTCAAATTTAAATTTTGTATTGTTTCTTACATGCTAAACTTGAAATTTGTCGACATTTTTTATCTGGATTAATAAAAGTTTTCAAAAAAATTGATTGGTGTGAATCAGTGAAATTTTTATTGAATGAATCAAAATAAAATTCGTAGATAATGTTTCAGAAATTGTTGTTGGTGATAAGCCTACAAACCGATACATTCCGTAAATAAGCTACTTACAAGGAGAGGTCACACCCTCCGGGTCACCGATCTTGACGAAACTTTGGGGATCGTTTTCTTATACCAAAAGATGAAGAAATCTACCAATCATCCCGTCTAATGGGCCTTTTATACCTAGTTCCTACATAGCTTATATCGTATTTTTAGCTCTTTTTGGGTTTTTTTGCGAATTTTCAAAAAATTCCTGTTCGTAGCCTATTGCACTTACAAAATTCTGCAACCCCGCATTTTTTTTGTTTTTTCATCTTCTTTTGAGAAAAAATATTTTTAAATCTAATTTTGAAGAAATAGTCCATGTAAAATTAAGGTAATCAAAAGCATTTTTTTACTGTTTTTTTGGTTTTATGAACTTAAACTGTACGTCGTCAGCCTTATCAAAATTATGTCTAAAAATATTTTTTCTAAAAAATTCATAAAAAAATAAAGAAAATGCGGGGTTGCAGAATTCTGTAAGTGCAATAGGCTTTGAGCAGGAATTTTTTGAAAATTGGCACAAATAACCACAAAAGTCGCACTAAAGTGTTAAAAGTGTCAAAACAAGCTGATTTTCAAAAAATTCCTGCTCAAAGCCTATTGCACTTACAGAATTCTGCAACCCCGCATTTTCTTTATTTTTTTATGAATTTTTTAGAAAAAATATTTTTAGACATAATTTTGATAAGGCTGACGACGTACAGTTTAAGTTCATAAAACCAAAAAAACAGTAAAAAAATGCTTTTGATTACCTTAATTTTACATGGACTATTTCTTCAAAATTAGATTTAAAAATATTTTTTCTCAAAAGAAGATGAAAAAACAAAAAAAATGCGGGGTTGCAGAATTTTGTAAGTGCAATAGGCTACGAACAGGAATTTTTTGAAAATTCGCAAAAAAACCCAAAAAGAGCTAAAAATACGATATAAGCTATGTAGGAACTAGGTATAAAAGGCCCATTAGACGGGATGATTGGTAGATTTCTTCATCTTTTGGTATAAGAAAACGATCCCCAAAGTTTCGTCAAGATCGGTGACCCGGAGGGTGTGACCTCTCCTTGTTAGTAATCGAAAATAAAATGACGATTCTTTCACGGGCAATGGATAATGACTAGAATCATCACTGTGCGCAACATATCCATAGTCATCAAGATCTATTCGCTTGCGTAGCTGTCTTCTGCATCTCCTATGACATACAGCATAATTTATTAGCTGATTTAAATCCAAATTTTTATTACCAATATCTTGCGAGCAATAACTGCTGGTAAACTTTTTTTCGAACATTTCAATCGGGTATTTACCGCAATATTTTTCATAAACTGAATCTTTTTTTTCATTATCTTGTGGTACTCTATCAGTTGTACTCATTATAAGTGCATTTGTATTGGTAGTGGTTCTTGGAGTTGTTGTAGATGTGAAAAAAAACGACAGTATCAGAACTAATGTGGCTTGTAGGATGTTTTATTATCAATAATAAAATTAAGTATTCTTCGATCACGCAAGAACTGCTTGCAAGATTCTGTCTCAAAATACTGCCAGTGGAATCTCCATAAATTCCTCTAAGCCTTAAAAGATAATCACGGTAAACAGAGTCGTTTCGAAGCATTTCATACAGTTCTTGAGGTATTAGTTCTGCTGCTGACTGATCATCTATGTCACTCGATATGTTTCTTGCTTTTAATTCTAGAAAAAAGAATATTATTCGATAGAATTGATCATTGTGCCACTCAAAATAATATTCTGCACAACTAATACTATTTCTTGCGTATACATTGAATATGTCACATTCATAGTAAATACTGGAACGATCCATAGCGTGAATGTTTAAAATTCTATTGAGTTCTTCTAGTGAAGCCAACGGATTACGATTTTTCCAGTTTCCATATCGGCCCGTAGAAGTAGAAGGACGGTTCCTTAGAAGTTCATCAAAATAATCAGGTTCAACTAAAGGAAATAATCGACATTTGTCAAAAACATGAGGTAGGTAAGGATATCTAAAGTTACTGACATTGAAATGTTTTTGAGCCCTGAGCATCCATAAGGTTCTTACTAATGCTCGAAAGTTTTCAACATTGTTGCAAGAAGAAAGTTTTTTAAGCATGGTCGTGGCTGTTGTTGCATAAATACTCAAAATCGACCGTCCCTTTCGTGTCCGAGCCATGTCATGTATAGAACCATTCCAATTCACTAATACATAATCTAAAACAATAGCTAGCTACGTCTCGAGGTTCATATTCATAGTAAGGTAGAAAAGAATCGGAACAAAATACCATAAGACTGTTTATTGTGTATACTTCGATATATCGCCAAGGTATATCTGGTCTAATAATGTAATCATCCTGATTCAACAAAAGCTCGTTAGTATCTGCAACCATATTTTTAATGAATTCTGCATCAACTTCTGTTACGTTGTACAGCCGTGCAGTTCGAGATGCCACGTTTTTTATCGCATCGTCAAAGTCTGTAACTTGGTATCCTGCATTATAGTGGGTTCGACCCCACTAATTAGCAAATACTTCTTTAATATAATCGTGGACACAGTCAACAATTTCATCACCTTTCAAGTGTGTGTAAAACTAAATAAACCAACACGTTGAGAAGAAACTATTGAAATAAAAATAACGGTTGTACTTAAAAAACAGAGCTGCATCTTGCAATAATTTTAGTAATCCGTGAAAAAAGGACGAATTGACTTTACTAATAGGAATGTGTTAAATTACTAAATGAAGAAAAAAAAAAAAATTTTTAAATAGTCATTTGTAAGAAGTTTATCGATAAGACCAAAGTAAATTATTGCTAAGCTTATCAGTTTTTAATCAAATTATTTAAATTTATTCGTTTTGTAACTCTTTAGGTAACGAAAATATTGATTTGTTGAAAGTTTAGTTTATCTAACCAGTCCATCAATACAATTTCTTAGCAATTATTTTAATAATTTCGTTCGAAAATTATTCATTTTACTAACGTGGTTTTAAGTACAAAATAATATGTTTGTACATATAACTCGTAAAGTAACTAATCCAGTGACTCAAAAAAATACTCTTCTTATTATTTATTCTTTTGTCGTTTAAAGGAATTTATCAATGTATCAAGGCCTCATGGAGTATACATGATAATTATAAAAATAATATCTTGTTCGCAGTTTTTAAACTTCATCTCACTTTTTGTTTTGTTTTAATGATTTTTTAAAAGTATTTTAAGCGGATTAACGGCTTGAATGAAAAAACTTACAACCTGCATTAAAAGGAATAGAGTTTTGTCAAAATTTGTTAAAATTTTAGTAGCCGAAAATCTAGTGGCCGACGCTTAGCCTGAGAAAACTTTGCTCTTAAAATATTGTAGGCATAATAACACTTCTCTAAACTTTGTTTTCCTCAAAACAGAATCCCAAACAAGAATAAACTCAAGAAATTCAAGCTGAACTCGTCTCATTAATTTAGCACTCGGTCTTTTCGGACTCTCACGAGAAACATAATGACCCACGAGTGAAAATACTTACCGCGAATATCAACACTCCGGCTCTTTTAAGTGCTGCAAAGAAAATTAGATTTCAGCGCCAGGCTGCTCGTTTTGCTTTTCCCATCAACGCTGCGTTTCAGCGTCATTTCACGACACAATGCCTTTCAGACTCAATAGTCTTTCACGTACGTGCAGAGAGTCTTTGTTTCTTTAATTTTTTCTGGTATCCTCGTTAAAAATAAGTATTTCAGATGAGTTTTAGAACAAGATGGTTGGTTATGTTGCAACTTTACAATCGTTATAAATTGTCAAGCAGCTTTGAAATTAGTTTTGGCCACGTGCAGCGGTAACATATAAGTAAATAAAAAAATTTATTGATCGATAGCCGGATAAAATTTTTAAGACTTTTTATGATACAGCGGGTAATTATCCAGTAGAGCACATTAAAATTCTTAAGACTCTAAATTAAAAATTAAACATTCATATTTTTTTTTCATTATTTGTTGATAAAAAGAAAAAAATTTTTTAGTTACATATACGCATCAGTTAAAAGTAGGTCAACAAGGGCAGCCTGGTGAACAGAGCGATAGACCAGACGGACGTCACGGATCATGAGCGATACATATTCGGCCGCGATCGTAACTCGGGCCGGATCCGTGGGTTACGCTATCCAATTCGGCCAGAGTTGGTAAACTAAGCTACATTAAACGGGTAATTTCCACCAGCCACCAGACGAGCCCATCGACCGAGACCGTAGGCGTAATAAGGATGGATAATATCAGGATGCGTATTGGGGTTTTAATGTTTTTATTTTCAAAGTTTAAAAAATTATGTTTTTTTTTAGTTGTATCAGGTAAATGCGGCGATTTTTTTAGTTTAAGTGATAGTAATCATTTGTGCTCACCATTGTCACTGTAATGCTACTCGGGATAATTACAATGCATCGCACCGATAACACGGAATTATGCGTAAGCCGTAGTTAAAACACCTTCGGCTTGTTTGTCGGGCGGCCATTAGTTACCGGGTATAGGAAGTTTATAAAGGGTTTAATTTAAAGCGACGGCCTGACTACAAAGTCGTACTTATTTTTTTCATCCCTTTGTTATCTTACTTTCGTCTTTAATTTCCGATAAACCTCGACAAAGCAATATGTAATGAAACTTTTTCTCCGTCCGTTACTCTATTCATCGTGAACTAAGTGCTGAAATACAGAGGAGAGAAGGGAAGTGAATAAGTGCGCTATAGCCAGACAATAAAAACAAGCCAAACATTATCCTTTAGAGCTACATCAGAGGAAGAAAGTTTCTTCTTTTCTTTTGTTAAACTCAGAGGCTCGTGCTTGGCTTGACTGCTTCTTCTTCTTCTTCTCCTCTCTGACTCTGGGTAGCTTCTGCACTTTCGGAATCAAAAGCGCGTAAATTGCTTAAAAAAAAAAAAAAAAAAAAAAAAAAAAAAAGAGAAGAGGACCGGGAGAGAAAGAGAAAAAATGATGAAGCAACATCTGAAGAATGAAAACTTTTTATTAAAAAGTGCCAATTACGTTTTCTTTGAATGACTCCATTTAAAACTTGAATCCTTTTTCTAAATGCTTGTTAAGATTTTTTTATACAAAATTATTTAGAACCGGAAACGTAAAGCAAGCTCGCCTCAAAGAAAAGAGATGAAAGTCGTGAAAAATAATTAGTGGGAGATGCTTGTTCAAAAGCATACTTCTGAAGGCTTTTATAGAGGTAAAATCAAAATCTTATCAATTTTATGTGTACATCTTTTCGTAGTCTCAATAACTAATAGTAAAATAGTTTTTTCTTGTTCACAGCTGTTTAAAAAAAAATCATTTAACAATTAGAATTTATCTGTATTATTGAATAAAAATATTTTTCAGTGAATTATGTGCAAAAACATCATAAATTTTCAGTATAAAAAATTTAGATCTTCCCTTGACAGCTGATACGCTTTAAAAGCTCCTAGTAAACACATTATCTCAGATTTGACAAATAGAATCGTCAATAAAAAAAAAAGGAGGATAAAAAAAAGAAAAGTCTAGAAAAATTTACTCTTTCCCAAGGACGATCTTCTCTCACCGCGCGCTCGTTTCGTCCTAGCGCTCATTGATATGTAAATGAGTCAGCAAGGAATTACAATAGAGATGCAGACACGGATAGCTGCAGGACCCAACCAGGTCTGAATAATGGATTTGCCGAACTCCTCGCATAACAATGATCCTTCCATGACCCAATATAGTGAAAATAAATCCCTTCCACATTTGAGCATTATCTGAGCGCTGGCTGCACCTCGGCTACCACGTGCCCACCCGGTACCTACCCCGAAGCTTAGATATCGAAAATCAATAACAATTCGATATATCCCGATCGCCTCGCGTACACGTTTTGTTCTTTATTATGCACGCTACCGACCAACCGAGTGAGGGAGCTTTTGCGGTATAATTGCTTTTAGATACTTTGGTCGGGCTTTAAAATTAATTACCGTGAATTTATCGCGCGTCGATGATCGTTTATTTTAAAATAAAATATCCGGTTGAAATTTTAATCCACGGCTTTTTAAGAGTTGCATTATACTTTTTACGCTTTTCATTATGTCAATCATGCAAACTCTAATAATACTTTTGATCAAATAATGAGATCCGAAAATAGCTTTTTAAAATTGATATGAAAAAAAAAATCTTTTGCGAGATTGGAATACCATTTCTGTTTTGAATGTGGAAGAATGGAATATTTGTGATTCAAAAGCGGGTAATCAGCGCGAGCTGTTCGAAATTTCTGAACAAAGTGGACTGACTCTACCAAAATGAAAAACCGAAAGTACTACTCCAAATATTACGTGCTAATTAGAATTTAATCTTTTTCATTAAAAAAATATCCATTTACAGTAAATTGTCGCAAAAATTTCGAAAATTTCGAGTTAAATAGATTTCTTTATGCTTGTCTAGGCTGAAACGGTCTGTAAGGTTTATTGCCGAGCTGTTGGGTGAACATTATCCATCACCTTTAGTTAAACGAGGTCTTAATTACTGCGATCAAATTGCTTTATTAATCAGGTCGATCGTCACCCGAGTCAGCTTTTAGGTGATTGTTGGGTATTCAATGTCCTCCTCTCCCGAGTGTATCCAAACTAAGGACTAGGGCAGCTGTCGTCTTCAATTATCTACCTTTCATCGACTTAATTATTTAGACTGTGCTCAGGTGCACCCGGCGTACCAGTTTGTGAGATCATGCAATCTTCCCGATTGTAATAATAAAAACGCTTGAGATTAGCAGTAGATAAAACATCAAAATGTTAAGAGCATGATAAGAACAAAAATTATTTTGAGATTAATGTAAGCGTTATTATAGAGTAGATTCATTTTTGAGGAGTTCTTTATTTTCAAGTAGTGTGGCTCAGTCTCAAGTCTGACCATATACGTTTTACTTTCACTTGCTATGCATTCCCTCTATGTAGCTTTAGAAATCATTCTTTAACCAAAAAGAAATATTTATAACAATTTAAATTCTTATAAAACTTTAAAATGACTTGAATAGTTTTAAATAAAATTTGTTTAAAATTGAATGTCTTTCACAAAGTCAAAGTTTTAAAATTTTTCTTATTCAACGACTGAGCTTGATGGAAAAAAAAAGATAAGGTATCGTCCAGCCGGTAATAAATAGTTTTAGTAAGGAGTCGCGTGGGACGGCTAACTCGCGTCCACTTCATTTGACGTAATTAAGTAACCTCGTAACGCCCGGGCCACGTAACCATCCTAAACTAACCTCGTAGCTTACGCATGCTCGCCTGGGCAGTAAAGCTTCATTAATGCGGGCGTACGTGGCTGTATCATCGAGAAGCATTCAGTGACAAAGTTACCAGCAAATTGGAATGAAAAAAAAAAAGAGGAGGAGGAGAGGATTTAGCCCAAGGAAGCGTAAAATTCAGGGAGTCCCGGACGTTCTTCGTAAAACATTTTTTTTTTTCCATCTTAATGTCCCGGCTCGAGAGTTATTTCACGGCGGGTACGTGTGGGTGCGAGGGCAGTGGCCTATTATGTACAGCACACATTCGAGGGAGCCACGAGCCGCGAAACGAGATTTACTGCGCCTGGCTGGCTTGGCGCGCGGGCGCGTCGTCCTCGTGATATGTTTTACGGGGACAAACACGTGCGCGGGGAGGATCATCGAGTTCGCCATTTCACGAGGAAATAATCACGTACCTTCTCATTACAATTTCAGGACACCATTTTCAGTTTTTTTTTTTTTTTATAAATGACTAGTTTTGTGGTATTAACTACCTTTGAGAATAAAATAAATACAATTCTACAGAAACATAGGACGTTATTTTTTTAGATAGTTTTACACTTTTTGTTCTTTTCAACACTCATCCCTGGAAAATTTATTTATACTGATTTTGATAACTAAATACTATTTAACTAAAAGATGGACAAATTTTGACAATAGAAATTTTTCTATAATAAAACTTCAATTATAAATACGTATGTTAATGTATGTACTCTTCTCGGCTTGTAGCTACTTTATTATTTTGTAAGTATAAAAAACACAAGACTTTTTAATTTGCAACTTTTGTTACAACTTTTTTAATTGAATCTAAAAAAGTAAAAAGTTTTAGACACCCTCAGGAGCTACTGCTTCATGGCAGCGCGCTGAAGCCTCCTTACAAGTATGATTCCTGTTAACTTTTATAAAAAAAAAATTTATATTCCGTCGTACTACTTGTTTTTTTTTTTTTTTTTTTGGTAAGATTTAATTTTAAAAGACCAGTACGAGAGTGTAAAGCCTGTCCGGTAAAAATCAATCAAGAAAATTTTATTTCTGATTGATCCTGAATTCAGAATAGAGAACTTTTGATATAAAAATGATAGAAAATGATCAAAAAGAAAATCAAACTACGCTCTAAGTCTACTAAAGTTTCAGCAAAGGCATTGTATTTTGTCATAAATTTTTACTAAATCTCTCAACGAAAAGTTATTTTGTAAATATTTCCTAATCGTCCAATCGGCCCTTCAAAAACGGCTCTCTAATTTCATCAAGATAAACACTAATTAAACTCAAACTAAGCCCCCCATTCTTCAAACCCGATGACAATGGGTCCTCAAAAAAGTCTTTGCAGCGTAAAATTAAAGCACCAGCAGCCACCTGATCCCAATCCCCCGACAGGCAGGATTTTAATTACATCTCATAATGCATTAGTTTTCCGGGTGGACGGCCGCGTGCGTTGGCCCACCCCTCGACGCGGGGGCGCACTTAGCGAGTTGAATAACGAAACCCGGGGATGCGGTCCCTCGGGTACGAGCATGCCCGTCCATCCGTCAAGCCCGGGGATATCATCGGGCCTTCTCGTGGGACGCGTATACGCGCAGAGATGCGGACCCCCAGATATGCGGGGATTTGGGATTGAGATTTTTCTTGCCGGCGAGGGGAAGAGAGAGCGTGCATTGAGTCGGGAGACGCGTTATGTAGGATTCCGGGATCTGTCGGTCTGACGTGTTAATCAACTCGTTGAGCGATGATTTCGTCGGCTCAGGGATTGATTCTCGCGTCTTGGGAGTCGTCATGGCCGCTCACTGAGTTTTTGTTTTTTGTTGTTTAAAAATGAATTGTTTTTATAAGATTTTACTTCAAATGCGGGTGAGTTTTTTTTATAAAGGACTTAATGGTGTTCGTAAATCTGGATTCAACAATTTAAGATAATTTTTTAAACCGATTTTGAACTTAAGGATGTTTGGTACTTTCGTGAGGGGAAAAGAGGGGAGGGGACGGGCACCGCAGCGCCCGACTAGACGATTTTATTTTCAACTCATCAGTAATTTGACCCTAATGAAAGAATCATTATGAAAATTTTACACAACAAAGTTGAAAGTCTCTTCTTTCATGTAGTATTAATTTTATGATTAAAGAATATTTTTAAAAATTAGGAAAAATCACGAGAACATAACCTAATTTTCAATTTACAAAACTCTGCGACAAAAGTTTAAAAACGTTAACTTTTTTAATCTCACATTAAAAATTAAGACCTAAAGACCTTGTGTACAAATTTTTAGATCAAATTATGCAGTAGAAAAAAAGTTAGAGCATTTCTTGTTCAGTCGCGCATTGAATTTAACCGCTGCGCGCTTGTTTTTCTTTGTTATCTTTTTCAAATGGTCGAAAAGGTATTATAAAAAAAACCTTAAAATCTTCTTCGAGCTGAAATCTACAAATCCCAATAATTCTTTTAATGATCTCTGTATTTTTGGAAGAGTGACAAACGATCAAAGAAAAAAATTGCTTGATTTCCATAAGAGTTTGAGTTAAAGTATTTAAAAAAATACTTTGATTTTTAAAAAAACTAAATCGAACAAAAAAAGGTAAAAAATTCAATGATTATTTTGATATTAATCATAAATCGATCCGATCAAAATTGACAAAACGGCTGCATTTTTTCGAAAGTACCAAATATCCTTAAAATGTACTCAAGATACAAAATTATAAATCAACCAATCTTTTTATTTTACCAGTTTCATTGTTAATTATTGTAAATTATTTAAGAATTCTACGATTAATTTTATACAAGGTTTATCAGCTTAGCTCCGTCCGTCTTCGTAAGTCAGCATCAACCAGAGCTTTAGCCATATCTTTGTCTTAGCCTTCTCAAAATTGGGAGTGTAAGGAGTGTACCTGCACTCACTTAATTGCAGAAGCGGCAATGGCCTTTAATGCGTTATGCTAATCGGACGAGATTTACGGCTGGAACGTTTAAGAGTTTAGCCTGGTTAAAGAGGGGCGGTTGCGTGCCACGTGGATTTACCTCTTTCTGTACACGTTAAAGCTCTACCTCGTACACATTTACACGCGCGCTCCCCAGAAATTATTCCGGAAAAACGTATTAAATCAGCTTTCTGCATTTGCGCATTTGCTTGTTACCTAAAAGTGCGCTATACATTAATTCCAACTGGCCCGCCTCTCTCTTTCTTTTTTTTTTTTTATTATTTTTTCCAGCTTTATTCGTCGGTTATTGAGAGACTGTCTATTATACTATAAAGTTAAAATGCATAGTTAGCAAATATTGGGTAATAAAAAAAATAAAGGCTGAAAAAAATTTAAATTTAGAGTTAATTCAAATTAAAGATTGTTTAAATTAATTTTCTGAAATGAAAAAAGTAAGTTAGAACAGGCAGAATAAATTCAAAAGAAGAATCAAAAACCTAGCTTCTATTTTAATTGTGAGGTGTTTTTTCATTAACTGATCTAGAATACATTTGCAAATTCTGCAGTAAAAACTTGATTTTCCCAAGAAAATTTAAAATACTTTAGTCTGGTCTCGTATAATTAAAAGTAAAACATTGTATGAAGCTTTGGTTAACTTTTAATTTTACAATATAAATAGTTAGATTGTAGTTGAATAGTTTGGTCGAAAACAATTTCAATAATTTAATAGTAATTTTAACAAAAATACTTAATCAAAAGTTTTTTATTAATATGAGCCCCATAAAAGTTTTCATAACTTCTCACACACAATAACAAAAATTTTAATTTGCACAACTAATTAATTTATTTAAATACTGTATAAAAATTGATCTGATAAAAAATTTAATCGTACTATGAGTGGACGAAGTACGTGAAAGTGTAATCATGAAATATCTCCTTGTTCTAAAACGCGAAGCATGAATATCATTCGAGTGTACTGTTTACTCTTCATTGAAATACAAAATCAATGAGAATAAGCAAACACGAAAACAAATGCATACTCGACTTTTGATTTAACTTAGAAGTTTCAATTACCACTAGAGAGCCATGTTTATTAACTACTGGAATATCGAGTGGCTAATTCATAAATTCATATCAAATACAATCTTCATAAATTTCAAAGAGCAATTAGATAACTCAATTTTAATTCAAGAGCTCAACGCTAA
Organism: Encarsia formosa; assembly: GCA_038277355.1. NCBI lineage: Eukaryota > Metazoa > Arthropoda > Insecta > Hymenoptera > Aphelinidae > Encarsia > Encarsia formosa. The sequence goes on from CM076188.1 coordinate 10,824,143, forward strand.
CGGAAAAAAATATTTAAGATTCGGTTACGATAACTTAAAAACGAATAAGAAAAGAAAAAAAAAAACTGAAAATTCACTTAACACATCGTCAACTCGATAAACATGAGAAAAAACCATTTTCACACTAATCACTCGGCGCGGATCGCGCAAAGTGTCGCGATTAGCCCAGCGCGCTAGACGGATCGGCAGCGTATTTATTAATTATGCTAAATCTCGGAGCCGCAAGCTCGTATCGGGTAATTATCTCAATGGTTCGCGCCCGACTTTCCTCCGAGGCAGTCCGCACGCCAAAATAAAAAGCTCGCAGCACGCGACTCCTTTGTTTTCGCCTGGAAAAACTCACAAAGCCTCACGTGCGCCGTAATGAGCGCCTGACAAGAATCGCCGACGTGATTAATAATCGCCTCCCGATACTCCTTTTTTGTGTTGTACTTCATTTCGTCGCCGTGTGAAAATTAAATTTTCTCTGAGGATAAAGCTTTTTTTGTACGGCTCGCGTGTTTGAAAAAAAAATTTTTTCATTTACTTTTTGACGCAAAGTTATTTTTTAGGGGAATCCAAACGCGAGCGCTCGAAGTTGTATTCATACTCCAGGTTGATAATTAATTTAAAGAAAAAAGTCGTCAACGAAATTTAAATTCCTGCAAGTTCTTATCTCGGTGCTAGTTGAAAATTAGTCATAATTATGCCCCACTTGTTTCTCCGTGGCGTGAGTATAAATTACACCACTAACAAAGGAGGGTGAAAAGAAAAAAAAAGAAGTTAATAATAAGCGCCAAGACTACGAATTTTTACCTTTTTTTACCTAACAATAATAATCAACTCATTAATTTTACCAAGAGTTTTTTTTTTTTTTTTTTTTAACAGTTTGTACTTTCTTTACGATTAATAATGACAAAGGTTGGTTTCCCGAAAAAGAACTTTTTGAAAAGGCACATATTTTCTTGCCCCACACCCATGGTCTTCCGTAAGCTCCCGGGGCAGGCAGCGTCAACTTCTACCGGACCGCAAGCTTTTCTCTCGCGTTCTCTCTCTCTCTCTCTCTCTCTCTTCCTGAGTATTCCTGCAGCGGCTCTTTGTGCTCCGAGACTTTGCCTAGGATTAAATATGTAGTTTTGAATTAACGCGGAACAACGCCCATGAAAAGCTTCGCGAACACCGCGCTCGCGCGAAGACTTGGTTCGAGCAAAGTCCCAACGGGCTACCACTGGCCTTTTTTACTCCCTTACTCTCCAGGCGAAATTTTGATGAAAGCGAATGCGTTCGTTCAAAAATTTGATAATTTTGTTTGGAATATTGAGTTTGAATGTGCAAGTTTGTTTTAAGAATTTTTCAAGAGCTTTTATTTAATAAAATTCAAAATAAGTATCAAAGGTTTTCAGTTAATAAATACTATGACCATACTATTATTTTAAAAAACTGATTTCAAAGAATTTTTTTTTAATTTTTCTTTTTGATGATGAAAAGTTTTTTTTATGAAGTTTCAACTCAATTTTCTGACTCTTGAATATACTTTTCGATTTAAAAAAATGCAGTGGTTTCATCTAGAAGAATCAACATATTATGCTAAAATACTCGATTATTTAATTCGAATAAATTCGTGATCTTAAGTTGATAAGATTTTACATTTTAATTGTGTTATTATAAAAATATATTATTTACATGAAATTTGATGACACCAAAAGTTATTGTAACAATATGAATTTCATGTAATTCTGTAATATAATCCTGTATTATAAATGTAATGTTTATTCATTACATAAATTTCTCTAAATTTGTGAATAATTTTTTTTTTCTTTGTCAATGAGCTGTACAATTTGCATTTCAAACATTATCTTTTAACTGAACGAAAAATGGTTTTGTGTAATTGAGGTGACTTAATATATTAATTCTTTCAAATTACAGCACATAAAATTAATTTATGAACAAAATAAATATAGTGGGACGAACAGTGATGTTTAATTGCAAATATTTACATAATGAAGGATAGCCCAAACTCCTTTGTCTGTATGAAGTGTCCCTTAACTTTGTAATAAAGACAGTTCGCGAAGTTCTCAAATAGTTTCCATTGTCAAAGTGAAATGAGTGGTTTCCCCTCTCCAATAAGCTCCGCAATTAAACAGACGTCTCCAGTCAGTCAAATTTAATCAAAACAACTCGTCATCAAGTTATACATTATCCAAATTCATAGTTTTTACGGACGAGTAATTAAAGTGAAAAAATATTCTCGTGTCATTAAACGTACAAGAGAAAGCTTTCGATCTCCGTTGAATTCCAAAGTTCTCGACTTGAAAGTATTAGACGAAAGAAAAAAAAAGAAAAAAGAGATTCAAATAAAACCACCATATCTTATCTACGATGCGCTTCGTTCGAAGCTTCTTCTCGGGTTTGCAAATCCCCCCGGTAATCCAAGATGTCGGATGAGAAGAGTGGGGAAAGATACACTAGAATTTTATTGCGCGTTTTCTTACGAGGATAACCCTCCCGCCGAGATATGTACACGCACAAATCCATCCCCCCGATTCGCACGTGTTGAAGAGACAAGGTGTGACAGCTTTATGGAAATCATTTCGAGCAGATCGTCTGCTTCTCAATCCTTTCGGGGAAAGTGAACATATTCTTCCAGCTCCCCGCTGGATTCTGTGTACCTACTTTATAAACCAGAGCTATGCTAATGCCACTAAGTTCCAGGGACTCTGTTATGCTAAATTTTCTACTTCTGGGGGCTTTTTTTTCTTTCTCTCAATTGGTTTCTTGATAGATTACAATTAAATTTTTAATGGCTCATGAATAAAAGATTAAACGTTGAAAATTTAAAAATTAAGAATTTAACAAAGAAAAATATGGTAGTTTTTTCTGGCAATTCATGAATAAAGATGTTTTGAGAGCTATTTGCATCAAATTTCCGGTGATATAAAATTATCTGACTAATTCCTAAAATTAACCTTCTAATTGAATTGAGTTATTCTAACTTTAGTTAGTTTTACTTTAATTTTCAAAGAAATTTTGTTATTGCAATGCAATAAAATTAAAGTGCGACTGATAAACTCGACAAAAAGTTTAATATTATTTCCTATCTGAGGAGTGACTCATGAATTTTAGACTTTTACAATTTATCTCATGAATGTTTAAGTCTAATCAAAATTGTAATAGTAGTGTAGACTAATGTATTTCATCGATAGGATGTTATGATAGTGTAAAATTTAAGGATCAAAAACAGCTACTTTGAAATTCAAAATCTCAAAAACAAAACGATTTCTGTTCTAGAAATTTTTTAGGAATTTTCTTCTTAAACTACACCTTAAACTTAAAATCATATTTCATGGGCTCTCAAATGGGCAATTTTTTCGGTCATTCTTTGAAATAGTAAGAGTGTATATTTTCATCAGTGTTTCTTGAACATCAGAAATTCAACTAGAATATAAATTTTGGATCATGTCAGAAGTTAAGCGTGATAAGTACATATGAGAATAATTCAAACATAATCTACACTATTGTACTATAAAAATTTAAGCAAAATTTACAACTCCGCATGCAATTTCAAACAAAATAAATTCACATTTAACACTAGACAGTACTCGACGGAACAAAAAAAAAAGTAAAAAAAGGGAAATCTGTCAAAAAGCTCTAGTCACACCATGGAGAGTCAGCCCGGGGGTGGAGGGTATCGGTGGGCGAGTACAAAAAGTGCACTTATCCATCGATGCTGCAGAGAGATGGCTCAGCAGCTCGATACAACAACGGCGGGCCAGGGCTGCCGGTATAAATATTTAAAGCCCGTCATGCGATTTCCATGAGCCAGCTGGCAGACGATGCTTTATCTTCCCTCCCTGGCGCATGACATTGCAAGCGCGGGTCCTCCCTTTGAAAAGAAAAACTCTCTCTCAACAGGTTTATTGAAAAAAAAAAAAAAAAAAAAAAAGAAAAACAAAAGTTTGAGGGCTTTATTGTACGTGGACGACTCTTCTTCGGGTTAGTCCCAGCGCGGTGGTTTGATGTTTGGTTTTTTATCGCTGCGCTAGTTTGTTAATTCGCGAGTTTATAAAAGTTGGATAGGATGAAAAAAAACGTTGAGAGCTTTTGCATAAATTTACATGTCAGGAGGGGGGGAAGTAATTCGAATTTCGATGTCGCTCATCATTCATGCTAAAATATTTATGAGTTTTGAAAGAAGGCTCAAAGCTCCAGTGGGAGTTTGTGATTTTAAAAGTAAGCGTGTGCTGTACTCGACACGGTTTTTCACGCTTGGATCCATAATAACCAATATTTATGACTTTATTGATAAAACATTGAATAGCTTGTAATAGGATACGATGACATCAAAGTACCGAACGAGGATGAAGGATAAGGAGTAATATAATTTGATTGAATATTTTAACGCCCTACTTACCGAGTGAAAAAGCTCCCTTTAGCTTTTCTAATTCGTACAATTATCAAGATTAATAGGGGGTACTAAGTGTACGTGATAGTTGAAAACTTGAATTATTCCGACCTGAAAACAAGTTCAGACTTATTTTTATGGCACGTCATAAAAACTGTAACAAATGTTTGCTAATGCGGAGGGCCACAGAACATTATGAAAACCAAGTTTTTCCAAGCAAAAGTAATTACCAGAGTTGGTACGGCAGAGTTAATACGAAACTTAATCCGAATCCTTCGCTAACTTTGACCTGAAACAGCGTTCGCTCGTAAAATAACGTCAACTAATAAGGACGACTTTTTTTACATCCGAAAAACTTTGTTTTCCCATCCCCAAGTTTGATCGTACGATAGAGATAATCGTAATTTTTTACAAAATCTCTTCTCTCATGAATAAAAATTCACTCTCTTTGGCCCCTGCAAAAAGAGCCGTAAAGCTAAGCTCCGGCTAGATCCGGAGGCTCCGATGTCTGGGCCGCGCTCGATAAGTGCGTCGTCCACCTATAAATCCGCACGCCTCGCCGCGGGGGGCAACCCTCCCTTATACGTGTGGGTGCATGCGACGCTTGTTAAAAAAAAAAGAAGCAACTGCGGGTAGGTGAAAGTGTCTCTTCTTTTCTTCCCTGCTCTTGACCTTAGACGAGGGGAGGTTTCGCCCTTCAACCCTCGCGATCGATTCGGTAGGGTTGCGAGTATGGAAAATGAGGATGTCGGTGGAGTTTCAGGAAATTTTGACTCGTGATGGGAGAAGTTTTTGTAACGACGTGCAGAAAAAAAAGTGTTTTTATGTAAGGTAGATTTCAGAGTTTGCTTGAAAACTTTTTTTTTCTTAAATTTTTATATTGCGGAGCGTTTGGATTTTGTTTAAAAGATTATACACTAAAAATAGTATTTCTTATACTTTTATCAAAGTTTTCTTGGGAATCAATTGTCTTTTAAGAACTCAAACAACTGAATTAAACAATAACTATAAATTCTATAAATTAAATATTCTTTTATGCCCACTCTGCGGCTAAACCTCGGCTCAATCTCAACTCAACCTTAAACTTTAGCTGAGCCGCGTTTTCAGAATATTTTTTTTTGTGGTTTGAGATAAAAAAAAACTGAAGCTTCAATTACTCAAGCTCAACTACTCAAGGTTAAAGGTGGCTCAGCCGCAAGTGTACAATGGGCATTAGTTATTAATAAATGAATTCTTTGAATAAATTTTCCCATCATTCGTAATTAAATACTCCGTTTGAAACTCTTGACTGGTGCTTAATTGACCTTTCGAAAACTACAACGCCTAAAAAGTAAGGCAGTTACTTAATTACTTAAAACTCTACAGTTTATAAAGTACTCGCGTCACCTTCCCTCTTGAAAAGATGATTTTATAAAGCTCGAATCTCATTGCCTTTATCCACCCCCCGTAACTAAGGGAAAATTAGTCTTTGAAAAGTCAATCATGTACACGTGAAGTGAAAATTCTGATACTCTCGAGGGCATCGTGAATTGCTTGGGGTATTAGATACCTTTGAATGCTTTATCCGAAGCGTGTTTCGAAGTATAAACAAAGCTAGTTATAACAACTTTTTTTTTTAAATTTTGATAGAATAAACTTACTTATCGTAAACTATAATTTAAAAAGAATTTATACTTATTCTGAACTTAAAATTTTCAAACTTGATACATTTCAAATTTAGTTTAAAAAGTCATATCCCTCAGCTTCAGTGAAAAATCAAAGTTCCTCCGACCCTCCAAAAATCCGGAAGACGAGATACGAGACGAGGGCGGGGGTAGAGGTCGGTGCACCCCGAAGTGTCCCTAAACCAAGAGGGAAGGACTAAATGTGCGGGTGACGTACGGGAAACATTGCTCGGCACTATACACTCAATGGCCGTAAATATAACTCCGCCGGTGATTCGGACTGACGGCTCCTGATCCTTCCGTACCGTACTGACGAGGATATCTTGAGAAAATAAACGCGTCAGTCTGCAGGGATGGAATTTCATTTTATTGCCCCAATGGATATTTTCGAATAAATTCGTGTGAAATAAGCTTTTTTGGGGTAAGATGCATTACTTAAAAGGTCCAGTGGCGGATCCAAGGGGGGGCGGCGGGGGCGATCGCCCCCCCCAAAAAAATTTTTTGGAAGGTATTTTAGATGCAAGTTCAACAAAAAAACTTATCGGCTATCCCCCAAATACCCTGGGCGTCCAAAATCAACAAGAAAACTTATTGGCTATCCTCCAAATACCCTGGGCACCCGAGTTCAACAAAAAAACTGATCAGCTATCCCCCAAGCTCTAAACCCCCAAATACCCTGGGCGCCTGAAATCAACAAAAAAACTGATCAGCTATCCCCCAAGCTCTAAACCCCCAAAACCCTGGGCGCCCAAGTTCAATAAATAAACTGATCAGCTATCCCCTAAGCTCTAAACCCCTAAAACCCTGGGCGCCCGAGTTAAAAAAAAAAACTTATCATCTATCCCTCAAGCTTTAAACCTCCAAAACCCTGGGCGCCCGAGTTCAATAAATAAACTGATCAGCTACCCCCCCAAGCTTTAAACCCCCAAATACCCTGGGCGCCCGAGTTCAATAAATAAACTGATCAGCTATCCCTCAAGCTCTAAACCCCCAAAACCCTGGGCGTCCGAGTTCAACAAAAAGACTGATCAGCTATCCCCCAAGCTCTAAACCCCCAAAACCCTGGGCGTCCGAGTTCAACAAAAAGACTTATCAGCTATCCCCCAAGCTCTAAACTCCCAAAACCCTGGGCGTCCGAGATCAACAAAAAAACTGATCAACTAGCCCCCAAGCTCTAGACCCCCAAAACTCTAGGCGTCCGAGTTCAACAAAAAAACTGATCAGCTATCCCTCAAGCTCTAAACCTCCAAAACCCTGGGCGCCCGAGTTCAGCAAAAAAACTGATCAGCTATCCCCCAAGCTGTAAGCCCCCAAATACCCTAGACACCCGAGTTCAATAAATAAACTGATCAGCTATCCCCCAAGCTTTAAACCCCCAAATATCCTGGGCGCCCGAGTTCCACAAAAAAACTGATCAGCTAGCCCCCAAGCTCTAAACCCCCAATACTGTCGGGGTGTTTTTTTTTTTTTTTTTTTCAATTTTTACATTTTTACCAGCAGTTTGAAAATTTTTACCTCAAAAAGACGCCATTTTAGGGCCACCATTTAGTTAAAAATAAAAAATTTAAAAGAGTGGCTCGACAGCGCTTAGAAAAACTTATCCTTTAACTAAATCTTCTTTCAAATTGTGTTTCAGATAAGCCAGTGCCAAGTACGAGTAGCCACCGCAAAAAACTTTTTTCGAAAGGTCTCGCCGTAAATTCCCTGCCAGAGACTCAAATCTTAATATTTTTACCTCAAAATTAGACAAAAGCTTCTTTAAATGTTACTTAATAAAGTACTATATTTTACAATAAACTTGGTTTGCTTGATTTGATTTCAAAAATCTTCAAAAAAAGCATTTTTTTTCGCTCGTTTGACCATACTATCTCCTTAAAGCTTGGGGGATAGCTGATCGATCATTTATCGAACTCGGCGCCCAGGGCTTGGGGGGTTTCAGGCTTGAGGGATAACTGACCGATTATTTATTGAACTCGACGCCCAGGGTTTTGGGGGCTTAGAGCTTGGGGGATAGCTGATAAGTTTTTTTGTTGAACTCGGGTGCCCAGGGTATTTGGGGGCTTACAGCTTGGGGGACAGCTGATCAGTTTTTTTGTTGAACTCGGGTGCCCAGGGTTTTGGGGGCTTAGAACTTGGGGGATAGCTGATAAGTTTTTTTGTTGAACTCGGGGGCCCAGGGTTTTAGGGGGCTTACAGCTTGGGGGATAGCTGATCAGTTTTTTTGTTGAACTCGGGCGCCCAGGGTTTTAGGGGTTTAGAGCTTGGGGAATAGCTGATAAGTTTTTTTGTTGAACTCGGGTGCCCAGGGTATTTGGGGGATAGCCGATAAGTTTTTTTGATGAACTCGGACGCGCAGAGTATTTGGGGATTCCGAGCTTGGGGGATAGCTGATCAGTTTTTTCGTAGACCTCGGGCGCCCAGGGTATTTGGGGGTTTAGAGCTTGGGGGATAGCTGATAAGTTTTTTTGTTGAACTCGGGGGCCCAGGGTTTTAGGGGGCTTACAGCTTTGGGGATAGCTGATCAGTTTTTTTGTTGAACTCGGGCGCCCAGGGTTTTAGGGGTTTAGAGCTTGGGGGATAGCTGACCGATTATTTATTGAACTCGACGCCCAGGGTTTTGGGGGCTTAGAGCTTGGGGGATAGCTGATAAGTTTTTTTGTTGAACTCGGGTGCCCAGGGTATTTGGGGGCTTACAGCTTGGGGGATAGCTGATCAGTTTTTTTGTTGAACTCGGGCGCCCAGGGTTTTGGGGGCTTAGAACTTGGGGGATAACTGATCAGTTTTTTCGTAGACCTCGGGGGCCCAGGGTATTTGGGTGTTTAGAGCTTGGGGGATAGCTGATCAGTTTTTTTGTTGAACTCGGGCGCCCAGGGTTTTAGGGGTTTAGAGCTTGGGGGATAGCTGACCGATTATTTATTGAACACGACGCCCAGGGTTTTGGGGGCTTAGAGCTTGGGGGATAGCTGATAAGTTTTTTTGTTGAATTCGGGTGCCCAGGGTATTTGGGGGCTTACAGCTTGGGGGATAGCTGATCAGTTTTTTTGCTGAACTCGGGCGCCCAGGGTTTTGGGGGCTTAGAGCTTGGGGGATAGCTGATAAGTTTTTTTGTTGAATTCGGGTGCCCAGGGTATTTGGGGGCTTACAGCTTGGGGGATAGCTGATCAGTTTTTTTGCTGAACTCGGGCGCCCAGGGTTTTGGGGGCTTAGAGCTTGGGGGATAGCTGATAAGTTTTTTTGTTGAACTCGGGTGCCCAGGGTATTTGGGGGCTTACAGCTTGGGGGATAGCTGATCAGTTTTTTTGCTGAACTCGGGCGCCCAGGGTTTTGGGGGCTTAGAGCTTGGGGGATAGCTGATAAGTTTTTTTGTTGAACTCGGGTGCCCAGGGTATTTGGGGGCTTACAGCTTGGGGGATAGCTGATCAGTTTTTTTGCTGAACTCGGGCGCCCAGGGTTTTGGGGGCTTAGAACTTGGGGGATAACTGATCAGTTTTTTCGTAGACCTCGGGGGCCCAGGGTATTTGGGTGTTTAGAGCTTGGGGGATAGCTGATCAGTTTTTTTGTTGAACTCGGGCGCCCAGGGTGTGTATATATATATATATATATATATTCATACATGTAGTAAAGCGCCCCCCCCCAAAATGGTTACTGGATCCGCGCCTGAAAAGGTCGTGGTTCTAAAATATTATTTTTTCATCACATCGAACTTTCACTGCTGCAAAGCATATTCTTATAAAAGATTTTAAACATTTTAGGCACTTTACAAAAAAAAGTAGAAAGAAGAAATTAAAAAAAAATCACTTTATGACAGTCAAGGTAACAAACTTCTGACGTAGGAAACAAAGTTTGAACCAATAAATCATAATCTCAAACTGAATTTGCATAATGAAAGCAAATCCTTGGGCGTAAAAGAATTTAAGTAGCCGTAGAATCAAATCTCAACAGTCCATTCCCCCGTTCGCCCCACCCCGGGCAACGTCAGATAAGCAATGCAGTCTGGCACGCCGGGATCGAGTTATGCAAGGAGCTGCCACAGCAGCCGGCGCCTCCTCCCCGAAGGCATCCCCGAGCTTAGTCCGCACCCAGGCATTAGAAATAGATGGCCGAGTAGGAGGGCATATCTCGCCTCCGGGGAGGATTAGAAAGGATTACCGTCCGAGGATTAGCGAGCCAATCGATTGAGATTTAACGGCTGGATGCGACGCGAGCAACGTCTTGTGCGGCGCTATGCTCCTTTTTTTTCTTCTTCCTGCTTCGTTAAAAGACTGCCGTTCCAAGCTTGTTTTTCTTTCCATAGCTTTGGCTTAGATCGAGAGGCCTATTAGTTCTGGTGTGCTGTTTTTTATTTTTCTCTTTACGTGGTCTAGTGACCAAGATTCGGCCTGTACTTCGATCAAGACCAAACTGGTTTTTTATGCTGATCATTACTTATCCAGTTCTCATTTTCATTCCAGTGCTGTTTTATACATTTCTAGTTTATATTGGCCAGTTATCTATTTATGCAGTGGCTTACAGTATTTCTGCTGTCATTTCACATCCCTGGATGATAAAAATATTAAATTTGATCAGTCTACTGTATAACAATTATAATCAAAAAAAAAAAAAAAAAAAAAAAAACAAAGATTCAGCAAAGACTCCCAGGGTCAGTTAATCCGAAGATAAGAGAGAAAAAACCCCCTTCTGGTTGAAAAATAAACTCTAATTTTTCAAACTCATATCAGGCTGAGCGTCACAACGAATGTTTGGCATCTCCTCGACGCAGAACCCCCAGCATCAAAATCCCCCCACCCGAGATTAAAAACGTAAAGCCGTGGCACGCGACTCTCATCCACTCCTCGTCTAATGAACGTCATTACCGTGTCTTGACAGAACGACTTTATAAACCAGGGGTTGCGCCGGCGACAATGGAGGAGTATTTCCTTTCTACCCTTCGAAGGACTCGTAACTTGGTAACGGTTACCCCCCTTGCATTCTTTTTCACCACCATAATCATCATCATCAAACTTGATACTCTCGATCAGTAATTACGGGTAGCGGGTAATTGATGGTACCTGCGTTCTTATCCGACCGTGATTGCTGAATTTCGCTATCACGGTTTATTGATTCAAGCCAGAGTGTATACCTATCGTGAATAATTGAATCTCGATGAATAATTAATTACTCATCGGTATTATGCTAATTGTTTGCCTGAGGCCTTATGCGCCCCCGAGCTGATATCGATCGCGAACTATTTTTATCGGACAAATCTTATTTTTTTCTAATTAAGCTGATGAATCGATCTGAATTTTCTTCCCTGATTGACTGCAGTTTCATTCGAAATCTTTTACTTATTCTCGCGACCTGATTAAGATTTCTTCACCGTGGGAGATAAATTTAGTTAATTAACTTAAAATTGAGTGCTGAAAGACTAAAATCCGAGAGTAATAAAAAAACATTATGAACCTTTGCCCATTGAAATCCATTAAATTCACTCCGATGCACCCAGAAAGAGAAAAAAAAAAATAAATAAAAACATTTCTGAGGAATTTAACTTTTGAAAAAAAAGTTCTACGAATAAACTTTTTCTCTAGTCCATCTCTTGAATGCCCTTTTTTTTCTCTCTCTTCGTCCTCTCTCGTAGGAGTCAAAGTTCACGAGAACTGCATTCTTCCGGGTCGTTGACCTTCATGGGTAAAAAGGAGGGCAGTTCTTTTATTCACCGTCGAACAGTCGACGCATTTGCAACTTTTCGAGTAAATCAATTTCTCGCGTCCACCAAATCGGATTCCTCGCTGCAGCGTCGAAAGGAAGAGTTTCGAGGAGAGAGAGAGAGAGAAAAATGCTAAAAAATTTGAGGAAAGTAACGCGCGAAGTTAAAGTCGGAGATGGAAAAGAGGCGAGCCGGGCCGTTTCTTTCCGATCGTTCGGGAGAGCGAAGCGGGGAGTGCGCCGAATGGCCCTGCAGGACCGTTCGAAGCTCAATTGAGCGAGATTTGAAACGCTGTTCGAATGTAACTCCCTGGCTATGACACGTACGATTTTACTTTGTTGATTCTACTCGCTATTGCGATCTTCATCAGGTACGATTGTTCGATTTTTCTTTAATCTTATATGAAATTGGAAATTACACCCTAAATGGAAAATTTCTCAATTTAAATTGCTTTAATTAAATCATTTACTGAATTAAGTAAGATAAGCACTTTTTGAAACTTTGTATCATCACTTTTTTTAAGTACCCAAGCAATCTTTGAACAATAAATTATTTCTTACTCCTGATACATTTAAAAAAAAATTTCTGAATTGATGAATTTCGATATCGTAACAAAACTTTTCAGAAAAAAAAAATTTTTTCTAGTTTTATGTTGCTAAATAAAATACGCTGTATGTATAGTTATTTAAAAAAAAATTTGAATTATAAATTAAATTTTTTTTCTGATGGAATAAATTATCTTGCCTGTTCGTATTCCAAGTACAGTTTGAAAAATAAAACAAAAATTAACTTTAATTTTATTTTTTGAGATAAAAACAGCGACGTGTTATATCAAGCGTATCTCTTGGAATCAAAGTGGTTCAAACAACGCTCGGCAAGAGAGGTGAAAATGGCGCAGGAGAACAACGCTGCGCCCGCAGTTAACCCCGATCCTTGTCTCAGAGGGTGAAAATCCCGGGGCGTCGCTGGAAATTTAAGCGTAATTTTACGACGATACACACGTAACTGCAAATAAGCGTTGCTCCTCCTCCATAAGATTGTCTCCGGGTGCACCGCGCGATTGCGGTGTGAAAACTATTGCCGAAGAAAATTCGCGAGTTTTATTTCGAGATAAAACTCGTTTTAATCAAAATTCAGATATGCCTGAAAAACAGTGAAACGGAAATACAAAAATCGATTGAAAGAAAACATGAGAATCGTTAATGAAAGCCCGGAGCCTTGATTTCTTTTTTACTCTCCGCGGAATGGCCCTCTTAACGTGGCGAAAGAAACGGCCTTCGTAAAAAAAAAAAAAAGAAGAAGACGTCCAATGCCGGTGCGTTAAACCGGGCCGGAGTCAGCCCGGCGCAGCCATTTGTCTCCTTGGTCGCCCCCTTTCGATGTTTTCACCCTCGTTACGGCTCGGCTCGCTGGCTTCGACAATTTTTTTTACGCTTTTTTTGATACCAAGAGATAATACCTCGTGCTCGCTGATATGCTCATTCTTGACTTAGATGAGATATCTACTTTAAGGATTAGGTGTTCAATCGACTTTTATTTATTTTGTTTCAATTCTTTTCATTTATAAAGAGTTTTGAGAATTTTAAATAAATATATAATTTACGAAAATCGATTTATTTATTTTTTTTTTCAAAAGCGATGAAAAGAAAAAATTTTTTGTCGCACCGAAAATGTACACGTAGCCACAGTCCGCGTATGGTCAGCCCCGAGAAAAACTTTCGTCAATCTGCAATATTTATATTTATACTTTTAAGCTTTATTTCGAAAAAAAATCTCCGTCCCTCGTGAGGTTTTTTCATCAAACTCAGAGCGACGAATAAAAAAAAAAAAAAATAAAAAAATATACCCTCGTATTCAATTTATATCAGATATATACAAAAGAGCAAGTGGATGGCGGAGTTTTCCCTCGAAATAAAAGAGAAAACCGCGATTCTTTTTATTTTTATCCTTATCCGAGCGGTTTTCTACCGTTCCGCAACTATGTCCTTCATACCCATCTCAATCGCATCTTTCTCCTTCTCTTCCCCGTCCCTGCGGTTATATGGCCCCGGCCCTTTTACGAGCGCGCCGACGGATTTTTATACTTCCGGGAAACGCGTTGCTGCTTTTTCCCCGCCGCAATTCCCTCGGCTCGCCCTTCCTCTCAAATATCATGTATGTGCTGATCTTTCATATGATCCGAGAATCACTCATTTCATCACGTAAAGTCCATCAAAATATGATTTTTTCTTTTTTCCCCTTTTAAATCTGTTTGGTTTAAGTCTGCTATCAAACTCGAATAAATTCAATCTCAAATTAAATGATCTGAATGAAAAGTTTCAATTCACTTTGTGTCACAGCCCACGGCTTCAATATAAATTTATTGGTGTTTGAAGTATTTTAAGACAGAAAATATATAAATGTATCGAGTCAACTGCTTAATCGGAAAACCGTTCAGCCAGGATCAAAGAATCGATGGTTCGAGTCCTAGTTGCTGCTGGTTGTCAATAAACTGTTTTTAAACTGATATATTTTCAATAAGTTTTATAGCTCAAAAATACTCTCTTAAAATTAAATAAAATAAAATAAATTAATAAATTTTATGTTAGTGAGTAACTTCATTTTTAGATAAATAATTTTTTTTTTCTTAAAACTGTTTTTTAACAAAATGACATAACTTTGCATTTGAATGAAAATTTTAAATGACACCGCACCGAGCTACTCATTAAAACTTTGACTTTACGTATTTTAAAAAAGTATTATCGGATTCATTACTCCAGCAAACCTCGCCGTACTAATTAAAATAAATTACATATAAATTTAATGAAAATATTACCATTGACATCAAAAACAAACACAATTCCCTTGAAAAAAAAGTTATCGAAAGTTGTGTTAAAAAAAAATTCTACTAAATTAGGCATTACAAAGGAGCTTTCCAACAACCTTAATTAAAATCACAACATACTTTTATTTTATTCAAATAACTCACGAAACTTTTCCAAAAAAAAAAAAAAGAACAAAAACGCACAACAAACTAAATCCCTACGTAATTAAAGCAGCCGCCTTGAAAAAAAGGGCCGTGTGTTTTTTTTTTACACATTGTAACAACAGCTCGGTTGAAAAAAGCGATATTGTTAAACTTTCGTCCGGCCCTGGGAATGTTATCGAAACTCTCCCTGAAACTCCTGCGTTAGCATAGAGGGACTCGTAGTGGCTTCCTCAAACTTCGCAAGCTCAAAGGTGACACGGGAGGCATAGCGAGGATTTTCGTTTGTTGGTCACGCTCGCCTTCACCCGATCATTTGACTTACGCAGCTAGTTTATAGTTTTTGTTATTATTAATAAAAATTACTGTACGTGCAGTTTTTAAAAGAGATTTAAATATAAGTATCCCGGCTTATCAGAATGTTTAAGTCCAAAAGCTCAACGAGTTTTAGGGTACATTCCCAAACCACATCAAAGAATCAAATGAAGCTTTCGAGCCAGCTCGGCTGCCACTAAAAACAAAGCACACCGGGATATTTGATTAAAAAAGAAGGGGGTTGGAAAATCCCCCCTGTCACAACTGTCCGATCACCTCACTTGATTAGCCCCTTAATGAAAGTCCTCTCTGCCACCCCATAGCCCGGGGCTCTTTCGCAGGCTTATGAAAGAAACCATGGCCGGGGTGGAGTGGGGAAACAAGTTATGTAATTTTAACCCTCTTCGGTCATTCCCGTAATTTGCGCTCACATAATCCCAGCCCTTTCATTAAGCGACAAACCCCCCCATTGTCTCATCTTCCTTCTTCTTCCACCTCTCCCCATAACACCGGACGCTCGTTATATCGCCCGGGAAAGTGTCCAAAACAATGTTCTTATACCCGCAGGCTCGTCATGAATTTTCATTTCGCGGGCCGGGGAATCCCCCGTTCGAGACCAAAGTAATGAGGGCTAAATTGTCTCGCTCTCTCGGCTACCGCGACGAAAGATTAAGTAACTCGCGTGCGCGATATTTGATGTGAGGTGCTGCGCTTTACCAGCTTGGGTCCTAAGCCGACGTGAAAGATGAGAAGTTGAGTGCGCAAGCTGGAAGGTGACGGATCGCGCTTCTGAAAAAAGTCCTTTACTGTGTTAGCTTTTTTACGGTTACGTTGGTCCAAGTTATATACAAGTAAAAAGCACTTACTTTGAAATCTAGTGTTCTCATAGTCTGGCATTTCTGAGTTTTTTTTTTTTTTAAGTTAAAGGTGATAACAAAAATGTACTTAGGAGTTGGCAATTTTTTCTGGTGTAACTAGTATTATGATATGAATCATTATTATTTACAGTTATTTTTAAACTTTCATCATGTTTCAATTACTATAAAATTTATTAAACCAAAATTGTAGTTTCAACCTTATCTCTTCTACTTTTTGAACCATATTTTTATAATAACTGTAATCTCTAAAATATCTCTTTTTGGAAGCGGTGTTTTAATTTAGACTTTAAAGTACCTTTCAGATTTAAAATTCATTAAGTTTCGATTACTCACAAATGGGTTTTTTTTCGGTTACTCTTTGTTTACAATATCTTTAAATAGCGCACTCTAGTTTTTGAATTAATGATACCCACAAATTGACAGTGTTATTTAAAATTTAATAATAATCCTGAAACACAGTTAAGTACTGATTTGTTATTCATCGAGTTTTCTGATCTGTTCTTCATCCTCTTTTCTCAGTGATTAATTGAAGAACTTAATTATCAATATTGAACTAATTTTCCATGTTATAGTTGTTAAATAAATTAAAAGTAAATATTCGAGTGCAGCTGTAAAACTGGTATACAGATATCAATAAACTTCAGAACAAGTTCATTAAAAATTTTCGCAATAAAATCATTAAAATATTGAAAATACTCTCTTGCAACGATTAATCCACACGTAGTTTAAAACAAGTTCGAAGATGAACTATACCATCAACGACTCCATTATCTCTCAACTTAAAACTGGAATTTAAAAGAAAAGAGTGGGGTAGAAATTCGTTTAAGAACTATGCCAAAGTAATTATCATTTTGAAACCGCATCGCAAGCAAGCCCTTCAATCCCAAGTCTTCTCAATTTTCAAATTAAAAAGTCACGCTGTATATCATCAACGTCATAAAGTAAGGGTTCAAACTCCCCCTCTTCTTAACCACCCAGCCGCAACTCAATTAAAGCCATAAATTTAAAAAAGGGCAGCTGGGGGATGAGCACGTGAAAAAAAGAAATCCACATAACGCCGATCGACGGCTGGATGCATCAGAGACGGGCACGTGCGGGTGCCTGGTTACTTTGTGGGGTAACACGAGATCGGGTCAGGTGTTGGCCAGCTAAAACCCAATGGCGCTCGGTGGATGACCCCCGGTGGACCCGCCACGCTGATAAAACTTTCTGGTTTTGCTTTTCTTCCCACACTGTTGTGAGTTCTGTCACTTGAATTAGCAGTGACTGTGAAAAAATACATTTTATTCAACTCGACCATGTAATGGGTATATTTTGACGTGTAAAATACGCGATAGAAGTGATACTTTCAATCTTTATTTCTTTTCACCGCAGCGTTGAATAATATGGTACATTTACAGCTGCATTTTTATCAAAGTACTAAATTACATGATCTTGTTGAATAAAATACGATACTCAAATTGTGTCCGAAGTTGTACACTTACATCTCGAGTTGCTGATGCTCTCGATGTAAATGTACAACTTCACACACAAGTTGAGTAACATATCATTACTTTCAAACTGTGCACACTCAAACAGAAACTTTAATACGTATATTTTCAATGGATAATAAAAATTTTAATTGTGGACACTTTTTGGACCTGGGACGATATTAACAACTAAAAAGTTTCGGTCCGAAAGTAAATTGTGAAATAAAGTGAAGTTGGTCCTTTAGCTACAATAATTTTTTTAACTCAATGTTTTCTCCAAGTCATAAAAACTATAATAAAAAACTCCATTAGGATATTAAATATTGAACAAAAAAGTTTGGGATTCGAAAATTATTTTTCCAAGAAGACTTTTCGATCTATATCTGATAATATTTCAAAACTAAAAGAATATAAAAAAACAAAACTTTCATGAATTAAAAGAAAAATTTGCCTTTCAAGCATTACTTCTTTCAATTTCTTACAAAACTCAAGAAGCTGCTTATCGAACAAAGTTTTTATATTCATTCACTCGCCAAGCACACAAAATAAATAAGTTTATATTTTGTCATACAGATATATACGACTTTGTCTCTTTCTTAAAAAGAGTGTAAATGAAAAATAACACCCATAAATACCCCGTCGCAAAGTTTTTCCACAGTATCAAACACGATTTCGTCAAAGATAAACACAAAGAAAAAGAAGAGAAAAAAAGATTTCGCTCGACCGCCATAATCAAAGTCATAGATCTTTCCAGGGCAAAGCCGCACGATACACATACGCGGACGTGAAAGATGAGACGGGGGCCGGTACCCGAAAGAGACGAATATGTGCAATTTTTTTTTAAACGAGGGGTCTGTTTACCCCTGCAGGCCTCGCTCCCCAAGAAATGCACCGAAGCTGCGTAATTTCCGATGATATAAACGCCTCCGGGGCTCCCAACCCTCATTTTTGGGGTTGCTCTGTGTCTATATAAACGCGTATTATCCCCAGCGCACACAGCCTGTGGGAAATGGTTCATCTTGGAAGACGACGTGATATGCATCCGAGGATTATAGGTGACTACCGTTCTTGGACGTTTCGATGCCTCATCTTATACGACCGAGATAACAAAGCTGACGTATGATACTTTACGACCCTATATAAGGGTTTTATACTTTCGTCTTTCAGGACTATTGTCGTTATATTATTGCTATGCCTAAACGCCTTTATGACTTTTGAATCGTTTGCGAACGACCCTTAAATTTAATAGTTTCAGATTCCGAATCAAAGGATTCGAAGCTGTCGAGTCATACGGTCTCGAGTACGCATAAAAAACGTATCAAGACAATAGAATTTCATTTAATCACGCAAAGGATCCTTCATAAAAGGGTTTTTTTTTAGAGAGCAACAAAGTTTTATTGAGACTCAATAAAAAGTCTCTACACCAAGACTGAAATAATTAAACTCTAAGAATTTAAATAGATAATGATTTATTTCCTGTTGGGTCGGAAAAAAATTTTGAGTTTTGATAAGAAGCTGAATTTATTCGGTATCTTATCTTTTAAAAAAGTCACCTGTCTTAGAGTAAAATTAAAAATAAGTGTTTTCAAAAACATCATTCATTTTTTATATCTTGTCATGAGCTCATAAATAATTTCAATCGTTATAGTTCATTCTTATTTTTATGGTAGAATTTCTATTGTTAGTAATTTATTTTATACTTGAATAGCGCTCTGAAAAATATTATATACGTATAACTGAAAATTCACTTAAAAAATTAAATATTTTCAAGCGTCTTAAAGCTCAGAGTTTGATCAACAACATGAGGTTTTTTAATTTCATCGACACGATTAAAATACTGATGATTTTAACTTCAACAGCTAGCTCGGTAAGTTTTTAAAATTTATTAAATACAAGTTTCCAAGTGTTGCTCTAAGAAATATTTCAATAATTTAATTTGTATACATAAGTAAATTTACAAAAGTTTCTGTACCATCATTGTAATATTAAAAAAAAATTTTAAATATACTTACACGATTTTTTTTTTTTTTTTTTATTATTAAATTAAAAATCTAAAGAAACTTTTTTAGGTTGATTTCGAGACGTTGGACTTGAAGATATCAAGATTTAAGTGGGACATGAATAACTCAACTCAGCAATTGTCCTTTGAGAGCAACGCAACACAAAATCTTGTAAGTTAAATAACCAGGCTAGCCAACAATTTAGACAAGTATTTTTTTATTTTCAATATATTTCATATTTAGGGCTTATTAGAAAATTTATATCAAAAAATTAACTCAACCCGAGAAAAAATCAATGAACTAGTGGAGAGATTCTCAGATATTCAAAATGATATTGAGAAAGAATTACGCGAACTTTTAGAAGTATCTGATGACAGCCCCGACGATCAAAACGAAATTGAAATTGAACAATTATTAAAAATGAGAGATACTACATACAACGTCTACGTGAAGATACGTTCAGAACTCGAAAAACAGCATAAATTAGTGACGGTACGATTAAGAAAAAAGTTATCATTACATACACACATTTTTACTATATTTGAATAATACAATTTAAAAAAATTGTTTCAGTCTCATTATGAACATTTCTTGAATATGTATCAACGAAACAACCGGAAATTCAATTCGGAAACTGAACCAGTTCAAAATATTAGTGTACAGATAACCAATTGAATAAAATATCAATCAGTTTCAAGACCACAGTTGTATGGCAATTTTCAAATCCAACAGTCAGCGTTATTGTGCAAAAATTTGTCTTATAAAATACTTATAATCGTTGAAAAAATCAAAAAAGTACAAACAATTTTTTTTTAATCATTAATTTTTGTAGTGGAGAGCACAGTCTCTCGATAAGTCATTTTTTGAAACTGTAAATTTTATAAATTGATGGCGTAAACATTAAAAAATTAAAATAGATATTTATTCCATTTTTTTTTTTTTTAAGAGTACTTTCTGTAGATGCGTGATTTCGGGTCCTACAAATTATTGATGGATTCCAAGTACGAAAGCGGAGCGACGAAAGTGTCATAAACTCATCTTTAGCACCCAAACAAATAACCGCTCTGCCGCCAATACTTCTCGGGAAAAGTATAACCATTTCAAATCTTCCGCGACACATCCAAAGTTCAATCGTCCGCGATATCTCCTCTGCATTTTCCCGAAAGCGGCTCTAAAGATCCTTAACGCACTCGTAAATAAAACGATCCCCGCCCTCGGTCCTGGAGTATAGGAAACGAACAAATAAAAATGAGAATAAAAACTCCCGTGTAAAAAAACATAAAATTGGCAGAAAAAAAAAGACCTCGAGAAGCGAGGAAGGAAAAAAAAATCTATACATTGAATCAGCGTCGCTATCCCCTCCACAATCTTCTCGGCTGCAGAAATATTCCGCATAAATCCTGGAGCTAGGCATTGTACGACGGTGAAAAGAAAGTTAGAGCCAGGGAAGGAAAAAAACGTCTCGAAACGACTCTTATCTCCATACTGGACGCCGCGTAGTCCTTCCACTATCCTCTGATATTATCGATATTTTATTCCTCCTGCGTTGGCTTCTGTTTTTGCGCGGGAGAGAAGTTGCTCGGGTGTAAACACACTGCAGTTTCAAGAAAAAAGTAGATAAACGGGCCTTACTTTGATGTATTCGTTTCCATGGCCCACGTTTGACTAACCATTTTACTCTTATTTCGTTGGCTCTTAGAAGACTACGATCGGCCAATGTCAACAGAATCGTGTTTATTCTCTACTCCTCGTACCTTCTTTTTTTGCACGAGGATCCTGAGTGCCAATGACTTCCGCGGGTAGCTGAAGGAGCTTTTACAAGATCTTTGAAGTACTTAGTGAATTGGCTTTTTGTGTAGAGGACTCTGGATAGATAAATGGTTGGCAATTTTAAGAAAGAGATTTACGGTACTTTTGTCGAGAACAATATTTTTTATATGTAAGGTAAAGATGCCAATTATGATCACATAAAATGCTACTTTTCAGCATTTTGAATTTTATTGAAAAAACAAAGCATGTTAGAGTAAATATTTTTTTACATACTTAAACATTAGGTTCTTAGGAACTCCAATAAAATTTTTTGATATGAAAATTGTATTTATTTATTGAATAGTTAATGTTTAAAGTCAAGACCTTTTATGCTCCTTTTTAAAGTCAAGGCCCCAGTTTATTAGACAACTTCAGCTTTGGCCCCAGTTTATGGAACACTTTTATACGTAAAATCCCGTCTGTGACTTAAGTACCCCGGTTGATGGAACGGAATCGTCAAAATTCGAGGGTTTCATCACTCCCAAACACGAAAAAATTACAAATCTAATCTGAAAATCAGATAAACCGTTCCATCAACTGGGGTACTTAAGTCAGAGACAAGATTTTACGTGTAAAAGTGTTCCATGAACTGGGGCCAAAGCTGAAGTTGTCTAATAAACTGGGGTCAAAAGGTCTTGTCTTTGAACATTAAGTATTCAATAAATAAATACAATTTTCATATAAAAAAAATTTATTTAAGTTCCTAAGAACCTAATATTTCAGTATGTACAAAAAGATTTACTCTAACATGCTTAGTTTTTTCAATAAAATTCAAAATGCTGAAAAGTAGCGATTTATGTGATCATAATTGGCATCTTTACCTTATATACCTTTGAAATTTTATAAAAATTTTGTTAATTAAAATTTTAACCAATAAAGCTAAAAGTTAATGATAAATACTTGATTTTTTTAGTACCATTCACTTATGGAGTCACAATAATACATTTGCAGTAATTTTTAATTACCAACGATTGTTCAAAAGTCTTTCGTAGGCTTGTCCAAGGTTCTTGTAAGTTTCAGTCATATTTTTGAATTTTATTTCTTCTATTTCAATTATCTCTTTGATTTTCTCATTTACCGAAGCCAACTCTGAATATGAATTAACGTTTGCTGCACGGTTATTTAAAACGTCTAGTCGGTCTGACGTGGATTTCAGCAGTTTGGACCTTTCAGTATTTAAATTTTTCATTTGCTGTAAAATTAAATCCATCTCTTCATGAATTGACCCTGCGTCACTTTTTTCCGGATGCGTAGGTAGAGCTGTGGTTGTCTAAAATTGTTGATGAATAAATAAATAAAAATATTTACAGATATATAAACGAAGTTTTAAAAATGTGCAAATGTCGAAATAATTGATATACGTACGGGTAGAGAAAGTTTTTTCGAGAGTTTTTTAATGCAATTGGCGGCTTCTTCATAAAGTTCATAGCAAAGCTGATTGAATTGATCCGAAGTCATTGGCATACAAATACTAGGAGAGTATTTTTCTTTGCCAGAGGCGCAACTTTTGACTTTGAGTATGAATTTTTTTTTTAAGTAGTTTAATTTTATCATACTATAATTGATACATTTAGATTTTCGTGGAATATTATATTCAGCAGCGAGTTCCTGTAAATATACTCATTTTAATTGGCTTTGTATTGTTAGTTATATTTTTTTTTTTATTTTCTATTTTTTGATTTCTATATTAAATAAAATTAATAATAATGCTATTGGACATGCAAGGACATTCGAAAATTATGATTATGATTGTCAATAAAAATATAGTCGTACCACAACATTGTCATAATGAAATTTTGAGATTTCATTCAAAAAATTGGTATCTGATTCAAAATATTCTTCTTGATAGGCTGAAACATCCTGAAGAAAAAAATAAAAAAGTAAACAAAAATATTTTAAAACCAAATTAAGCTGAAATAAAAAATGATCACTCTTTAACTCAGTGAACAGCATATACCTTCTAAATTTGTTCGAGTGAAAAGTACGAAAATCCACTCGAATCGAGTTAAAAGTGAGCCACTCTTAGCTTAGAGTGGCTCACTTTTTACTAGGCTTCGAGTGGATTTGAGCTAACCTCACTCTTACAGATTTACCGAGTAAATTTAATGTATTTTAAATTTAATTGTGATTGAAGATAAATTAAAAAACCACGTGGCTTACAATTTAAGTAAGTCAAATTTAAATAAGTCAAAAAAAAAATTTCAAGTTGATATGGAAAAAAAAACTTTTAAAAGTTAAATACAAATGTTTTATACCAAAACATAGCCTGAACTCAAGAGTGCAAAGATTATTATTTTGTAGAACATGATGTTATCAGGAAAAAATTGGGTTCCATACTGAACGTACTTAATATTTTAAATTTGAAACTTTTCATTCCCTATCTTATCTTTGAGTATTAATTATAAATGGATCTACGGATTAGTAAGAGAAAAAACCAAGACTACAACTGAAAATTTGTCTGCGTTAATAATTCGTTTAATTTTTTTATCGAGTAATTTTTTGTAACATTGAAATTTTTTTTAGAAATTGTCTTCGAACGTAAATGATTTTCTCGTTACCTAATTGAAAAAGAAAGAAACACGAGTGGGTCTTGGACCGCAGAAGTGAAACTTCAAACTCGATTCTCTGAAAATTACGAATAATTTTGTTTTTATTCTGGGCAGTTATTATGTGCAGATCGCATTTAAATATATTTATAACAGCCACATGGAAATAATAAAGACGCTACTAAACAATCGGACCAACCCGAATGCGCAGGACTGGTTCAGAAGCACATTTTTTCACTTACTCTATTAATCTCAGAGCTCAAAAAAAGTAACAAAGAAAATCCGAATATCAAATAAGCCTTGTAATAAGCAATAAGCATCCAAAACTCAATATTTCAGATCTCACCATCGAACAGACCAAATCGTCTCATATCTCAGACAAACATCCCTTCGGCTCAATCACTCACCGAGCCAATGAGCATACGTACACACATCGTCTGTCAATCATCTCAGAAAAGCTTCTGCAGTGGAGAAATCCAGCATCTCATCATCCCCGACACTGTATACCCTTGGAAGTATGAAAATTGACACGGCGTACGCACGTCACTTTCGTTCAAGATTTGTTTGCACCCACGTCGATAAATCAGATGCCGTGTGTCTGGATGTATGAAGTGCGGGGACAATGCTCATATGCTGCCGGGAGTGGGTTGTTTATACGGACCCGCGAGAGGGATTATCCGATCGTTTGCTCGATTTGAAGCTACACTACTGCCCGCATACGAATGCTGCTGAGGCAAATGTTTATAGAGAAGAACCAATGAAATGGATGAACAAATTCTCCACTGAAACAGTTTCTTCTTTTTTTACAATTTGGTTTCTTATATCAAATTTTTTCAAATTCAATTTTGGTTAAGTGAAACAAAAATGCTGTCTTTTTTTGCGGATAAGAAATAATAATGTTGGAGTCAATTTTCTCAATTGCAATGTAAATTAAATTAAATTTTTCTGACTTTTTTTTTATTCATTTGTTTATTTTTTTTAGTTTTGTAAAAGTTTAGTTATCTGCTTGGATAAAATATTAATCCGAAAAAAATTTATTTTTTAATCTTACTACTTCAATAACCTTAAAATTTTATCATTTGATTTTGGCTTTAAACTTCCCAGAAAAGGTTTATTTATCAGTTTCAAAAAAATTATACTTTTAAAAAATGACGTAGATTTATTGGAAGTTCAAGTATATCGTGCTTAAAAATTAATGTTTTTTAAACAACTTTATCATTTTAATGACCAGTAATGATGATTAAACTTACTTGAAAGTTCATAAAATCGAAATAATATGGTAAAAACTAATTTTGAAAAAATTATTCTATTGGAAATTATACAGTTGTTAAATCATTTAGAAAAAAAACCTACGCTTTTAACAAGACTTTTTATTCTATTATTAGTGTAATAACACAGTATTAATTATTAATTAACGAAATTTTTTTATTTGATTTTGTTTCAAAGGCTGAACAAATACATAATAACATCGAAAAATTAACGTCACTACGAAAGAATAAAAAATTAATATCCAAACTGTAACATCGTTTTCTACTTGAATGATTTTTTAAATGATTATGTAAAGTTATTCAATTTTGCTCGCAATTTTGAATAAAGCCCTAAATAAACCTCTTCTAAGCTTGACCAGTGGATACATCAGAAAATCTGAAAAAAGTTTATAAAATAATATTTGAGTAAATATTCCATCAATCCGAGGTTCGATGAAGTATTATTATTTTTTTAATTAAAATAAAACAGTAAATAAACAAAAATGATCCAAAAGCCCAGCCGATGTCGGATTTAGGAATTATTTAGGAATTATTAATAATCTATTGTTATATAGATAATATAGATTTATAAAAATATTGTTTTGAGTTACAGAGTACTCTTACTGTTTTTTTTTTAGACGATATTATAAACTCAAAGTTCCATAATAAATAATTCATTAAAAAATTAAATGATGGTCAATTTAAAAAGTCCAGTTTTAAAGACTTTTAAAACCTAACTTTGCTTGTCCTTTTCTCATTTAAATTTAACTTTTATTTCTTCTTTCGTATTAACCTATCATGAGCAAACAGTTGCTCGAGTGGTGCTACTTGAATTGCGCGCCAAGCCTCGTTATACCCTATAGCCGCAAATAATCCTGCTCAAGCATATACAGGTTTTTCCATTTTTTTTTTTTTTTTTTTTTTTTCATCTAACCCATGCACAACTGAGATCTGAAGCTATTCGGTTTTCAAATGTATGGATGTAAAATAAGCTGACCTCTTTTTTGCTTAGAAACGGAGCTGGAAAAAGTTGCTGATTTAAGGGAAAATCCTATTAACGAGTTCGACTTTTTACTATTTTTTTGGAATGCATCGAATTTATAATGCGACGCGTCGTTGGCTTCGGTCGGAATGATAATTGAACTTTTTTTTTCCAGTCGATGCACTCTAACGATTATTACGGTTTTTGTATTCTAAAATTTGTTTGTGTTTTGCATACAAGTTGTTGGGGAAAACTGAGACAGGGAAAAATCCTCACAATGTTTGGTTTTTTCTCTGGTCGAGAAAGTGTAGAATTTATAATTTGAAGTAAAAATTACGACTTTGATTATAAATTCAAAACTTTTTCGCCCTTTTAATTCTATAAACTAAAGTTTTTCGCTTGATTAATATTGTGATGACACAGAGCCAGTGACAGGATGAGAGTTTAAAATGCTTTAGTTTATATAGGTACGATATATATTCAAAAATTTCTGAATTTTCAAGGTACTAATAAAAACAAAAAAGAGTAAATCATAATACCGAGAGAGAAAAAAGCTCTATCGTGCTTCAAGTTTTCACATTGCTATCATTACGTCATGAAAAAGTTCCAAGTATTCAGGTCATTTTGTTATAACTACCCTCTTGGCAGCACGCTGCCCTTACTTTATGCCAAAACTTCTGCAGAATAATGTTATGCAACTTTAAAAAGTCGAATAAACGGCACCTTTCACGTGGTTAAAAAAAAAAAAAAAAAAGGAAAAAGAAAAGACAAACTTAAACTCTATAATCTCAAAAATGTAAATGAGTAAGAAAAGTCGCACCCAAAATCACAATTATAAACTAACTGGCTTTTATTTACTAGTCATCACTGCCAACAAGGCAACAAAAAAAAGGCAAAGCACGTACGTTTGGTTAAGTAAGGCGTTTAAGACGATAGAAAAAAAAAAAAGTAGACCAAGGGGGAAAAGAAGACAAAGCTGGATGGGAAAAAATTCCAATTCCCAGAGAGAATAGCGCCGAGTAGTAGTAGAATCTCGAAAACGGCAGTAGTAGTATTCGCGGATGCGCAATCAAATTTTTTTTTTTTTTCTTCCCTTTTTATTTCTCGCTTAACCTCTCGCTCTTGTTCCTTGGCTCTCCCGGGGGTAAATTAACCGAAATAAAGGGAGGGGGGAGGGGGCGTAAAGGAGAGACTCTTCCTTTTTTTCATTAGTCGGCTATTTTCCAAAAGTAATTCAATCCACTTCATCGCTCGAGCGCTCAAATTTCGGCCAAAAAACTGATCTTTCTAAGCTCGACGTTTGGGGGTGCAGAAAGTCTGAAAGCAAAGAGTTTTCGCGAGATCAAAAGAAAAATTTTCATCAAAAATTGTTATCTCGGAAGTCATCTAAACGTTATTGTGACCTCCTTCCCCGCATCTTTTTTTGCTCGAAAAAACCTTGGTAATCCCTTGGATTAATATTTTTCTTTCAAAATAAAGCGCACGGAGCTTTGTTGCGCGGGGGGAGTATAAGGGGATCAGCATCTTTTGTTTCGTCCCTTCATTATGTGGCGTTAAAAGGCTTTCTGATATTGAATTATTGTCTCGATCCCCGTCGGCCTCCTCCCATCCAAGGCACACATAATGCTTATTCATAGAATATTACGAACTCCGAATTTTCGTCTAATTTCAATTTACATCCGGTAAATTGTCGTTTTTAATCATAATTTAAACTTGAAATCTCGTTATGGGGCGTTATTAAAAATTTCTTATCCGAGGCTGCATCAACTTGGATTAATTAAATGTTTCATCTTCGTCCTCGTCTACCAGCGCTTTATAAATAAAATTTTTATCAAACCGATCGACAGTTTAATAGAGCATACTCTTCAGCCACATAAATTTGACTTTTGATCGCAACATTTTTTTTCTGCTCGGAGTAATGGAAAGCTATTGATAAACGAAAACATAACGTCATCGGTCAAATAATCTTGGTCGATTAAGCGGACTACGAACAGGCAATAACTCCCCATGCAAATCATACGTTTTCTCACGCAAACCATGACAAATCCTGGCACTTGCGTTCTCCCCCCTCCCTCATAACGCCACGTTTCATACTCGGCACTTTATCTTCTACTTTTGGAGCTCTCGCACCCTCTTGCTCCTTTTTTTTTATGTGCTTTATCTTACACGAGTTTATTGTTTTCGATAGTTGCGGCTTGAAAAAAGTGAAAAAGGGTAGAGCTTTTTTTTTTTTAATCAAATTAACTTCTGTTTTTTTTTTTTTTTTTTTCAAAACATTGCAGAATTTAAAAAAACTATTGTGATTAAATTAAAAAACTGTCTCATGACAGCAACTAAAAATCAACCTTTATGTAAAGTGGTGATTGAAATACGGAATATGCATGAAAAAATTATTTAGTTTTTATTAAATAGTAGATCATAAAAAAATAGTTGTTTCGTATTTTTTCTTTTGATATTAAATTATTGATCTTCTTTTTGTTGTACGCAGGTAAGTACAGAGAGCGGCAAAAAAAGACGGCGTTGGTCCAGATTTCATCCAAAAAGTGAGTTTGCTAATTTAATAAAGATCTTACGGGAGCCTCCAGAAACCACGTCGAGGGGCTATGCACTTCAGAATCACTACAAGAATCACACATAAAAATCAATATAATCAATAAAATATCAATTTCATTTCAAGTAAAAATCTTCGAAAAGTTTTATTTTTAACGGAATATCAATCGCAATTGTTTTCAAGGCACTTTAAATTTGCCAAAAGAATCACAAAAGAATCATCAGTGATTCTGGAGTGCATGGCTCCTCGAACCCCGTAGCCCTTTTTTGGAAGTTTTTGATCCCCCCCCCCCCCCCCCGTGGTCAAGTGAAGCTTTTTTGTTAATTGGTAATTCCGATTGAATTTAAAAATTGTCAAACCACGTAGCAAAAACTTTTACCCCCCCCCCCCCCCCCCCCAAGGATAGAACGTAATTTTTTTTAGAAATTTTTTAAATCAAGTAATTAAATTTAGGTTTGGTTAAAACAATATTTAATAGTATATTACTTAACTAGGCAGTATGAATGGGAAACGTCTCAGATCGCATGAAATTGTCGTCCGAGGCGTAGCCGAGTGTGACAAACATGTGAAAAATTTGATTTTCCGCACTCCGGCCGGGAAGCGCTACTTCCCTGCCGCTGCCGCTACAGTCAGTAGCGCTTCCCGGCGCCGTCGTGCGGAAAAATAGCATACTCAACTAGGCACCTGAATGGGAAGGTCTCAGATCACATGTTTGTCACACTCGGCTACGCCTCGGACGACAATTTCATGCGATCTGAGACGTTTCCCATTCATACTGCCTAGTTAAGTAATATACTAATTCTTGCATGTGTATTATTTATTGCAGGAGCTCAGAAAGTACTTCAGTCTCTTGTTAGTAAGACTTTTTTTATTTTTAGGTTTTTGTTATGTAAAATTAGGCTCAATGTAAAATTTTGTTGGCGCTATATTTAAATTAACCAACCACGTAGCAAAAACTTTTACCCCCCCCCCTCCCGTGGCTTACCGTAGCACTTTGTAAGATCCCCCCCTCCCCCTGAAAAGGGAACGTGGTTTCTGGACGCTCCCTATAATTTAAATTGACACTGATGACGTCACGATTATGAAAGATTTATCTTACAATTCTGATCCAAAAACTATGAAAAAGATGTTGAAATTTATTAAAGATTGAGAAATTTTCAAAAGGAGATAATTTTGAAAAGTGTGCATTCTCCCCCTTTTCAAACTTAAACAAAGCTTTTGAATACTTTTTCTTATTCTCTGCACTCTGAAAAGAAAATGATTGAATCAATCAAATACACATTGTTCCCTCAATAGTCTACGTATTGTACATGCTGCGTTACAATACGTACGGTTCAAATAAAAATACGCAAGAGCACGACTAGAAAAAACTGAATTTTGATAAGTATTTTAAGGTCTGATTCTAAAGGTCTTGGTTCATGATTTAAAATTTGGCTGAAAAATATTTTTTGTGATCCAGATAAGGTAAGATTACATTAGAAATACATTTTTTATTATAGGTTAATATAAACTCTTCCCACTAAACATAATTATTAGCAATAATTTTACCAATAATTCGGCATAGTAAGTGCATTCCGCGGATGAATAAAAGAAGCACGCGACCAAGAGAAAAAAAAGAGTGAGTCAGTACGAAGTAAACCAATGAAATTTTGAGATTCATAAATTCTGTTTCTTTTCATTTCCGGGTCCTATCGCATCAGCGACTCCTGCAGTAATCACAGCCGAGGAGCAGCACTCGGATAATTTGCATTATTCCCGTCGCCTCGTTCTCGCAACTTCTCTTTCCTTCTTTTCTTCTTCCGGCTGCGGCCACTACACTTCATTCCGTGCGTCATAATAATGGCACTCCGTGGCCTACGTGACTCGTAATAATTTTTCCCCGAGTTTTCAACTTTGTCGCCGCCCGACGCTGCTGCGTACGTACCTACACCCCCGTAGAAAGATAGCCCGGGCTTTTCTTTTTGAATTTCAAGTCCCGCGAACTTGAATGGCATTATTCAAGGCGGAGGAGACTGCGGAAAAGCTTTTTAAAGTTTTTTATTGCGCAAAGCTGCGAGAATCTTGGCCTGGGCTCTAGTATCTCTCCGCAGGTTATTTAAAATTTTCGAATTCATAAGTTAAATTCCTGTTTTGAGCTGGGTAAATGTTACCAATCACTGTTTTGAATTTGTAACCAAAACCAAGTTATTAAATTTTTATTAAAATTATTCATCTGGGTATTAAAATACTTTTTAATAACTGTTTTTCGAATGAAAATTAAATTAAATTGAATTTAGCGTGCCAAATCAATATAAAAATCTTACAAACACACAAAATGCATTACGATTATCATAAAATGATGATAACGTCAAAAGCAATTCACTTATAATCCAAAAGCTGAAATGCGATTTACCGAGCGTATTACAATAATGGTGCTCTTCAGGTCTACAATTACGGACTGCGTAAATTGAAATAATTTACAGGTCTCGGGTGTGTTTCGGAGCTACGAGAATAACCCACACGCTCTAGCAAATACTGAATAATTTCCCATAAAAATCATACTGTTGCGTGGTTAAAAATTAATTTTCGTTTCACTGTTACATGAGTTTCTATTTTTTTTTTTTAATGTTTTTTTTTCCCTCAAGTAAACGTCATACATTAAAAATGAAGAAACATGGTGGTTTGAGAATCAAAAATAAAATTCAATCTCGAGTGAATGAAATAAATTCAAAACAAACCTTTTATTTGCCTTCAAAAAAAAGACCGAAAGACAAAAATACAGAAAAATATTTTTTACTTTAAACACTTTTTACATAACCGAGTTGTTTAATTTAAGAATTTTGTGAACATAAGAAAACTTCAAACTCTTACGAAACTATCAATGAGGAAAATTTTTATAAGTTTAAACTGATATCAGTTTTTTGAATGAGTTCTTCATATTTACGATCTGCTTCATAAATATGAAAAATATTTTAATTTCATATAGTTTTTAATAATGATTAAAACCGATGAAGTACACTTTTTTCTTTTCGAACAAAAACTTTTACGTAAGTGCTGATCAACTACTTTACAGAGGCCTTGATAAAATTTCAATTTCTTTACATCCGATTTTCAAAAATTCAATAAACTTTTATAATTGTATCGTCTGATAACAGTTACCGGTTCCGGTAAATGTACTTTATACTTGTTATTGTCATTTTTTTTCATTCAAGTTTGTTGAACCAAGCCTAACGTCATCGCAGAAATCGTATAAATTACCATGTCTTTAAATAAAATTTTTTAATAAAAACCGCTGTCATAACAAACTATACGTAACATTTAAAAAAAAGATCTTACAAGTTTGGAAGAAATTTTTTTTCGACAAAGTACCGGTTTTTTTTATCATTTTAAAATTTTCCGCTGATCTAATTATTTAGGTTTTATTAATTTCTTCAGTAATAATCAAAATGAAGTCTGTTGCAACAACGTCACTTTTTTTTGTCGTTATCGCTGTAATCACTAGTGGCTCAATGGTAAAGTCCGACTTTTTCGGAAGCTGTTGCAATAGGAAAATTGAGATCTCTTTCAAACCAAAAGAAAGCTTGTCAGCTCTGGAAGCTTCCGCACCAAATCTATACAAAAACGCTTACGGAGGTAGGTTTGTACCCGTTGGAAGTCCGTTCAGTGTGAAGATATGCGACGATGGAGAGCCACACGATGGTCAGTATTGCAGCACCAAATCTTGTAACATCATTGGTTGCAACTGTGATGGACCATGCTACCGTAACAATATGGGCCTCGGTGCTAAAGAAATGTTTCGTCGTAAATACGAGCATGCGGTGAACATCATAGATTAAAGGAGATAATTATTATTTTAGTTAATTTAATTTATTTACCTTTTTGTAATAATCTACTATCTTGTAATGCGTAGTTGGAGATATGTCAAAATTTTTTTTGTAAAGAGCCTTTTTAATTTTAGATGTGAAAACTTTTTGGAAAAAAGATTACAGTGAAAAGTGAAAAAAAAAAAAAATAATAAATAAAGAAAAAATTATATTTTTAAATTATTTTTAATTTCTTCCTTAAAAACTTTTTTTTATTAACTTTGTAGATCCTTTGTGTAAAAATTAAGGTAGGACCGCACCTACGGCTCTAGTCAAGATGTATTTTCGGTTAAACATTTGACTAGCTTCACGTGTATATAAATATAGAAGTGCATTAGCAGCAGAAGCTTTTTTAACCTAAAACACATATTGTTGTTTTTTATCAATACTTAGAGGAACCGAAAGATGATTTAATTAATTCTTTGTGATTCTTGTGCATTCTAGTTAAACTGAAAAATATTCTGAAAACCTGATCACATGTAAATATGTAAAAATTTTATTAAAAATGTGCTCTCCCATAAGACTACGGGTTAAATCGACGCGATGTTAATATTCAATTACTCAAAAACGAAAAATCCCCTGGTTCTGAAAATTTAATGGCATTATTTTTTAATATTTATCTTCAACTTCCTAAAGTTTTAGATTTTTAACACATTTCTTTCTAGTTTGTCCGGTCCTACCTTAAATAATATAATTTGAATAGCGGTTGGACTTTGTATTTCTTGTATTTTTATTCATGTTTAAAAGATTTTGATTAAATTTGAACATTGCATATCATTTATTTTTTAATTTTGATTTTGTAACTTGTATGTATGTAATACAAATCTATCTGAGAGACGAGGTAAGAAGGGAAATGATTGAAAACGTCAAGACAATTTATTTTTTTATTTTTTTTCCAAAAATAAACTGTATGAGATAAGTATTATATTTGTCAGATAAAAGTATTAGTTAGACTAACCCAGGAGTACCCTAATGAAAAAAGAAAATGAAAACATAAACACTAGAGAAAGTACTAAAAAAAATCACAAACTCGTAGAGACGATATACTTTTGCCACACGACTCATTCATCACGTGCCTTTGGCACACCTGCAGCCCGGAGTGAAGCGCGATATATATCGGTCACGGCTAGGGCAGCAGTGGCGGTCTTACCGGAAGTTTACTCTGCTCGAAGCCGATCTCGGGTGTGCTGCCGCGGAAACTGTGCAAACTGCGCGCGCCAGGATTTGCGGGAGTTGTGCCAATGCCGGGGAATTAGAAGAGGCTTGAGGTAAGACGAGATCGATTGGTTATCATCAGTTTGGGATTTATTTTAGAGAGCTATAGAGAGTGTTTATTGTCTGGTAAGTGGATTTTACCCTATTTTTTTTATTTTAAAGCTTACTAGTTGATTCAACGATAACTTCATGTTTTATGTAAATCATGCAGAGATTACCAATGCGATTGCAATGCTGGAGTTGTGATTAGAATCACCTGTCGAACAATGTTTACGTGCGTGTGCATATTCAAAACGGATTTGTTCGAAACTTACACAAATTATGATATTTCGGTTATGACGGGATGTTTATTTTTCTTTATTTTTTTAAAGTTACATTCTATTGGCAGATTCAAATGTGAAATATTACTTAAATTCTATTTTTGAAGTTTGAAAATACAATTAATTTTAATACATTAAATTTCATTAAATGGAATAAATTATTGAAAATTAGTAAGTTTTAAAACTGTTGACAAATCATTTTTAATGCTCGTTTAATGAAGTTTGTATAAAGTTTCAAATTGATTTCAAAAACTCTTTCGTGCCTGAATTTTTAAATTTTCTTAAATTTCAGTTATAATATATTAATCGAACTATCGAAAAATAAGCGCATGTCCTCCGATAAAGGATTAAATTATTTCACTGTTTTCAGAGACCAATCACAGTTTAAGATAGTTCGATCAAAGTGAGACCCTCGAAATGAAGTTTACCCAATTCTTGCCTTACAGTCAAATGGACATTTGTTTCATTTGCACTCGAGACGGAACTTCGATAAAGGAGTCTCGAGCTTGCAAATATAAACACTGCAAGAGGGAGCAACAAAGCTCCAAGGTAAGATATACACAAGTATACGTGAGACGCAGAATCAAGCCGATAAATACGAGCCTTATCGAACACACTCGTAAACGCCGCCGCACCGCTGCACCTGCGCGAGGGCTTTTACCTCCACACGCGTGCATGCGTCATTCCTATCTGGAGCTCGTATAAACCCGTTGCGTTTATGGTCCCCTTCGATTGTAAGTTCCAGAGCTTGGCAATCTGAATACATCATTCTGGAATTGAAGCTTCATCTTTTTCAATGATTTACGATTTATTTTATATTTCATTGTTATTTACATTGTTAATTACAATTTTTGTGAGTAAACGATGTTATTCAATCAATTTTCTTTACTCGTGGTGCAAACTCACTATTTTGTCATGCTTTCCTTTTCTCAAGTCTCAGAGCTTTTTTCTTTTTCTTTCCAAGCTCGCCCTAATGGTTTTCGCGTTTTTCATTCTAGCTAGCTCGACGACTGACGTTTTGCGCGTGCTCCAGCGGAAAGCTCGCAAGAATCAAGTTTAATGGGTCAAGAGAATCATGTTAGCAAGTCGCACTAAGAAACATAAAAGACGTGAAAAAAACCTAAGCGAATCTTAAAATTTTCCCAGCACATCTTTTATTCCAACGTTTGCTTTTTGCTCAACTTTGCCTGCAGCGCGCACACACAGCTGGCGGTTCATTTTACAGCGCAAAAAAGGAAAGAAGAGGTTGCATCGTTACCCTGATCGAAGAGGAATCCATAAGAATCGAAGACTTACACTTTTTCGCTGCTGCAGTGAGAGGCACTTTGGCTCCCTCTCCTTTATGGGGTACTTTTTTTCGCTCTCCTACCCCACGTTGGATGCAATTCCCCTAACGCTGCGAACTTTACTCACTCGCTAACCAAAGGAGAGCGAGAGAGAGTTCCGATATCTCCGGGGCGCTTATGATCTCTATTTCTTAGGTTTTATTTCTCTCTTACCTCGCGAACGAACTTTATAGAACGGTCCTTAGTTTGACCCCTGCGGTGACCTACTTAGATCCGCTGACCTCGACGATCGTTCTTTAAACGGTCGTAATGAAAGTTTCGAGACTCCTTAGATCGAGCGACGTTATTATGCGGCTTTTAATCTCCTTATAACCTTCGCGAAGATTAATTTTATTCAAGTGACCTCCAAGATGCGATGGATCTTCCAAGGAAAGAAAAAAAAAGAAGTTTCGTTCTTCGTGAGCGTGGTTTTTTTCTACTTTATGGTATTGGAAGGAGTTTTAGTTTACTCGAGTTTAACTTTAGGGGTGGCACTAAGATCGGAGCTTTGAAACTTTGGTGCTTTGGTTGTATTTTTAAAGATGATTCAATTTGTAGTAAGTAGAGTAAAGTATATTAAGTATTGATTCGACTATACTGAGAATAAAAAAATCAAAAAACGAATAACTTCAATAACGTTTGCTAGAATTTAAAACTTTTATTTTTATATGCTTTTAGATTTATAAAAGTGAATTGTATTTTAACTAGTAAATATTTTTTAAAGTTGTGCACAGTTACTTTGGCCTTTAAACAAATAAATTCTTAGTAAGTCAAAAAATTTTAAATTAAGGTAAGTGTGCCTAATATGACCATGCTAAGCGAGAATAGATGATGTGGATGACCAAACTAATATTTTTTAAAGTTTGATCCAATAGCTTTTAAATGAGTCCTTAACTGTTTGATTTTAATTAGTTGGCCCAAGTACCAAAACTTCGTAAGATATTGTTTTTGACTTCTTCTTACCCTGTAAACTGGCCACAGAACGCACTCATTCAAAATATCAGGGGTGGCCATATTAGGCACACCTACGTTATATTACAAAATGTATTACAGCAGAAAATAGTTTATAAAATAAAAAATTGATGAATAAATAAATCAATGTATTGAGTTAGTAAATAAATTTTATTATTTAAAATAAGTAAGTTT
This sequence comes from Encarsia formosa, assembly GCA_038277355.1. Lineage (NCBI taxonomy): Eukaryota > Metazoa > Arthropoda > Insecta > Hymenoptera > Aphelinidae > Encarsia > Encarsia formosa. The sequence continues at coordinate 10,860,484 of CM076188.1, forward strand.
TTTGCAAATATATATAAGCAAGAAATCCCATCACCATTATATCAGCTAATTACATTGAATTGAATCTCTTAGCCCCGTAGTCTCAAAGAATCGTATATTTTTCCAAGTGCGTGCCATTCGTTGGAATATTTATCATATTCATTTTTTTCATAATCTGCTAACTTTTGCCGATGTGTCGGATCGTTCGTTTCCTTTATTTGTTGACGTGTTTCATGTTGTAATTTTAATACCAAATCGTTGATTTCTTCCATTCTTTTACGAACTGAATCCAAATTCGAAGTGTCAACCTCAATCTGTTTACCACCCACCAAATTTGAGTATTTTTCCTTGAAAAAAAATTAAATATATTTTTATTTTTACACTTTAATGTAAAATTTGTTTGATTCAAGGAAAAAATATCACGTCATATTTTGTGTTAAAAATCTACTATGATGATAGAAAAATCTACTAACCCTAAGTTGAGCGTAATTATTTTCTAAGTCATCTCGCAATGATTTATAAGTATCATAGTCAAGTTGATTTTTTTCATAATGCTCAATGCGTAGATTTATAATTTCTTGTCTTATATTTTCCAACTGTTTTCTTAAATCATCCATGTCTGTGTCACGTCTGCTTCTTGATGATTTTTGTGAAAATTGTCTGTATTGACTCTGAAAAGATAAAAAAAAAAAAAAAAAAAAAAAACAAGTGACATCATTTTGGTTCAAAAGTTATAATATTTTTAAATGATTCAGAAATTTATAGAATCATACCGTTAGATAACGATTATATTCATTGTAGAGATTTTTTCGTATTCGTCTGTATGTAAATTTTGCATCTGATACAGCCTCATCAATTAATTTTTCAGAGTCTTGAATAAAATTTTTATGTCCAACCTGAACGTCACTAGAAATTCTAGTTAAATCTTTTTCAATTGCTTCTTCGGTGTCTCTAAAGTTCTTGTAAGTATTATCCAGACTTGAAATTGTTCTGTTCATCTCACTTACACTATTTTGTAATGTTTTATCATCCAGCTCTTGAGTATTTCTTACAAGAGGTTTACTGGCATCCTAAAACAATTTTTCTCGTTAATTACTACCCAAAAAAAATAATATTAATTTATGAAGTATTAAAAATAATAATTGTGATCGTATCGTTTTTCAAAAAAATTAAAAGATTTTAATAAACAAAATAAGCAGGCGATTTATTTATAGATTACCTTATTCGAAACTGATATATTTTTTAAATTAACTAGTAGATTATTTAATTCGGCTATTTTTGTTTCAACCGAAATAATAAGATCATGATCCTGAAAAAATTAAATAAAAATTATTTGAAAAACTCTGTACAAAGTTTTATGGCTATCAATAGACTTGAGCGAATCATTTTCAGTAATCCTAAAAATGGTGATACTAAAGCTGAAGTATAAAATTCTCTGCTTTGCTAATTCAACATGTTAAAACTGTAATTCATAGTTTTTTCTGTTCTCAAATAATTTCCGAAACAGATAAACCATACTTATACGTGATTAAATTTTGTAGATTTAGTGCATAACAACTTTTTATAAAGTTTAAATTAAAAAAAAAAAAAAAAAAAACTGTTAAACTTTTACTATTGAAGCTTAAAAAACAGTTTTAGTTTTTAAACTGGTTCGTAATTTATTTTGACAAGTATCGCGTATTTCAAAGTATAATTTCTTGGACTGCTCGTCTCGTAATTAATGAACTGTTTAGAATTATAAATTGGCGCATTGAAAGATATAATTATTATAATTTAATTAAAAACTTAGGAAAAAAGTTTAATATTTACGAACATTTGTATTGTCTTCTGATAAACTAGTAACTTTTGAGATTGAAAATATTAAAATAGACAGTGCTACAAAATATTTTGGGATCTTCATTTTATTAGATACTTTCGATTTCAACTCTTACAATTTTGTTCTGAAGCCGCAAAAAAATTTGTAATAAACAGGCATTATTGAAAGCTCATACACTTTTACGTTCAATTCCTACATTTGCGTCAATCGTAAGCACGATTTTCTAATAAAAAAATAATGGCAACTACAACTTGATCCTACTGGTTAACTACGTCGTCATGTATCGAATTCTTTATCGTAAACGTGGTTTTTAAACAACAATAAATTTTTTGCTCCTCGGGGCTTTTTCCGGCGTATAATTTCCAATTTGACAATTGTTAAGCAAAAAATGTCGCATAGAATTTTTCACCCACCGCACATAAAAAATCGTTTCCGCCGCGCGCACATTTTTATGCTCTGAGGTGATCGCACACCATCTCGGGTCGGCTTCGTGCGTAACGATCAAGCGCGGGCGAAGAAACCAAAATCGGGCCCTAGGTATGAAATACATGTTTTCGTCCCTCTAACCTCAAAATCGGAACTTCGCCCCTTGTTTTCGGTTAGAAGGACGAAAAATAGTATATTTCCCTTAGGCTCGAGGGTTCGATTTAGCCTCCTCGTTGCAACCCTCGCCTTCGGCTCGGGTCGCAAACCTCTCGGAGGCCAAATCGAACTATCTCGCCTGCGGGAATAATATACTAATAGGTTATATTTTTTCAAATTCTGCGCACGTATTCGCGTCCACTTTTAACTACTTGGATAAAAAAAAAAAATGATAATTTGCAAATTCAGTATAAGGTATTTGCCACTATGACGTCATGAGTAAAAAAATTGACGAACACTGGAGCCAAAACAAACTATACATAGATATACTTTACATGGGAGCTAAGTTTCAGCGCTCATTACATGTATATCTATATGTAATTTGTTTTGACTTCAGTGTTCGTCAGTTTTTTTACTCATGACGTCATAGTGGCAAATACCTTATTCCAAATTTTTATTATTTTAAGTTGCTATTTAAAATTTTTCACTTTCCATTCAAACGTTGTAAGGATTGATAAAAAGAAGAAAATTATATTTGCACAAAATTTTTATGAATAAAATATAAGTACATTTTTGTTATTAGTTAAGCCCTTAGCTGACTAAACACAAATAAATACAGTAATTTTAAATTTAAGCAAATTTTTAAAGAGATTCGTATGTTCTGAGTAGGTCGTACCATTCATAGCCCAATTTATAATATTCTTTATTCTCATAATTTATTAATTGCCTTTTTTCTGCTTCATTATTAATACGTTTCAGTTTTTCGTCTGTATCATTCTGCAATTTTATTACTAAATCATTGATTTGGACCATCTTTTTAAGAATTGACTCTCTATCTAAGAACGTAAAAGAAGGAGCGTCGTTCGCAGGAATATTATTGTTTTTTGGATATTCCGGCTTTGAAGGTGTTCCAAAACTTCCCTAGACAAAATAATTTTTTCAAAGTTATTTAATTTTATAGAATTATTAACTGATTGTCAAATTGCTTTTACAGATCTAGGTGAAATATTTACCTGCGCTAGTCGTACATATCTCTTTGAGTTGTGTTGTTTACTTCTGAACCAATTGTCAAAATTTATCTGCAGCTCGGACAGTTTTTTCATTTGCTCTTTTATGAATTCAGGATCTTCTTTTTCTAACTTCATCAACGTAACATGAATTGAAACCACAGAATCTTTGATGTTTTTGCTGTGGATCTCAAAGCTGAGCAAATTCTGCAAGAAATTTTGATCATTCATTGTAATGCTGATGTATTTCGTTAAAAAAAAAGTTATGGAAGCAAAAAAAAATTTATTTTGATAATAATGTTACGTAATGCTTTGTAAAAGATACTTTTATTTTAAGTAAAAAATATATATTTGAATAATTGACCAAAAAATAATTTGATAATTTTGATTTTATGGCTAATGTAATGTTTTTATGAAATCTGAATACAAAATTTTCACCGCCCTCCTGGGTTCGGATAAAAATGTAATGCAGCGCTAGCAGGGGCCAAGCGGAGCAGGCATTATGCCCAGTTTAGTTTATACTGCGTCTTCATTTTTGAAGCTCATACAATAAATAATCGATTGATCAATTTTACTTTTATAACAATTTTAGATTTAAAACTTATTAATGATTGATTAACTTGTTTTTTTTTTTTTTTTTTTTTTTTTTGAATTTATTGCATTTATTTTTTATGAAAGTTTTAAATTTATTCACGGAAATTAACTTTATAAGATATGTAATATTTTCGGTTAATTTTTCTTTAAATTCATAAATAAAAGGAGCAAACTCAGTACTAACTGAAAAAAAATTCTTCTAAACAAAAAAAAAGTGATAAATTGGAGAGAAGAAAATAAATTTCAAAAGATTTAAAAGTATGAATGTGTTATCCCATTTCAACTCAGATGGATCCAATCTCAAAAATTGCTTTTGAGTAGAAAATATAGTGGCTCTTGGTGTGAATTAATTTTTTAGTTCATCGAATTATTTATTGATGATGCTATAAATACAATCTCAATATATGTATGAATGTAAGATCTACTTGATGAAAAAACATAACCTATTTCAGAAAATTCATTTTATTAATAAAATAAGTCTGCTTCGCTAGGCTAGCTACTTGCCCTGCTAGGCCCCCGATAGCGCCGCATTACATTTCTGTGCTGAGCCCTGCTGGGGCCTAGGTAGAATTGTGGGGCAACTATACCAAGGGCCCTGCTAGCACCGATCTTCTCGGTCTGTTCGGCATTCGTAACACCATGCGTAATGTTTTTTTCTTAAGTGTTGGATATAATTTATAATCATGCTGTACTTTATTCTCTTGGAATTCATTTATTTTTTGAGTTGTTAAACCTGAATTTTTTGTTATACTTTCAAAATGATTCTTTGAATCAACTTTTTTCTGCCAGCTGTCATTTTTCTGTAAAATAAAATTGTTTTAACAATTTTTTGTTTCAAAAAGTGATTTTTTTAAATATGTATTGTTAATGGTCACTACTTACTTCTTCAACATGTACCTGTGAAATTGCGAGATCAGCATTTAATATTATAAATGTTAAGATAACCAATTTAAAAAAGTATTTTGTAGTTTTCATCGTTGGATTTGTAATCAATAATAGTTATAAAAAGATCAAAGGCTCAAGTTTAAAAACAACGTTAATGAAATAGAACTTTACGGGTTAATTATAAAACGTGGTTTACCAAACAATTCAGAACTTGCAAGTTTTTATACTAGTTTCTCGAATCAAATCATAATTAATTAAAAAAAAAAAAAATAAAAACAAGACATAAAAACGTATAAACTAATTAGTTAATTAGCGTGAATTTGCAATTTCTGACAAAACTTTTTATTTCCGCATCACTTTTTTTATCTAAAACATTTTCTCTTCTAAAAAAAAATTCTAAATTTTTTCTCATATTTGGTTTTTTAGATTTTTATTTATATTTTTTATATCTGTGAACTAAATATTCAAATTTGTTCATAAATTCTAATATTTTTACAAGTTTATAGCATTTAGAAAAAGTGATTCTTTCTTAGTTGAAAGAAACATAGTTGCTTGCAGTAAACTTAGGTATCTTTGTCGGCTTTATTCTTTCAAAACCTTCAAAGTTTTAAAAGCTCATACAGCTTACGAATTAAATATACTACTTTTTTAGTAATAGTATCTTACATACCTGAGGGAGTCAAAAATTAGTTAGCTCTTAGCAAACCGAAATTGATGCCCGAGCCGAAGGCGAGGGTGTCAAAGGTTTGCTAAGGGTTAGCTCATTTTTGCACTTCCTCGTATGTAATATATTTTTCAACAGGAGGCAAGGAAAGTTCAAACTCCCTGTTTGGGACAAATCAGAAAGTTTGAACTTTCTGCGCCGTGTGTTGAAAAGTAAATTCGCTATTCGGTTTACAGCAGCTCTCGTAAATCCTTATTAACGTTGCTCGTCGTTTGGTACTTGGTTACGACGGGCGCGTTTCATCGTCAATTTTCCTTTACGATCTAACATGAGGCCGCCCGCGTCGCCAATTAGTCTTGAGGTCGAGCTTTCCTTTCAATTTGGTTTACAACTCGTCACTCTTTTACCGATACGACCGTGTCAAACAAAACAGTTGGCGCCTTAATACTCGAAGCTGGCCCACGTCAAGTCTGCCTAAAGCAGAGTACTTCGCCTATGAGGGTCGACACCAAACCAGGTTTACTCTCCATTGTTGTTACGTACACGCTACACGCAATTAACCCATAAAGAAAATGAAGTAACCCCTCGGGTTTCGGGAGTAAACTTGTCACGGAGATCTTTTTTTTACAAATTTAAGATGCATGATGCTGACTTTTGGAGCTTATTGTCTGATATTATCAGTAAAAAATGTTGAATAATCATTATGTAAAAATTAATATATTATATAAACAATTAGGAAAAAATTTCAGCTTAACAAATGCTCTATCCTGTCCAAAATAAATTTTTATGCTACATTTCGAGCACTGAGCACAAGTCGCATTTTGCCTATCCTTAGCAGACTTTGTTTTAAATTTAAAATTTAATTTTTCCTTTTAATTCATTTAAACAAAATTTTGCAATAAAAGTTTATCGCTGTAAATGTACGATTAAATCAAACATAATTAAATTTTCTTCGAATCTGTTTAACTTATTTGCAAATAAGACTGGGTAGTCTGGGTAACGAAAAAAGAAAAAACTGTGTAATTAAACTCTCAGCTAGATAAAATTTGATAAAGCACCCCTCGACGCGCATGTATTTACCTACCCTTCAGCCGACGAGAGAATAATTACCCGAGCGTGACACACACTCTTATTCACGTAGTATTTTTCTCTTTCCCTCTTTAGCCGGCTTTTTCACCTCTCACGTAGCAGCCTACCCATCGAGACACGCGGAAGGAAGGAAGAAGTAAGCATCACACGTGCGCGTGCACCCACATACGACGACGGTCTAGACTCGCAGCGTCTTAATTCGCGGCGTGGTACTGCGGGCTTTGGCAACTCGCTCACTTTTCGCTAAGTGATGAGCGGTTAATTGTCTAGCTTGGGAGTGGCTTTACCGGATACGTTGACGGCTTGTTTCGGGGCTAATGTGGCTGAGGGTATTACGTCCGTTTAAGCACCTTGTTTGTTCTACACCGTTCTCAAGTTCGGATTTAAAGATCTTCTTTTTAGAGAACTGTAATTATTGTAAATTAACTCTCATTTTAACATTGTACTTGATTGATTCACAGAATCATGAAAATATAATAAGAACTCTATTAGACAAGTTGGCTTTTCTATTTTAAGTAGTAGAAGTCAGCTATGGTAAGACACTCGTTATCTTTATCATTGAAAGAAGTAAATGTCGATGATCTAAGTTTCATATTACTTTGACAAAATTGATTACAGTCGAAGCCTTGAAAAAAGTACTGAAGAATATCGATTTCATCTCTGCACTTGTCCAACTAAATGCATGCGTAACATACACGAGATAATGATGTCGGTACGAAAGATTTTTTTCGAACAATCGAGCCAGAGCAGCTTCACTCGAGTCATGCCGGTGGAAATTGATCGCGTCATCGCCCACCGCAGGACTCCGGGCGGGTGCACCATCAAAGCAACCGCTCTTGCGGCTGACTTTGTCCCCGTGGCTGCATACCCGGTTCGCAGAACTTTTTAGCCTGCTCGACCGCGGAATGTACACGTGCAACGCAACAACAAAACCATGGGCCGGGGGTGGGAGGGAGCAACCGAACGGGTAAACAGCACTATAATCCCCGACCATACACAGCCATTAAGGACATTGTCCTTCGTGGAAAAGCATTGTGAATTATTAACCGCGAGAAGCGCAAACATCACCGTTTAGTGCCGCGACCGTGAGATCCATTCTCGGCTCCGAACCCCTTACTTCGATTGTTTTGGGGGCCTTTGTTACTTCATTAAGACGATTTGATTTGTCTCATAACTATTTTAAGCGTCTTTTAATAATTTTTTTTTTTTAGTACTATCAAACCGGAAATAAATTTTACAAATAATGACGATATAAACGTGTTGAGGTGAAAAATACATTTTTTTCCTTATAGTGTGCTGAAAAATTTATTTTTGAAATGAAATGTGTATATATAACTAGTTATGTACGCATTTTTCATGACAATGAATCCTTGAAAAAATCACTATCAAAAATTTCTTTGTTGAAAACGACAGAATTTGAAAAAAAAAACTTTTTAATACTAAAATCATGAAATTACAACTAAACTAAATGTTACAACGTAGTGAAGTATTGTCAGAATTCACCGAACTTGCACCGCAGAAAATTGGTGTGATTTTCGATCTACTCAACACTTATCGGGTAGTTTCGAAACTTTTTATGATTTTCAGCTTACACCCACGAGAGTAAACCCCTCGCTTTAAACTTTCCAAAAAATTAAGAATTTTTATTATCCACTAATTTTATGGTACACGCGAGAAAATTGGCCACTAAGTACATGGTAGTTGCTACTAGATGATACGGATCTTCAAATACCAAGAAATAATTTTCTCGCGGGCGTAGCTCGGTAAAGTGCCTGCATTTTTTTCAGTTACACGTAGGTTTATTTCAATTTTTTACTTTGGTATTTGATGCCTAAAGCTTACTTTTTTTTCGTAAACAAACAAACAAACTTCAAGAAAGTTTTGATATCTGATTTAAAAATTTTTCTTTTAATAGCCTAAAAATTTATTGCAATCACGGGTAATTTTGATTTTTTCCTCAGAAAAATTTTTTCATGCATAAATTCAAAAATCAATTGAAATGATTAGTATGAAATTACGTTTAGAAGATAGTCATGGACTCCGAAAAAATGAGACACCGTTGTAATCAAGAAAAACGAGCCTAAGCCCAGTTTAAATAATATCCAATTTGTATATAAATCGAAAAAATTCTCGGGTCACCTCTGCTTTCGTAAACAAGAGTCACACCTGTTGGCAGTAAACTCAACGACACAGCCAAAACCGATAAAGATAACGCGAGCGTTGAACCGCGTCGATAGTCAAAACAGCCCGAATCCACTTGCCCCCCGCGAAAAAAAGTTCATCCCCTCCCCTTTGTCGCGGGTGCACCATTATAATGAGAAACCCTCTCGAAAACCTGCTCGCCCTGCATATAACTATAAAAATAAACGATGCACTTGTGCCTGCTCCCCCACCACCCCCGTGATGTACACACACAGCTCGAAAAAAAAAAAAATATATATTCAAAACACAATGGGGATATTTTCGCGCCCTCGAGTCATCTTTCATCTCCCGACGCGGCACGCGCCACGGCCGACGCATCTGGCGATGCTGCGTCTGCGGGGGGTCGATTGAAATTTTTGTTGGGACCCCCCACGCTTGAGTGCGAATTTTCGAGGGTGGAAGATGAGACCGGGGGGGACAAGGAAAGTGGTGAACCGCGGACTCGTGCGGATTATTATGATTGTACTTGAATTTTTTTTCGACAGTGCTTGTATTTTTTCGAAATTGATGGGTATTTACTTTTAGTACGAGGGGTCTTCGAATGCAAGAAAATAGATTTCTTTTTATGATTTATTTTTTTTAATGAATTGTTATTATTTATGATCTGACAGTACAATATTCATAGCTCAACTTTAAAAACGTATTTATCTGTTCATGTTATCGAATTTTTTTTTTTTTTTTAAATTACCAAATTCCATTTGTAGCCATTTTTAACTAAGTTTTTGCTGGTTTAAGCGAAATATGACGCTATTATCAGATCATAAAATATTTTTCACTATAAGAATTTAAACCTAGTATAGAGTCCGGATGGCTATGATTGTCAAACGCTCTAACGGTTAAGAAATTTAAACATTTTTTGTGGGTATTTAATGTTTTTGTTTTTTTTTTTGTTTTTTTTTTTGTTTTTTCTCAAAAAAATATGTTTAGGTAATCAGTTTAATTTTTATTCATAAAGGAAAAGTTTTATTGTATGTTTTATTAGAAATTTTATAAGTTCTAAAAAATTTATAACTAAATTTTTTTTCTCATAGAAAAGTTAGTTTAAATTTGTTACGAGTGCCTGGATTAGATTCTTAGTAAAATTTTTCTTCACAGTTATTTGGAAAATTTAATACGAATTTTCGAAATTTAAGTAAATTTATTTATTTTTCTTTTTTTTTTTTTTTTTTCTTTTTTTTACTAATGCGAATTTTTTTCAGTTTGAAAAGTTTCGCACAATAATTAAAAAATATATTTTCAATTAGGGTTCTGAATCGAATCTGTTCAAAAATAATAATTGACAATTAGCGTTTTGATATCTTTTTGAAAAATCTGTCTGCTTTAAAAAATAATGTAGATGGAAAGTTTTCACGCCACTTTAAATCAGTCTAATTATTTCGTGATGCTTCTCATTAAAATTCATTACATAACGTCATTAAAAAAAAGTGATAAAAATGTTTCCAAAATTAGGCTAATTACTGACATCGTTCAACAAAAACTTTCCCCTGGGTAATTTCCTGTCTCCAAAATAAATAAATTAGCAAATCTCTTGTAGTTTTGCAAAATTAATTTTACAATTGAAAATTTTATACTTAGATTTTAATCGGTCTCAGATCAATCGACTCAAAAAAAGATGATTACAATAGGACAAGTTCCAGAAACTCTGGAGGTTTGATTTCTTAATCAAAAAGGTATCGATCCAATCAATCCTCGCAGGAGGATAACCAAAGCTCCAAGTCTACTCGTTAAGGTCTCGAGACTCGCCAGACAATCGTAGACAACTCTCCCCTTCTTCGGCATTCATCCCTCTAAACGCGGCCCTTCCCCCCCCCCCCCTTCCAGAGACGATCCTTCCTTCCTTCGTTACCTCGTTTAAACCACCGCAGCGCGCGATGTCTGGCAATGACGGTTTCGGGCGCCTGATTAACCTCTCTTCTCCCGCAGGATAAAAAGAAAACTTCTTCTTCTTCCCTTTTACCCCCTCCCCCCGAAAAAGCGAAAGAGGAAGAAGCTAAAAGGCAAATAATGGCGAGAAACGATAACGATGAAAGTACCTTTGGATAAGAAACTCTGCACTTTATTTTTCCTCGTGGTCGAAGGAATACCCCCCCCCTCTTTTTTATTTTTCTTTCCATCCACACAGTTCGACTACTTTAGTTTCTCTTCCTCCAATTCTTTTTTTTTTTTTTTTTTCTCTCGATCGGTTGTTACAAAGGTGTTTTTTTACACGACTTTTATCGTCCTCGGGGGAGTGGGGGTTTATTATGGTTCGTACCGACTTACTGGATGGAGGAATGATAAAAAAAAAGGGCGAAATTAAAAGTAGCTTTAAGCGCGATCGTATAGATGGAAAGACGCGATTTCTGGAGAGCGGCGCCACGTCGAACTGTAAATAATGCGATTTGTTTGCGAGGTTTATACCGAGCGGAGCGACTATTCTGCTAATGATGATATAAACAAGAAGTTAGCGAAGCAAGTGCCACGATAATGTTATTGATTACTTTTTTTATTACTGTAAAATTATCGTCGAAGGTAATAAATCAATGACAAACGGAAATTTTTTAATGAAAAAATAAAATATTATTTTGCTTTTAATTTTTTTAATTTAAATTATCACAACTTTTACAACTTAGTACTTATTACAGCCATGCTAGATATACAGCTTCATAAAATTTCGAATTTTTTAAATTAATAAATGTAATGGAAAATATATACATTTTTTGTTAATTAAGATGATCTTGTCATAAAATTTTTTACTTCTAAACATCACATACCAATCTACTTTAATACAGAAGAACCTTGGTTATCCGAAACCCCCAAACAACCCTGCCAGTCGGCCCCGCCTACACTTATGACTTAATTTGAGTAAAAATCACATTATAACTTACCCCTGCTGTTATTATTATGCAAAAAAATCATCATTTTTGTCAGAGAAAGCAAATAAACGATTACTTTTATGATTAATTTGTAAAATAAAATGAAGCAGATAACAAAAAAGTATCAAATACTAAAATCCGAAAGTATCTCTTACAGAAACCTCCATTATCCCAATTAGTTCGGATAATCCAGGTTCTACTGTAATTATTTTTAAACGACTTAGTAAAATAACGATTGCACAACTGAACCACAGATAAATTTTTATTTTGTGGTGAATTCTGTGATCAGTTTGAACATTGTCTCATCCAAACTTTATTCAATTAATTTTGTAATAAAGTTTTCATACAGCTATAGCTGAATCAAAAGTTTTTTACTTCTTGTTCAGTTTGTAACTTTTCAAGTTTTATCAATTTAATATTTAATCGAGAGCTATCTAGAAATACAAATTTTTTATATCGTATTTATTCACCTAATATAGCATCAAAGTAATGTCTTCTTTTTTTTTCAGTAGTTGAGAAATCCCTTTTATTCATTGATTAAATTTATGACAATCTAATACATAAAAATGATGATGATGATAAATATACGATTATAAGGTAGGTGTACCTAATATGGCCCAGTGCCTAATATGCCCCCCCCCCCCCCCTGTTTATTTGAATATGCTCGATATGTGGCATCTGTACAAGGTAGGAAGAAGTCAAAAACACTGAATCATGAAGTTTTCAGTTGTTTAGAACATTTTAAAATTATTTTTGCACACGCCTTATAGCTAAAACTCGTTTTATATACCTCCGTTATTATTTTACGTTGTAATTAAATGGTCTGCCAAAAAGATTTAGACACATCTGACCAAAATTTTCATAAGTAGCTTCGATTCGTTATTGTTTCAGCTTTAAAACGCGACTTTAGTTTTTGTTCAACTCGTTTTCTTACGGGTTTTATTCTTAAATAACTTTTTATTCTGCAGTGTACCTAATATGGCCCCCCGTGAATTAGTAGAAATATGCTGATGCTGAGTCCTTAGTTTCATATTTACTTTTTAGAAAATCCTATCCTAATGTTATTTAAGGATCGAGTCCTACTTGCGTGATCGCAGGCTGTTTGTTAATTATAATGGCTTTATATCCCATGCTTTTTTTGCGACATCAGGTGTTCCTCAAGGATCACACTGTGGTCCGTTATTTTTTAATGTGTTTATAAATGACCTGATATTAGTTATTAAATACTGTTTCTATTTGTTATATGCGGATGATTTTAAGATCTTCATTAGTATAAAGTCAGCGTATGACTCTTTCTTGTTACAGGAAGATCTACATGCGATTGAGCTCTGGTGTGCGAAAAATTGTCTTGAATTTAGTATTCCAAAATGTTCGGTGATCTCATTCTATTCATCTAGTCCGATATATTATAATTATTTACTGTGCAATCAATATTTGCAAAGACAAGCAATAGTGAAGGATTTGGGAGTTTATTTTGATGAGCGAATGTCTTTTGCATATCATGTTAAATTTACTCGAAATAAGTCAATGAGATTACTATCTTATATTCTTCGACAATCTCGTAATTTTAGAAATGTAAACACTCTGCGGACTCTGTATCTTACTCTGGTAAGACCAGTGTTACTTTATGCGTCTGTTATATGGGCACCTCTGAATGTAAACTCTCGTTCCATGCTCGAGAGTGTCCAACATAAATTGTTGCGTGTTTTGGCCTTTCGTGCTAGTAACCCGATGAGTATTTATGATCATGATTTTGGGACGATTTCACGTAGATTCGATATCTGTACTCTGATGTCGTTTTATGATTATCAGGACATCTTGTATCTTTTTAAAGTTACGAGGGGTTATATTGATTCTCCTGATCTCCTTGCCTTGGTACGTTTTAAGGTGCCACCGAGAGTTCTGAGACCTTCAGGAATTTCGGCAGTCGCCAGGCTGAATCGGGTTACCATTTCGAACAGGTCAGTCCTTGATAGAGCAGTTCGTACCCTAAATAACTCTGAATTAAGCATATACGACTTTGTTAGTTATTCTATATCTAGTTTTAAACCAAAAGCGAGAGAGTTGTTTTTTAAGTACTGATAAGTTACGATTTATGAATTATATTTTGTTGAAAATCTATTCGTTATACATTGAGATACTATCTACTATAAATGATCGTAGTTGAGTCTATAGAACTCTATGATGTGCGAGAGCTACCCGTACACCACCTTAAATTTAAGTTGTTATAATAAATTGTATTTTTGGGCCTCGGCCTGTACATAATAAATAAATAAATAAATAAGAAAAATAAATTTAATTGTTTCAAAGCTTTTTTTCATTTTATAACTAAAAAAACATTCTATAGCTCAAAAAACAAACTTTGGTAAAAATTTAAAGTTGTAATTTTTCTACTGGTTGCAAAGCTTTCAAAAACACTGTAAAAAAGGCTCAATTTTTAAATAAATCATTTTTAAAATAATAAAAATTTTGAAGTTTTTTTAATCTTATATCCTGATTGATTTAAAAAATAAGAACAAATCGCAAATTACTACAAGGGGGCCATATTAGGGACACAAATTTTTGGTGTCTTAAAAAAACGTATTTTGAAAAATCCTCTGGCATTTCCAGCTCATTGATCAAAATCGAACGCGTAAGGTCTCATTTTAAAGCTCTTGAATTAACCTTTAAAATGAGACCTTACACATCAAAAAATATTGGTTTGATTCGCCACAACGTCGATTCTCGCTTAGGGGGGCCATATTAGGTACACCTACCTTATAAAGAATTTTTTACCTCAAAATTAAAAAAAAATTTGTTTTTTTAGAACAAAAAGTAATACTTCGTAGTCACAAGCAGACGATTATTTTAATCAGTTTAATCATTTAAAAATTCACTCGAAAGTTCAAAATTTAAATTAAAGTATATTTATTACATTCATCTATCAAGAATTTATTGATTAGGTTTCTTAAAAAAGCTAGTTTTTCCAAAAAAAAAAACCTATTGCACGAAAAATGCAAAAAACGTTACCAAAGTATAAACAAAACTTTGTTAGCTACACAAAATTACAATTACTCGGAGAGAAACACGCTTTCAGGTAAACTTTTAAAACTCGACGCTCGGTGGAGCTTTGAAAAGTAAGCGATGTACTTTCAATCGACAAAGCCATTAGAAAACGTTAAACGCAGTAAATCGCATGAGCTTTCGATATTTGCTGCGGAAGTAAAAAAGAAGTTGTAGAATAAAAGAAAGAAGAACGAGAAGAAAAAAATCAACTTTATAGCTCCTCGTTTGAAAGTTAAACCTGGGTCTCTTTTATAAGCCTCCCCCCCCCTTTTTTCCGAAAGTCCTTCTGTCGCGAAAAACTTAATATAAAGAGATATTAATCCGAAACGTAAATCGAAACACGCGTGCGCCCGGATTTATCGTCGCGATAAAACTTTTCCTCCCACCCACCCCGTAGTGACTTTCATGGCAGTTTTGTGCCGAGAAGGTTCTTCTTGTACCTCTCTTCTCTCTCGGAGAATCTGAAGTTTTCGCGACAATGGAAAACAACTTTGCCGCCGGACGAGCTTCGTATCGGAAACGCGCACATCAAATTCTATTTCGCTCCACCCTTGGGAAGTAAGAGCCTGATGGCTTTTACATTGCTGTAAATCATTCAACGGATGTTTTGAACGTTTTCAAAATCATGACTTTGTACAATCTTCAGAATTTATTTTGATGATTTTATTACGAAGCGAAATTGCAGGATTGTTTGTTCGGAAAATCGAAATTTTGAAAATTTTAAGTCGACAGTACACGAATTAAATCTATTTTTCTCATAAAACCTCGCATAAAACCATAAGATAGAATAATTTTACAAACACAAAGTCTTCAAAGACCGTTAATTCCACAAATCATAAATTAAATTTGATGGATCAAACGTAGAGGAACCAAAGTTACGGTGGCGTAAAAGTAAACTCGTGGATTTTCAAGGCGAGAGTAAATTCAGGTGTAACCGAGGTGGATGCGGCAGTCAATTTGAGCCGAAGGCGCCAATCTCGCTTCTCCTCACCTCTGTCCGTCCGTCTCGGGGAGCGATTTAATTCATTTACTCGCGGGTGGATGGATCGAGCCTGGAGAGAAAGAGAGAAAACCGGACCGCAGCCGGGCAAACATCTGGCGGCGCGCGGGTGATGCAGCAGCGACGACCTTCCCCTTGGGGACACCGGCTGATGACGGGCGACGAGAGGTTTTCTTACTTCGTGAGAAAACGGCCTCGATCCCACGCCGGAATCCCAAATTGCGAATCTGAATTGCTAAGGGATCTCGCGACCGACAACTCACCCCGTGAACATTGTCCTCATGAGAATGTAGTTTTTCTTTATTGTCCTGGTAGTTTTTGCTCTTGGCTGCTTAGACGCGCGTTGTACGAGAAATTCGGTTTTTCCGGGAACTTTGTTTTCTTTGTGCTGGACATGTGAATCGAGTTTTCGAATCGCGTGATGCGAGGTAAGTACCGAGGTACTCTTCTTTTTTTCGCGATGCAGGATGATAAAAAAAGAATGAGAATATATGGGTTTGTTTGTTTGTGAATTTAATAAATTTAATTCTCAATAGTTTTGTTTGATTAAATGATAATATACTCGAACTTTTTATATTTATCAAGAATTTTAGGTACAATAATTGTAATAATGGCACTCGTTACAAAAAAACTTTATAAGACTGCATATTTTGAAGGCTGCATTCAGTCGTCGGTGGAAAAAACACTTTTTTAAACAACTTTTTTATCAGCAAGTCTCAATTTAAATAAATATTCTGGTATACATTCGGAAATTCAGAATTCACACAGATTCAGATACAGAAACTTCATTACACTCAGGAAATTATTTTGGTATGGTACGAAAAAATTCCTGAAGTTGATTAGTCTAAAAAATTTAAAAATTTGAATTTAAAATTTTAAAAAAGTTATGTTTGGGTTAGAAGTTATAATAACTAAACCAGTTTTCGAATTTAAGTTTTTGGTTGAGTCTTTGCAATAAAGGTAGGAACTTGGACTTTTTCAGCTAAAGTGAAAATTTTAGTTCTGCCATGGTCACTAGAATAAGCTGAGCTACTTTGAGTTTTTAGTTTGAGAATAAAATTGCTGACTGCAGGGGACGAATAATTTTTTTTTCTTCAGATATGGATTCATTGATTCTGGCTCTTCCAAAATGAATCTCAGAAAATAAAACGAGGAATAAAAGCAATTCTTTTATTAAAAGAAACTACTTTTTTTACAGTATCAAATCTTCAACTCCGACCGAACATCCTTCTACCCAAGTAACGTCATCATGTAAGAGCAAGCTTGAAGTTCGAAGTTCAAAAAAAAACCTTACCAATCATGAAGATTTTTCCACGTAGTCGCCGCAACATAAATTTAAATAAAAATTCCTGAAAAAAAGTTCATTACACGAAATCCGGGGTTGAAAGCTCATATCCGCATTATCATCTCTTTCGAGCTACCGCTGCCACTCAGCGCAGCGCGTTATGAAATCGCGCTGTATCACCCCGCGGGCTGACTCCCACGCTGGCCACGCGCTGCACCAGAGTCGAAACGACCCTGTGGTTTTCGCACGCTGCACTTGTTTATATTAGGGGGAAGCTATAGCTCCAGAAGTGCCGCCACTTGGCCACTGCAGGCCCCGTCTCTATGGGCAATATGGCACTTAGCGCACGCGCCTGCCGTGGCCGTGGTTCGGAACAATTATTACCGGGGATAATTTAGCCATGAAGAGCTCACGTGAGAAAATATATACCCTGAGGCCTGCGATAGTTTATATTCAAAATTTTGATGTTATTGATACTCTACTGGATTCTCGCGTATTGTGGGTCAATGTGTCCATTCACACTGAATGGGTCTCTTAACTAGTAAATAAAACTATATTTTTTTAGCAGTCAACTGTCATGAAATATTATCAACGACGAAAATATTATAATTTCATTTTTTTTTTAAGCTCTAAATTATATCAGAATTATTCAAACGTTCATCATAATACGATTTGAAATTTCGTGACGGATTTTATAAAATTTGGAACGTACAAAATTTTATCTTTGATGGCACACTTTTTCACCAATAATTCATAATCAGGAAACTTTATATCATTTGAAAGTATTTTAAAATTTTTGTCAAGTGACGCAGTCACAATATATTTCATTTGATACAATTATTGATCGTGCTATTTTTAAATTGCTAATCATTTTTTCAAATTAATGATGGTCAAAGTAGGCTGAATATAAGATATATATTTGAAACTTTTTATTGACTCTCAGCATTTTCAGAGATTTTTTGTTGATTCACAAGTTTAATACGACTTATTTTTTATCAAGAAAAAGTAGTATACTTTATTTGAATCTCTGAAAAAATAGAACCCAAACCAACAATGTACTTTGACTTTATTTTTAAAATTCAAATTTTTCTAGCAGCTATCGCAACTATAAATCCAGTAAGTTTAAAAATTAGCTTATAAATATTAAATAGATACGACGTATTTTCATTAACTTTGATCAAAATATTTTCAGAGCCCTCTGGAAATTACTACTTTTACGGCGGATGAGTTTCTTGATAAGGTAAAAATTATTTCCAAATTTTTCATTCCTATACTTCATGAATTTTACATTTAAAAATAATGAAAATTTTTCTCAGACAACTCCTGCACCGATAGAGCTGACATATGATAAACATGAGGTGATATTTAATTAATATTGGATTGTTTTTTTAAACTATGTAAATCATAACAGATAATGCCTCCGATACTGCTGCATATGTATAGTATGAGTTGAAACAGAATATATTTTAAATTTAATTTTAGATTACTGTACTTCCTCCTTCGGTCACAGAAAAAGATGAAAGCATTGATACGGTAAAACGCTGATGAAATTTTTTTTAGTTTTCTTCATAAATATATTCTTTAAAAAATTTATTTTCAATTTTATTTTAAATTTAGACTGAGTCCAACTCGTCAACAGAGTCATCAGAAAACGAAAACGAGGTCAAAAGATAAATATAACAACCTAATTATTAAAGTATCATCTTATATATATGAGTAAAATTTCAGATAACTACACTTCCTTCGAATAAATTAGAAGAAGATTCAAGCAAATATAGCGTAAAAATGATTTTTCAACGCACGGCGCAGAAAGTTCAAACTTTCTGATTTGTCCCAAAAAGGGAGTTAGAACTTTCCTTGCCTTGTGTTAAAAAAGACATTACACACGATGCTGGAAAAGTATGAACTAACCCTTAGCAAACCCTTGACACCCTCGCCCTCGGCTCGGGCGTTAATTTGGCTTTGCTAGGGCTAGCTAATACTTTTCCAGCGCCCGGTGTGTAATATACTATTTTTGGTATTTTTATTAATTGAATATCAAAACTCTCTATAAACATTCTGTATTTTTTTTAGACAAACCCTCCTGCTACGGAATCAATAAAAAATCTAGATGAGGTAATATTGATTAAATATTGATTGAAATAGATTATGCAAAATGTTGTTATCAATTGATTAATTTATTTTATAACCTGTATGAATTTAAGTACTTTTTATACTGCTGAACTTGACTCACTTTATTTATATATTAATTTCAGAAAACTGCAATTCCGACTGCAACCATAGAAGATGAATTTAGCGATAATGTAAGAACATCCTATAAATATTATTTTTATTGGCTTACTTTCAAAATAAAGGTGATTGAAAGATCATTATTACATATTATTACATTCATAAACATGTTTTCAGGAAGTACATGACACTTTGGAAAATACATTAAATGATCAACAGGAATCACTTTTCCCATATTCTGTGGAATCTATCAGGAAAAGAATGAACGAAATTAATGACAAGGTCATAATGCTACAACGTGATACAACCGCAAAGGCAGAAAAATTAGTAAATGAAGAATCTGAAACGAACTCATACGAAAAGCAACTTCAGATAAGAGAATCTATAGACAAGTTAATAGATTTTGAAAATAAAGAGTACAAAAAATATGCTGCTGAGTGGAACAAACTTGCTAAAATGTACAAATCTCTTAATCAAACTAGTTAAAACAGTTTTTATATGTATTGCTTTTCATACAATTCATGATATTATAACCATTTATTGAGTTCATAGATAACATGGAAAAATAAAAATATTTTTGTATAGACTGAACAATAAATAAACCAACTAATGATAACTTGCTATTTATTTATTATTTAAAAAAACATTATTCACTTGTGTAACAAAAAAAATTAATAAATTTTTACAAAATTTTAAAGGAAAATCTCGCATGAGAAAAATGCTAAAAAAACAACCTTAACTTTGACTTTTGTAAAATTGACTAGTAATTTATTGACAAGTACTATAAGTTAACGATGCAATCAATATATAATTTTTGTCGTTAAAAGTCATTTAAATGAATAACATGCGTTTATAAGTGAAGTTAAATAATATTTGTATAAATCATTAGTGCAATCTACGAAAAATTTGATTTAAATTCAAAAAAAAGTTTTATAGCTCTAAAAACTTTACTCAAGTGTTTCATTTTTCCATATTTATAGTGCAGTCGAATACGAAGCAAATTCATTCCACAAGAAGATGTCAAAAAATATGAAGCTCTCAAAGTATTTATTAAAATCATTTTCTTTAATATTCTTAGGCCTGGAAATTCACTGTGCAAGTTTATCAGAATACCATGACGAAGTTCGTAATTATCCAGAAATTTACTCATTATTTTTCGTTACTTTCTTATTTATGCCATTATTTATAGTAATTTCTTTTTATCTGTTCATTTATTTTTTCATCACAGTATTTCTCTTTATCATAGCACTATTAATTATTATAATAGCAGTTATTATTTTTTATAGCTGAGTACCGATATTTATTCAATTGGACCCAAACTAAGGGAGTTAAATGATAAGATCATAAAGTTAAAAAGTCACGAGATTCAAGTTGATGTGAAATTTTCGTGTCCAATTTCTGACGATACTGCTAAGAGTTCTGCAAACTTGGTAATTAGACATTTTATTCAAAAAAAGTTTTTCTTTCGAATTTAAAGTAGTAAAAAAAATTAAATTTCGAATGTATTTTTTTTTTTTAAATCATGTATTGTTAATCAACACTGTACTGTATCACCCTAGCGCAATAGCTTACTTAATTTTATACTTATTAAATTTTACTCAATTGACTTATGATACTGAAGATGAAAATATTTTAAAGAACGCAATTAATTCATAAAAAATGTTTCAGGATATGGATAAACATTTAAAAAGAAAGTTATGTTATGAAAGTTTACTCGATAAAATTGACTCAGTCAGACGAAAAATAGTAGATCTTGATAATACATACGAAGATATTGAAGAAACTGAACGATTTTTCAAAAAAGATCTCTCAAAAATTGCTGAAAAAATTTCAGAAGATCAAAAAAGTTTCATAGAAGGTTCAAAACGACAATTTTCAGAACAGGAAGATGATGCTTATTTTTCGTACAGGAGAATACGCCGAGACCTTAAAAATAAATATAATCTGCTTGTGGTATGAGTTTATTTATTATTAAGTTTAAAATTCTGGTAGAAAAACTTTCAAAGTTCTCAATCGAATTTTATTTTGTATAAGCTTTTTCATTTTAGAAAAAATTTTCTTTTTTTTTCGATTGATAAAAATTAAATTAAAGAAGAAAAATTTTAAACTTTTTCAATGTTTTGATTAAAAGTTAGTTTTTTTATTAAGTTATAAATAATGATGAAATAATTTCAGGATAAGTACACAGATTTTATAAGAAATAGTAGCAAAGCGAATGAAGTCTCCTTCTTAACAGCTAACTCTGACTACTCTCAACTCAATAATGTTGTTGAGAGTTCAAAGATACCGGTAAATATTAACTTTGAATATTGCCTTTATTTGTATAAGCGCTGGACTGACTATCTTATAATAATTAATTTTTTTTACAATCTATAGCAAAGTTACAACCGGATGCTAGTAAAAAATAATGATATACAAAATTTTGAAATTTTAAAACAAAAAATTGAAATGATAAAACAGAAAATATTGGACTTAGATAGTAACTACGCAAAACTTCAAGGTGGAAAAATAGCAGCATATATTCGAGTTATCGAACAGCTGGATGATAACATTTCCGAAAATAAAAAAAATTTGCTAGAACATGAAAAGGAAAGATTG
Source organism: Encarsia formosa (assembly GCA_038277355.1). Taxonomy (NCBI): domain Eukaryota; kingdom Metazoa; phylum Arthropoda; class Insecta; order Hymenoptera; family Aphelinidae; genus Encarsia; species Encarsia formosa. Next base: position 10,882,314 of record CM076188.1, read on the forward strand.
TTAGAAGAAAAAAACATTGAATATAATTCATATAAATCACAACGTGATGCCCTCAACAATGAACTTAAATCACTAATGGTCAACTAAAGTTTCAATAAGAGTTTTAAAAATTTTAATATTAATTTCCTTTCAATAAATATTTTACAAAAAATATCATAAATTTACAGATGAGCTATGACTATTATTTCAAAAATATCATCAATAGTAAGAGCAATGAAGCTCGAGCTCGTACAATGGACAACACTAAATTCGTAAAACAACGACTGCGAGTGTTCAACCAACAACTAGAAAATTTAAAAAACGATATGAAAAAAGCAGTATATAGGTTGAGAGAATCTGACCAGGTAATTAAATAAAAAAAGCCCTTTATTAATCAAAAACTATTGTGTAAAAAGAAAAAATTGAAAAATTTTAACATAAATAAAGTAATTGCAGTAAATATCATTTTCCAGACTAACGAGTTATTAAAAACGAATGAAGAATTATTGAAATTGTCTAAAGACATAGATTTTGCGAAGACAAAACTGGTAGAATTTGATGGCAGATTCGCAAGCATCAAAGATTATCAGAATGCAATTTATAATGAGTTGTTAAGCTTGGCTGAGAAGATCTCGGAGGATGAACCAGATTTTATAGAAGCTGAAAAGAAAAATCTATCTGATGCACTACGAAAGGCTCATAACTGGTATGACGCCGAGCAAAATAATCTCAAAAACAAACATAAATTATTTTCAGTATGTATAGCAAAATTTATTTAAAATTCAGTGCTTCAAACATTAAATGCCCACATCCTATTACAATATTTATTAAAAAAAAAATTTTTTCAGGAAAAATATGAAAACCTCAAAAATAAGGTACATGAGAAAAGTGAAGTTTCTTTTTCATCAACATCTGATGTGGATTCAATCATAAAAAGAATGAATGAAATAAATAATTTAGTTGCCGAGTTGCAAAACATTACATCTGAAAAATTAAAAAAAGAAAATAGTGAAGCAATGAAGGAAGAATTAATAAATACAGAACATGTGGAATATAAGAAATATTCTAAAGAGTGGCATGATCTTGCTAGAATATTGGAATCTTTAAGACACAAGAATTAAAAATTTCATTTTATATTAATTGATCGTCAATTGTATCATCTTTTTTTTATAAAGAAATATCTAAACTCTATGTGTAGTATGTGTCTAGTAGCTCAAAGAGTCATCTAATGCACATACATTATTAAAAAAATTTGAAATTATAAAAATCGAAGTGAATTTGTATAATACTATTGCACTCATCTTAAGTTCATGTTGAAAAAAATGTTGTTACTTATATGCTGTATTGATACATTGCTAGTGTATATAATTTTTATTCAAAACATTCTATTTTAGTTTTCAATAACAGAATTAATAAATGTAGCTCACTAGAGTTGTTGACAGCATTTTTTTCAAAAGCCTGCAATAAAATCTTAAACGATAAATTGTAAGTTATTTTGACACGTGGCTTTGCCATAAATAATATTTCAGCTTATTTAATGCCTTTCACATATTTTTGTTTTGAAACAATTCAATAAGTTTTCATAAATAAATTCACTGATCGCATTTTATGATTAAAATTTTTACCTGACATTTTGTATACTTGGCAATATTTTAAATTCAATCTTGCATGCATTCAAGTTGGCATTTTGACCAAACAACACATTTCTAAACGCAGTACTCCAGTTCCTTTTGAAAAGTATACTCAAAAGCAGAATTAAAATATACGAATCCAGGAATCATAATGTATCTCAATTTAAATTTGAAAATTACAATTTTTTTACTTGCAATTAATATTAAAAATTCAGTAAGTAATAAATACTAAAAATAATTATTTTGAATACAATTTTTTTTTTTTAATATTTACTTTAAATATGATTTTTGTTTTCAAAAATTTGTGAGCAATTAAAAGATTTATTCGTTAACATACTTTGTTATACAGATTTTTTGAAACTAACTTTGTTTATCACTCTTCCAATATTTTTAGTTATCTTTTGACGATGAAACTACTAATGCAGTGGAAGAAGATCTAGAATGGGTAATATGAATGCTTTTAAAAAAAATTTAGCAAGTGTACACTGATTATTTTATTAGAATTTATTTTACTTTCGACCACAGCGTTTATTTAAAGTATTTATTAAAATAAAATTTTTTTGATTGATTGTACTCATTGATTCTGAAGATTTTAAATATCCATGAATTTTAAGTTATTAATCTGGTAGTATAAAGAGTCTATCAAAGATAATTTGAAAAAAAAATCTGAACATTTATAAGTTAAGTTTGATTTCTTTGATTTATCCACAGCTAGTTATTAAAATTGTTTTGAAATCATTTAAAAAAATAATCTTTTCAGAATCGTTTTTAGACTCAAACCAATGACACAAATTTGTTTTTTTACAATTACAAAAAATATTGAAGTATCTAAAATGTGGAAAATATATGTCATTTCATTTGTAATATTTTTAGAATTCCTTTGATATGCCATCAAACGGAGTAAATCCTCGAGTAGGTGCAGATCAGGTAACCAATTACGTATCTTTTTTGTTAACTATTACTATTTAAGTTCAATTAAATAAAATTACGAGTTCTAACTTCAATTTTACGTTTTATATTAATGGATAAACTATAATTTGGATTTAAATCATATTATTTATAAATAGTAGTTTGAATACATGGTTAAATAAAAACTAATTTTCATATGTTAAATTCATGATTTAAAAAAAAAATTTAAAATAATTTTCGACCGCGCAGCGAGGTACTGCAGAGAGACAAGTAATAATTAAACACGTACGAAAAAAATTTATCACCTGTCAGTGATATTTTCTGCGAACAAAAACTTTCGTATGCACGGAGTGTAAACCGAACGACATTTATTAGTTTATAAATTTTTTAGCACAAAAACTATTTGATCATTTTTTCAATGCGCATATTTTTATGAGCTTGAAAGCAGAAATTTAAAGTTCATTAAATTTATTAATCTTAAATTATGTATTGAAATTTTTTTTCAAAGTACTAAATATTATTTGGTAAAATTAAAACAAGGTATAAAAGTATTTTTTTTCAATTTCACAATTCATTTTATTATAAAATAACTCTCATATGTCAACACCTTTGAAAATAATCAAGATCTTGCATCGTTATTTATTTTAAATGTAAATTTTTATTTTTAATATAAGTTTTTTATTTAAAATTATTCCGGGAACTTATACTCTGTAATCAAGTAAAAAAGCATCAGGAACCTCTTACATACTTCTTAAAATTTTTTATAATGTAATTAAAATTTCTCAAATTATTTAGCAAAGTTATGAAACGCTTCAAAATTCAAGGGGCAATAGTGAGACAGAAATTGATTTCTTAAGAGGGCGATTAGAATCCATACGACAAGAAATGATTAAATTAGATGATAATTATCGATTACATAAAGAACCAACAGATTATGAATTTCAGCGAAAACGTTTATTTGATGAATACAACTTTATGAGAGTAAGTATAACTGTAAGGCTTACAGTAAACATTATTACAAATATTAATTTTTGTTTTAATAGAATATATATTTAATATGACAAATCACAGGAAAGTTAAACCGAATAATGCACTAATTGTTAGCTGCGTTTGAAAAATAAATAGCCAATAACAATTTTTTTTCAAACAAATTTATAATTTAAAAATAATTTTTAGGCACGGTTTGATTATTTATATGACTCTCTCTACTCGAATAAACATGCAGTTTTTATTGAGAAAAAAATAGAAGAGCTGAATGGTCTTATTGAAAATTTAACAAATAACATGGAAAATACAAGTGAAGTAGCTGGGAAAAATTTAGAGATGAAAACTTTTTTGACGCAAAAGTTGCGAGATTTGGATAGCAAATACAGTTGGATTGTTGATTATTTGAATTCAACTCTTGAAGAGTTATCCTTTTTAGAAAAAACTCCAGGCGCTCAGAAAGGCTTTATAGAAATCAATCGAAAAAAATTGTTACAGATGCGCGGACGTCTCTATAATTTATATACAGATAAACAACGAGAACTCAAAGAAGAGTTTGAATTACAAGTATGATGTCAAATCTTGTTCAAGCACTTGTTTTGATTAGAATGTTTTAATTAATAAAAAATTCCTTTATTATTACACCACTTTCAATTAATTTTTTTAACATTTAAATATTAAAATTGAAATGATAATCATATTATTTATATATTGTTATTTTATTCGAGGTCTTCACTGCACAATCAATCAAATTAAATCACATAAGTTAAATAACATTCGATCCCAGAGTGAATAAATTTTATTTTTCAGAATAATCTTGAAGTTAATGATGACCATTATGTTGCTCCTTTTCATACTACTAAATCTGCGGAGACAGTAATAAATGACCCACAAAAAAACTTACAAAGGTAAACAAACGTGGGGAGATTTTTTTAATGAAAAACAATTTAAATAAATTGATTTAACAAAAAATAGTGATATCATTTAATAGATTTTATAAGCTAGAATTTTTGATAACATGTCATATTAAAAACAGAATTTAAAAATTAATTGCTGTAACAAATTTAAGAAAATAAAATAATTATTTCAAAAAGTAACAAAAAAATTATTTTAATGAGTTGTGTATTTAAATTTAAAAAATAAATTGAAATCAATATTCATAAAACCTGCCCATGAAGTTCATATTCAGAAGAAAATTTATTAACTTTAACCGAGACTTTAACTTTGTGGGCAGATTTTATGAATATTGATTTCAATTTATTTTTTAAATTTAAATACACAACTCATTAAAATAATTTTTTTATTACTTTTTGAAATAATTATTTTATTTTCTTAAATTTGTTACAGCAATTAATTTTTAAATTCTGTTTTTAATATGACATGTTATCAAAAATTCTAACTTATAAAATCTATTAAATGATATCACTATTTTTTGTTAAATCAATTTATTTAAATTGTTTTTCATTAAAAAAATCTCCCCACGTTTGTTTACCTTTGTAAGGTTTTTTGTGGGATATCACTTTTTTTTGTCGTAAAATGTTCACGTTGTGCCCATTATTTAAATTATTTCCTACATGTGCTATTGAACATGTTACTTTGTAAGAATGTCCCGCAATCTTTAAAAAGTTTTGGTGTGCGCCATTTGTACCCATGTGGTCCGATCATACTCAAAATGAAACTGGAACTATGGGACACCAAAACAAACATTTTCCCGTTCACTCGGTTCAATTTGGTTCATTACGTCGCGAGAAATCCTGCGCACAATATTATTTTATTTTTGTTTTGTTCAGCTCGAAAGAATAGTTGAGCATGAAAAAAACGGACATTTTTAATATTGCTCAGATCGACCTCGGAACATGTTCAAAAGGTGTTTTGTGATCTGAATATTCGATTTACGGTGGGTTGCATTTTTTGTTCTGGCGAATTTATAAGGCCCTCCCGTTATAGTAGGTCGGTCGTGCCTAAAAATTAATCGTAAATTATTCAATGACTACCTTTTTTAAAATACATATTTTCTTTTGCTCTCTGATTTTACTGCGACTGATGATTGTTCTATCTTTTTTATTCTCCAACCAAACCCGTTACCAGTGTCTTTTATCGTTCAAAGGTTAATTCTAATTTTTATTAATTATTATTTAATTTTTTTTTTTTTTCTTCATTTTCGTTTATTTATGAAAACAAATTTTCATAAACGTTAATTAAATTTATTTTTTTAAAAAATTAAAAAAATCATGATAGCGCCATCTGTTGAAAATGTTGGGAGGTGCCGATCCCCGATCCAACGTTGGTGGGGACCTCAAGTGCAGACTGAGTAATGTGCAGACGTCTCATTATTAGACTAATTGTTACAGAAAAGTAAATACCACAATGTAGTATTTTTTTTACCGAATTTTACACTTATAGGATTAAAAGTTTCAGAAAATTATTAAAAGAAAATGAAAATAAGTAAAGTAAAATTTCAAAACTTACATCTGTTCTCATTAGTTTTCTTCAGTTCTACTTGCGGTTATATCAACTTCTTATAATTATTTTATAAAACATTTTATTTTATTTTTGAAAATTCGACAAAAATATTACCACAGTCTAGTATTTGCTTTTATGTTATAAATATTCTGATAATGGGTCGTCTGCACATTACCCAGTCTGCACTTGAGGTCTCCCCCCCCAACGTTGATTCCACGGACGCTACTCTAGCGATCCGTAATAAGTGTTTTTTGTGGAAAGTCCAAAAAAAGGCTGATTTCAAAAACGCGAATTAAAAAATAAGAAAATTTAAAAAATATATGCTTCAAAAACAATCCTCATCTCTTCGGTAGTGAAAAGTAGGCGTACTCTAGAGGTTTAATGATGCAGGTAAGGTGTTTTAATTTTTAAATAATTAATTAATTGGGGTTAGTAGGGTTAAGGTAGCTCCAGTAACTGTAAATAAAGCACGGCAGCTGGCTACTATTTTGGCGGGAAAAAAATCTCCCCAAGCCAGCTACCGCTGGCTTTGATATGAATGAAATTATTGATTCAATAACTAAACTACATCATGATACACAAAAAGAAATAAGAAAAACAAGAAGTGAAGGTGCTAAGATAAAATTACAAGAGGATGAGAATGAAAAAATTACTCGGTAAATCTGTAAGAGTGAGGTTAGCTCAAATCCACTCGAAGCCTAGTAAAAAGTGAGCCACTCTAAGCTAAGAGTGGCTCACTTTTAACTCGATTCGAGTAGATTTTCGTACTTTTCACTCGAACAAATTTAGAAGGTAAAAAATTATTGGAAGAATGGCATAGTCTTGCTAAAAAAAAACGATACTTTTACAAACAAGAGTTAAAATTTAAGGTTAATTACTGCACTTGGTTTCTTTTGCACAATCATATGTAAAAGGCAGTAAAAACAAAAAAAAAATTCGATAAATGTTTTTTCTTTTAACAAAATGGAATAAAAATTAAAGAAAATTAAAAGTTCTAAAAATATTTTGATACGTAGATGTACTAACAATGTAAATTAGTATCTGATTGCAATATGAACTCTTATCTTATAAAATTTATATTTTTGATAATTATATAATTTTTGATAATTATATATAATTAATAAAACATGTAAAAATCAACAACTCCATACTTTGCGTCAACAACTGTTTTTTTAAATTCGGTTGTTCCGATTTATTAATCTTGATTCAAGAAAAATTTTTATAATAGTTATTTTATTTATTTACAATACTTTTTTATCTAATCAAAATTTCAACAAAAAATAATCAATCTTCTTCTTAGATTTATGATTTTTCTCACGTGATACATCAGATATAAAAATGTTAATGTGATTGACACCGATGTTACTGTATTGATCAATAGAAAAAAAGTTTTATCAAATTAAGAAGTTGTGGTGAATTAGAAGAAGTCACAGATGCGCCACCATCTTTAATATCACGCTTGAGTACGCAATTTTTGTATTGCTAAGAAATATTGAACGAGTGAAGAAAAATATTAACCCTTAATTGAAAGTTTAGTAAATAATTCATCAGATAAATCATAACAACTAAATTAAAAAAAATGTAATCCTAATATAACGAATTTTTTTATCTAATTAAAATAAATTTAAAAAATAAAAACGTAATTTGAAGTAGGTATTTCTCTTTTTTTTTGACATTTTTCAAACGCAATTATAATCGTATTGAAAAATTCTTTGTGGTCGAAGGACGCCAGTCGAGCTTAATTTCACGGCAATCGCATACTTTAGTCTCCAATACACGACGCGAATCCATCATTTTCTTTCACCTAGCGTTTTACCTCTCTTATCTCGTCATCGAAGACTTTTTCCGACGACGACACTCAGCAACAAAGGTCCTTCGAAGGGTGGGGGGTCGGGGTAGCTGAGCCACTTATTACGGATCTCTTTATATTACGCGCGACATCGATCATCTTTGCTAACGCGCCTGTGATCCCTTCTGCCCTTCTTTCCAAGGGAAATTATTGCCTCTATAGAAGGTTTTTATATTCGGTAGAAGCAATCTCGTACCGGGCCACTTTGGTTTGATTCGAAGAGTATCTGAATTATTTTATTTTATTATGTCTTGGACATGACTTTAGTAGCCATGGTTCTATTATCCAAATCTTTATATTACTCTTTTAGTAGATTATATTTTATACTTCATTTTGAAAAAAGCTCAAAATGAAAGTATCAAAAAAATCCAAATTGTAAACAAATAGAAATAAATACAAAAAAAAGGTTCAAGTATCCAACCAAACAAGTTTGATCTCAGCTTTTTACTATAAAATTTACTACTTTAGTTTGAAATTTACATAAATATAAGCTCTGCATATCCTTGACATTCTCCAGCAAAATCCAATAAAACTTCATCATCATCATTTTAACAACTTGATCTAACAGTAAAAAAAAAAAAAGGCATGCAATGGGCAAAGCAGCACGAAACAATGATATCCATTATGTTCTGGCAGTTCTCGTGCACCCTGGAGAGCGACCGGCCGGGGGTGGCGGGCGTTAAATACCCCGTGTTTACTCGCTTTGCTGAAAGGTTTGAATGCCGGGTGCGTGTGTGCCCTCGGCTTAGCGCTGCAATATATCGGAGTTCGAGCAGCTCTCGAATGTAGAAGCAAGGTTCTGTACTCCCTTACTGCAGCCTGTCTTACTCCGGGCCGTCATCCCCCCCCCCCCCCTTCCATTTCTGTCTCGTGCTCGTGCACCTCCTCCTCCTCCTCCACGAGGAACGTCACGTGAGGGTTTACAATGCTAAGTATCTAAAGTGCTCGTATACGCTCGCTAGCGTTGCCTCGTATCAGTCGGCAGATCATGTACATTCTAAAATAGGTTCAAATGTCATTGACACACTTAGCCCCGGTACGCTTAGACGTGTTGTAACTACGTTTGTAGCTCCCCTCGCCCCTCACGTATTATGCATAATTTCGATTCATAATTTTGTAATCTCCAACCGTATTTCACTTAATCGCTCGTGGGTCCTTTAATGATCAGTCGGAGTTATACTGTGGATTGTAAAGCTAGTCTTTCGGTTGATGAAATAATCATGAGGAAGATTAACCTATTTATTGTGACGTTTGATTTGGCTTTATACGAACTATACGACATAAGCTTATAAATGATTCTGTAATAGTTTATCCTAAATTTCAGCGCGGAAATTTTTGATGATACGATTGCTTTCACTAAGATAATCAAATCATTAATTTGTTCCTCATTGTCATGTAATTCAAAGGTTTGGATTGAGTAATTCAGTCAATTAAATGTCTTTAAAAAGTCTGTATGGAATAAATTTTCAAGAACTTAATTTTTCAATCAAATTTTTCCACTTCATTCAAACCCGTAAACAGTATTAAAAGTCTTCAAGTTCTAGTTTAACGAATGACCGAAGACTGATCTAAAATTCTAGTTTTATTTTAAAGAATAGTATTTATTTATATTTAATAAATCTTAAATACAATGTTAAAATCTTAATTATATTTTTCAAATGGATAGCTTTAAGAGATTAAGTTCAATAACGTTTTAATGAGATTATAAATGAATTATTTGAAAAAAAAGTTACAATGTATTATTGATGATTATGAAGGATTCTCGAAAGTGCGGACCATTCAGAAAAGTTCCATCAAAGTGCTACGGATAAAACAAAAGCGCAATTAATAAAACTTCATTAACGTCGGAGAATCCGCCATCTGGGGGTACATAAACACGGAATCCCAGTAATATTTCAACGCCTTCCGCGCACTCCATCCCCGCTATGGGTTGCACTCGATGAAGTCATTATATTACGGAAGGGAGAGCTCGCCGCGCCGGGCCGGGGGTAAATCGCCAGAGAAGGCGCAAACATTCCCTTAATATCGCTTTATAACGCTCTGCGAGAGAAAGAGAGAGAGAGAGAGAAATAAAGCCCGGTCATTTGTCAGTTGAACCCTCGCGGTGATAAGGGACGGGATATATCTATATCTGAAGTTGCGATGCGCCGTTCGGCAATTTATAATTTGCCGGGGACTGCCAAAGGATCGCCCGGCACTCCACTTGTTTTATCCCTCTAATGGCTCTTTGTGAGTTTCGTCGATGTTCTGTTTCTTTTTTTTTTTTTTTTTTTTAAGTTTCGATGTAATGAAGAGCTGAGCTGCTAAGTTTGAGTGAGTTTATAAAATAGAGGGGAGAAGAAGAAAGTTTTTCACAGATGGATAATGACACCTCCTACTTTTTTTTCTCATTCAATTGTCGTAGATTTAGGGGATGGCTCGGTAAGATAAACTCAATTAAAATGTTATCTTAACTTTAAATCCATTAAAATTAATTACCATCGAAAGAGCTGAATGAGTCAAGTGTTTTTGAAATATTTTTTAATTATACTATCGCTGATGGAATTTCATTTTGAAAATTAATCGATTTTGCATGAAAAATACAATCTAAAAAAAAATTCAATATAATAAGTATCGATATTAATAATCAAGAACCTACTTGAGCATAGTGAATACTGATAAGAGAAAATTAATTTTGATGGTTTTTTTTTTTTTTTTTTTTTCATTTTTCTAAAAAAAGCGCTTTTTAGACTACCATCGTTCTCCTAATCAGCTAATTCAACTCAGTATTAAAAGTAAAGTATTTCTAGCTGGGTAATTTTCCGCTGATAAAACTACAGTATTTTTTGTTTATAATCTTATGCCACTCTATCATTTACTATATATTTGTTATAAGTTTACGTAGAAAATATCTCGACTGGTCTAACCTATGCTAAGAGATGAATAATAATAGTAACAATAATGAGAAGTTCAATTCAGATGATTTGATGCTCATATGCAGGTAGACTTTAAATACCTACTACGACTTTGTTTTTTCCTATTTAAACAAGGAAATCAATCATGAGAAAAACTGTCATGAAAAACATGCTTTGAGCTCGGTTTGACCTTCCTGACTTCCCAAAATAATTTCGCAAGGCGTCAACCGAAACAGCCAGGAAACCGGGTAACTACGCGAGCCCAACGTACGCTCTTTTTCGGGGGGAGAGCCTGGTCGCTGCCCCTGGGTCTTATCGCTTTATGAGGCATGCTTCCCTCTTCAAAGTACACAGTCGAAAGATTCGCGGATATGAAAGTCAAGACTCGAATGGAAGAAAAAAAGGAAGGAACGGGCGCCCGCTGCCGGTTCGGTGCGTTTGCTTTGGTGGAAGTTTACCCCTGCGTAAGAGTTTAATCGGTCAGAAATTCTGTGCTGAAGAGTTTGTTTGTCTTTCTTTACGCGAGGGGTCTTTTTTACTTTTTATTTACAGATAAAAACGATGATATCAGACGCAATTTTTTTTTCGGGTGAAGCTTGTCAGCCGGTTCCTGTTCAAGTGAACTGCTGAAAAAAGCTTGGCTTGTCAGCAGCATAAAAAATTTAGCCTCAATGACTACCAAAAGGAATAATTATAGGTCATACTAAGAAAGCCACAAATTTTTATGTATTTTCATAGCTCGATTAGTAAAATTTTAATATTAAAAAATGATTTTAGCTTGTAACAGTATAGACAATATCATTAATAAAAAAAAAGCAAATACCCAAATGTTTTTGAATGGAAATAACGTAACTTTGTATTTATCATTTTTGCGTAACATCAACACACGCTCGGTTTTTTTCGAATTTTTAAATTAGTCGTTTAGTTGCAGAAAATCGAATTAAAATTTTTCTTAAAATTTGATCATTTTTTCTTTTTATCTTTTTTTTCTGTTTACTAAAATTCTAAATTTTTTTTCTTATTACTTTAATCTATCCTTTGAAAATCAATGAATACTTTGAAGTTTAAATATTCTATCTACGTTTGCTCAAGTGCAAACAAAGTAAATCATTCTGTCTAAAGCGTGATAGCCTCGTGTTACTATAAGCCGCTCTTTTCAAATAGCAACTTGAGTCAAAATTAACAAGTTCAATGGTAAAAATTTAGTTTAACCGAACGGTTAGTGTGTGTATAGCATGCTGCTTCAGTTTCAATAGTTTCTTGAAAGATAGGTAACTGTCAAAATTCATCTGCAAAACTAACAATCTTCTCAAAATTTTTTCAATAAAAGTTACAATTAACAATGTATTGCTGGTTTTATATTTTAACGATATTCATTGTTGCCACAAGTCATGTTATTTCTACAAATGAAGTGCACGATTCTAAAGAAGCGATTGTAAGCCACAGTGAGGATGCTTCTTACAATAGTCCTTATAATCTTAGAAATTCAAAATTGAGCAGGAAATCGGTCAAACCTGTGACTAAGGTATCAGAGAATCGGCTCAAGAGAAGAACAAGAACGAAAGACGATAGTAACAGTAGATATATGTCAGTTCCTGAATATTCGTCTGAACCTCCAGCTTTATCAAAAATTCTGGATTACATACTAGTAAATTGGATCTTACCTCTTCAAGAAATAGTTAAGACTCGAAAAGGACGATCTGTTTTGAGGAGATGTGCTGAGGAAGCTCTAGAATGGATCATGTGCGCTTTTTATCGTTATGATCATCAAAGTTTTCGAATGCTCATACGAACATTATGGATGCGTAGAGCTCAACAGCACTTTAACGATTGTAATAGAACTGATAGATCTCCTTACTTACCTTATTTTTACACTGCAAACTTAACTATCCCTCAGCCTCACACAGTGAAATCTCTGTATCGTACCCATATGGCGTCTCTTAATGGTTCCAAGCCCCGATCTTGGAGTGAACGCAACCCAACAGTTTCAATGCAAGATTTATACAGTGAATTAAATGTTCATCGTACGGATAGTATCGGCAATGATTATGAAAATGATATTTTTTCCGAATATATGAAACGAGGTGTAAGAAGTGCGGATCTGTATTTCGAAAAACATAATGATCAGCTGTACCGAGTAATATTTTTTGTTCTTGAGCTGCAAGCAAGAGGTATAATTAGAGACGAAGACGACATTTACAGCGGAGCCTTGCCGCCTGATGTTATGCCTTCTGAACTGCAAGAAATTCTTTACAATGATAACTTGTACAGCTTGTATCTTTTGAGGTTAAAAGAAATTTACGGAAAAATAAATGGCGACAGACTCAGAAAAAATATTGCTACAAAAGCTAGAGTGTGGGAAGAAGATTTAATTGAGTTGTTAATAATGGAACGTCCTACAGATCACGTCTATTTCATACCAACGACTAATGGAACTTCAAGTACAGTCACAAGTTCGCTTTTGATCAGCAATGATGATGAAACTTCGCTTGAAAATACAGATAATGATGAAAAACTTTTTTCTAACTATTGCAAAAGACGTTTTTTCAAACAGTCCATTGCTTTTCCTAAAAGTTGTTGTTTTCACAATAATTCTAACCCTCGTAATTTTAATAATTTGACTGAATCATGTCTCAAGCAAAAGTTTGATTACAACGTAACAAGCTCAGACGACTTGGTTTTTTCTACTTGCAGCTTATTACGTAAAGCTCAAAAGAAGAATTAATATTGATTCATCACATTTTTCATTTGGCATGAAAATACTTCAATAGTAAAAATTGGAAAACCAAAATAGTTAGTATATTTATCGAATTATTACCACAACAAACAGGGTGGTCATTGAAACTGCTGTAATTTTATGTAAATAAAAAAAATGTTTATCATAAATAATGTAATATTGCTAAATAAATTACTTCGTTACGTTTCTTCGAATGCATAAATTTTATTTTAGTTCATACTACTTTTCTTGAATGACGCGTATACAATATTATATCCTATTATACTTAACTCTCTTACTTTAAATTAAAAACTTTCTATTGTAAAAAAATACCCGCAAAAATTTGTTGGAAAGAATTTTTTAATTAAAGTTATGTAAGTAGCTTTAAATATAAAGTAAACCAAAAAAAAGTTGAAAGCTTACAAGATCAGGTATTACAGACACTTTAATAATGTTGCTCTAATTTAGTAAACACCTCGTGCAGGGTAAAGCGTATCGAAAATTTTCATGACCCAATAATTTTAATTTAATTAAAAGATTCTTAAAACATTTTTACCTTGAGCACCCTCATCAGTGCCTGAGAATACTTCATCCTGAGTTTACAAACGCACGCAGCAGAAGAAAAAAAAAAAAAATAGAGGGCATTTCATTAGCGTAAAAAATTAATTTTTCCCTCGCGCAAACTAATATCATAATACGGAATAGGGGCAGCAGTAGCAGTGGCGTGGCATGCGAGATGAGGAAGAACGTCTACGTGAAATCAAAACGTAAGCACAACAGCGGTGTGAATAATGCAAAAGAATAAGGAAACTCATTTGCGCGCTCGTAAATATATTGTCCGAAGCGCCCGGGCCGCCCCGGGTTAAAAATTTCATCTTGCCCGCACTGCTTCTTTAATCAAATCAGTGGCAAGTACGCCAGTAAGATAACTTCGAGCTGAAAGATGTAAGAGGCAATTTAAAAAACACACGCGCGTTTATGCCAATCTCGAGGGTAAAAAAAGGTTGGCGGAGTGTATGCCTCTCACGCGCGACTTGAGAAATATCCCTCAGAGACATTAAGAACGACCGCTGTTTCCACCTAGCTTTTGCATGCGAACAGTCAAAAAAAAAAAAAAAAAAAAAACGCCCCGACGACGTTGATAAAGAAGCCGTGAGAGCGAGATAACACCTGGACCTTGAATATTTAAATTTGCAAATGGCCAATCCTGTCAGTTGCGATAACTTTTGCTGAAAATAATAAAAAGCATGACGATGCGGAAGAGCGCTATTGGCTGACTATTTTCAATAATAAAAATGCTCTCTGAACATACACGTCCAAATAAGTATATAAAAGAAAATCGAGAAAGTATTAGAGATAAAAATTCTACAGAGTGGATGAAAGTGCGAGAGAAAAGATTGAAAACAAAAATAGAGCTGTGAAAAAAGATTTTTCATTAAAGCACCCTATAATGCTCATAAGCCCTTACAATGAAAGCTCCGAGCTTTGAAAAATTGTTCTTACTTATTAGAAAAAAATGAAAGGTAGTATTTAGCATTGAAAACAATATCATAAACTGACGTGAATATAATCAGATAATTAAAAAAGTACAAAAATTATTGGATTAATTTCAAATGCTTCATTTTTATCTAGTAAGGCATTTAAATCTTTTATTGTTTTTGTAAAAAAAAGCTTAATTTTGCCAGAATTTTTTTTCAGATAAAAAAAGAGCGTGAAGAAAAAAGTTTGCGAGAGAAAATTAGGAATAACGGAAAAAATAAGACATTCAGACAATGAAAAAAAAGAGCGAAAGTGCGATGATAGTAAATCAAAAAAATATAGAAAGCAGGCAAAAGTTAGAGGCTGTAAGAGGAGATAAAAGAGGGACGTTCAAGTGTGAGTTAAAGAAAAAAAAGAGGCGTCACAAGAGAGAGAGAGGGAAAAAAGTTAGAACACAAGAAAGACAGAGGAGACGGGGGTAAAATTGTCTGGAGAATCCTTCAAGGAGCCCCTGCTCGTTATTTTCTCCCCAACGCGACGAATGCATTTCTTCTCCCGGGAACTTCGTTATCTTTCCTCAAGTAAATCCAGCGCGGTTGAGACCGACGCGTACGTAAATTTGTACTAAGGGCTGATATGCATACAAGCTCGACCGATGTTCAAACCAACTTGTGATTTATTCAGACACTGCGGTACCTTACCAATTTAATTATACGATATTGGTACAGTATAAAATACAATTTTCAATATGAAAATTTTAAATCTTTTTAAAAGTCTTGTGTGAACTTTTATTACTGATAACGTTTCTTTATTATGTATAAGTACATTGAACAATCAAACATAAAATACTATTTTTTGATTCGTTTAATAAACGTTTGATGAAATTTTATCGAACTCAAGCAGTATTTTCTTTATATCTTGTTGATTGGTCTCCAAATTTTCTAACCATTTCCAAATATCAAGTTTAATTCACATACTGCCTTAAATTGAGGACTATTTATTTAGTGAATGAAAAATTCAATTTATGAAAGTTTTATATCAAAGGAGTCCCATTGGCATCGAAACTAGGAATATGCTTCAAGTTAATGGATGTGTCAGATCTTTCAATATCAACTGTTCCTTGAGTAAAATATTACTTTATACGTTGAAAATAAAAAAAAAGTCAATTAATTAAAACATTCTTACAACGTAATTTTAAAGAACTTGCGAGCAGCCTTGATCGAACCAATCAGGTAATAAAAAGTTTTCAAAGGACCTCTCGCACGCTCAATTTTAAGTCCCCGCCAAACTTCGCTCACCCTCCGCAGGGACCAACTTTCCCCAAAAACACTTTCACCCCCTCGGCTCTGAAGAGTCCTGAGCTAGCTTTCGCAAAATTGAATGCAAATACAAGACGCGCAATAATACGACGGCCAAACTCGGCCCCCATCCCTCTTTCGGCTCGTTTGTTCAGCCGGAGTCACATCTTCATTTCTTCCGTACACACGAGCATCCCGGAATTAGACGGGAGGCGCTTCTTTAAATTGAAAAAAAAAAGAAGGGATGGCTTCTAAGCTTCTCTAAGTCTGCTCGATGACACTGACTCACTCGTTGGATGGCGCATTATTAATTCAACGGCGCGAATGGATACATCTGGGCGCAGATTAAACAGAGACTTTATTCTTTTCGACGAGGGAGCTAAGCGTTCATTGTCCACCGGGGGATGTGCGGAGGATCAAGACGCGGGATTGAATTCGGGCAGCAGCGCTACGGAGATAGGATTGTTTATCGCACTCGCGCCTTATTTCATCCCGAGAAGCTTGGCGATGCTTAATTTGAGATGATAAGAGTGTCGAGGATGAAGGACTTTCTCTGGGGTGAACTGAGTTTTTGATTAAATGGGCTTCATTGTTTCAAGAGACTGCTGGGAAAAGAAGAGGATCTCCCTTGATTGTGTTTATTTTTTCACCCTGTGAATTTTCTTTAGCTGTAAAAACGAACGAAATTTTCTTTTTTATTCAAAAGCTTATTTTATTCTACTGTGTTTATTTTTAAGATAATCTGTTTTAGTTTTTCACGAACTTTGACTGTTTATTTATCGTTATTATCTAATTTGATTCAAACAATTTATCTTATTTTTTTAAGTCAAATTGTATAAGAAATTTTACAAATATTGAACGCCAGCATCTTCCTTTAATTCAATAGTGAAAACGGTTACATTCAATATGTAACCAGCTTCAATGTAAAATTAATTTTTTGACTAAGTTCTGTACGTTATTTTAGTTCATTAAGTATGTAGACTCAGAATAACTATTTGTTGATCAATAAATAATAAAATCAGACAAGATTTTTAGAAAAAATTGTATCCATCAAATCTACAGAGTTTAATTATTTAAAAAATTTTCATATATTGTTGGGGATTAAAACAAATAAGTATCATTTAATTCTGAAGTAATGAATTTAATTGCAAAGAATTTTTTGAAGAACTATTGCAGTTATTCGGAAACTATAAACATGTCAATTGTTTTGGACAAACTATCAGCAAAATATCCCATAAAATTCTATAAACCCCATAAATATATTACGCGCAAAATGTTCCCCTCATAATAAATAACGAGTCCGAATGTCGCGAGTGAGAAGTATCGACGAACAAGCGTCCAAGTCGTCCCTTCTTTTCGAAAAGCACCGGAAAGAAATAACATCAACTACTACTGCTTGAAAGGACAATAAATTTTCAAAGCTCCTGACCGGAAAATTTCAAGCGCTAATATCGTTAATAAAATACTATCAATGAAATATTACGAAATTTTATTCACAATTTTGTCGGATGTGCACCATTTATTTTGAAATTTTTCGTTTCTCTAGTTTGTGTATGAGAGTGTGAAAATGAAAATGAAAGGACTTTGCGTATACTGAATAAAAAAGACCCCTCTGTAAAAAGTAAAGCCAATATTTTATGCGAGTCGTATTTACATACTACTATGATCTTAGCGAAAAAGAAGATGGAAGCTTTCAAAGAAAGATCTAATTTGCAAAGGGTCTTGTGCGACTTTTTTATTGGTTGCACCTTCAAAGGAAGAATCAGTGAAGCAAACCAAAGACTTATCTAAGGGGTCAAATGGTTTTTCATAACGTAAAACTTTAAAATAATTTCAAAAGCTGTAAATAATGAAATAAAAATTTATTAAAAAAAAAAAAAAAAAAAACTAACCTGTAAATCCTATAAACAAATTTTTTTATCACATAGGATTTATTTTTGTCAGCAAAATTACCTACAGACTTTGAACTTTTAAAACGTGATGAGCCTTATTTATATACAATTATACGACTATGAAGGTGATGACGCAAATCCACCCTTAAAGTAAATCCCGAATTTCAATAATAATGACCCTCGTAGAATTTCAAATTCCCAAAAAGATAAATATCAAACTCCGCCATTTACTCGACCGCACCCCCTCGAAGAAGAATCAAAAGAGCCTTCATCCAACCCTCGAAAAAAAAAATCTGGGAGGAGCGTCGAAACGGAACCAACGAGACGCGATTAACGCGGGCGTCGCGACGCCGGCCGTTACTCACCATCAACCCCTCGGTTAAAAAAAGAAGACGAAAAATAAAATAGAAAAAAAAAAAAAAGAGATTTCCCACTCGGAAGAAAATAAATACGTTCTAAAAGAAGGAACCATGCGAAATTTATATAGGCAGGCGCATCCATCAGAATGAGCAGAGCTTTCCCTTCCTGGCAGCTGCGCTGGGCGTGTTTGATTTTCGATGAAATTTTGCCAGAATGTTTTGCCGCCTCGGGGCTTCTCTGCCTGCTAACTCTATGTTTTCTCTTTCGCAAGAAAAAAAAAAAAGAAGATCCGAGATTATTGTTTTTGCGTTGAGAAATATTTTTGGTGAAGTTCGATAGAGCGCCAGGGCAGAAAATAAGCTCCGACATTATTTTCATTCAATTCAATGTGCTTGTAATAATACGCGCTTTTAAAAGCTTTTTTTATTGCTTTATTGCTTGATTATCATAAGAAATAAGAACAAAACGTAATCTTTTTTTAACACACTAAAGACTGCTTTTTAAAATTTGATATCCCAAAAAAGAGTTACAAAGTAAATCTGAAATTCTGATAAAGATATAATATGAAAAATTAAAATTGGTTCGAACGACCGAGTTAAATAACTATAGTTAAATAATAAAAGTTCAAAATTCGTAAGTTTTCAGCTCGAAAGATTTCAGTTTTGATGGCAAATCAGGAAATTTTAATTTTGAATAGTGTACTCCTGTACAACTAAGGGGCCGATTCGCTTCCACGAGAGATGGATGTTTCAGCACAGAACCGAAGTTGAGTGCCGAAACAATCCAACTCGAGTGGGAACGACAAGGTTACCTTAGTTGTACAAGACTATGCTTTCTTAAATTTTATAGATAATCACTATTACGTTTTTAAAATATTTCCTTATGTTTTCTCAATGGAAAAAAAACTGTGGGATTCGCCCGTTTCCAATCGTGTTTAGATGCTTCTTCATAAAAAAAAAAACTGTGGTAGAAAAGCCCGTTGTGGAAACGTGCCGTTTTCTCGATCAGATTTGAGAAAAAATAATTTTACATTGCAGTTTTTGAGTAGAAACCCGTGAAATATGTTGCAAGCACTTTTTTTATTCATTCAATATGCAAAAACAATAGTACCGTAATTTTTTCCATTGATATGAACGTAAAATCAATGAATTTAACGGTAGTAATATGACTTTAATAAGAAAAGCTTTACCTTGAATAGGACTAAAATTGAAAAAAAAATTAAAGTTCCAATTAATGTCATAGGTAAGACTCTGCAGTGCATATAAGCGTCGCTCGCAGGCTAATTGAAATCCAATCACGAGGATTAATAGCTTCAAAAGCAGCCAGAAGCTAGCTCCATAGATCCTCGGAAGGCTTCTGCACTAGGAGTCTCTCCTCCCTGCAGGGATAGCTATTTGGGTATTTAACTGCGAGCGTTGGTGGTGGCCAAGAGAGCCAACCGATGCGTGGGCGTGTCGCCATATTTTATGTTTAGCTGCCCAAAGCAGACGACCGGCCGGGTGACTCTGCTTTCGAGAGGATTCGAAGCTTGCGAGGAAAGCTCAATTGTTCTCCACCCCTTTAAGTATATGTACCCACGTACCGGGCTATTTACTGCCTTGGCAAAGAGACGTGCTGATACAAAGGAGGAGGGAAGGATATATCAGCTTTTTCAGCTGGGGATACTGAGCTCCATCGAAGTCTACCCTGTAGGGGAGGATTCTTTGTTTTCTCCAGGATGCACGGCCTTCGATTCACTTTATTCATGGGGAACGGGATATGATGGTGCTTAACGATATTTATATCCGGTCGTTATGCCAAAAATCGCGTTTAGTGACCCCCTGCGTCTTCACTTTTTTGGGGATTGAATATTTATTCATGACTATTGCGTACGATGTATCTTATCGTTGAGTGGAGTAAGAAACCGTTACACTCGGATGATTTCTGAACTAATATTATGAAATGATCATTAAATACCATATGTGTAAATTTTTATTTTTTTTAATTATCTTTTATTTTTTTTATATTACATTAAATAAATTAGTTTTAAATATATATACTTTATACTTTAATTAAATTTAAGCATAAAGGATTGTTTGGTAAACTAAATTAATACAAATCTTTTCTATAGACTCGCTTCCACGCGTTTTCTTACGCATCAAGTATCAAAAACTCTCGATTTAAGTGTATAACATCATACACTAGTTGTGGAACATATCATTATTCTTATTCTTACCATCAAGCCCAAAGCTAGCTTAAAACTATTATTGAGTTAAGGAGGTTCCCTACCATCTACGTAAATCAAATGTGTATTTGACTACAGTAGTCGTCTGCTCATTGGCTCAGCTACTTCCTAACCTCTGTATAAGCCAATGAGAAGTCATATTTACAAGAATATAAAATCAATTGTTTATAATTATTGCTACAGGCTCCTAATGAATGTTTTGAAACAAGTATAATCAAAGTCTGATTTTTTTCGATTTTTGTGCGTAGTTACATTAAATCTGGGGGCTGGAAATTAAGTATTTGCTGCTTTAGTAAATTTCCCATTAGAACCCATGCAAATTTGTGAAATTTGAAATGTTTATAACTTTTTTCACAAGCTCCTCAAGGCTTTGAAATTTTAGCTGAGCTATTTTTATACTAAAAACTATGTGTTCATTTAATTTGGACAAAATCTGTGGGCTAGATCTATTTGGTAGGGAACCTCCTTAACAAAAATGGCTTCAAGTTTTCAAAATTGGAAAACCCCAATGAAATGAAAGAGGTTTATGTAAAACTTTTTAAATTTCTGAAGTTCTCAAATAATGTAAAAAATTTCTCAACTATTTGCTATCGCGACATATAGAAGTAAGTATCGAATCACAAGTAACGGCTTAACGAAGCTCCGAAAATTAATAACGAAATTAAAATAGGGAAGGAGAGGGTAGGGGGAGAGGATGCAGTGTATGACTCTCGTAGTTGTCGTCGTGGGAACAATTTCCGGTCACGTGGGCGCGGGTTTATCTGTTAAACGGGTTATCTTGTCGCGGCTGCAGCCTGGGGTCGGGGGGCTATAAGGCACGCGACAAATTGCGCCGGTGTTGTTTAGTCGGGTCGCGAGCTGAGCGAGATGTGCACCGCCACCGCAAACTACGGGTGCTTTCATTAAACCGTAGCTGAAGCGAAGTTGGTTACGCGTAAAACCGTCTGCGTCTCACCACCTACCCCCCTCCCCCCCTTTACTAACGAGATAGCAATCACTGGCTGTTCTTTGCCGCGAGAGTCGTTTTGTACCCGCAATTAATTTAATTCACGGAGTCGCTTGACGCTTCTTATAGGCCGAGGGGAGACGCGATTTGTATAATTGACGGATTAGTGCACTTTGTCTTTTGATACTTATGCACTTTGATTTTGAATTACTAATGAACAATAACCCGAAGTGCACATTCCATACGCTGGACTAAAATTTTTTGAATTTTATACGGAATTGGAAAAGTCAGTGAAATTTTTGGAGAAAATATATTTAAATAAATATAAAAATTCACCGTATTCAACAAAAATTATTTTATAAGCAAAAACATCAAAACTTTTTAATGACAATTTAATTTTTTGACCAGCAGAAATATCACAGTTACAAATAATTTTACAAGGATCATTATTGATTAAAGCTTAGAAAATCTTTTTATCTATAATTTCTTCACAGCTTTTTTTTATTTTGTATACAAGTAAAAATTTTTTGTAAAGACTTTATAAAGTTTTTATAAAGTACTTTATAAAAAATTGGTTTTATAAAAAATAACCTTGAATTTTTTATAAACAAATTTTTTTTATAAAATATAACCTACAATTAAGAAAAAAAAAATTTTAACCGTTCTTTTTAATTTAACAATTTTTTTTTTTTTTATTTTTATACAATGTTTGCAGTACAACTTATGATTTAGTTTCATAACAATAGAAAAAAAATAGTTTTAATGTTTTTTATTTTAGAACCTCGAAAATTGTCCCTGACAGCGCCTTTGATTTTTGGACAATGTCCAAGATTTTTCGGAGACAATTTATTCACGAGGTCTCACTGTAACTGAAGTATTGAATATAATAAATTAAACGATAAAGTTAGAGTTTATTAAAGTTAATAGATTAAATTTAAAAATTTTAAATGTAACTAAGTTCAGAAAAATTTTTCATACTAACGATTATTTAACCCCTTCAAATTATCTACCTTAGGTAAAATAATACTCTTCAGTAACTGAATAAATACTTTTAAAATAAGGTCTCGTAAATTGAAAAATACGCAAAACTTCAATTATTTCAAAAACTTCTGCGGATAAAGTCGTCCCAAGATAGATTCAACGGGCGAGAAAACGATTCGGCCAACTTTTCCGCTCGACGAATTTCCGCATAATCCAAGAGGCGTGGGTCTAACCGGATTCGCGAGGACAAAAGCCGCTGGACCGGCGGAAAAGCTCTCGTATAATTTAATTAAGCCGAGACGCCCACGCATAGCGCAAGTCACTTCACGGAAAAATAATGGCCCGACCGGGGTGGAGAAAAATTGTTTCCACGGTGCAATTATTCCCTCCTGCTGGCTGTAAATTCGATACGGAGGCGGGATTCGTTAAAGTCTTTTAAATTGCGACGCATTTTGGTGCGACAGATTAGAGCTTTTCTTTCTCTCGCCCCCAGCCTCGGGCCGTTTCATTATTGCGCCATGTCAATCGTCGAGAAAGTAAGGCTCTGATTTACCGGACATTAGAAGTGCGGGAACGAGTGGGCTCTTAAGTGGATGGATTTTTGGAATGAGGGGGGTGTTATTGTGATTTAAGGGAAGTAATTTTCGAGACTGTTACAAAAAATCTTTTTTTGTTTAGTTCATCCCCTAGATAACAATACAATGGTAAATAAATTTAATTTATCAAAATAAAAAATTATTCAGCTCTTGACTGACTTAAAGTAAAATACTATAAATTTAACCGCTAAACAAAATATGAAGTTAAATTTTAATTTTTTTGAATAAATTAAAAATTTACTAAATTCCATAACACCTCTGCAACCTCTCAAGGTCTGAGAGTATTAGATTGAAATTCTGCGTAAAGAACAAAACGCATCATAAAGCTCCGTCGATGGAAGCTCATCTGCATGTAACCCGGTTTTCCACTTACCGCGCGGTAAATCGTGCAGCAGATCATCTTTCCCAGGTTCCCCGTAACCGCGCTGAAAGAGAGACAGACTCGGGGGTAGGTAAGTACTCCCCGAGGATGCCTGCTAGTGCTCTTCAAACACTCCGGCTCGAGGTGCGCGTGCACCATTCTTCATTACTTACCCGCGGTATCGACGGCTGCCGAGGCCGCTGTGCGACCGCACAATGCGGAGAGACGGAGAATGAGATGCTGAACTCTGATTATTTTGATATATTTTACCGGGGCTATGGAAATTTCGCGGGCGTGCGGAATTGCTTTTCGATGATCGGTTATGTGCTACCTCTAAAGAACCGTTGATTTGTGTTCGCATTTAAATCCCCATATTTCATCGTAATGTAGGGCGCTGCCAAGGTGGAGAAAGTACCTGGCTTTTTTCTTCTAGATCTAATGGTATTTTAAATTGATAAACTTGCCAGAATCGAGATAGATTAGATCCATTTTTTGCGTTATTGCAGAGATTGAAAAAAGTGAATTTTGTTAATAGATCAGTCAATTACCATGAAGGACCAATTTTCCATTTATTTTAATTCTACTTTTTTATTTGACCTTACGTGGAAAGCTCGAATAAAAAATTTTTTTGAAATATTGATTTCGATGTAAAACATACTATTTCAGTAGTTGAATATTCATCAAACATTTAAAAAGTCAACAGCTCATTTATGTCCAATTTAAAAACAAAACTATTTTAATTTAAAGTTTACCTTTGTTTCCATTTACTATTCTCTTAAAGCACTTTCTAAATTTAAACATTTTTATGTACTGTAATATAATTGTAACTGAAGTGCCCCCTTCTCCACCTCTATTTTACTTAAATTATGCACTTGTTTTTTATTTAATACGTTCTAAAGGGCCTCAAGTGAATTTTTAATAAAAATTTTAGAAAAAAGGTAGAAATTTTTGGATTACATTCTTTTGTAAGTGAAATTGAAATTATCTTTGAATTTTTTCGTAAAAATTTATTTAAAATCATACTTTAAAATTAAATTTCAAGGCAAAGAATCAGAAAAGCATGAAATCATTTTGATGGTCCAAAATTACGAGTAAATAAAAAAAAAAGGTGGAGGAGAGGCGCTTTAGATATGTATTATAAAAAATGAAAATGCTTTCAAGAGGTCATTTGTGTACAAATAAAAGTCCACATAAAAACATTATCAGGTTCATCGTACTTTTATTACCAAAGCATTATCATACCATCTATTTTAGTCGAAAACAATGAGGAAATGAGTATAAAAAACTATTTTTTGCTCTATAGCAAGCGCAAAAAATATTTTAAAATTATTTACAAAGTTTTATCCTCATAATTTGAAGCCCTTGATCCTTTCAGACCTATAAGAAGTGTCACAACTTACTTTTTTCAGATCTTTAAACAACTTTGCTTACTATCAAATTTTGTAACTCCACTCTCTTGAATCAGATCATTTCATATCACTACCTAATAAGAAAAAAAAAAAAAAAAAAAAATAGAATATTATTATCTGTGATTCCAGGCAATTGACAGATATCTCTTATCCATCAGCTTATTAACACCTATAGCGTTGTGCCAACAAGTTCTGCAACCGAGTAATTACTATAAAAGACTACGTTCCTCTCTCGCCCTGGTATAATTAGAGCCGGCGCGGCTGAGCCTCCCCAAAGACGGAAGTAAGTAACACAGAGGAAACCCTTGTCTCGATTATCCGTGGGCGAGCCGCCCTCTTGTTCGGCTCGTGGCAGCTGTCAAAGGGCACGCAGAAAGTTAAAGTGGATCCGAAGTAGGTACGAGCAGCCCAGGTGCTCCCTTCTCCTGGCTGTCAGCTGTAAGAACTCGATTTTTACCCTAATAAGAGAAGTTTTCGGCTGAAATTCGTCAATAAGAAAAGACTGAAGGGGATTATTTGGATTGATTGTACGCTTTTTATAATATTTTAGAAAAAAAAATAGTAGAGATTATTAAAATTTATGACAAAAAAAAAGTCTGATGTAAATACGAAAAAGAATCTTAGATACGTTTAAATTAGGGAAAGATTTTAAGCTACCGGAAACTGAACTTTTATAATTTTTAAGAGTTCAGGCTTGGACTCTTGGATCAAAATTCTTTACAAAAACTATGGTTGTGAGAATTTATTAATTTTTTTTTTGTGTGAAACCATCGATATAGTACAGAAAAATATAATGTTCGATACTTATTTTGTCCTAAATAAGCGCTCACTTCGCTCGGACGCTTATTTCAACGCCGGGCGGTAATCGCTCATTTAGGCCCTCGTATCGTAACTTACTATTTCACCTACAATAAAAAGCTTGTTTAGTTTTATAAATTTAGTTGCAATTTTCCAAAAAAAAGTCTTAAACAAACCAAAGTGCCTGAATCTAAAAAACTTTTCATTGAAAATAATATCCGGTTAAAAGCAGGAAGTAAAAAGAGTTATATTGAGTCGAGAGGATGAAAAGGTCAAAGAAAAATAATAGCTAAAGAAAAGTCTTTGTGCCCAAGAGGAGGAAGAGGAGGGAAGAGCTGCCGGGGCTGTTGTTGCAGTGAGCGAGCGGAAAGTATAAACGAAATGCTGGCTGCAGGCTGTTCTTGAACGATTGCTAGATTGAAAATCTGTCGTTCTGCACCCTTCAGCTTTAACTGACTCTCCGTAACTAGACTTTTTTCCCTTACGAGGATTCTTCGGTCCCTATAGGCACATACAAGATGACAAAACCTCCTTAACTGTTTTCTAAAGTGTTTCAAATTTCAAGTTTTTCAAGGATAAAAATCAATTTTCCATAATAATGCCAAAACTATGACTAATTTTCAATTTTCATGTGAACTCTTTTAATTTCTCTCAGTTCATTTATTTTCGTGCTTAAATAAATTCAAGAAGAATAAAAAGTCGATTAATTAAAAATTAACCACTTGTATTTTAACTTTTCACTAATTTTATAGTTAATGACATAATTTTATTTACTCAATAACTTTAAAATGGAATAATGCGAGTATTATTCAAATTTTTTTTTTAAATAGCTTAATATTTTTTTCACATTAACTTTTGGTACATTTACTCGGAAGTTTACATACCGCTTCAGTAGAGTGTAAAATCGCTTTGATAACTAATTTATTATAACAATTCTGTTAAAATTTTTTATTCTTTTTTGCACGGTTGAATTTTCAATTTCAGATAAGTTCAAATATAAAATAGTACAAACATTTTCCATTTATTATTTTTATCTAAGAAAAAACTTTGTTTATTCAAATGAACATTTTTAATCTTTCAAATATTTTATTCACACAATATCTCGGTACTAAAATCAAAAATACAAAAAAGTAAACTTGAAAATGCATTAGAATTTATTATTTTTATTCCATACAGTAGCCGACTCGTAAAACCGAGCAAAAATAAGCAGAACCCTCGCGCGTTGAACAACAAAAATTTCATAAATTTTTTTTCCTTCCAATCATCCAAAAAGGTCTTGGACTCCCTCCCAAAGTATAACACCATAATAAGCGACGTGATCTGTGTTCGCCTTCTATGAAAACACAGGGCGCGGCCGGACGGGCGCAGGGGGTGAGAGAGTTATTGAAAGAGACGCATATCGATATGGGCGCGCAGATAGCTTTGGCCGCCGGCGTGCAGCCATTGCGGCAATATCGGGGGATGAGTTATTATTCGACGAGCACAATGCACTCAAATGCGGAATGAAACCTCGCAAAATTGATGAAAATGAAAAAAAAATCTCGCCGTCATTTTTTTTTTCACGAAAAAGATTGATCATTAATTCTTTCCTAGAGCCGCATTTTTAATTGAGTAAAGTATCACAGAGGTGAGTGTTTTGTAAAAAAAGTGACTTTAAAAACTCGAATTTGAAATTTTTTAAACTTTGGATGAATAGCTTTGTTAGTTTTTATCGTTCTTTCAAAAATATATTTTTATTTTTTGTATTTGTTCAACTGTCGAGTTGTTCCTTACGACAATATAGAATTTAATTACGTTTTTCTTTGTACAAGAAAAACATTGCCGTTTAAAACTTGCTTACGCATAATTGCCAAAGTGAATGCAGTTCCAAAGAATTTTTTTTTTCTTTAAACCATCACATTTTCACTTGTAAAAAGAAACCGTTATAAGCTTGAACCTTTGAGTTGGACGATTGACTCGTCTCATAGCTCCACCACTGACAGTAATTCAATCCTCGTCGATTACATCAGTGTTTCAATTATCTAGAAATATTAAATTTTAAGATGCATCTTTGGATTTTGACGTCAATGTTTCTGACTGTTTACACGGCTGATTTTTCGGATGACATCAATAAGTTTTTTACTTTTTCTGTTCTCGAAGAAGATGCATTGGCCAAATGCATCGAAGAATATACTAGTTATTACTCGAAGTATCAGCAAGACAAAGAAGACTCAAGCAACTTGATCAAAACAGTATCTCAGGCAGTAGCCAGTCACTACGCCGACACTCAGACCACAGTTACAGAATCTTACGTAATAAATAATCTGGAAAAAGAATTTCATTTTTTTAAAAATAATGAAAAATTATATTCAAAGAAATTTATTCCCTGGACTGAAATAAAAAGGGCTGTCAGACATGCTCTCATGGATAGATGTTCTGATGAAGTTATTCTAAACTATCTGAATTTTGAAAATGAACCGCAACTAATCGCCGATATTCTTGATCACATACTAGTGGTCCGTAATAAGCCTATTTACACTCTGATTCAAACTCACTACGGAAGATCATTGCTTCGTAGTTACGTACAAAATACACGTAAGCTATTAATGTGTGCTCTATCCAAGTACGATCGCGACGAGCTTAAATTTTTGTTACATACATTGTGGATGCGCAGAGCTCAACGATTGTTTGACATACGAGTGAACGAATATCCTTACGTTCGTCACAGTTTTGCCAATGGAAGAATCTATTTTACCATTTCACTCGGTATATACAACCGCTTACGTGAAAGCGAAAGAGAACGTTCTTTTGAAGATGTGTTGAATGATTGGAACGAGCGTAATCCACTTGTGCCTGAACAGGAACTCCATAGAATCCTAGACATTCACACCACGGATCGTTCCAGTTACTATCCCGAGAGTGACATTTATAATGTTTATGCAAGGAACGGCATGACCTGGGCGGAACGTCACATTGAAGTACAAGAGGATGACTTATGGAAATTACAATTCTTCTTTGAACAGCTAGAAGCGAGAAATATAACAAGTGACGCTGACGACATTTATCCCGAAGAATTGCCTCCTGGTTTTATGCCTGAAGAAATTTACGAAATGCTTCGTAACGATACTGTTTACCGCGACTACCTTTTGGATTTGAGAAGAATTTACGAAGATCCATATGGAAACTCAGATAGACGGAATCTTGCGAGTTCATCTCGTGTACGCGAAATGGATCTAGCAGCGGTTCTTTTTACCGAACATCCAACAAACCATATCGTCTACACTACTATAGCGAGAGAACATTTATTTACAACTACAACTACGACTACAAGTACAAGTACAAGTTCACCCACAATTAGTACCACGAGTGAAATCCCACCTGATAATAAAGGAAAAAGAGGAAGAATTTA
This sequence comes from Encarsia formosa, assembly GCA_038277355.1. Taxonomy (NCBI): domain Eukaryota; kingdom Metazoa; phylum Arthropoda; class Insecta; order Hymenoptera; family Aphelinidae; genus Encarsia; species Encarsia formosa. The sequence goes on from CM076188.1 coordinate 10,911,471, forward strand.
TCTGTGTCACTGTGAAAAGCATTTTGTCAAGCGAGCCAGAACTACGTTTCCGGAAAAATGTTGTTTTTATGAAAGCTCTGATTCTGGTTACTCTGAAAAGAACACAAAAACTTGTCTTAAGCAACAGTTTAATTATATTGTGAGTAGCACTAGAGATACAGTTTTTGAAACTTGTTCGCTGGTACGCGACAATTATAAGAAAAGGCAAATGAAAACTTACAACTGTGGATATATAACATTCGACATGAAGGAATTCATCAATCGTGAACCTTCAATCTTTCATGAAATACTTCAGGACTTGTCATTTAAGTGATTTGAAATTAGAATATCATAATCAATTTTGTAAGAGCAAAAATTTTTATTCAATACATTCATTTTTTATTTCGAAACTTTTAAGTAGATTTATTTACTTACTTATGCCTTTTTTTAAATGAATTTTTATTTCAAGATTAACCTATTTTTCGCTCTTTTGATCTTAATAAGAAAAAAAAATAATGAAAATTTAATTTACTTTTTCTTTATTATTTTTTTAGCTTATTAAAGACGTTTAATGTATTGACAAAAATAGTAAATTATTATATTAATTTTAGCTAATAAAAGTTATTGATTAAAAATTATTGATTTATTTTTTATTAAGTTGTAGGCAACTTAAAAAAAATATTATGTTAGATATGTCTGAAAAACCAATTATAGAGTTTATGGCCTTATTTTTTTTTAAAACAACGATAGAATAAAAAAAAAAAAAAAAAAAAAAACTTAAATAATACTCTAAAATATAAAAAAGAAAGATTAAAAGGTTATTAAAAATTTACTCAATTTACTCAATCAAAGGTGATTAAAAATGTACTCAATTATTAATAACCTTTCAGTAATAGGGCATTACGCTCGATACGATACCGATATTTAAAAAGTACCGATATCGGATAAAAAAATGCATTGAAAATTAATTTTTCCCTAAGTAAGTAGTCCATAAGCCGATAGCCGAAATCAAAAAGTAAAGGTCAGATTCTCAATCAGCAACCCCAAAAACTTCCATATACGAAATTAAAAAAAAATTCTATAAAAATAAATTTTTCCTTAAGTAAGTAGCCCATGGGGAGGACCGTAAAATTCGGTAAAAAAAATACTACATTGTGGTATTTACTTTTCTGTAACAATTAGTCTAATAATGAGACGTCTGCACATTACCCAGTCTGCACTTGAGATCCCCCCGCCCCGACTCAGTTGACCACCCTATTTTTATTAATATAAACTAATTCTTTTTGTCTAAAACTTATGGAAATAGATAGATATAATGGTAAAGCTTTTTTCTAGCAAAAAAAATCAGGTAAAAATTGCATGAAGAATTTTTTTTCCAACGTTGAAATTTTGATGAAAAAAATTGTCTTGCTCCATATTTTGATCTAAGAAATCAACCAATTACGGAATGCCCGATGCTATAATGATTTATAACTATTAAAAAGTTAAGGATTTCAACTTTCGATATCTGTACTCAGAATTTGTTATTAGTTACTTAAAAATTTTCAAGTTAAAAAAAATAATAATAAAAAAAAACTCCACCGTGGTAAAAACGGTCACTCTTTTCGGGGTATTTTTTGCCACTAGAAAAGCGTTTTTTTTATTCTAAAGCGCATTCCAAACTCAAAAAGTAATCTGTTTCTCGAGTATCATAATTTTTTATTTTTTATATTATGGAAAACTAGCTCTCTTTTAAAAGTGGATTTGTGTTGGCCAAAGACTGGCAGAGGTGTCGGTTCATACAGTTTCACCTTAATCTCTCTCCCATTAAGGTGGGCGTAAACCGACACGAGTGTCACTGTCGGCCTAGGACGCTGGGACCAAATTTCTCAGTGTAGGTAGGTTATAGCTAAGTATTAGCCCCATGGAGGAGGGGGACAAACCCGGCCCAAAAGTTGGAACAGTATATAGCGGCTGTCGGAAACATTCATTTCTGCATTGATCGTCCGACGCCATCATTACCAACCGAGCAAGACTATTTTAGTTCTCATTCTGCCCAGTTGTAGGACGGTCGTACGGAGCGCTGGACCCGATGCACCGGTAGTGTACCGGCTGATCAAGCGTCTATATTCGTTGCTTCTGTTCGGCGTCTGCAAAGTGTACATTTTTGTGTTCTTTTTTGACCTAAAGTGATTGATTTATGGTGATATAAAAGTGCTCTTCGACTCTTAACAGCCGGCCGTTAAGTATTTTGAGGAGATTTCGTTGTAAATAGCAGAAAAAGTAGTGAAATTAAGTCAAAATGCAGAGCAGCGACTCAGAGCAGGATTCTCTCCAAACCGACACTCCCTTGGAGGACATAGAGTCCATAGAAGCTCGCCTAAAGCAGCTTAAGCAAGAGAGAGAAAAACTTGACAATTTGCAGTCAGTTGTTGACAAAGAAATCGGATGGTCCTCGCCCATAGCAAAGGCTAACGTCACCAGCGAAGAGAAAATAGAAGCAGACAACAGGTCTATCCACGTGGGAAACGTAGACTACAGCGCCACCGAGCAAGATCTTCAAAATCATTTTCACGGATGTGGTGCAATTTTGCGAGTGACCATACCCAAGAACAAATTCTCCGGACAACCAAAAGGATTTGCGTACATCGAATTTGCCGAGAAGGACTCGGTTGAAGTATCAATGGCCCTGGACGACTCGCTGTTCAAGGGACGCCAAATCAAGGTTATACCAAAAAGGACGAACATACCGGGTATGTCAACAACAAACAGAGGAGCCAGAGGTGGCATCAGAGGCCGAGGCGGCAGAGTTGTCGGTGGGTACCGAGGAGTACCCAGCAGAGGATACAGCCGGGGCAGAGGATATTCAGCTTATCGAGCAGTTACCCGAGGATACGCCACACACCCCTCAAGAGTCTACAGACGAGGCCGTTACATGCCCTACTAAAGTTTTAAATTTATAAATTAATGACTAATAAGTAAGATATAAAATAGACAATTATTTTTGTACTTTTTAAATTAAATTTAAAAAACAAATAACCTTTTTTTCTCTAAGTCAATTTGTCAATTTGTTTTTTCAACAAAAAAGAAAGTATCTATTTGTAACTAAATTACAAAGTAATTCAATGATGTAAAATAAAATTTTTTTTTTTAATTGAAACAAATTCTTCTATTTTTTGCTATTTTTTCAATTCCAACATCAACAACTCCAACGTTAATCAACTTTCCTGATCCTACTTTGATATACTGAAATAGAGCACTCATAATCAATGCGTAAGTGTTTTTTTATGTACATAAAAATATATATTTTGTTCATTCTTATAATAACTATTATTATCATTATTATTGTGCATACTTTAATTTGATATTGAACTGCTAAATTTTATTTTCCAACAGATTACTCGATACAGTTTCAATCCTGCTTCTCTATAAACTATGAAAGTAAAACTTCACAATTCTAAATGAGAAAGTGCTTAAACTGGCACCAATAAAAGATTACTCATGCATATAGAAATATTGACGAATGAAAAGAATTTGGAAATACTACTAAAAAGTAGTGAAATATTTTTAATTACAATCTGTGAGGCTTGTCATTTGATGTAAAGATGTAAGTGTTTTTTTGTTTCAAATCTGAAAGCCTGATGATACTCTTTTATTAATACCTTACTTGTTTAAATAACAATTATTATTTTTTCATTTATTATCATGAAAATGTCAACAAAACATTTAATTTAAAAATACATTTTAAAAAGTAGCGGATTTCCTTGCTTTCAGTGATTCATAAACTGATATTTTCCAAAGGTTAATAATTTCTTGATATTTGGAGAGCACGTAGAATTAAAATTAAGTTTTAAAAATTCATCTTTATTATGCACAACTTTTAGTTATATTAAAAGCTTAATATTTTAATAAGAATAAAAACAATCTGTTGTAATATTACTTACTGAATCTTTATATTAAGCCTCAATGTCACCTGATGAGGTTGTTTATGACAAAACCTTCTACAAAATACAGATGAATTTTTAAAACTTAATCTTCATTCTTTTGCTCTCAATATCAAATAACTGATTTCAATTTAATTTTTAATTTCCAACATATAAAAGTATTAACCAATACTTTGATTCAATAAAAAAAAACTCTAATAAATTTTCAAAAATGTCAATAATGTAAGCTTTTTGATTTAATAAGAATTTATTATCATTTTTTCTTTATTTTAAGTTTACATTTTTTTTTTAACTATTGTTACCTTGATTGATGAATATTTTTGTAAATTTATTTCAAACATTTCAAAATCCTTGTATTTTTCATGTTATAAATGCAAAAACAATTCATTAGTAAACAAGTCATGCACATATCAATTTTTTTTTCTTTAAAAATTAAGACTAAATTTATATCAAAATTAATTAAAAAGTACATGTTCAATTTAAAAAATTTCTTTACCTGTATTGAATTTATATAATATATTCAAGTGGTATTAAAAATTCAAGTTATTAAATAATACTTTGATAATCTCATTATTTTATTTCTTTCAATTTATTATATTTCATCAGTTTATGGGTAAAAATCCATTTCTAAATTTTTTTTTATAAGAAGTATAGATTTGTCAAGTGCATTCACATGATAATATTACACAATACAAAATGTATAACAAACTGACAGTAACATTAAATGTGAAAGTATTATTTTAAAAAATTCAGATACAATATCAATATAAATTTTTTTATATAATAAAATTTTTGAATAAAGTTATTTGAAAAATTTCAAAATCTGTTTACAGTGTGTAAAAAAATTTTTTAAGAAAGAAATGAGAATTTCAGCTGATGTTATACAAATGTCTATTTAAGTACTCAGTGTATTAAAATAACAAAATGTTTGAAATTTCATTTTTGATTCCAGTAGTTTATTAAAAATAAAATTGAATCACTTTTTGTCTTTGTTTTTGTAAATTTCAAAACTTTTATTTTTCGTTAAAGAATTTTTATTCCTAAGATTAAGCATTACAATAAAATAGTTCTTTTCTAAATCTAACGATGGTCTTATATACATCTCTCTAATAAATGCAAATCCTTTCAATTAAAACTTGAGTAATTTTCAATTTTCCCAGACGAACGATCTGAAGAAGAAGCTTTTTATTTTTCTCCCGAGGAAAAAATTAAAACACCAAGCGGTCGAGTGGACGTAATGAAACCTCCCAAGACACATAAGAATTATAAAAAGTAATTAGCACGGTCGGAGGCCGCAGTATAAGATGTCTCGATAAGCTTATCTATCCCGTGGATAAAAAAAAAAGGAAAATTCAAAGTAGCCTTTACCTTTTCATTTCTTCTCCCCGCAGCTTCCTCTCAAGCCCGAATGGCCTTTTAGTCTAATGCGTCGCTTAAAATTGTAATTAAAAGTGCACCAACCGCGAGCGTATAAATGCAGTCTCGTGGGTGGTTAAGGAGCGTCATTTAAAATCCATGTCCTCGTATAACTCTCTTTGGTGGACTGTAGAGTAATCATCTTTATTGTGTTTCGTAGAATAATTTATTCAGCAGGTAAGCGATGCTTCATAGTCTTGATCGGTTTTTCTTTGAGTCTTACTGAGATTCAGTTCGATCAGTCACTTTCAAACAATTAATTTTCCAAAAACCCCAGATAGTCCAGGATTTTTATTTCCATCATAAGAATACGGAGTCAATATTTCAATATCGTGTAAAGTAAAATAAAGCACCCGAGCTTGAAACTTAATCTCGTCAGACGAAAACACTTTGTCAAAACATGCATATAATTTATCATCCTAAAGCTCCAGCTTGTAAGGTAGGAAAAAAAGTCGTCATAAAATTTTCACATCATAAGAGGCATCAAATTACAAATAGATTTGATAGCTTGCGCATAAATCGAGTGAAAACCAATTACCAGTACGGTATATATATATACGTTAGACTCCTTTTATTTTTCGTTCCTTATTATAGGTACGACGAGAGCTTTTCCCTTCATTTTTCCACTCGAATCGTCCGCGCTCATCTCCTCGGCAGCCAATGGCGTTTCCAATAAAGGGTCTGCAGAGCCGTCCGATTTACCGACCTTAACCTCGGCGCTGGCTGCTCGTAATTCGGTCGAGTAAACTTGGGAAAAGAGTGCGAGGAGCTTATAAGCGATTATTTCAGGGGTAGCCGACGCTGCTGCACATACCACCGCGGGCTTATTGATGGATCGTTTTCTTTTACAACGTTAACCCGTAACGACCCTGCTGCTTTTGATGTTGTCGGCGAGAGGATGGCTTATGAAGCTCAGCGTTTAAACGAGGGTGTTTAATCACAATTACTTCGTCAACGGCTACTAAGTATTAAGAGTAAAAAGCTGTTGGAGCATCGACGAAGTGAAGAACTTGCACAATTGCACTTCACTAGAACTTTCTTGTGCGGTTTCGGTCAATTTTTTCAAGTTTCAAGTACGGCTAGAATTTTGGACCATTTACAAAACGCTTGTAGATACGACAAATTCTGACAAGTTAGTTCTTTTTCTAGGGAAGCTTTTATATTAGACAGAGAGCTTTATTTGAGCTCATACACAGATTTTATTTTAGATACCTAAATCTTTTGCTAATCAAATATTTATTTTCTACTTTATTCTAGGCACGTAAAAGAATTAAATTAACTCAAAGTTATATGAAAAAGTTTCAGTTCCAAAGCAATTTGTGATAGAGAGGATCAACTCGAGCTTTAACAAGAGCTTCGGTGAAAAAAAAATTTTTACGGGAAATAATTTTTTGCTTATTTACATTTTTAGATTATTACTACTTTACACCGTCTTCGATGGAAAAATTTTAAGAACTGTTTTAAAAAATAAATACTCGAAAAATTTTATCCAATAAAATCGAAGCAAATTTCCTCAAAATTGTATAATAAAGTTGATTTCTACACTATTAAAAAAAAAGAAGTCATACCCTGCAGTGGTTCAATAACACCACATAGCTCAGAATTAATTTTGCATTCAACTACGTCGGGAAAAAATGTAACTTGACTACTTTCAGATCACGACGTAATTAAAGCTTCGTACGTGGAAAATCCAGGAAACTCCATGGAAAAATGGCTTTTCATACCCCGAGACAAATGAGACAGATTACGGGGCCTCGGTAATGGCAGCGAAATCATTCGATGCTAAATGTCAGTTGCCATGGGAGAAGAAAAGACGCGCAGATTAGAAATGCATGTAATACTTGCGGGTACGCATTGTTCGCTCGCGTGACGAAAATCGTAAAAAGCTCAATTTTTTTTTTTTTTTTTCTCTTTTTCGCCAGAAACGCGTGATTCCTCCATTCTTTTTATCATCCCGCGTACGTGATAAACTCAAGCCGGGGGGTGGCGGAGTAATTATGCAGTGGTAAAGCCCGAAAAGGGAACAATAAAAGGGACTGGAGTTTTATCACCTGGGCAGTCCAGGTCGTCAAAGAGTCTTTGTGGAGCGTGCGGGAAAAAGGAGAGGACCCGCATGCGGCGATCGCATTTGGCCCTCCCTCGGGCTTCCTGCAGGTAAAAAAGGATATAATATGACCATTGTCGAAGTGCCATCGCGTAACCTTAGCCCCGCGCTTATCGCATTATTTTATGTCCGAGCTTTACCGTGAGTGTGTGTCAAAGCTCTTTTTTATCTCATCTCATTAACGTGGTGCAAAAACTCAGCTTAATACAATTGACCACTTTGCGAGAAAAAGGGAAACATTTTTTGAATCCAGTGGATTAACTTTGTTTTTTTTTAAATCATGATTTCAAGTTACGCAGAGCTCATTTATGCAGAGTACTGACTGCTTCTGGCTGAATTATGTGATTTTTATAAATTGGGTGAAAAGAAGATTATTACTAAAAATTTTTTATTATGAGTAAAGCAGTGGTCGCTGTTGATAATAAATAATAAATTTATTTTGTTCGCTGCGGTGTTAATGAACTATTTATTATCTGGGCTTTTATTCCCATCCACTAATGGAAAATTTCATTTAAAAAAATGTTTTCAACACTTTATTCGAAAAATGCATTCAAATTTATTTAATAACGATAAACCAAACAACAAGTAAAAATTTTGGTCAATTAAATGAAAAAAAAAAAAAAAAAAAACAGCTCTCGGTCCGAACGCGTTAACTATAACTGAAAAAACAAGCATTACACAGGTACAACTTTAAAAAAATAAACTCCAATCAAACGAATTAAAGGCTCATGCGGAATTAACGATGTCATCGTGGACTTCTCTCCCTTCCGGCTCTTAATTTGCTTAATTGCATAAAAGCATCATTAATATCGATCGGAAAATTGTAACGTTCTCCCATTATCGATCAGCTCTCGCCCCCCAATTATAAAACCCAAAGCGGGACGCAAACATACCGAAATTGTAACGTATACGAAATCGTTAGCAGCCGGAGCTAATGACTGTTTTTTTCGAGGTCCTTCTAATCAAACAGCCAGCGGAGAAAATTTGTTCATTTCGCAAATGGCTGTTTGTACACCTCGGACGCGGGGGGGGCAAAAGAGAGCAGCGGATGTGTGTTGTAGGTCCCCTGTCATTGATCCGTGAGCTTTAGGTGCTTACTCGGTGTTTGACGTGCTCTTGAATCTTTCGACACGCGGTTCGATCTTGCGTTTTAACCCAACTTTTCATCAGGATGGTATTTTTTTTCTATTTCCCCTCGTTTGGGGAGAGGAAGGTGTTTCATTCCTACTGCGAATTGGCTTGAGTAGAAAATTTAAAAAAGAAAAAAATATTTTATACGATCGATTAATTAGGAATAGTTTTTTTATCTGTTTTGAATTAGTGGTTTTTAATTACTTAATCAATTAAAAAAATTGATTTTTTGTTTCTCGGGCTTCCTCCTGCCGTAATTTTTTTTTTTTTTTTCGAATTATGAATTCTGAAAGTAAAATGTAAGTTTTGAGATACGGTGGCACATAGATAGTATTTTAATAATTCTTTAATTACAAAAAAACTAGTTCTTTTAAAAAACCTATTACAGTTTTTAGTGGTTTTAATAGTTGATTTTATAAGAGATGAATTACATCCAAATTAAGTCGAAAAATCGCCGGGGTTGCCAAAGTACATTCAAGTCCCCAAAAACCCCGCCCTCGGTCATAGTTTTAACTACCTCAGGTATAAACTTGCCTATACGTGACAAAATGTAATACACTTCACTAACATAGGTAGTTCTCTGTGGCCTGGAGATTTAAGCATCAATGCTATATTACGAATAATTATACAATCACAAAATATTTCAAAAGGCCACAATCCTCGACAAACAACGTGCATTGGAACACCTGTGAGTTGAATTGACTCATAGCAAGTATAACGATTGAGACTTGAGCAGTTTTCAATGAAATGATTCATTAAACAATCAGTTTGATCTTGGTAATAAATTAAAAACTTGGAGAAATATTTAACATCTATTTAAAGCATTAAAAAGTTGAATTAGCAACCACGATTACACCTTTTTTTATAAAAAGTAAATTTATTATTATTCGTTTATCAAAACAAATATAAATTTTTAAACTTTAGGCAGTAAAAATTCATCTCAATAAAAAAAAAATATGAACCAACTGAACTATAATCATCTTTTCTAAGTTTTTAAGTGTGTAAATCATAAGAGTACATGGACCAACAGCGCAATTGCCCCCATTAATGGGGCAGAAGTCGGTAGGGTGGCTTTGCAAATCTATGCGGAGCAGACGTGCAGGTGTTAGGTATTTTTCGCGCTCACGGCAGCTGCAATCTTGACTAGTTCCCGCCACATCTTTCTTCACAAGACAAGTAAAAAAAAGCACACTAAAAATATAAATTACTTTACGAATATTTGTAGCTTGAAAATTTATCCAAAAAAAATTGAGTGGTTATGCAGGTTTAGCAGCTTTTATACAGTTTATAATGTGTTGCACGAACTGATACTGAAAATAAAAAATTATTGAATAATAATTAAAACTCTTCAAAAAAATGATTCATCACCCTATTGAAAACTCGTGTAAAGTTGAGAATTTTTAGATAAAAATACAAAATTTAAAAGAGAATTAGTTTTATCTAAAAAACCATATAATTCTTTAAAATCATTTCTAATACTCAAAATTATAAAAATAAATTTTTTTTTTTTTTAAATTATAAATAAATTTATTTACCTATTTTTGATACAATAAAAAATTTATAAATATTAATAAGTTAAAAACTATTTGAATTTAAAAATTACATAAAATTTACTTATCATGCGGATTGCTGCTTTCAACTTGACCGTCACAGGATAAAACAGAACAATTTAAAATCGTAAATTATTTTTTTTCGTCCCTCTAACCTCAAAATCGGAACTTCGCCCCTTGTTTTCGGTTAGAAGGACGAAAAATAGTATATTTCCCTTAGGCTCGAGGGTTCGATTTAGCCTCCTCGTTGCAACCCTCGCCTTCGGCTCGGGTCGCAAACCTCTCGGAGGCCAAATCGAACCATCTCGCCTGCGGGAATAATATACTATTCTTTAAAGAAATTTTAAATCATCTAAACTATTCTTTCCAAGTACAAATAAAAGAGAAAAATGACAGATCCAGTCTCCACTCATAACACATAAAGTCGATCTAATCATTAATCAAAAATCCCTAGATATTATATTGCCTGAAAAAAGTGCGGAGGGAACAGTCAACGGAGGCCGGAGCGAAAATAAGTTAAGTTTTCAAGCATGCGCACAATAGCGTAAGGCCTCTTAAATTTTAAATAAAAAAATAAATTTTCCGCACTCCGGCCGGGAAGCGCTACTTCCCTGCCGCTGCCGCTACAGTCAGTAGCGCTTCCCGGCGCCGTCGTGCGGAAAAATAGCATACTCAACTAGGCACCTGAATGGGAAGGTCTCAGATCACATGTTTGTCACACTCGGCTACGCCTCGGATGACAATTTCATGCGATCTGAGACGTTTCCCATTCATACTGCCTAGTTAAGTAATATACTATTTTTCACGACCCGTTTAAATTTTAAATAAAAAACTAACCTTTTTATAGACGTTTTTATTTTTTATTACATATCTCTTTTTTTAATTTTTAGAAAAAAATATTTATAGTACCAATTTTGATAATTTTGACCAGATACTAGTGTTTTATTATTTCAAAAACCCCATAACTTGCAATTTAAGTTAAAAATTAAAATTAAATCAAAATCTATTATAATGACCTATCTCTATGCAAATAGAAAATTAAAAAAAGAAAAATGAATTTTAATATCCACGATTATTTAATATTTATTTACATATTAATTAAAAAATATTATAATGTAAAGCCCCAGCCTGGGCCGCCCAGCCCAGGTAAGTTACGTGTAGGGTGTTCCCCTAGACTTAGAGTAATAAAGAAGCGCCATTACAGAGTTGACTCAGTTAACTTGACTGCAGGGCGCAGGCTGCTGTAGAGTGGTTAGTATAACAGACGCCATATTATTACAGAAGCGGTAGTCCACGGTAGACATTCACTTTGTCGCGGTATTACAACTGCGACTATAAATGTTGTATTTGTGATTTAAATAATTTTTCATAGTTATCATTCTTCAGAACTATGGCTGAGTATTTAGCTTCCATTTTCGGAACAGAAAAGGACAAGTAAGTACATCGCACAGCGTTAACATTTTTTAGGTTACAATAACATTACTTTGAATAATATTTGCAAATAAAGTACCTATTTTTACCTTGTTATAAACAAATAATGTCTCATTAAGTGTGCAAAGCTTTTGTTACAGCCATCTTAATTTATTTTTAGGGTCAATTGTTCATTCTATTTCAAAATTGGAGCATGTAGACATGGTGATCGTTGCTCCAGAATTCATAACAAGCCAACTTTCAGTCAAACATGTTTACTTCAAAACCTCTATGTGAATCCACAAAACTCAGCAAAAAGTGCAGATGGCTCTCATTTGGTAGCTAATGTTTCTGACGAAGAAATGCAGGAGCATTATGACAACTTTTTTGAAGATGTATTTGTTGAATGTGAGGACAAGTATGGTGAAATAGAAGAAATGAATGTATGTGACAATCTTGGAGACCATTTAGTAGGAAATGTATATATTAAATTTAGAAGAGAAGAAGATGCCGAAAGAGCAGTTAATGATTTAAATAACAGATGGTTTGGTGGACGACCAGTCTATGCAGAATTATCACCCGTAACTGATTTTCGAGAAGCTTGCTGTCGACAATACGAGATGGGGTAAGAAACTTTGTTCTTTTATAATTATACAACTGACAAATTCAAATTTTTAAAAATATATATTCATCATTGTAGATGTATCACACGTAAAGAGTATGTACATTTTCATTCAAAGTATAATTTTTCTTTAGTTTGATGTATCTGTAGGTAAAACTATTTAAGATATCTTAGAGTTTATTAATTGTGGTTTGTAAATGACCACTTTTCAATCTTTTCAATATTATCATCACTAAGTACTCCATACTACATTCATTTATTAGTTGAAGCATAAATTCTATTTATTTTTTTATTCAGAGAATGCACAAGATCAGGATTTTGCAATTTTATGCACTTGAAGCCAATTTCACGAGACTTAAGACGCTATTTGTATAGTCGCAACAAAAAGGGTGGTGGAAGACGATCAAGATCTCGTTCAAAATCTCCAAGACGAAAACAACGCAGGTCTCGTTCACGAGATCGTAGATCTAGATCAAAAGAACGACGCAAAGGAAGAGATAGTCGATCTGGCAGATATTAACTTTAATTTTTGTTTCATAAGTATTTGTTTCCATGTAATTTACAAACTTACCATGTGCTGATTAAATTTTTGAAGTACTTACAAAAGAATATTGAAGTACTTCAAAATTCATCGAATTTTTTAATAAATTAATTTTATTCTACATGTAAAAAATTTTAAATGAAAATTGTATACATTTTCATTACTATAATAAACTATTGATATCACAATTTCATATGTTACCTGCGTTTTTATTTTATTGCAACAGATATGAATTTCCTTTTTTTAAAGGTCATGGCTAATCAGGAGTATTTGTACGCAAAATTTTTTTTATAAATAAACATTTTCTCTTTACCTATACCTTAAATCCAATAACCCATCCCAAATGACCCTCCCAGCTTTACCTGGATACTAGCTTTTATCTTGACACCAAAAAGGGTTCTTTGGGATGAGTTATTGAATGGAGTCTGTAAAAGCTAGCATCCAGATAAAGCTAGGAGGGTTATTTAGGATGAGTTATTGGATTTCAGAACAAAGCTAGTATCCAGGTAATGCTACAAAATTTTGTGAAAACTATTTTTAGTATAAGTCACTAGATTTTTGTGTACAAATACTCCTGTTTAGCCCTGACCTTTTTAAATTTTAACACAATAGTATCTCAAAATTGAAACCACTTTACTTTCGAGTAAGTTGGTTTATGATATATTCTTTTTGAATTATTGATTTGAAAAAATTAGTCTTCAAAAAACAGTAAATAAAGTAAAAGAAAAGTTCAGCACTAATTAAAATCGTTATAAATTATTTGTTTAGATGGATGGATATCCATTTATAAGTTGATTTTTGACTTCAAATAGCAATCAGTAAGAGCAAGCTAATTAAAAAAATCTGTTATTTTTTACTTTCAACTAACCATATAACCTATAGTTAGCAGTAATTAAAATTTGATTTTTCAACAACGCCAAGGTTTGAATGTTAAAAAAAAAAAATTGATTCATATGAAACCTACAGAACGTTTTAGAAAAGACAATACAAAAAACAATATGTAAAATGACTACAAATTTTAGTAGTTTTTCAAATTTATGTTATTTTTGTGTAGGTCAATAAATGATTTCTTTTTGAAAATATACTTAGTTTTATTTCATTTTACTTTTGTCGCTGCATTAGAAAACTAATTTATAAAACAACCTTTACATCATTAAAATTTGATTCATCAATTTTATTTGTAAAACACAATTTATTTGTTAAAAAAAACTTATAAATAATAAAACTATTTTCAAAAAAATGTACAGAAAATCCTTTTTATTCAAAATTATTGAAATATTTCATTTTTTACCATGAAAGACTTGAAAAAAAAAATTTCTTATTCATCAAACAATAGAATTATGTCAAATCTATTCTTAATTATTAACTTAGCTATTGTAAAATATATTTGACCAAATTGAACAAAATTTCAAAGATTACAAAATATTACTTTGAAAAATAAATCTTATTTTAATTAGGAAAATTCAGTCAACTTTTATATTTACATTTTTTTTATTATAATACCACAAAGTTTTGTATGTAGATAGGTATAACAAAATTTGTCTCCATCCATGTGTCCAATACCTTCAATTGCAAACTAAACCTAGATAGTCATCCATTAATGTGCCAATTGCAAACTGTAAAAAATAAATAAATTTATTTTTAATAAATCAATAAAATATGATTTACTCTTTCAGCTTGATTATTGTTAGCCTTGTACCAAAATTATTTTTCTGATCCAAATTTAGTAACCAACATTTAAATCATAAATCACATGTTTAAGAGTTTCACACTGAAATTCAAAACGTAAATTTTTATTCAATTTCAGTTTAGTTTTTTAAAGTTTTTCATTATTACTGAGAGCTCAAAAATTGTTCAATTTATCACTAAAATAATGAAAAACTTTAAAAAATATAAACCAAATTATTATAAAACAGTTAAAGGCTCATTTGAAAGTAATTCCACTTGAACATAAATTTTATTTTTCTTATATTTGAATTGAATATTTTAGCAGAAAAAGTAGTTTGCTATCCCTGAAATAAATATGTATTTGATATCCAATTTGTGTTTATGTAAAATCTATTATGAATGAAGATTATGAAAAATATTAAAAAGTTGAATAATTTTTACTCCTGAGTTTTATAATGTACAACTTTTTGATTTATGTCAGTTAAATTTTCTTAAAAAGTTGTTGCCCCAGGTTGTTCAATAACACTTTATTATTTTTGGAAATTATTCAGTTACTCTATATCATATTTCAAAATTTATTTCATTATGCAGATCTAAAATTAATTTCAGAGATTTCTCTTCAAATGAATTTTTACTTACTATTCCTGTTGCATCAACCCTTGTACCAACTATTTTGAGTCTTATCTCATCATCAGATTGAATGACTACGTCCTGAAACAAACAATAAATTTTCTTACAATCAAAAACAATGATCAAAATCAAAAATTTAAATCACTTTTAACAATAAATTGAATTTACAGTTCTTAAAACAATAAATTGAAATGAATATTAAAAGAATTAATAATAGTAATAAAATAAATTTAGTTTAAAATACTACTGAAATGCTCTTTGGCACAAAAACAAATTAAATAAATTAAGCTAAATGGTTATTTTTTTAAATACAGAACACTCTGAGGGGTGATAACAATTTCTTTTCAATTCTCGTAAATGTGAACTTGAAATATTTTTTTCTATTCAAAGTTGTGACGGTGAGAAAGGAGGCAGTCAAAAATCCCCAAAAAGAGTGTCACTTAGTTTGTGAATGGCCCTTAAACCTTTAAATACTTTTTTACATTAGTATAATTTTATGTCTTTATCATGGAATACCAAAGATTCATTACATACATTTGAGCTAGGATTCAAAAAGTTAATCGCTTACCTCATCTTTGGATTTATAACATGGAGGATTCACATTAGGACAAAATTGCATATCTGCTGGAATGGACTGAAAGAAATAAAAATGTATCAATTGTTAAAAAGTAAATAATTTTTATAATTATTATTACTTTAAAATCTATAAAATTTATTCTTTGAACACGGTATCAATATTTTTTAGAATGACCAACTTACATGATGTGAAATAAAGCATGATAATGGACCAATTTCTGCAAACATGCCAACCTGAAGATTTAAAATTTTATTAAATTTATTTTGGAAGTTCATCTTTTATTCAATATTTACCTTGTTAACTTGTGTTACAATACCATCCAAAACTTGTCCTTTGAATGGTCTAAAAACTATAGCTCGATATTTTACGGGATAGACGACGAATCCTTGTCCCGGCTGAATAATTCCAGCTCCAATATTGTCGATTGTTGTAACTGCAACAACAAAACCATATTTGCCCGTGCAGTTGCCTTCTACTTCTGTGTACAATTTTTGTTTAACAGTGTCGAGTAATTGAGGTCCAAAATACCTCGGGTGCAAGAGTATTTCATGCTCTAAGGATATCTGAAAAGATTGTGACTTAATAAAAAAAAATAAAATTGTAAATTGATGTTATTTTACAAAAGAACTTACATGATAAAACATTTTGCCGGGCTAAAGGTTATGTTTACGTACTTTCAAAACGGCTCATCAGCCACCCGCGGGCACGGTGCAGCTGGCGTCTAAAATGCGTATGGCGTATGCAGTGGTTCTCAATTGCCCTTTTTAGTTTTTGTAGGCTTGGCTAAAAGAGTAGGTAAAGTAGAATGTAACCAATAATGTATCGACAGCTGTAGACTATGATTTCAAAATCGCGCGATAAATCCATTAATAATTATAATAGAGTCTTCACCATTAAATGATAATAATAATTTTTTAAATAAATAAAGTTAAAATTTACAATAAAAAATATAAGTTTAATAATTTTATTTTACAGTTTAAAATTTTCTGTCGAAATTAAATCTTCGAAAAAATTTAATGAACGGTGTAAATCAAGGCATAATATGATTTTCATAATTGTAAAAGACTTTAATTAATTTGTTTTAGAATTTAGAGTTATAAAAAACATGGGGTAAACAGATCTTATTTATATAAATTCTACGAATAACTGTTAATAAAAGAAGAAAAAAATGGGCGCACGAAATGATAATGCTGCAATCTGCAAAGTTAAATTTAAAGTGAACTTTGTTCTTTTATTTTGTACATAGCTATCCATATTACTCATGCTTTTTATTTAAACAAAGAAAAAGAATAATCTTGAAACATTTAAATAATTATAATAACGTGACTCGACTCTTCTGTATAAGTGAATCAGACAAATCTTCAGCTTAAGTGAAAAACTCAAAACAAGCTCAATAGTCAAGCCACATTGTGAGAGCACAGTTCATCATAAAAACTCTAACTATGGCACGCGCGAATATTGTTCTTAGCAATTCATTTGTATCAGTTTTATTTTTCTTTTGCGTGATGAACTTTGGTAAGTTAAAATTGTTTTAAACTGAAATTTATTTAATAATTAATTCATTTTAATTTAGAGGTTTCTATTCATTTATAGTACAGATGAAATTTTTTGAATGTGTCGTCGAGTCACTAAGTGATGTTGCATCAAAATGTCTTTATGAAATTTTTCGTCGTCCACAAATTATATTTATTTTTAATGTATATAACTGTATTAAGTAAAAATACGTAGGAATTGATAAAAAAATAATTTTATTTATTGTTTAGGTTTAGCTCTTGAATGCTACCAATGTACCATAAAAATTGACGGGGATGACTGTTTAACTAATCCTGAGCAACCAAACTACGCAGTGAAATGCCCAGAACCAAATACACTGGAAAAAGTTCTATTTGATTTAACCGGTAAAAAAAAATTCGTTTGACTATCTAAATGTGATGAAGAAATCAAGAATCTAAATTTCTCACCAAAATTATTGGTTGTCTTCTTTTTATTTAGAAAAATTTTAGAAACGTTTAGCCGGTGAATAGTAGATTGTTTAAGTGAATAATAGATTATCTAACTTTTTTTATCTTTCACTTTTTCTAAACTTATTTGATAAATCTTTAAAAGTACTCGTCCATTCCACTTTTTTATTAGTAGTTTATAAACATTTATAAGAGTATATTATTACAAACTGTATAAGTTGATTTGTCTTATTTGTAAAAACTTCATTTTATATTTCTGTACCTAAAACATTAATTAAGTGTACAATAACTAGTACAAAAACATCAAAATTAAAAAAAAATTTCATCTAAAAAATCATTTTTCTATAAAACTTTAAAATAGATTACGAGGAATATAATAAAAAAAAATTTATTATAATTTTCAGACCCAAAAGATAAGTCAGGGAGCTATGAAATCAAGTGCATCGTCTTAAAAGGTAAAATTTACGTACATTTTCAAATAAACACGCTTAAAAATACCAACACTTAAAAGTTTTACTTGAAAATTTTGAATGATGAACCAAAAAATTGAAGAATTTTAAATGAAGATATTAATTTGCGTCCTTCGCATAGGTTATTAATGTGAATAAGGTAAAGATGCCAATTATGATCACAAAAATCGCTACTTTTCAGCATTTTGAATTTTATTGAAAAAACAAAGCATGTTAGAGTAAATCTTTTTTTACATACTTAAATTTTAGGGTCTTATGAACTTAAATAAATTTTTTTTATATGAAAATTGTATTTATTTATTGAATAATTAATGTTTAAAGACAAGACCTTTTGACCCCAGTTTATGAGACAACTTCAGCTTTGGCCCCAGTTTATGAAACACTTTTCCACGTAAAATTCAGTCTGTGATTTACATACCCCAGTTGATGGAACGGTTTATCTAATTTTCATGTTAGATTTTTAATTTGTTCGTGTTTGAGTGTGATGAAACCCTCGAATTTTGACGATTCCGTTCCATCAACTGGGGCACTTAAGTCACATACGGGATTTCACGTGTAAAAATGTTCCATAAACTGGGGCCAAAGCTGAAGTTGTCTAATAAACTGGGGCCTTGACTTTAAACGGAGGCATAAAAGGTCTTGACTTTAAACATTAATTATTCAATAAATAAATACAATTATCATATAAAAAAAATTTATTTAAGTTCCTAAGAACCTAAAATTTAAGTATGTAAAAAAAGATTTACTCTAATATGCTTTGTTTTTTCAATAAAATTCAAAATGCTGAAAAGTAGCGATTTTTGTAATCATAATTGGCATCTTTACCTTATATAGTATTGAATAAAAAAAAAAAAAAAATTTGTATAATCTCAGCAAGGTAAACCAGATAAGTGAGCGTAAAAATTTTGTAACTTCAAATAATTGTGTGTTCAGTATTCTGATGAAAATCAAATGAATAATAGTTTATTTTTTAAAGAAAAATAAAAAAAATTTTTGGTCAAAAAAATTTCCAAATAATTTTGTAAATTCATTATAATTTAAATCAGGATTAAAATATTAATTTTTGAAATGCGATTAACTTTATTTATCTCAAACTAAAGTTTTTTTTTTCTTAATTTTAGGAGGTAACTTAGCTCAACGGTATGGTGGATTTATAAGAAGTTGCGTTCAAGTACCTAAACTTCCAAATGTAACGTGTAATCTTCTTAAAAAACAAGACCCGACTATTAAACAATGTCAATTGTGCGATTCGGATTTATGTAATACGGATACATCAACGCCCTAAACTGTTTAAAATTTTATATGCTTATCACTTTTTATGTAAAAGTGAACATGATTATTGTACGAATATATGAGAATAATTTTTTTATACAATAGATAGCATAGATAGTATAATGAAAAGAAGTTTCAAAAATTCAGAATAAAATACGTACACAAATACATACATTATCGAAAAATCGAAAAAATTTTCAATTATTTTTGTGCCACTTGTTCACAAAGTTCATTCATTATTATGAAGGACTTTTTAAATAAGCAGCACTTTTTTATTTAGAAGATCCGATTCTAGATTAATCTCTAAAATTTATGGGTAAAAAAAAATGAGTATTATTCAACTTTTTTAGAATAAGTTGAATAGATAATTTCTGTTGAATTTTTCAATTTTATTAAAAAATAAAAGAACAAAAATTATAAAATTCAGAAATCATTAGTAATTAACGTTTATTGCAGAAATAAGAAAAGGTAGGATAAAAGACGAGTAGGCACAAAATTATCTATTACGCAGTTTATTATACAATTACAATGTATTACTAATTGTATGATTTTTAAGAGATAATTATAATGGTAATAATAATTATTGTTATAATATTGTTGCATACCTAGTAGTTAACATTAACTTTTCTTCTTAAGAATGATATGATTTTGTTACACACCACTGATTTTTATCGAGTCTCGCAAAATCTTATTATTCGTTTTTAAAATATTTTACTCTTTAAAAAAAATAATAATAGTGCATCAAAAGATTTTCCTTTCTTTTTTTTACGTACTCAATAAACAAAGTTTATTAAATTACCTCGTATTTATTTTTTAATGATTATACAGTCTTACGCATTTCATACAAGAATTTGTAAAATTTTTTCTTAATCAATCAAAATTTTATGTAAAAAATATTTTTACGATTTTTTAATATATTTTAATAATCCAAAAAAATTTTTTGGCCCTAAGTTTTTGTCGAATTTAGGAAACTCGTTATACCGTGCTCATTCAAAAAACAAGTTTTTTGAATTTTCGATTCTTACCAATTACCTTTACCAACTACATTTTTAATAAAAAAGTCATTCACTCGCAATTTAGTTATGTATCAATAATATTCACTCTTTCAATCTTATTCGTAAATGCACATGAATTCTACGATTAACTTTATTTTTATAATATTTGTTTGTCTTTTCATTTCTTAACTACTTGAAAAAACGTGACAAGTTTATTTTGTTTAAATAGTCTTCTACTAATGGTATACCATGACTTCTCTTAGTATTTAAGAGCTTCTTTGAACATCTAAATGTTTTTGAAATTATACATCAAATAGCGAGTACATTAATACTCCATCTCAAGTATATCAGCTGTTTTTTCGTATTTACATTTGATAAAACGATGGTAGGACGGTAGAATAAATTTTAGCAAAAAAATTTTTTTAATAATTTATCCTTTGATTCAACTATGAAATCATAACTGTGTCTAAACTCATTTTTCTAAGATTATAAAAAGAACAAACTAATTCTTCCGCATCACATTTTGAAAAATTACTATTTAAACTTATCACGATAAAAAATTGCACTGAATGAAATTAACCAAAAACTTTAGGTCGATTTAAAAAGAAAAAAAAAAAAGGAAAATTTATTTAATAAATAATGGGAGATAAGAAAAAGAAAGGAGGGTGATGGAGGAAAAAAAAATAAAAATAAAAATAAACTTGAATCAACTGAAATCATTGCTTTGTTTTATTTTCAAATAAAAGTTAAAATGTAATGAAATAATAATCATAATGATAATAATAATAAAATAAAAATTATAGTATCTTACGTGATAATATATAATTGTTAAAGAAATAACTCTACATCGGCCGTGGAATGCGCTTTCATTGTCATGATGCACCAAATGAAAGATTAAGAAAAAAAAAAAAAAAAAATTAAAATTAAATAAATTGGAGAACTTGAGAAGTTTTATTAACTTCTTTATCTCTTAATTTATCTATTTTTCTTAAAATTAACGTATCTACACAGTGTCACGCTTTGATATTCTAACACTAAAAGATCCCTTTTATTTTTCATTAAAAACTTTTCTTTCTCTGTCGATTCTCATGTAAAATTTGCGCACGCTTTTTTGCATGTCACTTAGGAACTTTTTTTTTCAATTCACTCCTTCTTCAACTTATTCAAGTACATTTTCTACGACTTGGTCCATGAGAAATCGCAATAATCCTCGTTTAAAAGAAGCTTTCAACTAAAAAAAACTTGAACAATAAGTCTTTTTCTCGATTAATAAATTCGAGGTAAGGTGAAAAATTCGTAACAATTTACATTTAGGTTTTTTTTTTTTTTTTTTCTTTTCCTCCTTATAATCTCTTCTTCAAGACGGTGCATCAACGTGACAATGCGCTAATACATAAAATATATATATACATGCTTGGCCACTCACTCATAAATATTAACTATTTACAACACACTCATCATTCAAATTCTTCAATAAAATTGTATGTTTTTTTTTTTTTTTTTTTTTTTTCTTACGCATATTTATAAAGACAATGCGCAATGTACGCAAGATGCATGAATGTGCACTTTCGTGATGCTTTTTCAGTTAAATTTTTAAGATTAAGAGTTTATGTTTTTCAGCTACTCATAAATACATTTATTTAATTATATAAGCTTACACTCACACGCAGTAAAATTGTTGAACGTACATTCACAGACGCGTTTCCGCAAGTATCTGCACAGAAGTTTAGATCATAGCCCTTGGTTAATTTTTTTTTTTTTTTAATTATTTTTTTTTCCATAATCCTTCACCTTTGGGCAAAGTCGTATATATGAGTGTCTTAAAAATCTACGTTTACATTAAGTCGTATTTATTCGTTACCGAAACGCGCATTATTCCCTTAATTCCCTTCTTCTTTATCATTTATATCCTACTGCGTATAACTTTGACCAGTCAATTTCACTTGAATGAACGTTTTTAATTAACTTTTCAAGATTTTTTTAATATGCTATTAGTAGTATTGTTTTTATATATCGCTTGAAAAATTGTGTAAAAGAAAATTGTTGTGTATATACATTAAAGATTTTCACGGAAATCTGGATATGTGGAAGATTTTTGTTTATCATTAAAGCTATTTTATTAGAGTTACTAGTTTTTTTTTCTTCTTTATTTTCTTAATTTTTTTTAATATCATTAATATTTTTTTATGATACGCATACTAATCTGGTCACGAACAAAATTTGTTACTTTTTTTTACTCTACGAATTTATTATCATTATTATTTTTTTTAAATAATTTTCTGGCAAAACGTGCGTAACCCTGTTTAACTAAAACGCTATGATCAAGAAGTCAAACTTCATTATCGAGATGTTTTAATACTCATTTAGTTTGTGTGTTTTTATTATAACGTTACTTATAGTTCTTAAGCTTACGTCAAATACACATGCAACTGGAGAAAATAAACAAAAGAGTTAAAGACTCAAGTTTGTTTTTCATCCTCAGCAATGATTTTTGTTTTTATTTTTTTCATAGTTTACGTAAAAATCGTAAAAAAGAAACACAAAAAGAACTTTTTGATGAATGTGCCGTTTCGTTTTACGAACAGCTTGTTCTCGCTCAATACACGTATTTACAAAATAGATATCTATAAGATAGTTATATTACAGTCACTGTTTCAGGAACCTTGTACTAGTGCATGACTCCGAGTATAACGACGTTACAAACATACATATTTTACTTCAACTAATGTCTTTCAAAAATTAGAAAAAATCAACTAGAATTTTTAAAAACTTTAAATCAATTTTTTGGAGTTTTTTTTTAAATCATTAATTATTTCGGATAAAAATTATCAGGCATGTCAATCAAACGAAGTAGCGCGCTCAGCGTATCTTCTCGTAAGCGTCAGTAATCCAACTTGTCGTCAATTATTTGTTTTTTTTTTTTCTCTTTCGATCAATTAAAATAAAACAGTGATAACCTTACGCATATAAATAAACATAAATTAAATTTCCCTAATTATTTACAAAAGAAATCATCGTAAATCCTCTTTTCTTTCTTTTATTTTTAATTCTTTTAAAGCTTCCTCTCGCTTATCCTTAAATTGAGAAAATAAAAGCTCTCATACTGTTAAAAATTTTTGGTGTTCGAGCGTTTCGCACACTTCACGATCGATCGCGAAAAGATCGAACCCCGGCACATCCCATAACGCCGACGACATTAATCCCTGCACCCGCGACTGAATGTCATCGCCGTAGGGGGCGTCGTTTCGCGACCAGCCGTGCATGCTCCAAGCCTTTCAACTAAAAGTAACACGTCCCCGAGTTTCGAAAAAAAAAATCGAAGCACGGGGTTTGGAATGAAATAAATAATTTTTCAATTAACTTAATAGCTACGTAGTGTATTTACAACGACGATAATATGAAACACTATAGCGAATCACAAGTCTCGAGTCCATGACGATCAAGCGCTCTGCTGCACTAGTGGTAGTAGTCCGCGAGGTTGCACAGCCGCTGCTGCATGTGCTGGCGGTAGAGGGCGTCCGGGGGGGACGACTTTAGGGGCGACTGTCACTCGTGCATAGACGTCTTGGAGACGAGGCTCTGACCGTAGCTGGAGCCGCTGGTACCGCCGCCCCCGGCTACCAGGGCCAGGGGCAGGGGCGAGCCCAGGGGTGTGGCGTGCGGGTGGGGCATCGAGTGACCCCCGAGTCCGGGCGAGGAGTGCGTCGTCAGGGCCAAGGGACTGCTGGACATCGAGCTCGCCAGAGACGCGAACACCGAGGGCGCCGGGGAGGCCATCGTCGGGCTTCCCATCGCCGCCGTTGGGGGGTTTATCCGTTTTTCCTTCTGCCGCCTGAAATTTTTAATTACAGATCGGTTAGACAACTGTTGCTCACGAAGTTAAGTAAGAAGTTTTTCTACCTACCTGGGGGCGACATCTTCACGTGACCAGCACGTCCCTCGGGTTCCGGGCAGGCCCCGGTAAAGATGTCGCCCCCAGGTACGAAACATACTATTGTGAAAAGTCAATTGTGAACAGTTTAGTTTTTTAATGAAAGGAGACCTATCAGAAATATTGAAAAGTCACGTAAGAGTGTAAACGCACCTGTTGCAGAACCACACCCTGACTACTTCCTTCTCCATGGTGAGACTGTCGGCGAGTAGGGTTATCTCCTCGGAGGTGGGCTTGGGATTCTGCATGAAGGCCTTCTCCAGGGCAACCCGCACGCTCGTCTCGATCGAGGTGCGCTTCTTCCTCCGCCTGCCTATCGCCTCGGGCGTCGTCAGTGGGTTCGACAGAGAGTTCGGGTTGTTCAGCGAGTTGTCGGCGTCTTCGAGCCACTTCTGCAGCAGGGGTTTCAGCTTGCACATGTTTTTGAAAGAAAGGTTTAGCGCTTCGAACCTACGCAGAAAAAGCCAATGGTCAGTCTCGCTCAACAATCTCAAAATCCCAAGATGAACTTACCTAGAGATGGTGGTCTGGGAGAAGTCGTTGCCGTAGAGCTTGCCCATGGCGAGACCGACGTCGCCCTGGGTGAAGCCAAGCTTGATCCTGCGCTGCTTGAACGTCTTGGCGAACTGTTCCAGCTCCTCGAGGTCGGTCGTCTCCTCGGGCGAGGGCTCGAGCCTCGCGGCGGAGGGCTTGACCGAGGCGGGTGGGGTGCCCGGGGGCGGCGGCGAGCGCTGCTGCTGACTCTGGGTCTGGCTCAGTCCGCGTCCGACCAGACCGCCCCCGCCACCCTGCAGCGCCTGTTGCTTCTGGAGTGCCTGGAGTTGGGCAACCGCCTGCTGCACCTGTGAACCAGAGGTCGAGAGTTAATATACATACCGAGAAGTAGTTTAAAAAATTCAATCACCGGGGGGAGGCACGCGCGCGTCTATTATCCCCGGGTCACAAAGACAGGCACGACAGGTAAAAACATCCCAATCGATTGTGAGGAGCACGAACCCTTCTCGAAGACTCGAGGCATGCAGATCCCTCATGTATAAACATAAAGCCCCCCGGCGTCAGCAGGTAAGCACCCTTTGACCGACTGCTTGGGGAGTGGTCGCGTGTGGCTTATGCTTATTTTTCGAGACACCCCGGAATAAAAACTTTACATGACGCGCGTGCCGACGCGCGTGAATAGGTTCGCAGGTTCGTACGGTATTTTAAGCAGGGGGAAGGAAGGCGAGCTATACACCTGAAGGGGACCACGATTTTTGAATTTAGAATGGTCGCGTGTCGCTATTCAAATTGGGGTCGGGTGATTTTCATACCAGGGGTGATGATGCAATTCGTCATGCGATATTAGGTGGATTATAATATGGGACCAAGGGTTGGAATGCGGACCTGAGGGGGCTCCTCTTCACGGTGGTGAAGGGTTAAGGAGCAGGTTGATTTGACTATTTATTGTCGCGTGCTGTGACTTAATTTGATTTTTATTTGATTTATTAAGCGTAGGTATCTTAATTTAGTTTTTTTTTATTAGAAGTTAAGTGTATTAAAAATGTTATTCATCCATAATATGTTAAAAAAAATTAAAAAATTATAACTTTCTAGATAAAAAATAATAATAAATCTTTTCGGAACTGTAAATGAGTGAGGAATTAATTTAAATTTATAACTCATTGTTGTTTTCATTACTTTTAAGTAATCGCGTATGTTCATCTAATTAAATTATCATACTATTGTATAATTATCTCGTGCGTTAATTTTTTAATTATAATAATTTTAAAAAATTGTTTACAAAGATACCGCAAACTCTACAGCAAAAAAAATGATAACAATAATATTAAACCATTAATCATCAAAACATCATTTTATAAATTAACCATTTCATCGTTCCCGAAAGTTGTACATAAAAAAAATCAAAACTACATAATTTATTTATTTCTCACGTTTCTGTTGTATTAAACCCAGCATCATAAATAAATCACTCAGCGAGTCCGAACCCACAATTCCAAAAAAATCTTTCTAATTTTTGACTTTTAAATCCAACTCCGGAATTAACATCAATTTTCATAAAGATTACCCGTCGCATTCAAAACTTATTCATTCCCCGAAAGCGTAGCATCCCATCCCGCAGCCAGCCACCCGCACGATTTTCATTCTCCCCCAAGAAATTCCCGAAACATCATTATTCTCCCCTCCTCCCTCGCTCGTGCTCGAAAAAAAAAAACGCCCCGAAGAAAGAAAAAAAAAAAATTATCATTCGAAAAAAAAAGTATCAGAAAACTTCTCTAATCCCAAGGCTCGCACGCGCTCGCTCGAGGAGAAAAAAAAGGGGTGTTTGGCGACGGGGACACGCGCGGGCAAAAGTGTTTCCTTCCTTGCATCGCAGCCACGTGTTGGGTAACAAAGGTGCGCGCTTATACGCGCACCTTTCCTTCTCTATTCTCCTAAAAAAAAGGTCGCCCGGCCTTTTTATCCCTAAGCGTGAAAACCAAATCCCCGGGAATATGTAGACGAGCTTCTCTTTGGTGTTGAGCCGACGAGCGAGGAGGATCGATAATTGAAGATGTTTGATGAACGATCGAGGAAGAAGAAAAAAATGATCGTATGCAAGGAAGAAGAAAAAAAGTAGGCGAAGAAAGGAAAATTTCTTGGGGAAGATTTTGAATACCGCGGGGGGAGACTGCGCGCACGGTCGTAAAGGCGACGCGCTAATGAACGTAAATAATAAAATATTCCTCGGACAGATGCCCCCACGTCACAATGGCTTTTGTGACTACGCCGTGGGCTTTATAGGCAAATGAGTCCATTCTGTGCGCTTCCCCGAAATAATATTCAGAAAATTGAATGAAAAAAAAAAAAAAATCCGTCGATTAAAGCCACCTGATTCTGGAGGAAGAACTGGGCCTGGGCCGGCAGCTGTCCGGCCGCCGCGGGGCTGGCCTGCTGGAACATGGCGAACTGCTGTAGCTGCTGCTGGAGCGACTGCTGCTGCTGCTGGAGGGTCGAGGCCAGGGCCTGGATCTCCTGGGGACCGAGTCCGCCCAAGGAGCCGTGCATCAGAAGCTGCTGGCCCACGAGCTGGGCCGCCAGGGCGGCTTGCTGCTGCTGCTGCTGCTGGGAACTCGAGGAGGTCGCCGCTGCCGCCGCGGCCGCTGCTACTGCCTGCTGGTGGTGCGTGCCCGTCAGCTGGCTGCTCACCCCCGAGCTCGGCGACGAGGTGCTGCCGCTGCTGCTGTTGCGCTGCGACACGTCGGTCACCTGGAAACGAAAGGGTTGAGTGTGGGAATTTACGGGTGCAATTAGCTGATACCCCAAAATTTTTGGGCGGTTTGGTGATCATTTTAACCCTCGGAACAGGTAGAACAGTTTTACGATTTTTCTGCTGATTATCGGATAAGAGAGTGTTATGAAAAATAAAAAATGATTGTTTATTAAATAAAGTTATTTAAAAAATGTAAATTTTTATTATTTTACTTTAATTTTTTGAATAAAAATTGATTTGAAATGATTTGACTTCTGCATCAAATTTATCTATTGGCTAGGACAATTTCATGCTGTCATCGCCTTATTTTTCCTTTCCATTTCAAAGTTTTGAAATAAAATTGACGACAGAAAATTTTAATTTAAGCATGACGAGAGCACACACGAGGGAAAAATCAGAGCAGGCGACGGGGCTTTTCCACCCTCGGCTAATAGCATTTGGGCTCCGCAAACTTTAGAGACCAGAACACAATGCCGAAGCGGCGGCGGACTGTTTACACTCGGCCGGGGCCAAGGGATATTATTGGTCACTTCGGGGTGTTCTTGTTACTCCTGCGCTTTTGTGTTTTATAATAATCCCGAGTCCAAAGGCCGCCAACGCTCTCGGCTTATTTATTTCTCAAATATTGAATCAAAGAGGCATTTTTTATGCACGGAGGTCCTCCTCCCTTACGTAATTTTTGTTATACGGACGATGAACCATTGGGGACTATAAATCAAGATCTTTTCCTTTTTTTTTTTTTTTTTTTTCTTCAAGGCAGATGCCTATTTCCGGAAGTCGTAACTCTTGAAATTTTTTTTTAATGGGGGAACCCCGGTTTTCACTCTCATTTGGATTACAAATGGAAAAATCTTACTCTCTGTTTGGATAAGATTTCCCTTTGGCGAGATTTATTGGGATAGTTTCTAAAAATTTACCGAGTGTTTGCAAAAGAATGGAGTTTCACTCAAATTTTGCGCTGAGTTTGAGGCGATTGAAATCTTTTTATAAATTTGTTTGTTCAAACGTAAAAACAATGTTTGCACAATAAAAATAAAATATTTTGAACAAAATTTGTGAATTCAGATTTTAAAAATGTAGGACTCGCCTAGCAGAACTCTGAAGTAGCGATTACAAAGTAGCTGGTTCAAATTCGACTCATTACAGTTTCTTGCAAAACATGGGTTACGTAACTTACTGTTTTTATGAAATTATCAATCAAAAAGGTAAAAACTGAATGGAGTGAATAAAAAAAATTTGGTTTAAGAGTTATTACTTTAGTAAATATGTCGTAATTTATTACTACATAAATCTGTCATTCATAAATAAATAATTGTTGTTTTCTTTTAATGCATCTGAATTTATTTTTAAATAAAAAAATTTTAATGTATTATTTACAAAAATAAACGACAGTTCATAAAAAAGTAAAGGGCAGCTCATTCCAAGCAGCACTTCAAAGTTCAACCGGTATTATCTAACCGGACGAAAAGCCAACGGAAACCGGTCGCGATACAATCGAAATAGCACCGAAATAAAAGCACCAAATTTGCGCATTCATTGTTCACGGAAAAAGCACCACCCCTCCTGCAAATCACAGATACCCCTAATTTCATAAAAAAAAAAAAAAAACGAACTCGTGAGAAGTGCGGATAACGATCGGTTGGCCCGTCGCGCGATTTCTCGCAGGGGTGGTGCGGTCGGATACGTCCTCACCTGTTGGACGTAATTATCGCTAATTTTCCTCCGCTGTTTCACGACTGTCCCACCTGTTTTTTCGGGGGTTGAAAAAATAAAATAATATAAAATGGCTCGAGTGCTTACCAGGTTCAGGGCACCTTCCCTGTCCGAGTCGATGGAGTCGTGGTCCAAGTGCACGTCGTGGCCGTCCTGGACGTCGCTCGCGATGCTCCGGTCGTCCCCGCTGAGATCGACGCCGTCCACCTCGCCGTGGAGTTCGGCATCTGTAAACAATAACCGAAAAATTTTTTTGATTAAAATAAGGTTCAATCATAAAGAATTTATTTTTTAATTTGATTTGGAGTGTTCATCTAAAATCATTTCGATGGTCTCACCAAAGAAAAACCTTAGCCGAAAAACTGCAAATTTGAAATTACTAATGAGAAGCTGAAATAAATTGAAGGAAATCGGAAAAAAATTTTTAAATCTAAAAAATTGGGCAAAAACCAACTAAGATTCTTAATTTTTTCTGAAATTGTTATTATCTCAGCCTCTTATTGATAATTTTAGGCAAATTTCCAACTAAGGTTTTTCTTCGCTGGGACCATCGAATTTTATTGATATTTTTGCTTTATTTTTTCTGGCTCATTGAAATAATTTTTAAAATGCCATGGTGAGATATTTTTTGGGAAAAATGGTTGAAACAGTTCACGTAGTAAATTACAAACGGCTTCGCTTGCAGTTTATAATAGGTTACAAATAACGTATAAATTTTGATAAAAACCTAAACGGCATAATTTATTTTGAAATTCAACACTGTTTTTCTATATGATTTTATAAATAAATTAAAAAATTAATATTAAAATTCAAGATTTCAGTTCAATATAAAAAATAAACTCTGAGTGTCTTAAAATTTGATTTTTATTAATGATCTTTATATTCAATGTTATAGGGTTCCTTCTAATCTTGTACGAAATAATTTTAATTTAGTAAAAAATATTAAGTCAGTCGAATATTTAAAAAATTATCGGTTACGAATCAAAGAATGATCCGTTTGAATTAAAAACAAAATATTTCAGTAAAGATGCACAAACTTCCTCATATGAATTAGTTAAAGTCTAAAAATTCATGCTAAATTTATTGTAAAATTCGGTAACACTCGATAACGATCAAAAGTAAGTTCTGACGCAGTAGTTAAGAAAAAAAAACCTTTTCATTTAATTTGTTGAGTTGATACATTTTTTACGCAGAAATTTCATCTCTCTCGACAAACTCAAACGAAACATAATATTTCGTAATACTTTCTACTCAATCACTCTAAGAACCTCTATAAAGAGATAATTTATGCTCCCTCGAATCACCCTTGAATATAAAAAAATGAAACACCGCTTTAAATGAAGAAAGGTAAAAAAAGATAAATAAAGAATCGCGTACAGTCATTGTTATTCTGGGGCCGGTACTTTCTGTGGTGATGGTGCCCTAGAGCCCGATGGAGATACCCGGTGGTCGGTGTGCTGGTAGGCGTGCTCGTGGCCGCGTGCAGCCTCATGTCCGCGAATATCATTCTGGGGTCCTCGAGGAAGACCATCTTCCTCCTCCAGCTATCCTCTTCCACCGAGAACAAGCTCACCCCACCTCCGGCTCCGCCGGCAGTCACATTTATCCCGCACTTTGCCAGCTCTCACTCGGCACGGTTTTCACCGGTAAAGTATTTAAAATCGAAAAAATGAATATTCACAGCACAATATACACCGCGGCTACCTTCGTCGATCAGCGCGGTGACGCAACTGAGCGAGCTCGCGAGCCGGCTAAGGGCGAGTTGAGCAGGATCTACCCCCACCCCGGGCTCCCCCAACCGCGGGCCCCATTGGCCGAGACGAGCGCTCGAGCTGCTGCCATTGGAGGAGCGCGCGTGTGCATGCTATTATAGTGTCGGTAGGTATACGCAAAAACCCCTTTTTTTTCTCTCTCTCTCTTTCTCTTTGACAATCGCCCCCACCCCACACGCTGAGGAGTTTGTCAAAAGTCTTTTTTTTAATGCCTTTGGATACGAATATACAACGTGGAGAACCTAACGGCTTCCATTACAATGATTACTTCGATACGGATTAAATTTTAGACGGTACCGGCTTTACGCTTTTTTTTTTAAGTTTGTCTTTGGTGAACGCCGTGGATGGAGAAAGGGGTGGTTACGCAAATGGCGCGAGGCAAGCGGTTGGCTTTTATTATCATTCGGGTTTGATTCGGACTATAAAATCGTCATTTCAAATCTATTTCTCCAGATAATGTTGTAAAAATATCTATCCAATGTAATTCACAATACTTTTTTAATATTTATTGAAGTAATCACTACGTTTAAAATTTATCCATTTTAAATTTGTCGTAACATTCGTGTAACAACTGAAAACCAAAAAAAATTTTTATCGTTTCGAGTGCGTCTTTTTTTTCAATAAACCAGTAACCAGCAGTAATTCAATTAAAATTTCTAGTTTATTAATTTTATTGGGTTCTTCAAACTTTTAAGCCTGAAACGAAGCTTCAAGCGTTAAAAATGCAAAGAACTTAAATTTAGAACAAGCCCCGAATTGCGCAACACGTAGACGAACCAGCGAATTCTCCTGAAAAAAACATCGATCCCTCCCAAAAGATGATAATCCCGATCGCATGTGAATAAAAGGTGTGTCGCTAGCCATGAGAACCATCCATCCGCGATAAAAAAAAAGGCAAGCTGCCGATTGTTCGATTTTTGATAAATTCCACGAGTAACCTGTGAGAACCGCATTAGTCCCTCGTTTTTTAATTTTCAGTGAAAAAAAGTATCCCAGATGTGGGAAAGTCATGGAAGGGTCACCAGATAAAAAAAAAAGCCCCAAAAGAGAGATGAGCGAGCGTTCCCATGCACTTCGCTTTTTTGGGGTAAAAAAACGCCAAAAAAGTGATGGGCCCCCCCGAAACAGGTAGCTATCCTGAGCGCGGGGGGATGAAAAACGTAAAAAAAGAGCGAGAATAAAGGAAGAATGGAGAAGAAGAAGAGAGTGAAGAAAAAAAAAAAAAAAAAGATTCCGGCGTGTATCTCGGAAACCAAGTCCCCGTGTTTGGCCTCGATATTACCCCTCCCTCCTCGGGATGCAGATTCCCCCGAAATCGTAAAAAAGCGAGCGAGGGAGAGGATAATGGAATAAGGATGCTGTGAAAACACGTACAAAATTTGTCGAAGAGAGAGGAAATAAGACGATATAAAATCTCTCTTGCTCGCTTGCTTCTTCGTCTTCATCTTCTCTTTTAGGTACGCCGTAAATGCGGGGGCCCGCGCGCGGGCATTGTTCTTTTGTAAATTTCGTATTGCCAGTACATTCAAAAATTCAAAGTTTATCTCCCGTATGATTGGAGGATACTCTAATGCAGGACGAATAGAGAGAGAGAGCCATAAAAATTCCCACAATACCCGCGAAACCACTTTCCCATCGAAAAAGCAGGTAAAAATCCGTGAAAAAGGGCTGTTTTTTGGGGTGGTTTAGCCTGGTTTGGCACCCTTTTCAAAACCGCGTTCTTTTTTTTTTCCCCGACGCGTAACCGTCACTTTCGTATTTTTTTTCACCTTCCGTCTTGTGCCTCGATATCAACGTACTTTTTTACCACCTCTCCGCGCAAGACGTCCCTGCCATTGGCTGAAGACTGCTCAAGGGGTCCCGGAGACCCGGTGCAGGATAAATCACGAAATTAATCATCACCCCCACCCCGGCGGCTCGTAAATCCTCTCGAGTGCGAAAATCGTAGCACTCCTCCACTTACGGAACACTTTTCCCACCTTAAAATTTCGCGCTGGACACTGGGACCATTGTAAAGAGCGTACGTTGCGCGGGGGAGAAAAGCCTGACACAATGAGATCGCGTCTATCCATCACCCACGCTGCAGCTGCTGGAGGGGGACGGACACCGGTCAGGTGGGGCACGACGACCTGTTGACTTTTTTTTTCGGGTGATTCCCTGGGAAATCGAGATGTAATTTCATGAATTGGGAAAATAAGTTCTTGATGGTTGTTGACCGAGATTCATATTGAAATTCCAAAAGTTATAGTAATATTCATTTTTTTTAAATTAAATTTTGTGTACTTATTATTGATTCGTGAATAATAAAAATAAAAATGATAACAACAACAATAATACAAAGTAAAACAAAGTTTGAAGAAAAAAATAGTGATGTGGTCATACTTATTCAATTACAGTTGTTTTTGTTAACTTGAATTTTTTTAGTTGCAAAGTATAATTTATACAAAAAAAACATTCAATAATTTTTCCAAAAATTACATTATCTTATGAAAATTAATAAGCACTTGAAATTTTTAATTTTTTTGTCAAATACCCAAAATCGCACGAACCTAACCATCCACGATCGAGCAGTGGATGCAGAGCATCAAATTTTCTTTGAAAATTACGCGGCGAGGTAGAAAACCAGCCCAACAAAGGAAAAATCATTAGTCGGAGCTGCGAAAATTTCCATCATCTCACCTTGTTCGTGTCCGGTACCGGCAGGGTCTTTGCGTGCGGGAGGGGGCGTGTTTCTACGTCTAATGCGTATCTACATAAAGAGTCGATTTGCCTAAAAGGAATACGCCGAGTCACGCGGGCGCCGATTTAACTAGCGCTGGAAGCCTACAATGGAGGATCGTTAGCTTCCGTGTTGCACGGGCTTTACAAATTTCTCGGGCGTTCATTTTTCACGGCGTTTAGGCGGGTTCGGAAATAGTTTTTTTTCTTTGGGGAAAGTTGCAGTGGGTCAGGATGGAGCCTACTGAGAGAATTTGAGTTTTTTAGGGAAGGATGTTCAAAGCAAAATACAAGCTTTTTTTTAATTTTGGGTAGTTGAGAGCAGTTTTACTGAATTAAATGTACCTCAAAAGTTCAGTTTTTTTTCAAACAGTATGTAGAATTTATTAATGTTAATAGTAGTTTTTGTAAAATTAAAAGTCATTCTTATCCAAGTGATCAAAGTTCACTCTTTTTTGTAGTGGATTTTCACTCGAAGATCCACTCTTACATTTTAGAGAATATTTTATAAATAAAATTTAAAATTTGCATCTATAAATGAATGATGTGTCGTAATTTACATTTTATGTCATAAAACCATGAAAAACAAGACTCTGAGTTGTTGACTGATTAATTTAAAATTTTGATGATTAACCTCAGAGAGATCATTTCATTATACTTACGAGATCAATTTATCAAAGTGCGTCGTTTGTATGTACATTGTACATCAAGTCGCTCGGTATAAAATCGTTTCTCGAAAGCGATGAAAGCCTAATGACCCACCGAAATTGACTAAAAAAACTCCCGGTGCCAGCTCTCGGTCAGGCTCCAATTTTATTTGAACAATAAAAAATCAAATTAGCCCTAGTTTATGGCTTTTCTCACAGGGCGGGCTGGACCAGGGGTGCTTGCGCAGCGTTGCAGTTTTGTTTCGGGAGTATCTTTCGAAAACGATTTTCGCCTCTCTGCGGTATTTCTCCGTATACAGATTTCATACCCGCCTTTTTTTTTCTAATTCCTACCCTGCGCACCGGCCGGTCGATCGAATGTCATTCGCGAAAAAATTCCTGCAAAAGATACGTTTATTTCCCCTTTTGTCTCTCTCTCTCTCTCTCCTCTTCCTTCTCATTATCCCACGGAGGATGCAACCGATGGTTTTTCGGGCGTAGTGCCCGCTCATTTCATCCTTCCCCGAACTGTTTATGGGTTTTTGAAAATGTAAAAAAAAACCTTCTGGGGGGGGAAGCGAAATCTCGAAAAAAAGGTATAGTCGAGCACTTACCGCGCCCGGCTTCCTCGAAAGTGATCACTCGTCTGCGCGAATGACAAAACTTGCACGATACATACGTTGTATGTTGCTTCGAGAAATTAAGCTGTTAAAATCTGATCGGCCGGCGAATATTTTTGAAACCCGTGAATAAACACGTCGTCGCTCCCGAACAAAACCCGTCATCTCCTCTTTTACCGGGCTCGAATCTCCATAAAGAGATAAACGCAAGTAGCAGCGACGCATTAAACTTTTTTTTCTTCTTCTTCGTCGTCTTCTTGCCTCCCTCCGGTCTTATTTTCTCAGCATCTGCCCTGTGGCGCAACAAAGCGCATAGGCCGACTTTATTAGGGACTCGATAGCCCGGCCGCCCTCGTTTCACCTACGCACCTTGATTTTTTCCGGAAAAAAAAAGATCGAGCTCGTAAATTCACGCGCGCGTTTTGTATCAAAAATTTACGGCCTTATTGGGTGGTAGAGTCAACGGTTGAATCAAATTAAATTAAACTCGAATGGGCTGGCGCTTTTTTAACGATCGGTGTTTGACCGAGCGTACAACGCGTCAAATGTCGTATGAAATTTTACGATATATTTTCTTCTTTTTTATTCAAACCTAATGGGAAAAAAATGTCAAAGGTGGGAAAATCTTTTTTTTATATTTTTCGAGGGTGCTGTGGTTTCCGAGCTAAAGAGTCTTTCCAGAAATAAATCCTCCGAAAGACTTTTTTGAGTAGGTGCGATAAAGAGTTTCTTATTTTTATATAACAAATCAAACTGCAATATTAAATATTTTTGTATATTTTTGTGTCTGGTACCCTTTGCACCACGTTTCTTGAAATCACCTTAGACTAACACTTTTGAAATCAAACGCACGCTTAGTAAAATGGCTCGCGCCATCTT
Source organism: Encarsia formosa (assembly GCA_038277355.1). NCBI lineage: Eukaryota > Metazoa > Arthropoda > Insecta > Hymenoptera > Aphelinidae > Encarsia > Encarsia formosa. Next base: position 10,947,247 of record CM076188.1, read on the forward strand.
GACGAGCCTCACCGACACCCCTAAAAAAAAGGCAGCATCCCCCCCGGCTGGATACGTACAGGACTTTATAACTAGCAGATTGTCAAGGGGGTGAGCGCGCGCGCACGCGTGGACCGTTATGTACACGGCTCGCGTGGCCCAAGGGCACGTGCTCTTCTACGGCATCACCTGTGTGGTTTTATGCAACCCCTTCCTCGCGTGTAAACCCTTTTTTTTTTGGCACGCTCGGGTTACCGGAGTTTGCCTTCCTGTGGTTCCTTCAAGGCTGGAGAACCGCTCGACTATTTGAAACACAAGTTAAACCAGAAATTTTGATTAACACAAAAATTCTGTACGGCTCAATTACATCGCATCCACCCGCACCAGTCGTAATCTCCATTAATCTTGGTAGTCTAGCCACGCGTCGATATAATTTCGATCGGGCGGATACACCGGCAGGTAAGCCGATATCATTAGCGGGACAGATGCTCAACGGTGCTTTTCCAAAAGTTTTCCAGATAACGGTTCGAAACAACATCATCGGAGGGTGCGCGCGGGGGGGTTGTAGACATAGCTGTATCCGCAGATGCATCCGTTAGTCTCATTAACATAGCCAACCCCAGGGTGTCATTCCGCTCACGTCCGAGCTCCCCCCTCCCACGCTAGGAAATGAGTCTATGCATATAAAAGAAGCGCGGCCGGTCCGGCGTGGCATTGATGTATTGCGGCCGGAAATTAGCCCATGCAAATTTCAGGGAGGGGGCAGCTGCAGGTCCACTAAAAATCCGATTTCCAGAAAAAAAGGGAACGCGAGAGAAAAAAATTTCATCCCATTTGAATACGCGCTTGAGAATTCGGGGTACGTAGCGCGGGCAGTGATTGGGAGGGCTCAAGCAGTCCGGTCACGTACGGGCCGTCATACCGGCCGTCAAAACCCCCCCGGGGGTAGGAGTTGCTTTACATTCTATTTTCACGGCGCTGTGACCCCGATATTGTTCATTAAAAAACACGCTTGGCCAATATTCACGCCAGAGCGGGCGCGACTCTGGCCGAGTGTGAAATACGGAGAGCTTATCGGGAGCCAGCAGAGACTTTTTCATATACGCCCTGGTCAGTCCCTGTTGAGACCCCATTGGGCTTTATTTATCCGAGAGCGGTTATTAAGAGTTATTGGTGGTCTTTCGTGCTCAACCGGCTGCTCTTTTTGTACTGCGGTCGGCTTGCCTCGAGTGGAAACCCGGTGCGCGTGGGTTTTTGATGGATAAGGGAGGGAAGTGTTTTTTTCGATATATTCTGCAAGGGGTTGTCTGAAGTGTGTTTTGAAAAAATCTTTTTTTTTAACAACAATTTTGCTAAACAAATTTATACAATGAAAAGAAGGTAAAAAAAAAAACATTGAACAATAACTTTTTTTTTCAACCAGACTTGTCTATCTTTAAAACTAAACTCTTCGCGAGTTTGAAAAAAAGCAAAATAGTGCTGATTCGCCCGAAAGACAAAAGGCAGAGACACAAACGGCCGTCTATAAGTGTCACTTCCCGAATCTTTCGTTCGCAAGAGAAGCAGGATCCAAAACGGCCTCGGATGATAACCGTGCAGCGTCTAGACGGACAGAAACGGACAATTACGGCTAGCTACGGTCAGCCCCCGGGGCCGTTCCCATTACCGTCCGCTTACCGCCCCTCGATATCCGTGTCTCTCGCGAATTGACAGTGTTATTTTGCAGGCTGCGTTCCGGGAACGCTTTTTCTACGATTCCCCGGCTGCTGCATCGAGATGACACTGATTTGCGTTCCTACTGCAGGGCTTCAATCTGTTTTTGAATTTTTAATTTTTTCTCTCCTTCGTATGATTGCCGGGTGAATCACCGTTTGTTTTTCGAAAGCAAGCTTTTTTTTAAATTCACCGTTCACACGCTTTTGGGGTTTGCATTCCTGCACCCAAAACTCCGGGTAAATCAGAGATAAAAAAAATATCGCCACCCGTGCCATCCATTACTTACCAATAAAGGTCCCCCTTTTTTTCCTTTTCAAGAAACAGTTGAGGGAGAATCTTGACGATCATCAGCCTGTTGCCTCCGCAAGCCCTTCATCGACTCCCACCCGTACGAAACGTAAAAAAAAAACGAGGGTTGCACCCCGCAAAGTTTACTTCCAGGCCACCCCCCGGGGTCGCGTGCTGGTAGATAACGGGCCGCTAATTGATTATAATAACTACACCCCTTCCGCCTTTTCACGCTGATTGACTTTTTGACGTTAAGGTATTTTTTAGCTGGTGCTTCCTGGTTTAGGGATAGGTGCTTTTTTACATATATCGACGGCGAAGAAAAACCATGACCAATGAGAGGCTGAAATGAATTAAAAAATTGAAAAAAATTAAAAAATCTTATTTATTAAGTGATGATTTATTGAGATTCCTGATTCAAAAAAATTTTTTAATTCATTTTAGCCTCTCATTGGTCATTTAAAATCTACAGATTTTCTGCGAAGGTTTTTCTTCGCTGGGACCATATATCGATATATCTTTGAAATAATGAAAACTCGTGTAAAATTTGTGTAATTTGCTACTTAAAAGTGATTAAAAATAGTCAAACAATTAAAAATAGTTTTTATACTGATGCAAATTTATTTCATGATGCGTTGTAAAAATTATTAATGTATTATACTTTCATAATAGCTCAAATGGTAAAAGCAGTAAGTACTCGAAAGGACAAAGATCGAACCTTTTTATAATTGTTTTAATGAGGTATCGCTTCCGAAAGAATATCTAAAATATTTCATTATATTCTGTAATAAATAAGATTTATGAAAAAATAAAACTCGTAGCCTGGAGAATGATTCAAATTAAAAGCTATAAGTAACATAAATATTTCCTTTGTTTTAACGCTAGAGGTTATCGATTGGAACATTATTTAATCAATTAATGAGTCACACGCATTATATTACTTATCGAACTCTCATTTAATGGCAAGCCATCACGAATCTTGGATGATTAATATTCCGAGCAATAGCGTATCGAATGTAAATAACATCTCCGGTAATAAAAAGCCAATGGACGCATTACCCGAAAATTAGAGAGTGAAAAACTCAACGCCCGGGTGAAAATTTATCGCCCCGGGGGTTGTTTACGCTGGCAATATGTTCAATAGAATTTAATCCACGCGACGCAATAAGCCCGGATAAATATTGATTATTTAATTAGCGTGGGCGTGGATCGTAATTGACCATAAATTACCAAGATTAGATAAATGCAACAATTCCCTGTCGACGTCGTCCGAGGCGAATGAAAGTCAATCAATAACCGCTTCTTGTGCGCGTCATACGATGAAATTTAGATGAAAAAAAGCGGAAAGAGGATTAAAGGCGGCGCTCGAGCTCGTGAGAATCGTCAATTGCAACTCTTATTGGTTTAATTGCTAATTGACACTTTCTCCCTGCTCCCCTTTTTTTCTGGACACTTTTGTCGCATGCGCTGCTTTGGTAATGAGACGCGCTCATCGGATTGATTGATCTTTGAACGTATTAGTTCCCTTTTTTTTTTTTTTCTTTCTGCTTCGACCCAATTGACGGTAATTTACCACTCGAGATCCTTTATTTGCACCAATTTGGTCTCGTAAGTGTCGATAATATCATTCAGAATATCGTATGTAGTCTAAATTTTTAACGAGCCACGCTATAAAAAACTCGTTGTGAGAATCGGTCAAGGAGTTTCAAGGAATTAGCCTTCGCGTGCGAAAAGATCTTTTGGAAAAGCTCGGGTAATGAGTCTCGTTTTTCCAAGGCTGATGCTGGATTTTATAATAATTCATTCTTTTCTTCTTTTTTTTTCGGCCTTCCTGGAATAACACCGACAGGTGATTTCATTTTTGCGCGATAAAGTCATTTTGCGGGTAATGCGTTCCGGGAAGGCTTCAAAAAAAATTATTCGATTTAGGCAAAGGCTGAAAACATAATCGATTCTTCAAGAAAGTGAAAATATACCGACGAGAGGTGAATGCCGAACGGCCGGACTTTCCATTTCAAAGCGGTCGCGCACTTTAAGGAGAGCTTTAACGCGGCCGGTCAAGTGTTCGTCACCGCATCGATAAATCGAAGAAACGAAGTCACTTCGCTCCGCAGACTTTGTTATTCAAATTTCTTTCCCCCGGGGGGTATGGAGAGAGAGAAAAAAGAGGGCTTTTTGCAGCTCCTTAGCAAACACACCTTACCGAGACGTGCATGTATGCATGAGGCTTGAATTCAAATATTCGCGCCTTTTTATTGAGAGGATTTTCCTTTCTCGGAATTCATCACACGAGCCCGGGAGTAATGAATTATCGTCTCGTCGGTGGTACTTTTCTCACAAAATGTGTTTGCGGAAGCGAGGTGTATAGGACCAACTCTTCCGATTGATATATTTCCATCGGCCGAAGAAATCACGGAAGCGCGGGCCTAAATTACAGGGAGCCGGTCGCGATAATAACATGCGCCCGGCACCTCCGATTCACGGAATCAAATCAGCTTGAGACAAAACCTTTCTTTCTTTTTTTCGGTAGGCCAGCTAGCTTCTCGGATTTGGTCCTAATGATTTTTAACGAAAACGAGTGATTTCACAGTCGAAAAAAAAGTCAGTCGTCCCCGTGTCAAATCGACCTAAGCAGATGCTATGTGATTCATTTTTCACGGGCGTTTTTTTTTGGATTTTCTCCGAGCCTGGGGACTGGGTGCCGAAGGGCCCTCGTAAAAAAGGCTTGCCCGTAAGCCGGTGGCATAAATTTTTACCTTTTTTTTTATTCTTACTCGATACGGCACTGACTTTTCCTCTTTCTTGAAACCGGTAATTATTAGGTTGGGCACTGTTGCTTTGAATAAGATTACAATAACTTCGGGGAACGGCAATATTATTTATTCGTTGGCCAACAGATCTTTTTATGCCCGAGAAAATGAATAAAGTCATTGCGGGTTTCGCGGAAACGGTATCGAAGTAAAAAGATTAAAACCGAGGTATAGTTTGCTTATTAAAATGTGAAATACTCCTCATGAATTCATTCAGAAGAAGCCCGGGAGTCCTGCGGAAAGTGCATAAAATAGGGAGCAAAAAGCAAACTCGGTCGGCTTTTTAAACTACAACTACTTATTCTTCTTCTTCTTTTGTTTATAAAAATGAGGCGAAGCTAATTTAATACCCATCGGTTGAAATTGGCTCGACTAATGAATGAATTTAACGTCTTCATTCGAGATGTCAAATTACGGCCTACATAATGAGGTTTTACGCGGAATCACAACGCAAATTGCGGGGATAATTTTTGCACGAGCAAGAGATCCTTGTGCTTTTTTTTCAGAACTAGAGCACACATACGAGCGAGAGACAAAGTGACGACCAATAAGCAAGACGAAAAATAAAGAAGTCGGGGGACCCCTCGAGGGCCCAACTTGGCGCAAATTGTTCGTCGATTATCGGTCGGTCGTTACAAGTTTCTCTCATTTTTCGTCCGCTTCCTTTTTTTTTTTTCCTTCTTATGGACATTATTTTTTCGCATTGCGTGAAAACAGACGAATGACAAAAGGCGCCCGGTTTTACGACATCAGACTGAACGAGCGTTCGGGGAAGGAATGATTTTCGTGCATCTTCCCCCCCTCCAAAATAATAAACGCGGACACTGTGTTTAGGCTGTTTTTTTTTTTGCTGGGGGTCAAGTAGATTGAGCAGCGGTTAATGGGACGGTTTGGGAGTAATAAAAAAGAAGTAAATTCAGAAGTTCTCTTTTTTTTTTTTGGGAAAAATAAACACTGTGTTTTACATAGTCTTCGTGGGATTGTTTGATTCGGAACTGAAAAAAAATTCTAGGGTTTTGGGGGGTGAATGGTGAAAAAAAAACTTACCGTGCAGGGATTCGGGCGACGCTGGATCTTTTTCCACTCGTCCAAGAGCGTCACTTGCTGCAACACAAAAAAAAAAAAAATAGTTCATGAGTATAACACACATAAAAGATTTGTGTACTCTATGCAAAAAGGTTTTAATTAAATTTATTTATAAATCCTGCAGAAACATTTCTCGTACTTGTGCGTATAAAAATAACTATTTCTCGTTCGCACGACTTATCGTAAAAAAATCGGCATCCAGTAGGGAGAAAGCTCTCACATCCTCGGCATTTTTGTCACTCTCATCTCCCCCCCGAAAACAGAGAAAGCAGAGGGTGGGAAATATTCAAATAATCTATTTGACGCCCTAGGGCTAGAAAAGGTAATTCCGGGTATGACCACCATGCGTCAGTGCGGGGGAGTACGGCTGATACGACACCCCGGGGGCCACCAACTCACTGTATTCAGATAATCCAGGCTGGTGCGCTGTCCGCCGACGTATTTCAATACGGGCTTTGTGCCCTCGCGGCCAAATACGGGTTTTTCTCTGGGAAAAATGAGGATGTTTGTTTGCGTCGGCCGGCATCGATCATCCTAATCGTATGCGGGGTCATTGATACCGTAGAAAAAAAAAAAAAAAAAAAACTTGATATTTCGAGTCCAAGATGGAGGAAGCATGTTGAAATAGATCCGGGGACTAAAGTGCGCCATTGAATCGGAGAGCTGGGTAGTTTATATCCAAAGAAGCGGAAATTCCTGGAGTAGTCTTGCAAAGTGATTCCCCCCCCCCCCCCCCCCCCGTTCCTTGTAGATCTAAGCCAGACGAGGGCCATTTATTATTGAGGAGCGCTCCGATTTCCGCTGACAGCAGGTGAAGTGTATCGCGTGTCGGGAAATTTAGTATTCATAATCGAGGTCAGTATTGGCTTACGATGGGAGGCGTGTTGAGAGAAGTACCATTGGGTCACTTGTTATCCACACTGACTTTTTGCTAAAGCTTTGATTTTTTAATTCATTTCTTGTTTATTTTATGTACAAAATAAATCATACAGTTTTTCAAAAGTAATGGTTTTTCAAGGAACTTTAAAATTTTTCTTCTCGTACATAAATTAACAGTACATAAATTAGAAACATAGTATGAAAAAATTTTTTTTTGTAATTTTTTACAGATTATTTGACATGAAATTTTTAAAAAAATTTAGTCAGTCTTTCAATTATTTAACTTTTTAAAATTTTTTTTAAATGTTCAGTTAAAATCAGCCGTGAGCGAGGTTCAAACTGACAAACCTTCGATTTTTAGATTTCCATTACATGGTTCATAATTATGTCATATACCATATAAGTTACGACATTGAAAATTTTAAGTATTCACAATGAGCCCCACTCAATGAAATAATAAACAAGCGATGAAAATAAGTAGCGGAGTTTTCGGGTCACTCAATGTACTAATACATACAAAGAAACAAGCACGGACCGCAAACACCACTGAACAATTCATAAGCCCGTACGTCGGCGCGGTAATAAAAATGAAAATAATCCAAAAGTCTATGAATCCGGCTCTCTCCCAACCTCCCTCTCTCATAAAAAATTCATCCCCCCGGTATTTGCGGTTGCCACAATATCGGCTTTTCATCCACAACCTCGAGTGTTTTCTGCACCTTATTTCTTTCCATTTCTCCCCGACACATCGTAGGTGCATTACTTGGCACGCGATTAGGTGCTGATGTCTAATCACGCACCCGTTCAGACGTAAATAGTTAACCAAAAAAAGAAAAGGTAAGGTAAAGCCACCCCACATAAATGATTAACCGAGCGATAAGAAGCAGGATGAGGAAGAATTTTGAATTCCCCAGGTCGAAGCTGCCAACTTTACATATTCAGCATAACGGCCAGCATATTCACGCTCCCTGCCGGTCCACCATGAATACGAGATGACGCGCGGCCCTTTGAATCTAGTTTCCACGCGTGGCCGGCTCGCGCATCAATTTTTTAAAGGTCCGGCCCTCCCACTGACCAGCCCCCGATATGGAAAACACGTCCGAAACGCGCCGTGAATCGACTTAAAACTCCAGAGGGTTGTTTTATGCTGCCGCTACCGGGCTTTCATCATTAATGTCCCATTCCTCCCTCTTTACACAGACCCTTTTACTAATTAAAAAAGTTCGAGGGAAGCGCACTTTTTTTCTGCAATTACGGTCATTAGCGAGCATATTTTTTGAAACAAGAATATTCGCCGTAATGAGCACGCCGAGGGGCGATAATGGCGGACGTTATGAAGAAATAAATGCTGGAGCCACCCCCACCCCCGGCCGTCTCCATGGAGACCACGCGAGCGAGCTTTTTCAGCGTCGGGAAAAATTTCTCCTTATTATTTTTACCGCGATGCAGCGATGATTTATCATTAGCCCGATGGGCGGGTAATGCGGGAGGACTCTAACCCTAATCTCTACCCCCGGAGTACGAGGCTTTAATTTCACAAGGCAAACAGTACTCGGCCTTTTTTTTCTCTCTTTCTCTCGAACGGTAATAACAAAATTAACTCCGGTTAAGACGATCGTTTTTGAGCAGCCTTGGTGCTGGGGTTTTTTTTTTGGCGCTCGATGATATTTCTCCGAAAATAAATAACCCTCGCGAGGATTATTGCTTTGTTTAATGTAAGAATAATACGGCGAAATCCCTCAATCAGTCTGGGCACGAGGTACGGGCGCAAACCCCGTAATTGATTTATCGAAGTGAGACTGGCGTCAACGCAAAAAACGTCTTTTTTACCTTCCGAGAATTTTTGAACGGCCCTATAAAGTTCGTAAAAAAAAAAAAAAGAAGAAAAAGAAGAAGGGAACGAGCGGTTTATTGCCCTCGTTATCGAGTACGCTTCCAACTTGGCTTTTATTATTTTCGTTTGCACGCCGGGTGCACTCATCGGCTAAGTATATAATATAATGAAAAATACGGAGCTTGGAGAAAAAGCGACAACGGTCGATAGGAACTGATGGAAATGAGAATTTCATGGATAAAGGCGAGGTACTACCGGGTTCTGTAACTGTGAATGGAATTAAACGTAAAATGTATTTAATCATAGTTAACTGTAAATGTTTTCAATTTATTTTATTTTATTGAATGTGAGGCTAGAAGAGAGGTTTCAATAATACAAAAGTTTTAGAATCTTGTTTCCGAAGTAATGAAGGAAATCTGAAAAAAACTTGAGATGCTTAATAAAGAAAACAACTTATATACAATTCGATTTGTTAAATAAGAACAAAAGTAACCTTAAGGGTAATGGGTTCGAGTCTCGCAGTTCAAAAATTTTTCTGTAGAACTGATGTCAAATATAGTCTTAAGTTCATCAATTAATTTTTAATTTTTTTATTCTTTTTAATTCCTACCGCTCATTAAAAATAACTGGTTACTAAGTTATAACATTGTATGATGTAAAATAATACTAACTCGTAAAGGTTTGACCAGTATATCAAGCGACTCTCGTCCATAATTCGAATCTCTCTAATTTCAGAGTTGACAAAAAAAAAAAATAATAATTATTTTGAAAAATTAAAAAAAAGTCTTGCTTGCATCCGATAGTTTATAATTTTTTTTTTTTTTTTTTTTTTTTTTTTGCACTTAACTAAACAAACTTTACGTATAATAATCAACTTGCCAATGTCTTTAAAAACCCATTATTCAACAAAAACCAAGCTAGCATCCTCAAAGTATCACTACAATCGCATGAAGAAAAAAAAAAAAATCCGTCTCGTTAACCCGTAAAATACGAGGTAGTCCGATCGATCATACAATCGCTAATCGGTCAGCCCCCCGAAAAAAGAGGCATCATTCAGTGACGTATCAGAAAATAATTGCCCGATCGCGCGCAGATGTCCGCCCCGTGATGTACAAAGAGAAAAACACCAGAGATAAAGAGACCCGGGGACGACGAATCATACGAAATTGATGACGAGAAGGGGTTCAATCTCCCCTTATCGAGTTTACTTAAAAAAAAAAAAAAAGCCTCGGAGAATCTAAATTCTGGAAAAATGTATCGAGATCGTTGTAAAACCTGAAGCACAATCCGAGTTTCTTCGTTCCCCCAGGTGGTGTCCAGATCGAAATAAATTTCTTGATTTTACGGCGCCATCAATCCTCGCGGCTTTCGGGAGAGTCAAGTAGTGCCCCCGGTGTAATTTTCTAAATGAGCGAGTACGCGGCCCTCGTTAAGTCACCGTGAACTTGCGTACTCGTAAAGGGACAGTGTACCGAAAAATCAAAACGAGCACTGATATAAGTAATTTTTCATAATCTCGCCGTTTATTGTAATTTGCTTGTATTAATGCCGCGGAGTTTTTAATTGTAAATTTTGTAAATCATCGTTTAAGCGTGTTTATACGGCGAAAAAAGGGGGACAGCGGGGGTAAGCTTCTCTGTCGCGTGATTTCCGCTGATAAAGATAAATTATAATTAGCACGTCGTTTCCACGGGTACTCGCGTGCGATGAATATATTCATCGAATGCAAATACCCCACTTCGAGTACATTAATAATAATGATAATAATAATAAAAAGGGAACGTAGTAGTAGTAGTAGTAGGTAGAAGAAGAAAAAAAAATGATAATAACAGGAGCAGCAGAATTTCGTGCGGTAATTAGCGCGGCGCAACCCCTTAACAATTAAGCCGCATAATTGCACCGGTGGGTAATTAGAGAAGTTTGTCGGCAATTATCTTGGCGAATATGATCGTCCCTGATTTCGGGTCGATTAGAATGGCTTTTCTCCGATCCGTACGAGCGATACATTTTTAAAGGTGTTTCAGCTTATTTAATTGAATAGGCGCGCTCCGGCTTTTGATGATGAACAAGCTTCGATGTGAATAAAAGGTTTATTAGCCGGGATTATACCCTCCTCCCCAGTAATGATAAAACACCGTTTGGTGTAAATTTCAGCAAATTAAATATCCCGCGCGCGTACAAAGTCATTAATATCGGTGAAAAATTGAAAAAAAAAAATAGAAGGTTGAGTAATGAACTGAGACTGCGCATCGCGTACATTTTTTCCCCGAGAATAATATCTAATAAATTTCTAGCCTCCGCGGTATTAATAAGATCTTGATCGCCAAGCCCGATAGCATTATACGTAAAACTAACGCGAGAAAAATTAAAATCCTGCATCCCCCGGGCTCTCGAGAAGCAGGCAGGTAAGTTTTTTCCGAAACTCCGCGAAAATCCAATATCCCGGCTTTTTCCGTAATTAAGTTATAAGTCGGTCGGGGTCGCCGGGCGGTCGGAGGAGGGGGGCGGAGCCGAGTGGAAAACAATAAGGGCTAATCCGGAGCGATATATTATCGCGGTGTTCTGGCCAGCGTCCTCTACTTCTGCACAGCGTCGAGGAGCGAGATTAATTATTAACCCGGCGACGCCACGGGTAATTAATTAAAAAATATCATCCGGAATGAGAAACGAAAAATTGATGACGGAGAAAAAGTCTAACTTTTCTCGGTATGAAATATACCGAACGGGAGTAAAGTGGGAGGGAACAACAACTCGATTGCGCGAAATCGAATTAAGCGGGGCAGGGCGGCCGAGCGGAGATGTAATTAATTAGACTCGAGCACCATCTTGCCACTGACAGCCGCGGGCCGACGTGCCTCGACATATTATTTTCATTTTTAGCCAACTGAATTATTATTTCTTTTATTGGTTGATCAATACCGGAGAGAAAAGTTTGGGCTTGGGGGTAGGGGCCAATTAGGAATATTCGAGATCGTGACCGGTGCCTGAGATAGGGAGATAAGGATCTGATAAAACGCGACGCCACCAAACGCGGTAATGAACTTGGTACAGAGTGACTCAATTTACTTGCAAGGAGTTTTTTTTCTTCGAAGAGGTGGGCGAATACTTTTAGTATGTATTAAAATTGAAAAATAAAGAAAAACAAAACTAAAAATAAATAAATAAAAATGAACTGAGAGCTCTATACTATGATTTATTTATTTATTTTTTTTTTACGAGCATCAAAAGTACTAAGAATTAATAGTATCTTTCTATCGAGTTGGATTTGAACTCCAGCCTTCAACTCAAGAGTCGGTCACTCTGCATATCAAGCCATTTCAATTCTACTCTGAAATTTTAATTTTTATAGTCAAGTAATCACGATTTTCCTGAGTTGTTTTAAATTTTGCTCGAAACCAAAAATTAAAAAAAAATGTTCTCTCGTTCATAGTATTTGCAGTAAGTTTTAAGAGGCTAAAGCGAGGGTTAATGGGATACTCCGAGTTTTAAAAAAGCGATGAATATCATTTACCTCGGTCTTCTTGCGCGGGCCTAATCCGTGGTTGGAAACTTTGCGCCGCGTCGTACACATTTTAAATCCTTCCCGATAAATGCAAACCGTAACTGACATCCGACCTATCGTCGATAATCCGGTTTAAGTATCGTTATGAGCTTAGCGAAACACTCCAAGTGCCATTGGGCTGCAATATTTCATGCAAATTTTTTCTCTCTCTCCTCTATATTAGCATAAAATTCCCGGTATCGAATTCTAATTGCAATCGCACGAACGTCCCAAATAAATAATGAAGATTTAATTTTCTTTTTATCGAAAAAGGAAGCTAGACAGCGATAAAAATCACGTAAGAGCCTTAGAACCCCGAAAAGTCTCTCTCGATCTAATCGAGGGATAAGAGGATCAAGGGTAAGAGTCTGCTAAAGGATGATCTGCTGGGGAGACGGGACATGTGTCAGACGCGGTGTTTTTTTAAAATGGCGATTCCACCCCTTGCTCTCCTGCAATCTGGTTCGATCATCCTAGGGGGGTTGGACTTGTACTTTGCATGAGCTGCCGGGTTGGTTTAAATTGGCTTTCGGTTGGTGGGTTGGTGAATTTGATTTTTTTTTTTTGTTTACTCTCTCTGCCTCTCTCTTCACCACGCGGGTAGTGTCAATATTTTTCTTTTTTTTTTCGCCGCTTTAAGTGGATTGGGGATTTTGGGGGTGGGTTAAAATTAATGTTTTAGAGAGCACGGCTGGGAAGTAATGTACGCATATGGCGGTGAATCTTTTTTTTAAAAGAACTGTTTAGAATCAAAAATAAAAAATGCACGAGATCTTCAATTCAGCTGATTAGCAGGTAAAAGTGCAGTTTAAATTCTTTGATAAACAATGCTCAGAATAATCTAGGCTCTACTGTTAAAAAAAATTAAAGAATATTCTGCGATTGTATGTAATTTCCCAAGATCAATCCAATCGTATGAGTTTTAGGTCTTCCCATAAACTTCGCATTACCACCCCCTCCCGTAAGCTCGCTGCCGCAATTAAAGCGTACAAAAGTAAAACGCGCTTGCAGCCATCATTGGAATAAAAGAAAGGGGGGGGGGCAAGACAATCTGCGGGGGACACCCTCGAGCGAGCTCGCCAATGAGCGCGCCTGAATTATAATGGATAGCGGGCGCTCGAATCGGAGAAACATAAAGGAGGGAGGGAGGGGGACGCGCGGGCAATCAGCATTAGAAGCCGACGCGTGCGACTTTAAAGTGCGCCCGCGCGGGGGAGATCGGGCCTTTGTGTCGCCAAAGCGCTTACACGCATTTTTCAAACTAAACGTTTCTCACAGATGCACGCGAGCAATTAAGATCTTTTTTTGTTTGATAAATACTTTCACTACTGCCAGCAAGGAGGACTCTTATCTTGGGGGAGAAAATTTTCAGATCAACACACTGGATGCGACTTAATTTTTTCACTAATAAATTTTAAAAAATTTACATAAAACTAATAAGCGATAAAATTAATTGAGCCCACTACTAATAATCACATCAACGAAGTAAAATGTCAACAGTCTAACTTCAAGACTTTGCATAAACTAATTTTGAATTATCGGAAGCCCATACCACAACTACGTCGAGTATTTTGAAAAATCAAAATCTCACCGTCTCTATTGAATTTGTTCCAAGACTCACCAAAGTCGCTCCTTCCCTCGTGCAGCATCTTGGCGCGAAACCGGCAGATCCCAACGACCATCTTTCGATTGATTAATCGCCCCCGCCAATTATTCTTCTTCTTCCTCTCCTTGTGTCCTCGAAAAGGTGCAAGGTTCGACACCCAAACACAATGCTCGCCCGAAGCCGAGCCGCGCGCTACTGATGGTCAGCCGAGGCTCAGCTGGCCGGCGTCCCACCCCCGCGCACCACCGCATCGGGGGTACATATATTATCCTCCCTCTGCGCAGGCGTTTTTCGGGAAAAAAGGAGGCTTTTAATTTTCTGATCTCGGTCTTATTTATTCGCTTGTCGACTTCGATAATTCATTGCTCGTTTCGATTTAATGCTGGTCAGCTTTGAATTTAATTAAAAGTTTAAAGCAAATAGCATGCTGCCCGAATTAGTCTTGATATCGCCCAATTCGATCAATTGAGGCTTCATTACCACCCGCACGGTAAAAAACATGCTGAGGGCAGCTTGATTAAATTTCGGAAATACGATACGCACGCTGGAGTTTAACTATATAGGTCTGACGTCAGGTTTTTATTAGAAAATTTACGAAACTGCGTAGCGGCTTTAGACAAAGAGTTTTTGGGGTGCAGCGAAAAATCGGTCGGGGGAGATGTACAAACAGGGAAATCCCGGTGCAGCCGGCACTGAAGGTTGTGAACGGCTTCAGGGGGAGAGCCAAAATTTTACACGCCGGCTGGAAAATTCAAGCGTGACGCGGAGACTTTTCGCGCATAAATTACGGTGTGTTTTCGGGAACGAGAAACGTAAGTTATCGAAGTTTAATAAAGTTCAAGAAAATCTGGAGGGGGGGAGGGGGGATTAATGATCCTTCGAGAACTTTTCCATTCGCGGAGTGCAGAAAGTTTTGAAAATGATTGACTCCCCGTTGACCACTGGCTAGTACAGCTGCAGAAGCGGCCATCCATCATCGGGTCCTCGCGTTAATTGAGTAAAAATGTACTTCGTAGATGAAATCCCATTTATTATCATCGTCATCATCGAGCGTAGTTTCCATAGACTCCCCCGCTGTTATAATATTTACCCGAGAAAAGGTATCGGATTCTGGAGTATCTTCTCGGGTGTCCGAGTTTCTGATAAAGTTTATCGACCCTCCCTTATGATTCACGAAAAAACTTTCAAATTTTCCCAGAGCTTTCGGAAAATTTTCGAGGGGCACATTGGATGAAAAATTCACGTGTGAAGTGTCCCATTGTGCGAATCTCAGGGTACCGCGCGAAAGTAGAGTGTTTTGACCCCACCCACGCAAGCAAGCAAGCAAGGAGCAGCAGCCGGCCAGTCCTCCCCCAAAATCGTCGCTGACCATTGTCCCTCGGACCCCATTGTCGAATTGAATCATCGCGGGCTGCGCCGGAATATTCACGAGTCGCACATGCACGCGCGTATGGGGAGATGACCAATGGTCAGGCTGTAACACCCCGCTGGCTCCTTCCCCTAATATAAAACTGCCACTCGAGGCTGCTCAAACTTTTTCTTGAATAATTGCCCTTTGGCCAGCGGCGCGGAGTGAATTATTGGTCTAATTGTCCTGCCGGCACCCAGATATTTTTGAGAAGGACAAATTTTCGGGCGCGATTTTTCAGTAGGGTCGATAGTCCTGCTGGACACGTGTACGACGCGCGAGCTGTTTCCGCGAGGGGCGAATAAAATCGGATTTGACGGACGCTAACGAAAAATCGAGGAAAAGTCTTATGGATGTTTGCTGTATTCGGAGAAGATGTATTTTTATGGGGACAGACTAAACACGTGTTTTGCCCATGCAAATGTCAATGGGGTCGTTTGAATACGAGCTTGTTTTTATAGGGAGGAGACCGGGCGGGGCCCCCCCCCCGTTTTATGGTGGTCCCCCAGGTACCCACCGCGTCACTTAGCATCATTTTTCGACGATTATTATCTCCATTTAAATATCGTTGCTTTGGTGAGAAATTGACTTTATATTGAAATGCTGACCGAGTAGGGAATGATGATTGAGTTCTTAAGTTGTCACTAGGGAATTTTTTTTTATAACTAATCGTGATTTTATAAGACAATGATTTTCTTGTCTTGTTTGTTTGTAAGTTTAAACAAAATTACTTTATTCATGAGTGGCATAAATTCTATTTTTTAAAGTAGTTGAGTTAGTATAATTTTTATAACAAAAAGGCTCTGTTGACTGTGTTTGAATTGATAAAACTAAATCCATGAGTTCAATTCCCTTCATGCTGTATTTACAACTCCGGTTGATTAACAAATCTAAACTACAATTTAAGTAGATTGTAAAAATAAATAAAATTAAGTCTAATTCTAGTGAATTATTTTTTTACCCGCATCGGTTTTTCAATCGAGTTTCAATCGAGAAAAAAAAAGTTATAATTTTTTTTGTTACTTAATTTATTTGCTTGTATTATTTTATTGCATGAAATTGCTGCGAAAATAATTTCTAGTAAGCTATTGGGAAGGTTTATTTTCATGTTTTGATAGTTTTCATGATTATCATCATGAAATAAAGAGCTAGGTTATGTTTTAAATTTAGTTATTAGTTTATCAAGTTTCAGCATATTAATTACACAATTGAAAAAATAATAAATTTTGTACCCTTAACTTGGTTTTTAAATTAAAATAATTAGATCCAAAATTACTTGGTCTAATAAGTAGAATAATTATTTTTAATTAAATAAAATAAAAACGTGACAGAGTTAATAAAAAAAAAATTTAATTCAGTTAAATTAATTTAAAAAAAAAAAAAAATTTTTATTCCTTATTAAACAATTTCAATGAAAATATTTTATTGGCAGGTGCGGTGTTTTAATTAAGTCTCAGAAGATTTAAAATTCGTTCTTTATTGAAGATACCTACTGCACTCACAATAAATTTTTTCTTCTCCTGTTACAATGTCTACTTTTAACCATGAAATCAACAATTTCTACCCCTTCCAACGAGCCTTCCAACAGGTTGCAAACTAGCCACTTTGAAGCTCACAAAAAAAAAGGTTTTATTTTAGTTACCAAAGTCTTATTTGGAGTGCCTGTTTGTTTTGCCGCGTTGAATGGTCAAGAATTTTTTACGCAATTGAAGCCGTACGTTCACCCCTGCCGCACATTCGATACAAAGTATAAAGAACCATGGCGTCTCACCCTAAATTTTATAAGAAAATTGACCAAATCTGGTGTCGGCGGGTTCCTTTCAGCTCACGCAGGTATATACGCACTTTATTCACGCACGCACTTACTCATCGAATAGAGTGCGTGCGTCCTTCCTTCTCCTTAGCCATTGTTCCCGCGACAAAGAGGTGGACCGGTCAACCTTTATCCTGCACGCAGACTACTTAGAGGGAGGCTAGTTTTTTTTTTCTTCCTTTCCCTTCTTGAGTGATATACTTTGGACGTAGGTATTATTGGCTCGGGGGTCAGATTTTTATGAAAACTCGGCCAAGTGGACGCGACGAGTATCATTTTTCATATTTCTAATCTCGGCCCGCGCACAGTTAGGGTAAAAAAAGATCAACTGCCTGCCCTCGGACCCTTCATTATGTATAAATAGCCATAAAAGGCCGCTCACTGCCCCCGTTTACGCACCTATTCAGGTCCGGTACTATACTACACTTTTTACACTGTTTGTGTTGACGGGTCTTTATCTCCGTGACTTTTTCTTTACTTTTTTTTTTTGCCTGGGGAGATTTTAATACGCGCGGCAGGTTCGTAAATCTTACTTCTTTCAGCACCTCCGAGCCTAATAATTTCTAATATTTTTTCGAAAAAAATGAAAATTCTCGGAAAAACTTTCCAGGCTGTAAAAAACCATTCGGCCTCCGAGTTTTCCCCAAAAATTCCAATCTCGAAAAAAAAAAGATCCTAAAAAAATTTTTACACCCAGAGGTAAAAAAAAAAAAAAAAAAGATCCGAGAGGATCTTCCGGGTAAATTGTTTTAAAGAAAGTCGTAAAAGCTGCAGCAGCAGCGTCGTAAAAATACGCCCAGCCGAAATAATCCGGGGGCGCGTCGCCCTTAATGAGTTCGAGTTTCTACCTGGGAGTCTCGTCCTTTGTGTGGGCGACGGGCGTCGATAATTATATGCGTAAATAAGAAGCCTGAGCGTCGCGCCGCCACGTCCGGAAAATTTCGTGTTTTTTTTTTTTGGGATGGATGTTTTTTTTTCTTTGATGCGGGGCGCGGGAGGAAGAACTTGCAATTCTCCTGCACGCGCGATTATACACGTGAGTGCATAGGATTGTTTAAATAGAAAGATCATTAAAAATAATATTTAAATGAAATTTTTTTTTTTTTTAATTTTTGAATAAATTTTTTTAATCTTACTCTTTATAAATTTTGATGTGCTGTCAATTGCGAGGTACAATGTTTAGCTGCGCAAAGCGCGCGACTATTAACCTATTATTGAATTATTATCACCAAAAGAGAAAAAAAAATCATATTGAATGAATTCTGTTTTTTTTTTTTTTTTTGACAAGATAACTTCTAAAAGAAAAACCTAGTTTACTCTCGTAAAAGTCTTAAAAAGATAATCTTTTACGATCTTCCGAAACACTGCATAAATATTTTCCAAAAAAACTTTCTCAAGTTTTATCTTTTTAAAAAGAACCCTAACCTTCAGCTAAAACTTAGAGCGTCAGGGGTCAAGGTGCAGCGGCGTTAACAGCCCATTCAAATTTTAAGGCCTAATCGCGTTTAAAGACGCGTCGTTAGATCCATAATCGTCCAGTAGACAAAAACCATACAGCCCATTATAAAAAGGGCCCTCGACCCAACCCAGGCATTATGTACACAAAGTGATACAATTACGGGGTCGTCCGGGTAATTACGGTCGCCTTTTGTCTGTACGCATCGCGCATCCCAGATGCCACGGACAATTTGAGCGAGCCCTCGCTTCGCTCCCGAAATTAGCAGGCAAAAAGATGATTTTCCAAAAATATACGTGGGTACTCCTCCGAATGAACAATGCCGGAGCAATTTTCCCGGGCACCAGCTGCTACCGTCTGATTTATCATCGGAGCGCTTCTTCGATTAGTTTTTACTAATTCCACTGGCTTTTCATCAATCTTTGACGTTTCTCATTACCTCGACCAAGTGTATTAATGGCTGTTTTATCGAGAAAAGAGGGAGGGGGCGGGGGTGTTTTTAATAAGTGGCTGTAGAATACTGATTTTTTCGAAGTATACGCAGTGTGGGTGTTTATGAAAAAAAAGTGACTAATGGTCAATTTCGACAAAGTGCCGGAATAGCAAATTTTAATTTTCATCAAAACGCTATAAATCGAGAGAAGAGGGGAGGAAGAAACCAGGGAAATATTGCGTGAATATATATATGTGTAAAAGGGCGAATTGATCAGCCGTTATAGGAATGTACGACACACGCGGGGGTGAAGGCGGTTCAATCGGTTATTGATTGGAAACGTTAGCCGCCGTAAGTGGGGGAAGTACGACGGTCAGTGCGGGAGCTGACCAACAGATGGCCGACTGGTCACTCTTCGCGCGACCGGCGCTTTCTTTAAAAATATTATTAATTAAACACCGTGGGCGTTTAAAAACCGCAGTCACCTCGTCGTCGGATAGCGTACGTATAGACTTTAATCCTCGAAGGCTCCCTCGGGCCGATCTTTTCAATTTAAAGTCAAGTATTGTGGCTTAAATTGCATCAGGGAGAAGAAGAAGAAGATACTGCGGTGCTGAAGAGGAGGCAGCAGAGAAGGGCGGACCCCCACTTCGAGTCAATCACGACGCTTAACCTCTGAACCCCCGGGGCGACTCGCGCCTCCTCTGGCGGATCGATGCCTCCTTTGATACCCGTAGTGGCTACCAAATAACCACATGCTAATTTTGTAAAAGACTTCTGCACCGATATAATAAGCCGTATCTTTATCGATGAACATAATTTTTTTTTTATAAATGTTTATAATAGTTTTCTCTCTTTTTTTTGCTACAATCATTTGCAGCTTTGATAGTAAAAACGTTCTATGCCAAAAGAATCTAATTTTTTTTTTTTTTTTATCAAAATAAACTTTAATTATGCATACTAATGCATAAATCTTAATGAATTAAAAAATAAATTTATTTTTTTTTAAACAAATCCGTACGTAATAAAGAAAAAAAAAATTTTCGCCAATATTCCCAGGATTCTGAATTTTAGTAAATTTAAACTTACCACGTCCACTTTGGGTATCAAACAATATTCCCAAAGCCGGGCCTTTTTATTCAAAATAACCCCTCAATCTCTCGGGCCACGCTTTATTAAAATCATAAAATTTGAATCAACCCATCAAGAGGCCGGCGATTTACTTTGGGGCACGTACGCACCTTTAGTTCCAGGCAGGGCAGGTGTTTTTCGGAGCTAACGACGAGAGGAAAGGGTGAGCCAGCGCAACAGCAGCGTTTTAATAAAAAGCACCGCGCGCGTCCAAAAAAGAAGATTGCTGCAGCAGCTCAAGAAGGAGGAGGAGGAGGGAACCCGTTTGCGAGCCTGCACGACTCTGACCTCTCGCGGCGGCGAGGATGACGGAAGCGGGATCCGGTAACGACGTAATTCGCGGGGGAGCTTGTTTACGCGTCCTGATGAGATTTTGCATCCACAATATTGCGAATTAGTCTTGACAAAGTTCGAAGGCCAACCTCGGCCGCGTAATTTTACGTTTAATCCCGGGGGTAATAAGCCGCTCGCAATCTGCGGAGGGGCGGGGCTCGTCCGGCGAACGTATTGACTTTATAATAATCACGTTTGACCCTCGTTCGAGCCCCGGTAATATCGTAGGTTGCGCGCGGGGCAATTTTCGTAGGTGGCTCGGTTCCGATAATTGAGATGAATATTCAGACCCGAGATCGATTTGGACGATACCGGGGGTACAATGAACCGGGTGATAACTGTAGATGTTATTGGCTCTTTTCACCGGAGAAATAAACATGACGCTGCCGTTTTGTTTCAACGCGAATGCTAATAAAGGATCGATGGAGCGCTACTCGTTCAACGCCGCGCGTATCTCGGACATCGACGATTCGTAATGCGAAATTGAGTTCGGCGTGCACAATATTAATAAATCGTCGGCTAGAACTGCGATAAATAATAGACCCTGGGGCACCATAAGTCAGTTCATTAACGAGGAGCTCATGACCCCGGGTGCGCGCTGCAATCTCACCTCAATTTGCCTACACGGCAGCGAAGCATCTCCTCTTATCTGAAATTATGATCTGAAAAATTTTACTCCTCTCTCGTGATGCCCCGTCCCGGTTAATTGCGGTCCGTGCGCGGCCGATAAATTATCCTCAAAATTGATACGTCGTTTATTGGCCGAGAAAAAAAATTTCTGAGGGAGTGCTGAAAAAGAGAGGATTTTGGAACTAGCTAGATTGATTTGTCAGTAATGAGACATTTTTTAAATCTAGTCATGACAAAAATGTTTACACATTTAAAAATTAAACCGAAGATATTTTATAAGCTTTGAAACTGTAGAAAGAGATGAAAAAACATGAAACTTATATTTAGCGTTTTCGTAACATTGATTAGCCTAAAGTAGCGCGAACAGTCGAGAGCTCGAGTTCGATTCCCACTGTTTCGCTTCTGTCCTAAGCATACCAATGTTAGCTAAATCAACAAGTTACTTAAAAAAAAAAAAAAAAAATATTTATCAGCATATTTCTTTGTCAAATTTTTTTTCCAAAAATTACTGTAGATTGTACTTTATAAACCATAAATAGATGTTTTCAATTTTTGTTTTATAATATTATGTTTACTAATCAATCTCTCATAAGTAAAGTGATTTCAAATAACTCCAAAGAAAGCGTTTAAAGGGTACAATCGATTACCCAAAACCTTGGCAAACGCAACTGCGTAATAAATAAGGAAAATTCAATTTGACCGTTTGTACGCGATAGGCATCTCAATACACCTATAAAGCATTAAAGTCACCTCTTTCTCTTTATGTTTTTTTTTTTCCCTCCGGCATCAGTATAAGTGATAGGCAGGGGGTGGCGTATATTTATTTTCTCGCGAATGACCGCGCGCTGCAGCAGCCACCCGGTCCTTCCCCTGATCGATTTAGCGCCAAATGTCGCCTGGCGCGTCGGGCGCGCTCGTGTTTTACACTCGGCAATAATAGTTGAAATCTATGTAGCCAATATTTCATGCCCCTGGTACGAAAACCCTATCTCGTTCGCACATAAACGAGCCCCGACTGCAGCCGTTCCTTTCTCTCTCGCCTTTTTTTTTTTTTTACTTCGTTCTTGGCACCGGCTACTGGAGTTTGTACCTTACGGCTGGTGTGCGTGAATAATAGATTTTTAATTTATTGGTTGGATTGATTTACAAAAAATTTACCACGCATGTAGTAAATTCAAATTTCCAGTGAATGACGTGCATTTTCGTTCGAGAACAGAAGAGCGAATTCCAATCAAATTATTTGAGGTCCGAGGAATCCCGATTATGCAGTAGCCGACCGAGTTTATATAAATGAAATTTAAATACCTTCAAGTGAGCGGAATGCTTTTCTTCCTCTCTTTTTATTCTTTCTTTTTTTGCGAAAGAAAGGGAGGCGAAAAAAAAGGCGATAGTCCCGCGGGGACGAGGTTTTACATCAGTCGGACCTAAAGAAAAGAGCCACCAGCACCCTCAAAGTTTACGCGCAAACGCGCCTAATTTACACGCGTTACACACTCGAGTGGATTTGATTACACTCACGCGGGAGCTTTTCTTACCATAGCCTATTTTAGATTATAAAAAAAATATCTCGTTTAACAGTGGTCAGCTGTTGGTGATGCACATTTTTTTGTTTGAATAAAATTTGTATAAAATTATAATTATGATCCTTTTTCAATAGTTTGCATCTTATTTGTTACAGTTAGTTGCGAAAGAGCAAAAATTAAATCCTTATTATTAATATATTTCTTACAAATATGAATATTCATTCCAATTTGACCATTTTAGACCTTGATACTTAAAAGAAATATTTAAATATTTTCAACACGTATAAAAGCTTTACAGAAAATCCAGAATCACTAAATAACTCTATTAGTGATAAAAATCATGAAAGCATAAGCATTAGTAAAAAAAAATTTGCGGAGACTATTTAATAAACTTTTTTTTTTTTTTTACTCTATTATATGAAGAATTCAGATAACATACAGCAATATTATTTCTTCAGTTTAATAATCATTGAAATTTCTAAGCTAGCGAGAATCGAACTCTCAGCCTTAGATTTACAAGTCGAGCGCTCGTCTGCCCAAGGCACGCCAGCGTACATCATCATGGAGCCAACTATTCGATCCCACTGCTCTGCTATTACACACGCAAGGTCCGAAAAATTGCTCGCATCCCAATTTAATATGGAATCTTCACAAAGGGCATACATAAGTAAAGCCACGCTGCCGAAAGATGAGATAGCGGGTTTTAAATTCCGCGGAGTCAAACGCGATGTTTGACATGGAAATGTCGAGCTTCTGCATTAAACATGCTGGCTTCGGGTCTTCTTTTTTTTTTATCTCTCTTTGACTCTTCATCGAAAAAGTGAGGAATCCTCGCCGGGTGAGTAATCCGGGAGCGGTGCATTGTGTCTGCCTCGGGGGTCCGAGCGTGGCGGCTGTTTGTTTAAGCAAACGAGGGGCAGCTTCCGACTTGAAACGATCGCCGCGAGCCACCGCTGAATCGATATGGGAGAGGAGCGAGCGAGCGAAGCGAAGGTGATCCTTATTTTCTTCGCTTCTGCCTTCGCCGCGCTGCCCGAGGGCCGAATTATTTTAGCGACCATCGGGATCCCCGCCCGATTTTTTCGATAACGCCCGAGTAATGAAGTGATTTGTTGAGTTACGAAATATGCTTTTACCCGCTCGGGGTGAATTTTTAATTTTCAATATCCTACCCGAAATTAAAGATATCTCTTTTTAGTCTTGGACGCTCTAAAGTTACTTACAAATCAATTTAAAAAATAATTTTTATCAAAAAATAAATAAAAAATAAATTATAAGTGAATAAATAATAATTTAAAAAATTAAAGTTTCAATTTATTTTTTACAAATAAAACCAATTTTTTTTTTTTTTCTACGCTTTGATTATTGTATGAACGGGAATTGAACCCGCTGTCTACGACTTAGTAGCCGAGCGAGTTGTGCCATCGACACCATAAAACCACCCACTTCATCAAACATTCATACACTTCACTTCTCATTTCAGCATTCCCACCTCATAAAAAAACTCAAAATAACTCACCGGGCGATAAACGAAGATGCTTAACGTGGAGCGCCGAGGGACTCCTGAGATCGGGATGTGTGTTGGGCGGGGACAGGTGTGGGTGGTGCGTCGTCGTCGTGGTCGCCGCCACCGCTGTCGTCGTGTTGGTGCTGGGCGTCGTCGTCGTGCACGCCGACGGGGAGCTCCGCTGCTGCTTCTGCTCCGGCGTTCGCCACGCGACCTCGCTCTCGCCAATCCATATTTTACCTGCAATCAAAACGATCAGTCCATGAGTTTCATCTTTCCATAACGATTACAACGCGTCACGGTTGCCCATGGATACCTCCCCTCGTAATTAGCTCCTACACTTCGGGAGGGGCTGAGCAGCCCCAGTTTCCCATAACGATTCCCTTTCTTTGTTTGCATTACCATACCGGTGTCTAATTACTAAAGGAAGGGGGAGGAGGAGGATACCCTTGATGCGTATTTTAATCAAACGGAATGGTAATTTTTCCACTTAACGCGCGCCCGCGCGAATTTGTAATCGATGGTATCTCCACGGGTATCATTACGAGGGTTATTAGGCGCTACGAAAATCAAGGCTGGTTGGGTGAGTCGCAGCTTGATGAGCGATTCAACCTTACCGGAGTGACACGAATTCAAGGGACTCGGTCGACTGGAAGCGACTCAAGAGTTAGAATGAGAAGGTTCACTCGGGCGTCGCCCTTTGACAGACCTGTTTTTTATTCGTACGCCGATGATCAATTTGAAAAGAGTTTGGGAGGGATTAGGGAAAAACGCGTTCTCAAAAGCACCAGTTGATGTTTATATTTCTTTAATAGAATCCCGCTGAGTTCTAGTTTTTTTTTATTTCTTTTTTGGTTTCTCGGGATCAATATTTTCCATTAAATTACAATCCCTGCGTACCAGAGATAAGAGTTTCCATTTCAAAGAGTGGATTAAATTATTGAAATCCCGGGTAAAGCTAATCGAGAAAGGGTCCGAGCTTTCCCCGGACGTCCTTTAATCTCGCGTTGTTTGCATGGTCGTATACGGCCGCCCCCGAGCGCGCGGACCGGACAAACGAAACGACCCTCATCTCTTTACTACTCCGGGGGATAAGAAAATTGAATTATCCACCAAGGGGTTTTATTAAGCACACACATTTACTTCTCTTTCATCGATTTTTCGGGAAGAATTTCCAACTCCAGAATTAGCATATAAACAACCTTTTCTTCTCCCCCCAGAAAGTGTAGAGTCCATTAATTTTCCTCCCTCCCCCACCCCCGCAGGAGAAAGAAAAACGAGGGGTGTGGGAGAAAATTACAGACTTTTCCGGTCACGCGATTTTTTTTTCCTTCCTCTTCTCTCGAACCCGCATAAACAGAACCATTCGTTTCCCCCCTTTGCATTCTCTTCGGGGGTAGGGCGGAGAGAGAGAGAGAGTCCATTCACGGGTTTATCACTGTCCAGATAACAACGATTTACCTACCCGGCTGGCCGAGAGGGTAAGAAAGGGACGAGATTACCACGAGAGTGCGAACGGAGTATTTCACTTTAACGGCACCCCGGGGGATTGACCAGGACGTAATGGGTCGAGCGTCTGGACCGCGGATCCTCTTTGCATCATCATCGCTCTTTTTAACAATTTAATCCCGGGTTGCAGAGAAAAAAAAAGAAGGAGGAAGAAAAAAAACACGCTGTTTCGATTGAAAATTCCAGTCGTAGGGGTCAAGCCTGATACAAGATTAATAGCGGGGAGAGATCTTTGAAGCCCGAATTGAATCCTGCAGGGAGGACGAGAGTGCCCCCGGGGCTATCTGGCCAATAAGTAAATTGCCCGCCACCTTCCATATCGCTCCCGCAAGATCTTTCCTTTCAGAAGCTTTTTCATTAAAAAAGGAAAAGTTGAGAAGCAGGGATTAGGGATGTTTACACGACGCGTCAAAATAGTGGACGATCGGGTGCGGTCGTAGAGTATCGAAAAGCGATCCGCGGTTACCGAGGAGCTGTTCCTTTCGAGCCGAGAACATAATAAGCCATAGAGAGAAATATCGGGATTATGAGTTTGATTGATGGACGGACGGTTTTGTGCGAGCGGAAGCGTACGGTTCCGACGAACAGTACAGCCATTTGCTTATCGAAATATTAACTGGCGAATAAGCGACAGAGGACACGAGCCTAACGGTACCGCTTATTATTGTAACCTTTGATGGCTTATAATACTCCTGAATCAAAGGGGGCCCTTTAATAGAAATTCCTCTGGATGTAATGACCGACCGGAGTCAATAATTTTATTTCCGTCTGTCGCCTTCTAGTAAAAGCTCTCGATTAATTCCGCGCTCTTATCATTACCAGCAGGCGCGGTATTAGCTTCCTCAGCCAAATCGATACAACAAAAAGGCAGGCGTCCTCCCCTCTTTCACCTCCTCTTTGCTCGGTCGTTCCTCCACCCACCAGCGCCATTCTTCCTCTCGGCTGGCTCGCGGGAAAATGCGAACGGGGGGTGGGTAGTGCTACTTCATCGACGTTCCGCATATGCCGCTGCCGGTGCACTACCCTCCACCCCGCGGAAAGGGTTTTTTTAGCGCAGGCGCGAGTAACGCCCGCCCTCCCACGACGACGCGACCCGTAGCCTGCAATCTGCATGCCCGGACCGCCATTTTAAAGCCAACCCTTCAGGGGGGTATGCAAAGCACCGATTGGGCGAGGGGAGCCCTGGCTTTTTTAAAATGGCTGGAGTTTGGTCTTATCGCTGGAGAGGGATGATTTTTAAAATTAAACTCGCGCTTCCGATGAGCCAGGAGCCCGCACGCGACACCCAAAGGGGTAAGAGAAGGGGGGGAAGCGACACTCGATGCGATTTGAAAATTACAATGGCAGCGGCACACGTCCCGGATCACATTATAAAACCGAGCCGAAAACTTTAACTCTCGCTACCACCGCGGCTACGCATCTGCGTCCGATTTTACTTGCCCCCGGGCCTACCCCCCGAGTTCAAAAGTCCACCACCCTTATTTATGTCGGTCGCGTGCCTGGGCGAGAGAGAGATTATAATACGAGCTTTATGCATGCATCCCGAAGTGTATTGTCGCTGGATGTTTGCCAACGATCAATCCGAGAAGAGATTTTTCACCGTTTCTCTGTTATTGTTATTAGGTTGTACTTTAATGATAAATTTTCTCCTTATTTAATCCTCGAATTTATGGGGTTCGTGGAGATATTTTACCTTTTTTTTTAAAATCTATTTATTTTGAGTTAAATTAGCTTGTTTATGGGCAGTTCTGGGATCCATGAGTTAAAGAGCTTGGTCAATAATTTAATCGAAACTTACTATCTCGTACTTCGAACTACAGAATTTCGATTTTTATCGATTCAGGATTCTGGTTTTTCTACGAGATTTTCTTTTTTGTAAAATCAGAACCAGGACGACCAAAAAAACTCGGTGAAAAATGCGAGCAAACACGGAGCAAACTCAAACAACCGGCCAATAAAAGTAGTCCCCACCACGAGCCGCAGCCGTGAAAAATTCTCTTTAAAATCCGTAAAATCTGTAAATACTCAAAAAGAGTATTCCCCCCACCAGTCCTCCCCCCGCAGCCACCCCATTATTCTCTCTATGTCGTCCCCCCCACCCTCTTTTTTTTTTCTAGATCAGGCACCCTTGCCCTCAAACATTTTAAACTTTGGCGTCGTCGATTCCCCCCGTTCGCGTGCCAAAGGTACGGCCCGCACGCTTCGGAGCGTACCGTTACGCAATTCTTTTTACGGTGACAGCAGACCTATGGCGTGCTGCACCCTTTTGGGGTGACTACACACATAATGGGATTCGAGAAAAACGTTTCGATTTTTCTGATGCTCGCTCAATAGGTAGCTAGCTAGGTAGGAAGCCATTTTTGGGGAAGCTTGTTTGAGTTTCGGTTTTTTTTTTTTTCTTTCGGGATGAATTTTTGGTTTATTCTGTACTTCGATACAGTTAGATTACGGAACCAGGACTTTTTTTTCTGTATGTTGTTTTAAATCTTACTATTTACTTTTTTGACTAAGAAAGTATATATGTTTATAGGATTGTCTTCCTGTTCAGAATTCATGCTATCTGCATTTTTTAAACTCGATTCTGAAGCTATAGCTTACATTAAAAATTCGTAAAATCGAATATTAACAGAAAAATTTTGATGATCTCAGTCACTAACAAATAAGCAAAAGAATGTTTTAGCACCTGATTCTGCATTAACATTCAGACAATGTGAATTCATAAATAGTGCAGATAACAGAGCAATTCCATTATGTTTAACGTATCTACATCTTAAATTCTGCACCTAATTTCAACAAATTTCCACGCATTCCAGCCGTAAATTCTAAACGCAGAGGAAAAATTCCGCAAGAATTCGATCGTGATTTTAAAAACCCACACGGCGTAATAGTCAGTCTCGAAGCGCTTTGTACCAGCGTACAGTCGTTTCGCACTCCTCCTACTCCTCCCTTTGAGAAATTAGAAAAGTTCCTCTCCCTCTCTCCTCCGTAGCTATCCCGCGATCGCATCCTCAGATTGCAGCGATGCTCGCGCATTAAAAGCGCCGACGTCATACACGCTTGCATGTGGAATTAGCCGCATCTGCATACTGCCGAATCATTTTTTTTATCGAGCGCGCTGAATCTTCTCGATTATCAGATTTTAATTCGCTTTCATTTCCTCGCTGCGAAGTAATTATGCACACTGAATTTAAGCCGGTGACGCGGCATGGATTTTTTTTTTTTTTTCTTCTTCCTCTGTGCAATTAGATTTTGAGAAAGTTTTTTTTTTTTTTCTTTTGAATAATAATCACGCATGCGCACAACTATTATGAATTTGATTCCTGGAGTGATAATATGCTAAGGTAATGAAATTTTCGAACGAATGTGTGTTGCATGAGCGCCGTTACGCATATGCAACTTTTATTTTCATTCGCGCGCGTGTGTGTGAGTGTGTGTACGAGTATTGAACGTGCGAAAAGTGAAAAGATCGTTTGGAATTGTTTTCATTGGGGGAATATCGTGGCCCTATTAATCACCCCTCTTAATTGCAAAAAAAAATTCTTATCTTTTCAATAGATATATCTTTTTTTTCACGCATTTATGAATAATTTTAATAATAAAATTATAAAAAAAATAGAAATCGAGGTTTTCAATAGAATTCCGCTCACTGGGTTTTATTTACATTGTAAAATACGATTTCCTTTTTTGTTTATGAAACTGCTTCTTGATCAATTTTAATCTCATAAATTTTAACAAAAAATTCAACATCGAAGCTACTATTTCTATTTTGAATGAGAATTTGATTTTCCAACAGAAAAGAAAACTGTTTTTTTTTTTTTCCAAGCACGGCATTTTAAAGCCCATCGTTCACCGAGTTTCGATCGCGTAATTGGGTTTAGACTGGTAAACGTAACCCAGCGAACCGAAACCCGTGCAACGAGGAAGAAAATTTTCCCGATTAAAGGGCGAGCTTTGCAGCAACATAAAGAGCTCGGCGAAACGGTTGCCCTTACCGCTGCAGCCCCGGCAGCCGGAAGGAAGGAGGGGTGGGAACGTGCCGATTGGTTGGTGGCAATTTAAGATGCGATATAAAGCGGGATGATACTCCGCTCCCAAAGACGAAACGTCGTTGGATCTCCGGCCGGTAAGGTTAGTCTGCTGCATGCGTTTGAGATTGTTTTGCTGGACGGGGATTTTTAATTCAGGTGAAAGTCCGCGGAGACAACGCGTCGCACGTGCGTGGGATTGATCTGTTAAAAACATGTACTTTCGAGCCTGCGCGGGGGTGGAAGAAGTAGGAAAGCGCGGGGGGGAAAAGCAGCCGGTCGATGTCTTGCAGCAGCAGCAGCTGCCATGGCAACTGCACCCAGGGAAAATCGACTCGGGGGGGAAAAGCTCTTTGCATGGTTTTTCGAAATGCCGACTGCGTGCACGATTCGATTGTGTAAGGCTGCGAGTGGCGTTTACGAAATTATTATCATTACTATATTTCGGTTTAATTTATACAATTATAAGGTAGATTCAGATTTAGACAACAACGTTTTGCGGACGAAACACAATAGCGGGGCACGGTAATTTGCATTTGAGTTTCCTTTTTTTTTTTTCTTCTTCTTGTTTTCCTTATCCCAAGGTAATTTAGAAAAATAACGCGAAAAATTCATACGCGTTACGACGAGGGAAATTTAGGATCTTATCAGGAAAATTTATGCGACCGGCGGATGAAAAAAAAGTTTCTAGTAAACTAGTTTCAGCACCACGTTATCCGTCGATCTGACGATGCACTCGCTTTTTAAAATCGTTTCCTAAATTTTTTTTTAATTCTATCGTTCAGGTTGCATTCAGGTTGATTCATAAAATTTTACTTTTACTAAAATTTAAATTACCGAGTACCACGAGTGACTTAGCCGGTAAAGTCTTGAACTGGCGATCCAAGTGTTCAGGGTTCGAATCCAACCGTACAAGTCTTACTAAGTTTATCGCTTGTAATCAAAAAGTCAAGTAAAACAGACTGATGATTTAAAAAAAATCTAATTCAAGCTTACTATTCAAATTTGTCTAAAAAAAAATTTTTTTATTTTTTTATTGTTGTTAGTTAAAAACATAGTTCAGAAGAGAATGCTTAATTTGGTGGTTATCGACGCTTTTAAAAACACGCACATAAAGTTGGTATCAACGTTAAAATTAACTTTGTATGCCTTAGATAAAAACTTCGTATTTGAATGTCAAAGAGGTGTAAATATTAGAAACAGATAAAGCCATTACCGTGAATCATAGTTTTCAAGATTACCCGATGAAAAATCAATAAGCCGTGCGCATATTTTTTTTTTCAAAACCCCCGAAGTCTCCTTTTTCCACAATAATTCTGAAATTTAAATAACTGAAACGGAAAAAACGTCGCGGCGCATGTGTGCGAGTAATTGGCGTGATTTGGTCATTAAGAGTTGCTCGTTGAAAGACGGATTCGCTCTTCTCCCACGCGACGGTAATAACGACGTTATTACCACCTTAAAAAAGAAAAAAAGGAGGGGTAGAGGAGGAGAGGGACGAACCTACCTTGTACAAAGTTCAGGCGCGCTCGATAAACAGATGATAAAACTCGCGGCGGGCTAATCGAGGCCAAGCGCAAGTCTGATAAGCCTGGGGTCGCACCTCGATTTTAAGCCGTCAGAGTAAACAGTATTATCGGAGATGGATGAGCAACGAAGAATAAATCATTATGGCCGCCGCGGGGTGATAATACCCGCCGCACAGCCAGCCAGCGGTGGAATATTTGGTTACGATCGTAAATTTAAGGTGCGCTGGTCGCCTCATCCGTTTTTTGTTTGAGCAGCCATTGCACATATCTTTATATTCCTCTCTCGCGCCCGAGTTTAATGGCATTTGTGAAATGAGCGTTTGATGGATCGGATATTATTACGGTTCGACTGCGAGCTCAACCCACCCTCTCGTAGATGAACTTACTGATAAACATCGGAATCACCCTTGCCCTGGTAATCAATACTTTCGGGGGATGAAAGCTGTTTGGATGTTTGGATTGTTGTAACATGAAAAGTGCATCAAATTCAGAACTAAGAATCGAAATACTCTTTGTGCCCTACGGTCGTTCAAATCATATTTTCCGGTTGATCGTACCGTAAAGTAGGTCAAATGAAACATATGTATTTGATGCAAACCTCGTTTATTCTGAAAGAATAAAGAAAAATAATCACATTTACATAAATATATTAGTAACTTTATTTATTTTTACCCGTTCGACTTCAAGTTTAAAAAAAATTATAGATAAAACGAGAATTATATTAAAGTATTTTTCTCTGTACAATGTCTGTAAGCTTGATGCATTAAGTAGAAAATAATTTAAAAATCACTAATTTTTAAACGGCTCTAGTTGTATTACCGAGGGGCTACGCACTCCAGAATCACTAAAATAATCACACACAAAAATCAATATAATCAATAAAATATCAATTTCATTTTAAATAAAAATCTTCGAAAAATATTACTTTTAACAAAATATCAACTGAAATTAATTCCAAGGCTCTAAACACTTTAAATTTTCCAAAAGAATTACGAACGAATTACAAGAGAATCAAAAGAATCATCAATGATTCTGGAGTGCATAGCCCCTCGTGTAAAACTATGACAAATTAAAAAGCGTTTGTGCAACTTAAAACTATATTTCATGGTAATTCAAAACAGCAAACGAATTAAACTTTCAAAATAAAATTTAGTTACTCCGCGATACAGATATCATAAAAATTCATTTCGGCAATAACTCCGCTCCGAGCCAATAACTCTTGCATATCGGTCGATCCGGCGACAGCGGATGATCACGCGACGGGCGCGAAAAATCATAGCCCTCGGTGCGCTCCGATACTTCTTCGTGAGGATCTTCCTCGGCGATAGCGACATTAGGAAATCGTGGGAGAGCCCTATTAGAGAGTTTGTACTTTCGGGGGTGCTCGCTGAAATGCAAATACGCTAATATCCCCCCTCACAAGAGGTGTCATTTAATCGTCTCCGTGGATCTTGGTGTTGAAACACCTTCTTTTTTTCGCGTGTCTCACGTGTGTTTTGCAATATCTTCTCTCCCACGTTTCTTTTTTTTTCTCTTTTCGAAATCATAGACCGATTGATTGTTATGATAGATCGACTGATTGGGCCGTGTTTCGGTGATTTAGAAGCTACCGAATTTCGAGACGGTGGGTCTACGATGGTTCGATCGGTAGAGCTCGAGACTGAAAATTTAAAAGTCTCATGTTCGAATCCATCTTACTCTAGTTATCGAAATAATAATAAGTTATTTGTTAACCAATTATTAAAAAAAAATACCAGCTTTCATAATTATAGCAGTTTTTTTTTGTTTTAATTTTGTATGATTCGGCCCAAATTTTTGTAACAATTTTTTATTTATCTTTTTAAATTTGATAAAACTAATATAAATTTTTATGATCCACGCATTTAATAGTTTTCTCAAAAATTTAATTTTTGCCCTTGATACATGATATTTCACACATAAACTACTTAGAAAAACAAGATTCCCGAAAAAAAAGAAACTATTAGACAGTAAAATTAGGAACCAGCTGTTCATGACTCCTCGAAAGTATTAAAATTTACAACAACAAAAATCCCAAAAAGTCGCGATGAATCGCACACTCGATAAATCATCGTTTTCTCCACCGCCAGATTTTTTTTCTATCCATTCACCCAGTTTCGAAATCCCCGCGAGGATAAACCGCTGTCGCTCGCAGATTACCCGGCACCCCTCGCGTATCTGTCCCGCACTATCGTATATGAGAACCTCCGTTGGCCAAATTTTTCACAACAAAATGAAAAAAAAAAAAAAAAAAAATTGGTAAAAAACTCGGCCCCCCCTGGGTAAAAACTGTGTGAAAAAGCGTTATTCCGGGGTGAAATTCGACACAGGATTTTTTTTCCACTTTTTAACCCCCTGACGAGCAACCGAGAGAGAGAGTGTAAAA
Source organism: Encarsia formosa (assembly GCA_038277355.1). NCBI lineage: Eukaryota > Metazoa > Arthropoda > Insecta > Hymenoptera > Aphelinidae > Encarsia > Encarsia formosa. The sequence goes on from CM076188.1 coordinate 10,980,687, forward strand.
AAGCCAGAGACGCAGGTAAATTTCGTGATTCTGGAAGATCGGGTGTACCCGTAGGGAGGGGGGATAAGCGCGCATCCTGCATATTCAGAGGGGCGCACGGCGAATGAAAGGTAAAAAATACAAGGAAGCGGAGCAAAAAGGATGGCTCAAAAGGGAGCCTACTTTTTTTTTTTATAATGCGCTGTGGAGAGAGAGAAGAAGAGAAACGGGTAAAAACCCTCTGTTTTTTAAGCGCACCTTTTGAACATTTTTCCGTTTTTGGGTCATGGGAAGGAGAAGGTTGCGCAAGCGAGGGGTTGCCCTGATCTTGGAAAGTACAAGCTTCCACTTTCCTTTTCTCCGATTAATGCGCGACTGCTCGTGGATTTCTATAAAAAGGGTTCCCTTTTTTTTTCTTCGCCTAACCTTCCCCCCCCCCCCCCTGGTAGTTACTTTTTTAGATTTCTAGGAAACCGAGTGTAATGAAAAGGTACCCGAATTATTATTCCTCCTTTCCGGCAAATAAATACTGGTTCGCGGTGATTTGGTGCCATTCAGTCCATTTTTTTTTTTTCTATACACGTTTCTTTTTTTTTTGTTCTGGATTCCCGCTTTTTAGAAACCCTATTAGTTATTGTGCGAGCTGGGGTTGAAATGAAAAGTGAATTTCTATCGGTTTACCATGTATACGATACCAAAGAACGGATGTAATAAAATTTTACTATAAAAATACCACATAATATCGAAATACAAGAATCATTTAGAACGTATTTTTTTTAAACAAATTTCGTAAGTAAATCGACGGGTGATACGAAAAAGGGCACTTCAGCAAAATCCTCAAAGTAAAAATTAACAATGTTGGCCAGCCACGTAAAAAATAACACGAGCGGTTTCATCATTATTTAATAAAAAAAGTTATCAAAATAATGAAAAAATCGTTCGTGTTATTTTTTACGCGGCTCGTCTACATTGTTAATTTTTACTTTGCTAATTTTGCTGAAGTGCCCTTTTTCGTATCACCCGTCGAAATAGTTAATAATATTCATCACAATTATTAATATTTTTTTGTTTTGGTTTTTTAATTTGTATAAAAAATTCAAAAATAAAAAAAGTAAATGTATTATTATTATTAATAATTAAAAAAGAAAACATCCTACAAAAAACTTTGAACAATGAGTTCAAATTATTTTACCGCAGTTAATCCGCAATTTAATAGACTCTTTCTTTGGCTGAGCATAAAAAAAAAAAAAAAATTGAAATTTAAAAAACCCAGCCAAGCACCAAAGATTACGAAAAAATAATAATAAGCTCAATATCGTTGGGTATACGTTACGGAACATTTTTTTATTCCCCCTGATCCCCGCGCACGCACACCGAAAGAAAGGAAAAGTAGGGCCCCGATAATATCCCTCCTGCACCTCCTCGCTCTTTAATCCGGATCTCTTTATTTATCCCGCGAAGATCAAGACGTTTTCTCGCGTCTTCCGCGCGCTTAAAAAAAAAAAAAAAAAAAAAGTAGGGAGGGGGAATTCGGGGTGGTTTATTTTTCCCGAAGGTCACGCGCGGGGGATGACGAGTGAATGACAGGACAATGCGCGCCCGCGCTCGCGCTCTTTATGACGATTCAATATGCCGCCGCGCGCGCATCTCGGTGCACCGCGGATCTTGAGTTACTACGGGATTTATTATATTTTCGGGAATTTTTCCAGCCTACTTTCCCACGTATCGAACCAGGGCGAACTAAAAGGAAGAATAAAAAAAAAAAAAAAATAGACTTTCGATGTGGGAAGATAGAGAGCGCGTCGACAATGCGGCCGGGTTATCTGTCGCGCGCATTGTCCGTGAATCTCATTTGTAAAATGCCAGTGGTTGTACCGAGGCTGCAATTAATGACGGCGGCACTTCCTACGCGAGCATATTTATTAAACTGCGATGCGGCCTTCTGTTAACTGCCAGAGTGCGTGCCTTTGCCGATGATCATTGATGCTTGAACGTTTCATTTCCTCTATGGTCTGTTGTTTGCATATTCGATTCCGTTCTATATAATTTTTTTTTTCTAGGTTCTCTTTATCAACAATGTCTTTGTTTTTACTCTATGACATCAAAATACTTTGAAATTAGAGATATTCATAAAATTGAAATCTATAAATTAGTTGATTTTGATAATTTTCAGTAAATGTATTTAAATGATAGTTTTGCACTGATTGTAACAAAAATTAAATTTTTCAATTCTTGTTTCTTGAATAAAAAAAAAAATAATCATGCATAATTTGTCAAAAAGTTAAATTATTTCTTACGTTACTGAAATATCAAAACAACCGTGTACTACTTTTCTTTAACTTAAACTTATTTTATACAAATTTAAGGAGATGCATAAATTATCAGTCAACAAACAAGTTACAACTAAATCAAAATTTTAGACCAGTTGGAATGAAAACAAAACATTAAGCTTTACTAATCTATTAGATAATAAAAATGTTTCGAAATCACAATTTTCAAACCCTGAATTGATTTTTTTTTTGTAGCATACTATTCTTCTGACACATCTTCACCGCAGCAATCGTCATTTCTCAGCTCCGCAGAACCGAATAAAAACATTCCGACAATCAATTAAAAGTTCACGCCCCGTTCGAGAGATCTCTCGTTCGCGAGCTCTCGAGACAAAAAAAAAAAAAAAAAAAAAGTTCTACGCTCGGGTGCAGTGTGACTTCACGAAAATCCATTATTCGGGGTGAATCCACAATGAACGCGCAGCTGTCTGTGCTTCCCCCCCCCCTTCCCCGATCATTACCTTTCTCTCTAGCCAACTCGTTGTGACACGATGTGTAAAGATCTCACGTTTTACGTTAAAAATGACGAATAAAAAAATCCGTGACGCTGGGCACTCGAGTGCTCGATCATGAGAAATTACCCAAATCGGGATGACGATGACTCTGCTCTTTTTTTACGGCTCTTTTTTTGCATACGGTTTTATTCTAATAGCCGTGATTCTGCCTGGTAATTCTTGGATAAAAAAGTGCGAGAGTTTCGACAGCTCGACTCTCCGGGGTGATCAATTTTGGGGTGAGGTATATATATATATTTTTTTTTTGCATATTTACGCTTGTCACGTTGAGGAAAAACACCGTTTAGCGGGCTTATGGAAAATAGGAAGTTATTGATGAAGTGTTTATGATTTTTGGGAATTTTCGGCAAGTCATGGTCAGTTTTTTGAGGTTCAATCAATGACCCTAAGAATTATTTATGTCAATCAAACTTTCAAGGTTTCATAGGAATCTTGAAATAAGGCAGCAGTTAATCTCCCGAGCCCTCATGCGGGAGCGATTGGCAAAATCAATTTCGGGGGTGGTGCCCTTTAAAGGCGCGTAGATAAATAGATCTGGACCTCGTACGCAAACACGCCAGGGAGGGAGACAATAAAGAGAGGCCGGCAGTCTTTTCCTTCTCTCTCCTTGGCTACGAGCGACGACCCCCCTCGAAGAAAAGTCCAAGAGTGGCTACATACGGACGCTCGGTTCAATAATCTAATAAAGGCCAGCGCCCTGCATACATGTGTGTTTCCTCTCGTACTACGCCTTGTTTTTATTTATATTACAGTCGTAATTTCATTTGCACAGTCTGGGATATTTCCCTTTTTTTTCGTCGCGCAGTCTCGTAAATAATGGTGGACTTACGTGGAGGAGTTTTATCGGTAGCGGCAACTCTCGACTCACCTGAAAAAAAAAAAAAAGGTACCACATTAGAATGTGAATTATAGGCACTTGAAAAACGCTATTGAATTATGATCGTGAATGGAGGACTAAAAACGATTCCTCAATCCCAAATATGAGTGAGTTTTGAAAAAAAGAAAAAAGGGGGAGCCGTAAGAGCCGCCATAAAGGCAGCAGAATCTTCTTTGAAAACGCACTAAATCCAATCAAATTCACTCGGCCCCCGTTGAATGCCGTGGGTGGGGGAGGACGCTCAAGTGAATTTCTATTTCCGGCCGAAAAATCGAGGGCTGAATACGTAAAGTTTATACATTCCGCAGGTTTTCACAACGGTAAGTCGGAGAAAAAATTAAATTGATGGAATATTATACAGAGTTTTTCACATTTATTTTTTATTTTTTATTTCTCTCTCTTTTAAAGGGTAAAACGACGTTTCGTTCGAGATCATCCGGGGGTGGTGCGGTTATAGCGTGAGCTCAGACGGAAAATAACAGGACCTTTTGCTCGTGGCAGCTCGAGATCCTCCGGAAGCCCTCGAGAGAAAATTGAGGCTCTTCTGGGCGTCGGCTCTCGAAATTTACGTAATCGGTGGCGCGGCCCAAGATTGGACAATCGGAAAATTGCCGCTTTCTCGCTCTTTTATCTTTTCTTCTTGCTCGCTCGCTCGCTTTTTCCGAGGGGACTTCTGAAGCTAGCGCGAATCAAAATCATTTTACCGCTGAATTTCCTTTTTTCCTTTCCATTTTACTTTACTCTCGGTAAACGGACGAACCCCTTTTAGTCGCTCCGACCGGGAGGATTCGATATTGCTTGATAATGCGCGCGCTAAGATGGCTTTTACCGATGTTGTGTCCTTCTCTCCAACTCTTTTACGTTATTTTCTATTTACATGCAAAAGAGTCAGTGAAAATGCTAAACATAAAATTGAAATTTAATTGTTTTGGCGCATGTTCGCCCAGTCGGCGTGGCCTCGCACCATGAAGATACTCGGTTCGAGTCCCTCAAGCATTCTGTTAACGCAAAGTTGTTATTAGAGAGTACCTATTCAGTATTCTTAACTCTAATCTAAGAAACGAAACTAAATTAAAAAAAAAATCTGGTGCCAGCAAAATTTAATAACGTTTACAATTTTTTTTTCAATTTTCAATTTGATATAAATAAATATAATAAAGTGTCGAATTCAAGGTCAATTAGTTGTAAATATATTAAAAAATTTTTTTCTTCAATTTCAAATAATATTATTCATGCAAAAGCAACGATTTACAATTCTGTATAAGCATGAGATGACAGAGAACACTGAGTTCGACTCGGTTCAATCTTCGTTTTCCCGAAAACGGCTGAAAATCACGATTCATAAATACTCATGCACAAACAAGTTTAAAAAAAAACCGCGTACAAAGGAGCGACGGCCGGCCCCCGAATTAATCCACGTTGTGCAGTCCACGTACGTATCTGGAAACATTTTTTCCCTTCCAGGCCGGTGGGCGAACGAGCAAACAACGCCAGTCCGCGCCCACCACCCCCAGCGAATTTCCTGCCGGAATTGTTTGCTGCCCCATCGCTCGCTCTGTGATGTACGTGACGACGTCCTCGAGTGGACCCGGCCGGGATTTAACTCCCCCCTCCATCCCTCTGTTTACTTTACTTATTTCATCGTTCCGAATTCAGAGACGCCGGGTCGTAAAAAATATTTCCCCCGACTCGCGCAATTTTCGATACAAAGCGGGGTCCGCTCATTAGCCTATCGCGACAGACTTATGAACAGCTAGATTCCATCGAGAGGAAGTTGAGCTCGCTCGTTCCGTAATGCACTTTCGTGACCGGGGCCTACCATACGTGAAATATCGTGCGTTTTTAATTGAATTCTCGCTGTTTACACGAGCTAATTGAGCTCTCGAAACCGCGCGCGGGGCCAGGGGTACAGGAGAGTCTCTTCTTGCCGACTGCTCGCGATGAGTTATGGTTGCATGCGAGCTGGACAAGGCCGGGGTTGTAATTAAAGCCGGCCTATCCGTTCTCTCCGGATTATTTAAAACGTGACGGTGGTAACAGTTACGCTCGCAAAACACGTCTGACCCGCGACAAAAACGGGCCTATCTAAGTTATTGATTGAATCCCGCTCGACCGGAGACCCGAGCGGGAAAAAGCTCACGCACCCGAGGAATAATGCATCAGTTAGGTTCCGAAGAAAAAAAGAAATGAAAATCTTCAGCAGTTGGAGTAGAAGAAAATGACCGTTACGTCGCGGCGGCGCTCTCTATTACCACTCATTACCGTCACTTGCGCGCCGGTGAAAAACCAGAGACAGATATCCGATGAAGAGGAGGTAGAGGACTTTTTAGAGGAGTCGACCGACCGGTATGCCGCGGCTGTTTTCAGAAAAGTCCACCCCCATAAGGAGAACCGTCCGCTAGTTTTTCTTGCGAGACCCGAGGTTTACCGTAAGCACACCCGGGGTGGACGATGGGAATGGACGAGAGTGACCGGATAGGTGACGGAAAAAACTCATCTACTGTTGCGGACGACGACTGCATAATCGGCGAGCTGACGATGAGCGAGGTTTAGAGGTGCGGGATTCCCGTGGGGAATCAATACTGTTCTATGAGTTTGTTGAGCTTTTTTTTCTTGTTCACAGGTTTCGTAAGAATTACGGATGACAAGACTCGTGTATGTTAAAAATTTTTCATGATTCAAAAAATACAGCTGATTGGGAGTTTAAATATGAACTGTGACACTATCGAGATTCGACCTCGGATTCGACAATGCATCAATTGTCTGTAATAAATAATTTACGGATCTCTTCAAAATATATGGTTATAGTATAACGTATAAATTGATAAAATAATTTTTAAGTGTATAAAATTCATCGCTTAGTAACTGCAAGAATTCGATTTGAATCACATTTATTTTATTATGTAAAAGAAGCTTTTAATTTAGTTCTTATATTTTATTATCTTTGTGCTGCGATTTTTATATAGAATTTCAACAAATTTGGCTTATCGAACGATCTGAAACAATTGTTTGATTCACATCGGCACCTCCACTGACCAGACTCAGCATTTGCGCATAAATTTAATACCATTTTAAAATTAAATTTATGCGGAAAGATTCAACCGCAATTCAACTAATATATTGTAATGGTTAAATAAAATCCGTATGCCTAAGTATGTTTCAATTTATAATAAAAAAAATTTTTTAATATTTTTATTTCTGCTCAGCATATAATTAAAAAAAAAAAAAATGAAAAAGAATTATTTGAAAAAATTACATTGTATATTTTATTCATGCAACTTTCCTTTTTACCCAGCTCCTACAAGTACTAATACAATTTGGACGATTACCGAAGTGAGAAATAAATAAGCCGACACTGCATCGGTAAGTATTATTTTATTACACTTGATGAATATAATTATAAGACAAATTATAGTTACACAGAGATGGAAACAGTAATTCGTTTTTATTTTCCCCCTTTTTACAATCAAAATTAGCATAACGTATTAAAAATTTCCACGCTTTTCAACGTTTAGCCCGAACAATTTTTAAACGAATTATCATATACCCAATGGGTGTATAACGGAAAGTATAAAACAAGTCGTGGCACAGAATGAAACCGGGTAAGAAACACAATTAGGCGAATATAAAATTTCTTTTACCATTCGAAATTGCGCTGATTCTCATAATGATGCATTAACTACGGAAAATTGCTTTCGAGGCTGGGGTTCTCGCGAGGCTCCATAAATCTCGGTACTCAGCGTATGATACCCAACCGGCTTATTACTGTATACATCGCCGCGTAATTTCGCAAATATAAATTTAATTTTTCCAATAACACACAAACTTCACGTGTGAAACTCTCTTTCAAAACTCTTTTTTCTGCCGCGGTGATTTAGAATTAGCTAATTACATCTGCCTGCCGCTGGATGACTTGTCAAAAGTATTTTGATTAATGCCCGCGCTTTTGATATTAAAAAAATGTACAATTTTACGGTCTCCTCATCAGATTTACTGTAAGCCGCTCAAAACACACTTCGGTCGTAAAGTCCGGCGTGGCTGGTTGCAGGAAGCGTAGGCAAATGAGCACCTGATGATATAAAACTCTCCTTGGCTATAAAAATAATTTGCATAAACCAGCAGTGGCCAGGTGCCGTTTCCACATCCTTCCGTGATCCCAGAAAATTATCTCACTTTTCCTTTTTTTTTTCTCCGTGCGTTCCTGCGATGACCCGACTTACCTCGCGCTCGCGTTTTTTTATGGCCTATTTATTCGTTTCCGCGAAACCGCGGTGCGCCGCCTCATCCTAATTGGGTGGGCCCGCAGCGGAGTAAGGATCGATCCGAGATTTTTGAGACCTTTTTGCTGAAGAAAAAAAAACATGTACTCTCTTTTTCCTTCTTATTTTTTTTTTTTTTTAACTTCAAGATAATGAGGCAACCGTATCGTTTTCGAAGAACTTACTTACAAATGAACTTTTCTTACGCGAAGGTTATAAGTTATGCCTCCTCGGCACAGCGTGTATACGCGTTTACGGCGAAAATTTAAATTACAGGTCTGCTGCTCCTGCTGCTACAGGGAGGTGGGGAGCTGATTATTGTTATTACTTTTGAATATTAGCGGTGATCTGGACTTCTTTGAAGGTGAGTAATGAGCCGTGGTGCCCGTGAAACTTTTTGATTTTATTCGTAACGAGATCATTACCCCGCATTGACATTGAAAGCTCGAGAGTACAATTTTTGTTTCTAATGTGTACACCAATCGAGAATCAATTTGCGGATAGAGCAACAAAAGGGCTAATCCCGGAACCAGCCCGGGCACTCATAATGGTCGATTGTAGTGCCGGGCTCGCTTGATTAACGAGAGTGGAATAGGTGCTGCAGCGGCGAGAGTTAAGTGCCGCTGTCGAACAACGCTCACCAGGAGTAAAAGGCCCACTGATTGATATGTTTGCGGGGCGGTGCAGCGGCCCTCAGATGGAGCCACCGGACGATGATTTAAGGGCCATATATAACGCGGAGGGCCGGCGCGCGAGCCCCGGGTTTATTGAGACGTTGTACCTGCAGCGAGATATTTTCGACTGTGTGTGTGTGTATGTATGCAGCATAATGCAAAGAGGTGCACCTATCGTTAGAGAAACAATAATTTCACATCAGCGGGGGAGGGAGGTGCAATGCGTAAATCTCCGGCCAAGTGTTTTATTGGACGTTTGTGTGCTGATGGCTGCTTTACATGGAATGAACTGTAAACTCCGAAGAACAAAAGATCGCGTGGAACGAAGCTACTCGCAGAAAAAGTTATTATGGATTTCGTGATCGGGATTTGGTCGAAAAAAAGGTTTAATCCCAGTCCCCGGAAGTACCAATCACAGTGGAAAAAAAAAAAAAAAAAAAAAAAATCTGCCACGCGTTAACGGGATGATGTATTACTCAGGCTGTCACGATCGAACTTTTGGAGGAAAAAATGAGAGACAAAGAAGTAATGGAAAGAGTGAAAAAAAGAGAATAAGAAGTTCCGCGCGTTTGGCTCACGCGATACGCCTTTTGTAGTTTAAAGTTTTATTGTCTTCGTGCAGTCGGCTCTAATTGAAACCGCGGAAATTATCATTTTTCTCGAGATACTACAGTGTTGCACTGATTACACCCGGATGATTAAGAGGTAATGACTTAACGAGATCGACCGTTCGCGGGTTATTAATACAGATTAAATATTTACCGAAGATTACCGCTCGTTTATCAATTTGCATTTTTCCGAGCGCTAAGTGACACTCCAGCTTTTGGAACGCGGGAACAAGAACGAATAGATTATCGCGGATTCATGGAATTTAATTTTTTTTATCATAACGAGGTGCGCGCGAAATTTGAAGACAGCACCGATAAACGATGGGGCAGGAAGGGTGGCAGTGCGCAGTAAGAAAAAAAAAAAAAAGGAGTCAGCGCCGAAGAAAGAAGTAGCCCCAGGAGATCATTAGCTCACCTGGCCTCGGTCGGAAACTCAACCCCTAATTGCGCGCATTGTCACATTACGCGGTGTAATTTCGGGCGCGATCGTACCCTCTGGCGTCCCTTTCTCCTTCGAAGAATCAAAACATCAATCCCCGGGGAGATGATGGACGGTTACGTTTTACCAAATGAGCTGATTTGTAACTCCGACGGGGGGACGTTTCTCAAAGAGTGAGTAATGCACACGGGCGCGTTGATAGCGTGGGCATATAAAAAGCTAAGCAAGCCCGGGTTGATAGTACCTTTCCCACAGGTGCAGGAGGGGGTACTAATTACCCGGGTCGATATTAATCACGATTAAACGTCGATTTAACGGCGCCCCGGCGTCTACTGGCCAAACGAGCTAATGGCCTTTTTATAAATGCAGAAACGAGGAGTCGGCCGAATGCTCCCCCTGGTGGGAGAAACTATAAATTACTTACCGTACCGGGGGCCCGAGCTTATTTATCACGATTAATATTAACACGCGCGAGCCGAACCGAGCCGCGATGTTTCTGCAAATATATATAATGCGAGAGCTGAGCTGATAAAATTCTAATTTTCGCGGCGGAATGAAACAACCACCCGGCGTTAATAATTCCCGCACCGATGTAAGACCCTTGCCAGAAACATGCCTTCTTTTTTTTTTAATTAATAAGATTAAAATAAATTATTTAATTTAACGGATTAAAAGTTTCATTCGAGATGATTTCCTGGACTTTTTACTTTGCCGACGACGAGCCGCACGTGCGCTTTATCGCAAAGGTTTTTTTTTTTAAATTCGATTAAAAGAAACACGCTATTAAGTAAAAAGAGTACACGATTATCAAAATTTATATAAATAATTAATGATTTACAGTGCGTCAAGGTTTACTTTAATCCAAAGAGTAGCGTACGAAGTATCTGGAATCTAATTTGTGCAGTGATTTAAATTACTTTTCGAGAAAAAATTTATAGTTTAATTATTGTTTAATTTAAAATCACGATCAAATAAAAATTTATGAAAAAAGTTACATCTTAAATACTATAATTCTCTTCTCAAAAGTTAGCAATTTTCGGCTGGAGAGCAAAGGTTCAAATAAATTAAATTTATAACATAAGCAAAAAGTTTGCTTCTCAATAAAAATAATGTCACAAATCATAACCTATTTATTCAAACGTAAGCAGCTCATGCTATTAGAATTTAGAAATAAAATTCTTCCAATTACAACAATTGTTTAGATAAAAGCAAACGTTAATAATCACCTACAAAAAGAACAATCCATGACTAGTTTCATCCTTGAGAGCTCTTCAGGTGGATAAAAAGATAAAAAATGAAAAAAACTAATATTAAAAATATATGTATAAATAATGTATATAAAGCAAAGCTTGTACAGACTGAAAGTTTCAACACGCAAAGCGAAGCTTATGTACGGTCAAATAATGTATTTTCTAAAATTTATTGATGAGATTATGATCTCTGTTGGCATATGTACCCAAAAGCTAAAGTTATGATTCAATTCCAAGTAGTAATTTGCTCACAATTTTCTATTCTCAAAAGTTAGTAACTTAAGACTGGAGAGCTTAGCTTTGCTTATGTTTATTATTTATATGATGCAAGGCTTCCATCTTACACTTTTCCGTGACGCTGCCTGGACCGAAAGAAAAGCGTCCTTAAAAAATTTTCACTTAAAAAAAAAATTCACGTCATCTTCATCTTTTCTCGTCAAAACAGAATTCCCAACTCTCAACCCCATTGGTGGTTTTGGAGATCCCTGTCATGGTAACCGCGCCACGCGACCGTTTGCGGTCCGCCGACAGGTGGGCCATCAGCGAGCAATCATCGTAAAACCGTCTCCTCCTCCGTGGACCCGTCGGAGCCACCCGGGAGTCGGGACGATAATCCCCGCCGCTAATATAAATATCTTATCGGAATTGCAAAGAGCTGACCCGAGAAGCACAAAGAGTCCCGACCACGTGCATTCCCATGTTAATACGCGTTGTAAACAATGCATATACCTTTTTTTTCAAAAACCCACCCAACTGCGCTACCGTATCTTCAAAACCAGTTGCGCCCTACTGAGCGAGCAAATTCAAATGAGTCGGGCGGGTACATAAAATTTTGTAATTGACTTTGTGTCTCGGTAAACTAGTTTTGAATTTTTCCACCCGGATTCAACGATATTAATTCCCTCGGGGAAGATCTCACTTCTCTCCTGGGTATGGAAAAATAGTCAGCGGGAGGAAAATCAGTCTGAGGTATTAGCATATAGCAGCGTGACTCCTCTTATAGGTATATGCATAAATATCGTATTATAATTAAAGGGAATATTTCGGGCCATAAATCAATGGCGGTCGGTTTATATATCATCACAAGTGCGCGGTCGGCTCTTTATTCCTTTATCCGCCGGCCGTCCGGCCACCGTGGGGGGCCTATGCTAATGGCAGAGTATCACGTGAGCCGCAGAATTACGGGGGTGACGGGGTACTTTGTTCCGGATCTTGTTTGCCCTCCGCTTATTGATAACGCTTCGGTTTGTTATGCTCCAAATTCAAATAGCGCGGGTGCCTCAGCCGCGGCTTTGGGCCTCTGATGTTCTTATCAATTTGTTACCCGGCGCCATGCTTATTCCTCCGGTCCGGTACTTTATTGATCCATCGATCAGGCCCACCGGTGGCTGCCGGTCCAGCTCCTCGCGTGCGGGACTCACCGTGGGACATGTACGATAATTTGTAAGCCCGATGAGAGATCATAACTCCCCAGCGAGCTTTGCGTGGGCTATTTACGTGTACCAAGCGAGCTCCTTCCCGCTGGTACGTAAACAAATTTTTTAAAGAGGTAGGCGCTCGTTAATGCGGGGGCTTTTTTCAATTTTTAATGAGGCTTAAACTGTCATCGCTGCTGGAAGTTGAAGCTAATAATTTTTTTTATAGATGAACTAAGTCTGCTTTGGGAACACTTATTTTTGTGAACCCTGTATATTACAGAGCCGATAAGTAAATTAATCGACTTAAGTCTGATAATTTTGCTAGGTCAAAGAACATGATTTTATTTTAAAGTAGGAGTTACATTTAAAATATTCGACTGAATTTCCCATCGAATACAGGATTTTTTTTTCAACAAGTCTTTTTGAGTACTAATCAGAGTACGCTTTCATATAAGTGGCAAGGAGTAAGTATTGAACCGCTTTGATCACTAGTCGAACGTTCAACCCGGTCCTCGACATGATTATTCGAATTCAAACGCATGATCATACCAAAAATTAACCGACCAAAGTATTGATCAATCTAACCATCATCTTCCGAAACTGTTTTTTTCAAATTTTTAATTAAAAAAAAAAATCTTCGAGTAAGCATCGTTTCATTTCGGTATTGCGGGCTTACCTCAAAGTTGGTGGTCCCCTCGGTACTTTTACAACCTCATCATACTCACTCGCTACGTAAGAAGCGCAAACGGATCAAAAATTTTGATTGAGTCGCGGGAGAGCCACGGCGGTACCGAATCAATTAAAAAGCATAATAGACCATAATGGAGCCGATTGTGCTTCGCGAGAGAGCAAGCAACGAGTTCATCCGTCAACGGGCTCGGCTCACCATCAATCAACTTTCGGGCTCGCTTAATGCCTATATTAATACAAATCTCGCGGCTCGCGAGGAGTATTGTGACAGTGTGGTTTTTATCCTCCGGGGAGACAAATTAAGCGCGCGCGCGAGGAGATCAACAAAGAAAGCCCGATACAAATTAGATTAAAATCGCCAGAGGGGGCGGTTTACAGCCAAAGGACGACGACCATGATGATACAACTTGATAAATATACGAGCGTCATGCGATGGATGATTTCGACCTTTTTTTCTCTCTCTCTTTATTCTCTACAGCTTTTTCTCTTGCATTGATGTACTCCCCCGCGCGCGTCCCGGCTAATTAGTGTTCCCGATTCTGCGGGCGGGTATTTGCAATGCAAAGGAGAAGAGACCGAGGGACTTTTATTGGTCTTAATTCGCGCCCGGAATTTCTCTATTCTGAATGATACACTGCCGGGTACGGTTTCGAGCTGCTTTGAGGAATTTATTTGAAATTTTTAGGTTTACCCGAGTACGCAGGGATGAATTAAAGTAAAATTGAAGCGGAAAAAATTTAATTTTTCGAGTATCATAGGTACATAATTTCTTCATCATGATGAATTTTATCTGAATTAAATATAATCAGTCGAAGTTACGAGGCTGCATTTTAAACAGAATAGTAAGGTTTAAAATAAAATAACACCAGATAATTCACGATTTTTTTTTCTTGTTCTCATAAAGTTTACTTTATACTATATTTTTCACATCTTGCGGTGAGTCGTGCACTTATTTGAATCTCTCACCATAAAGGTAGTAAAATTATTAAAAAGTTAAAATCGATCGGTAGCGCTTCTCAACGCGCCCGCAGCTCGTATCCAAACAGCGCGGGGGTAAAAATCGGGTAATTGAAACTTGTAAAACAGGCAGCATCGCAGATCGTTTGATTCGGAAAAATTCGAGAATAATTTTGCGGTTTTTCGAGGGAAGGGGAGGAGAGATTATAATATGCGAATACCGCGGACGTGTTTTACAACGAGAGTCCGACGTCTCAATATAACCTCCCCGATCGAAATTAAGATCGAACGGTTATAATCCCGGCTAATGGCCGCCGTATATTGGCTCCTGCCTCCTTGCCGAGCCCCGTTTACTTTTGTTTCGTGAGAGAGCTTTTATTATTAAGGCCACCGGGTTCATGCAGCTCGATTAATTTTCAAATCGATGCCTTTGTGGACGATTAATTAATGGATCTTATTATGTTCACGAAAAATCTCGACGTAAGCTTCGGTGGCCCGATACCAGGCTACGAGACTCAGTAGATCTTAGTATGATCCCTGACAAAAAAAGTTTAGAAAAAAAAATTATTTTTCCTGAGATTATTAAGTGATTAATTATATTAAATTTAAAAAATCTTACCTAAAATTTTTATTGTATACTTTTTACCGAGCTTTTTACACTACCCACAAAACTAATATTATTTTTATTACTGTTTATTATTTTTTATTGCTACGAAACTTTTTTACCAATTTGTATGAGTAATTAAGTTATTAGCGGTAAAAATATTAAATAAACTCAATTGTTAACAAGTTTACAACACCTTATTAATCCTGAAGCCTTCGACTTCCCTCTAACTTTTCAAGATTCAGGAAACGCAATTAGCCACCGAAGGACCACCCAAGTTCGTAAAAAAAAAAAAGAAGAAGTCGGATGAGCTTCTTCTCTGCTTTATGAAGATTTATAGCCAACGCATGCGCGATGCACAGGTGTGAAGGCATAATTGACGAATGGGTAATTTCAATTTTAAATGTATTCGAATGCATAAGTGACGAGTCGGTGGAGCAACCATCAGTCAATACTAATGAGCCTGTAGGCTCTTTATTTATTTGACACCTCGTCCTTGCAGGATCCTCCCGGTGCAAAAGAAAAAAAAAAATAGAAAAAATAAAAAAATCGAACGATCAGCCGTACAGATTAGCCCGCCTACGCGATAATTGATTTAATTGCGGGAGATAAAAATTGGAAAACTCTTACGTTTTATGAGTTCGTTCACCGGTAAATGCAAATAATCAACTAATCTCGTGAATGTTTGAGCATGTAAAGGCGCTGCGTGTTGAGAATTGTTAATGATCTTTTTCTCCGGGTCTCGGTATTGGTTTCCTAGTTTTCTGCAAACTTATTTGATTTTTATTATCGCAGAGCGCTCTTATAGGTCTAATTAAACTCGAATAAGCCAAAGAACTTTTATTCAGTCCTAATTGTACGGTAATTGAAAAAAAAAAAATATCCATTTTACTCGGAAATTATTCCTCTGGAAGCGCATAGAAAGCAATAAGCGGTGTTGATTTACGGGTGCCTATAAATTAAGCGCGAGTGGTTGTGCAGTCTTAATCCTTATCGAGACCCGCTCGTACTCATCTACTAAGCTAATACAAAAACTTGCCGCTCGTAAACCCTTTCCCGTTTCTCTCAAAAAATATCATTATACTTCCGACCCGGGGTTCCCGGGTATACCTGGAATTCATTAAAATATCGGTCGGCGTAATGATAGCCCTGGCTCGCAGGTGGGCGTAGCTTCTTATTCACGAGAGATCCCTTTGACGCCAGCTCTTTGTCGGGGAAAAATTGGGCGTCCGTGCGGGAGAAGGTTTAATTAGGCCGAGGAGGAAAAGTCCCTCTTACCTTTGACTCATCATTTTCATCCAGGCGACCACACGCGAGTCATGGATTTTGATAGCCCATTGTGTTCGGCTACCAGCTCGGTATTGATTTATCGAAGCGGGTTTTTCAAACGGTCTGAGAGGGGCTCTCATAAGTGAGTGCTTTTAATTAAAAATATATCTCTAACTCCTGTAGTCCCGATGATCTAATTGATAGGGTTCCGAAGTGCATCGATAGTTTAGACTTACCCATATGTAGGTAGCACCGATAAACATGTCAGAGGTATATGGGCTGCGCTTACCTGAAAATGAAAAAAAAAAAAAAATCATTAGTTACATTTTTTGTCTGATGGTATATTGAGTTATTACGAGTCAGGTGTGTTGAAACGTATCGATAAAACAAGCGGCTGTTTTGTACTACAAATCCTTTCCCGATGAAAAGTCCAGTGACCCAAATACACTAATGCACAGCATAAAAAAGCAACTCTTTTCACTCGTAATTACCACTGAGAAGAAAAAGCATGCAGGCGCAAAACGGGGGTGTGTTAAAATCAGTTAGCCGGGTGTTTTTTGTCCCGAATTTAATAAGCGTCTCGGGTGTGACGCGGCGGTAAAAAGTAACCATAGGCCGGGCAGCGGGTGCCAACAAAAAAAAAAAAAAAGACCTTAGCAGCTTCTTCAGAGCTTCGCAGGTTCCCACGTAGAGAAAAGCGCCGGATATGAGCGGAGAAGAAGGAGGAGGCAAATAAGAATAAGAAGAAGGGTTTTTGATGGCGCTTCCAGCAAGTCGTAAATAAATTGTTTTGTAGCCATCGACTGGCTTCGGGTATAATTGAGGCGCCATCCATCCGCGAGCCCTTGCTTTCTAAGGATTGCTCGTTATAACCTACTTGCTTGCATAATCGACGGGTGATAAATTTTCGTACGAGGCGCTAAGTGTAAAGTTATTGTTTTCGAGCTTTATTTTAATTTACACTTTGAGACTTGTCAGAATAATCGTCTTAACGATTGCGTACGTACTTCCGATTGTTTAATATTTCATAAATCGCATAAAATAACTGTTTCAATAATAATACAATAACTAATAAAAATATTATTGTCTAAAAATTTAAAAAAAAAAAAAAAACTTTTCATTAAACCAAATCTCAGCCTGGCATCTGATAAAAAAGAAGAATTTTTTAATCTGAGCTGTCTTTTTAAAAATACGTTTTCTTTTCATTTCATCTTTTGAAACATACTAGTTAAAAGTTAGTATGTTCAAATTAGGGTAACAATTACAGATATTCCTTTAGAGCATCAATGACACCACAAGATCCATAAAAAAAAAAAGCCACTCGGGAGCCTTTACCGGCTTGTAATAAAGCCCCAAGTGACAATTAATCAATTAGTCTACGGGAGCAAGTGCATTGGTGTGAAAAGCCGAGGCGGAAGTAGTCACGTATCGCTCCTCATTACTCCGTGTGGTAGGGGGGGCCTAATAATAGTCGAATTACAATAATGAAGCGGTGGCCGGGTCCATTAGGAGCTGGAAGCCACTGAAGGAGGCTTTCTCAAGTCCCACTTTTAAAGGACGAGCGTAACAAAAAAAAGCGGGGGGGGGGGGAGGAGGAGATGACCACTGGCTGCATCGTCATCATCATTCGAGCTTCTACAAAGACAACGCCGCCGAGGGAGGGAGGGGGAGTCGAAAAAAGTGGCTATGCTAAATAATAGGCCTCGGGACCGGATCCCGCTCGAGCTTCTCTTCCTTCATGACTGCGTGCGATCCTGAGGGATTCCTTTCAAAGGGCCTTTTTTTATCCGCCTACTCGGGATTTTTTGATCATCATTTTCGGATGCTGCTGACGATGGAGGTGTGAGATTCCCGTACGATACCTCGTTTATGGAATTTTAGACGAGTTTACGGGTGCGTATCGACTCTTAGAGAGGTAAAAAACGTCCAAAAGCCAGAGTAAGTTCGCGGGTGATTTATTCACTTTCGGTTTTTTTCTCGATTTATATGCGCTGTACGTGGAGAGTTGCAGGCGAGAAAAAAAAAAAAAAAAAGGCGCGCGAGTTTGAATTTGTGGTTAATTCCATAAGCCGCAATTTAAATTAAATCACGCGGGTATTTCTGGAGCGAGTCAAAGATAGACGCGGTGAACTAGATTCTGACCGCTGGAGGTACTTCGCGGGTGATTTTCAAATCAGAAGTTTGTACTCCACTGGGAAAACGAGTTTACGCCGCTGCCGCTGTGCGTCCTTCACTTCGGTAGGTAATTGCCAACTTTATACTCGCGCGCCGCGGTCCGGCTATTTTTAAATTCAAAAAAGCAATTATATTCGTGAATCGAGTTTGACGAATCAGAATACAAAGCCTACAGCGGGTCATCAAAGGACCCCGCGGAGTGTTCAATATTCTAATTTGTACCGGAATCCGGCTACCGAATCCCCGAATACTCCAAATTCCCGGGTCGCAAAAAAAAAACGGTATTATGCATGCGCAGACGGCGACAAAGGCCCACCGCCGGCCGTTCCTCCGTCAGTCGTTCTGGATTTGCGTGGGGGGGGGGGGGAGAAATTATTGCGGCTGGGGGAGTGACGAATCGCGGCGTTTTTTGCGCCTCGCGAATTTTACGAATTTTCCTAATGAGAAAAGCGCGCCCTCTCTTAAAAAAAAAAAAAAAACGGTGATCTTGATTCGAGCAGAAAGAAAAGAATTTATGGCGGGGCTTCCGAGAACGCCAGACGCTGATGGGAAATCCTCGAGATGCTGGTGGACGATCGAAACGCGCATGCGAATCTCGCGGCAGGGAAGAGAGAGGGAGGGAGAAAGAGGGAGAAACGGAAGGCTTGATATCGCTTCTCGGGAGGCTGATGAGTTTTTGCCGGGCGAATAGTCGTTGCCGAGGGAATCGCTTTTGAGAAGGGAAGATGCAAATTTTCTGGATGCTTTTTGCGGTTTTGATGGACTAGTAGAAACCGTGAACCTTCATCGAGTTTAAAAACAAAAAGTAGTTTCAAAGTCTTTAGAGACTCTCAAAATTGAATATTGACACAGACTCGGACCGCGAGAACTTTAGCAAGCCAAGTACGAATATTTTTTTTTAAACCAATCCTTTGCATAAAAACTAAAATCTTTACCAGTACCGGGAATCGATTAAAAACGTTCGAAAAGCTGCACATTGTCCCGGTAGATCCCAATCTGGAGGGGGATAATCACCTCGCTGACCCCCACCGATTGTTCATCTCTGCATCACGCACGATGCGGGCTCTTCTTCCTTTTTGTTCCTCTCACACTTATCAGCCGGTCCTCTTTCTTTCCTTCTTCGCGACGCAATCTGCATTCGTCCAGGTGCGGATGCTCCTCCAAAACGTAATAGCTGCCGCAGGAATCGCAATGAGCGGGAGAGCAATGATTAATGATTCGCGGTGCGAACACGCGCCCTCACGTGTGTGCCTTGATTTACAAGTCTTATTTTTTTTTTTTTTTTTTTTTGGCACCGAGCTGTTTCTTCTTCCGTCTATGCCCACTTTGACCCTATTTTTTCGAACGAGCCGGATGGTCTTTGATGAAAATGAAAATTTGTAATTTATTTGAAATTCTTGGTGCTAATCCTTATGCTCTCGTTTGACGTCATAAGGAGTTTTATTGACAGCGCGGTTTGACGCAGACATAGTCGAGAAATTTATTTATGGTGTCGTTGGATTGGAATAAATCATAGGAAGGACTTGGAGTATTTCTAGGCGCAGTCGGCTGCAAATACTAGGCTGAAAATTTTTTTCAAAACGTGTTTGATAAAGTTTACTCCAAAATTATCCCAATCAAAAGTTTTTATGAAAAAATAGGTTTTTAAAAATTGACTTTGCGAAAAATCTCTTACGATCAAAGAAGTGTTACGAAACACACATTGAAAAAAGCACCTCCGAAACCAAATAAGAAAAAGAAACAACATCTCGCCAATATATAATAACCTCCTCCCCTCCCATAAATTCATCAGCCAGAGAGAGTCTCCCACAAGCCTCTCCCCATATGATTATCGGGCGTCAATCCGCATTAAAATTTGGCCCGGGACTCGAAACGCGGTCAGGTAGTCGAGCCAGCGCTCGGTAAAAAACGAGAGAGAGAGAGAGAGAGCCGCGGGCGAGGTCAGCCACACCGCCCCGAGGCCTGTAATGAGCTGATCGCTCGCTCGCGGTGCTCAACCCGAGGGCCCTTTTAACGCCCGATGTATCGGTAATTGGCTACCCACTACACCTGTATACCCGCCCCGCCAAATTTAGATAAGCCGCTCGGACCGCCGTAATTACGTATTTGTTTTCGTGGTAATTTTAACCAAAATTGAAGATAGGCTTGCTTTCTTGACGAGAGCGTTATCAGCTAGATCGGCTTTGTAGTCCAGCGTAATACTCGAGGATATTATTTTTTTTCTTGCTGAACAATTTAGTTTCACTAAAAATTCAAACGGTATTAATGTTTCGAGTTGATCGTCCTCGAGCATCAAAATCAAATCTTCCGAGAATAAAGTTTTGAGTTTTCCATGGGGGATGTAGCTAATGGTCGTCTTGAAGGATACACGCGTAAAAAAAGCTGCCTACGCACCCCTCGAGGGTGGAGGGAACGCGTGTTTGGGGGAGATTCAAAACGCTTTACACTCCATCAACCTGTTGATCCGGAACGTATGTTTATTTCAAAACGGAGTGCGTATCACCTCGCGAAGTGCTTTTCAATTGTCGGAGGAGGATGAGGAGGAGGAGAAGGTAAAGTTTAATTAACTCTGCGAGTCGTAAATTACCCGAGGTTACTAACAATGCACCTGATTACTCTCTGATAATAAAGTGCAACGGCGGCTCCTTTGACCCTTGAACCCACTCGGTGATTTCTCTATCTATTCAAGACTTTGTTACGCGACGAGCAGATTTAACGACCCGCAATTTACATTAATAGTTTTGCATCAGGCTAAATGCACCTTTACCCGTGAATTATTGTTCGATTAATCAAGCCGAATCCGTGCTTTCTATTTGCGAACTGCGGTCGATTATCATTTCTTTTTTTCTTTTTCCAGCGCAGCAAACGTCCAAGTTGGTTGCGAAATCAAGTTTTTCCACTTTTCATCCGTATTTCGAAACTTTTCGAAAAAGCAGATTCCTCGAGAGAACGCGATAATTTACGCTTCACACCTGTCCTCGCAAAAAGTGTGAATTCCATCCATCCATCCCTGCGAGCGAGCAGCCAGCTGCGGGGAACAATTTGAGCCGTCTAATCTTTTTACCATCCCCGCGCGCGTTGAGAAATGTCCCCCCGGATCATGCAAGTATAAACGGCTGCTTGCGTTGCCACTGTTGTTTCTTTTTTTTTCAATCTCAACTCGTCGATTATGATAACTACGCATTCGGAGGGAAAAAGCGCGGGGAAAATTTTGCGTTGCGACGAGTTGGAATTTCTATGAGATCGGTGGCTGCTAACGAGGACGCGCGATACGTCATGGCGTATATCTGTAACGGCGACAATTGCTTTTTCGATGCATTTTCATCGGCGTCGGAGTTCTTCTTCTTCATGCACTACGAGGCCGCCGCGTCGATAAATCTCTTTTTTCGAGGTGTATAAATGAATGGCAAGTCAATTCTGGGTAATCATTAGCCCGAAATTTGAATTTATCATAACCGCAAACACGCTCTTGCGAGAGGAGAAAATAAAAATTGGTTCCGGGGATGAAATTATCAATTACGGGAGAGGAATACGTAGGTGTGGTTCTTGGGAATTTTGGAGGAGATGCGATCGCCAGGGGACGATAAGCACGCGACGTACGTATTCTAATATTTTCGAGGAACAATCTCGCACGACCGGGGAATCGCTAATGGCCCGGCTATAAATATTAACGGACAGCATCACCTGCGGATTTATGCGGGACGCGAAATCTTAGGTGCGCGCATGATAAATGCACGAATTTGGGGTTTGAGTGCGACAAGGTTTGTTCAAATTATCTTGTTAATTGTTGATCAAAGAAATTTTTTTTAAATACTGGACTAAAAAAATCCGAATTTTTAAACAATTTTAAGTTTTTTGATGATTTTTAAAACAATTTATGTTCTTTTAATAATTGGTGTTAAATTTTCAGTAGTCCAACAACGAGCCGCAGTACAAAGTACAATTAGAATAATCAATATCTCAAACACGCTTCAGCTGTATTCAGAGTAGAATTAAAACAATAAATTGTTTATGAATGTGTCATTTAAATTTTTAATAAGAAGATTGAATTAATGATAAAATTTAAATTTGATTATTCGTGTAAAGTTGATCGTTGGTGTAAAAATAAATCTTATTCATATAATTTTAAAGAAAGAATTCTTTTTTTATCTGTTATCTTGATTAATTATTATTAAAAACAAAAATCAAGTATCGTTTTTGGCCTGCGATCGCTGATTATCTGAAGTCAGTTCATTGACCAGCTGCAAAAATTATTACAATATTAAAAATTATAATTTGTTAATTTTTGCTTACAAAAAAAAAATTCTACATGTTTATCATTTCAAAAAAGACGCTTCAAAATTAGGATAAAACTTCATTTACAGGTAAGTTCGTTTAATCATAAAATTTCTCATTTTTGTTGAAACTCGAATATAATTAACAAATTTATAATTTATTATTTTCTAGATTTCAACAGATTAGCTAATTAAAAATCATCGATTCTCATCTCGAAAAAACGATTGTATAAAACACTCCTCAGATAAGATAAATTTTCGCAAAAAAAAAAAAAAAAAAGAAAAAAAAACCCATATCATCAGATTGAAAAGAAAAAAGTTGACTTTTAATCGTCTTCTTTTACATATTATCTGCAAACACTTTTACACTAATTAGCCTTTTTTATATTTTTAAGTATAGTAATTTTAATTCACGGCACACACACGAGCACACAATTCATTAAAACAACTTCTTCAGCAAAATTGTCTAGGGGAGAGAGAGAGGCACTTTGAAGTTCATTAAAATGATTTACTCGCTGACATAATGTACACTTTGTTGCCGCGGCTATGATTATTATTATTATTTTACTGAAATTCTCCCCGCTGGCCGTAAACTAGCTCATTAACTTAAGTTTCACACGAATGCCCGAGCAGGGTAGGAAAAAAAAAATCGGGCACGCAATCTGCATCCTCGATTATCAACCGGTGGACGATTAATCGATCTCGGTCCTCTCGAAAAGGATTCGGCGCATTTTCCCGCATCGGCAAGACAATAATTCGTCATTGCAAAAAAAGAGTCGGCGCGTTCCGAATTCGTCGGCGCGGTCTACATGAAAGGAGAGCCTTCGGAATAAGCCGTGTGCGGGCCCCCGGTAATTGTCAAAAGAGTCATTAAGATTGATGATCGTTCGGGCCCGGAAAAAAGGTGATGCAGCAGCAGCCTCCGGGTTGACGATCCTCTTATCTCGCGCTCTAGTTTTGCATGGGGACAAAAAGTGGGAGACGCTGTTGCACTTTCGGTTCTCGTAACGGTGACGAAAGGATCAAGGCCGATGGAAGTCGGCTCTAAACAAAGGGGAGGCTTGATGTTAGGAGGTCCGAACTAATGAACACCGGATGGAGGAGGTGGGACCAAGCGGTAGTATAAAGCCACGAAAAAAAAAGAGTTGAGGGCCGGGTTATGGGATAAGGAGAGGCGATTAGGAGGCCTGGGTACTTTACCTACGCGCTCGTGGTGGGCCTTTTGGATAAGCAGACTTATTCATTAATTTTTTTTTTTTTTTTTTTTTTTAATCGGTACGAATTATTACTAAAAAACAACATATTATGTTTTTCATTGAAGCAAATAATGTATTTTTTTAAACGTTAAAAATTCAATTTCGAAAATTAAAAAAAAATATATTTATAATTATTAAGCTCATTTTATCATTTAGAATCCCAACAATTGCCTATACGCAAATTTTGAGCGAACAAATGAATTTGGGGCACATGTGTCAAATAAAAAAGAGTTTCAAGCTGATTCAACGTATTTTTTAGATTAAAGATTTTATGAATTATTGTAAGTTTTATTTCTAACACAACTTGAATAATTATAATTAAAAACTTGTAACTTTTTTTCGTTGAGAATTTTTGACTGGACTCATGGTCTTTATCAATTTTATATTTCAGAAAAACAAATAACCAAGATCAAAATTTAATTTGGAATCACAAGTATTGAATGAAAACAATAAATAAATTCATAATGACTACTTTTTTAATTTCAGCACGCGATTACTCTAAAACAATGCAAACGTTTAAGCGATGCAAATTCGGGGTTGGTCTCGTAAAAATTCCGCGGCTTCTGGGTGCTCAAATCAGGCGCGGGTACTCGGAAAACAATTTAGGGAAGAAATGAGGCATGCACTTTGAAAATTGAATTGGAGTACGTGAGCCTGGCCGCGTCGTCCTCCCACTTACCAATTGCTCCCCCCGCGGAAGCCTTATGTAGTTTGCATCGCCGAGTTTTCTGCAGTTTACGGTGGCTGTGCTCGGTAATGCGCCGCGGCGGACGAATTAGCCGCTGCAGTGCCTACTAGCTCAATGCAAATTACTTTCTCGTAAGGAGATCTCGAGTACACCGCGCGAGTCGACGAGAGCCAGTTTATGTTACAACGCGGGAGCTGAGATTTGTGATATTTGATTCGCGGGATTTAACAACTTACTTTTATATCCACTGGACTTAACATTTTTTTCACCCAAGGCTGCTTTTCTGCTGCGCCGTGCATATTTAATCTTACACTCTTTTTAATGCGTTACATCATCAGTTTCTTTTTTTAAACCTCGCGGTGTCGAATTTAATTTTCTCGAACGTACACGGGAATAATTTAGGACTACTTGCGTATGCTCTTTCTAGGCCAGAAACTCTTCGGTCGAATTATCGATCGGAAGTACACACCCCCTCCGATTTCCATCGAGCATGACAAAAGAGTGCAAAATTGCATGCGTAATGAGTCCGATCCGTCTTCCCGGGACAAATCGTTTCCACGAAGAGCGACAAATTTTCCCCTCCGCTCGTGATAACACAAAGGACCGCATTGTAACCAGCTCCCGCCGGGGCTGCACGCGCCGATGAGTTTTTCCCCGCTTTGAATAATACGTACGCCGATATTACATTTTTACCCGATTATTCAACCCTTCTGGGGTGTACCAGGTTATTTTCCTGCGGGCTCCCTTTGTTGGAAAAATTCGTCCGATACGAATTATACGCAAGAAAAAGTAAGCATCTCTTTTTATAATGATGAAGCATGTTCGAATGTATTCGTTTTATAATTAATTTGATTGGTTGAGAACGTTAAATTCAATATTTGAATTTCGTTTATGTTGAAATATTAAATACTTTGTTATTAAGAATTTTTTCATAAATTTTTTGAATAATTCCATACTTTGTTTTAATAAATGGACTAAATTTCTTTGTAGAATTCTATAAAATAAAATGCGAATCATTATTTTTTTAAAAACAACTTTTTTAAGCTGTAACCACAAAAATATCGAATTGAACTTAGTTGCAGGTTGCAAAATTTTTTTTAACTTCGTTTTTTTGAAAATGAAAGTATAAATTATCGTTTATTTACTTTCAAGATTAAAAATAGAGCGCGTTTGCGCGCTGATTGAGACTAGTCGTTTAAACAAATTAACAGGTACTCGGGAGTATAAGTTACAATAAAGCCGCGATCGGGTAATCGATCACTCGAGCTATCTACAAAGTGGGGATCGCCGCGCGCTATTCAAATCCGAGTAAACAAACAGAAAGCTCATAATAGTATAATCGCCGCGAAGGGCAGTAGCCAGAGCAATTAGCATAATGTCCCGATAGTGATCGATAGTTGCCACACTCACGGCTAAGCGCGAGACTTAACGAGCCGGAAAATGTGAACTAATACCATTTACAGCTGTTAACGGCCGGCTGACATCGACCAGGCGACGAAATGCTTAATTGGGGGGAAGACTTGGACGGGACCGCATTCTGATTTAATTAGTTTAAGGTTTTTTTTTTTTTTTCAATGGTGGTTGCTTGTTGTTTCGATTAAGTTGTAGGTAATGATTCGATATGACGAAATCTTTTGATTTTACGATGTAAACATTTTTTTAGAAGTCTACGCGACTGTATTCGATAATAAATTAATATAATCGATTCAACTACAATCATTCAAAGTTTTTCATAGATTTAGTGCTGTTTGTAAATTTATTCGAATACTCATGTATTTAATTTATATTATAAAATATGTAAATTAGTCTTAGTGATTGCAATCTACAATCACTATGCTTTTATTATTACATGTAAAACTATTTTTATTTTTAATAATTTTGAATCTGTACATGTGGTAACTTTGAATAGACGAATAAATGACTTTGTTTTGAATTATAACTGGTGCAGAAGTAAAATTAATGTAAATCATCCTTGTAAACTCAACACTATTTTTGACCACAGCGTTCACTTAATTTTTTCATGTACCCTTAAACGAATCAAGCATCGATGGTTCGCGAAAAAAAGTCCCCCATAAATCTCTTTAAACGACCATAAACCGGGCTTTTCCTGCTCGAATAACTTCCCCCGTTGCCCTCACATTTATTTATTTTTTTTTTTCGCACCGCTGTAAACTAAAAACAAAGAATTACCATTAAAAAGGCGATCATCACGCGAGAAGCGCATGCAAAAGCGCATCAGAAAGAGTCGCAATCTCGGTAAAAGATCGCGCAGGAAGCATAACTCGATAGCTCATTCCATTTCTTATTTAGCCGCGGCGTGGATTTGCATGAGCCTCGCGCACCGCCGGAAACGCACTCGCGAGGAGCCGAGGCGTCGGGTTGTGTTACCGAAAAAACTCGGATTCATCTCTTAATTTTGCAGGGGGAATTATTTTTATTTTTATTTTTTTTTAATAACAAACACGCGATATATTCGTGCGTGTATCGTATTTTAAGACTCGTGGAAGTTTTATGCTAGCTTATGTAAACCCGCGCGAAGTAATTATATCCCGGGTAGGGGAAAAAAAAAATTTTAGCGCGGGCTTTATGTAATTAATTTTCTTCATATTTTAGCAACTCCCTGAATATTTTATGCTAACTTGGAGCGTGATTTACATCGACCGGGGTCTGATGTTTTTCCGGCGCTTTGTTTTTCGATAAAACCAGCACGAAAAATCTTCAACGCTTTTCGCCTTATCTCCAAGAGGATGATGTTACACGCACCTTCATTATATTCAAATTCAGCGGGTAATTTTGATCGCGAAAATTTTATTTACCACGACTGTGCATAATTTTTATTAATTTCTTCTGCCCACTAAACACAAATGAATTATTTATAAGCAGCGAATTTAAAAAACCGAAAGTAAGTCGTCCCCGGTTTCGATAAGAGAAAGAGAGTCAAAAGGCAAACTCCGTTGGTAGAGGAAGTCAAGGGAATAAGTGTAACGAGCCGTAAGCCGTACGTGACACGGTTTTGACCAAGCCCACGTTTGTTTAACCCGGAACCGCATCTTCGTGGCGACGAAAAAATGTAATAATAAATTACAGGCCGGGGGGGAGGACCCTGTGACCAGCCTTGCATAAAGTTATGCTTACGCACCGAGTATCGCGTTTCCCCGCGGGCTGTTTACGAATATGCATATTTTTTCACCTTTTTTTCTCTCTCTAGCATTTCTTCTTTAATTTGTTTTAAATGCCGAGCGCGCTATTTTTCATGCACGCGCTTTACTTTTTTTTTATGATGCGTGACCGCGTCTTGAATAACGCCGACGTTTCGTTTGATGTATTAATCATCGTAGCTGCGTGGCCGACAAATTTTTGCATTCTTTTCATGAGTTATTTGAATGCAGCGAGCCTTTTTTTTTTTTTTCGGTTGTGCTGCATTTGACGAATTTTATTTTATTTTAAAACTGTTGCTTGAGGTTTTTTCTTTATTGATTAGAAACTTTTGTAAAAATCATCGACCTTGACGTCATTGTTGAAACATTATCCTTAAAAACTGAAAAATCCACAAAGTATATAAACTGTAGCAATAAAGCAAGTCTGCACAACCGGAAAAAAAAAAAATGTTTATGCAAACATTAAGTACTCATTATAACTCCATTTTAACTTTTATAGTTACAAACTTTATAGTTTCAAAGAACAGAGTTATCAAAATAACAACAACAACAATAACGATGATGAAAAGGAAAAAAAAGAGCCGTGGCATGAATAATTCATACAATTATTTAAAGCTGAGGCGCATTACCGAGGCATATTTTATTTAAATCGGTAAAATAATTTAACTAAATGAGTTTTTTTTCTCGCTACTCTTCACGAGTAAGTCTTATCGAAAAAAGCCATGTTAATGAAAGCTTCGGGGTTAAAATATTACGGAGATGAATTTTCACCCGATGAACATCGAAAAAACCTCGACTCTCACGCGAACCATACACGTGGAAGAAATTTCAGGACTCCTCTCTCTCTTTTTTTTTTTTTCATAATTACTATCAAAAGCGCTCATCGCGCGCGCATCCGGATATTCGAGTACAGCCGTCCCTCCTTATGTTTATTTATCCAGTTATTAAAATAACATTAAGAGTCCGGGGCTTTAATTATAACTCACCCTTACGGAGGAGGGACGTTTTGTTCGATATTAAAGTCGGCTTGATTATGTAAAGAAGCGCGGTTAATGAGAGCTTTCACGATTAATTTAACGCCAGCCGGCAGCTGCTTTGCATGCCGAGGGAACCCCGGTTTCGTACGAACCTTAGCCTTCTTCTTCTTATTTAATTTTTTTTTTTCTTTTTTTTTTTATAGGTTTTTAAGGATAGGTTGTGCCCCCCGAGCAAGTACACACAGTGTTGTGCTCCTTGTACGGTGATTAAAGTACAGTTTTAATTGCCCGCGGTGTATGATGTGCCCCCGTGCTCTGTCTGTTTATATTGGAGTTACATTCGCGCGGTCGTTACGGACTAATATGACAAGCTGGCTTACCTTTTTAATTAATAAAGGCACGAGTCTGTGATTTGACGTTTACGGTGCAGTTGGCTTTTTTTGGAATAAATTATTGGGTGCGAGCGAGGTAGGACTTTATACGCAATGGACATATTCAAAAGTACATGATTTAAAAAAATATATTTTTTTCGTTCTCTTTGAGCGATCACAATACAGCAGTGTATTTGGCTGATTCTTATTTAAATTATGGCGAATCTTGTACTTACAATAAAAAAACATTGGTTTTAACAATTTAAAATATTTACTTTATGATGTTATTCCTACGATGAAAAGGGTCTGATGGCTTGTTGGTAGAACACTAGACTCGTTGAAGCGATGTCAGGTTCGGTTCCGTCTTTGTTACTACTCGACTAAAACTTCTCTTATCGAGAAATTACTTATTCTTAAAAGAATAATTTAAATAAAAAAAAAAAAAAAAATTAAGAACTTTTTTTTTCCATCAGAATAAAAAGCTTACCAACCGTACTCCAATAAATAATTTCAATTTTTTTTTTATTTTATAAAGTGTCGCTTGAAAATAAAATTTCACAACCTTGCATTAGCAACGCTTGTAACACCTCGTCGTATGTACTCAGCACTATCTTTATAGGAAGACAGTGTGTGTACCTACGTATACGCCACAGATTTCCAGCTCTGATTCATACGAATGCTCGAGAGCCCGTTTGCGTAACAGCGACCGAACCAGGGCCTGCCTTTTGTCTCGAAATCTCCGTATATCGACAGAATATTATGGTAATGGACACTCGGGGGCCATAATTGGCAGCCCGAAATACCAACAACAACGGGTACCGCACCTGTTATTAAAATACAATTTTCCAAACGAGACATAATGAGACGGGCCCCGAACAAAAGCAAAGGCACCAGTTGGCCTATGTAAATGGCATCGCAGCAACCTCAAGAAGAGAAGAGAGGTAAGTAAAAAGGAAAAAAAAATGAAAAAAAAGCAGAAGGATAACTGCGGGCGCGTGCGTAGTAATGATTCGCGAATCGTCGCGGTTTTGACCGAGTCACTGCTTGAGCTGCGGTTGTTGCACGTCACGCCGCGTGCCATATGCCCTATGCAAATACCCGGGGCTCATTTATCAGATCGCTAAGATATAACTGACGATCGCCAGATAGAGCTATTAGAGACGCGGCTCTTTAATGAGAATGAATTACAACTGTTGTCTTGTGAGCGCCCAGGCAAAGTCATCGATTGGACCGATAAGACTTTATGTTTGTTTACTTTTTTTTTCCTTTTTTTTTCGTCTTGCGCGGGGTTCTCTTTTCAAGAGGACGAGGTGCACGCGCGCGAGCTGATCGATTTGAATACGCAGAATTTTTCCTTGGGAGAGCAATCAGCGCTTTTATGGAATCTCGCGGCGGCTTAATTTGCGTGCAATATCTATCTTAGCATTTTTTTTTCTCGGTAATGAACTCTAAAAATATCACTGCGCTTGAAATGAGCTTGAAGAAGTGCCAACTGTATTAACGTTTAATTGCAAAAATCATTTTAGACGGATTTTACTACGATTACAAAGAGGAAAATTTGCGTTAATAAAAAAAACTGATTGGATTTTTCATTTTTTAAGGCGGCTAATTTGACTATTTAAGTAAGCTCGATTCAGTGTAGACATCAGAGTCAATTGTGGTTTCATTCAGTTGAGTGAGAGACTTATTATTGGGCGCAGGTTCGAATCCCACTGGATTATGTTTTCATTACCGATGTCAATACGCAAAAAAAAAAAAAAAAAATGTTTTATGAAATTACTTTTTTTTCTTATTTTTTTTAATTTTAAGTTTTCATAAACCATGACATCAACAAAAACTTTTTAAATTTTTAAATCCGAACCCACTGCAGATACGCAACAACATACGGACAATAAAAAAACATGCGTAAGACGTCCATTCATCACAATCGGAACGTTGCTGCACGGAAAGACGTCGTAATTAGAGAAAACCTCGCTAGCATCCCACAAAGCCTGCATAGGAAAATGAACTCATTATCCTCTGGTAGTCTTGGAGATGCGCGTATGACACTCTCGATCTCGCGTTTCTCACGGATTCGCTTCCAGCAGCTCTTTCACTCTCCTCGATTAGCTGATTCATGACCTTTTGAAGGATGCGCCGCCGCGGCTTACTCTCACGACTCGCGAAATCTTTGGCTAATTAATTACCCTCCTCCGTGTAGACAACCGAGCTCAACATTATTCATTTAATTAAACGATAAATAAATCCGCGACCTCTACCCATTACCTATTCATTCCAATAAACAGTGAAATCGCAAAAGAAGAAAAAATTATGTAAAGAGACCTTGTACCAAGGTCCAGTTTCCAATAATTTATTTCTCTCTCATGCTCGCGGAGGAGCATTGTTACTGGTAATAAAAAAAATTCCCCCAATCTGATGATCTGATGTACAGTTACGGGTGACTAAAGCTCTCTCGACGCAACCGTATCCCTGCGAGCCATAAATTCTCGTTCCCTGCAGTCCGACCTCGCGGATTCCCGATCGGTGAAGAGGAGCCGCATGCAAAGGTCACGCGAGCGCTTTCATTCATAACCGCTGCCACTGATTCACCTACGAGCCGGAAATTCATACAGAGTGGAATTCCTGCGGCGCGCGTGCAGTACACGGGTTATTACGAATTCGCGGCGAATCTATGATTCCAGGAGATAAGTCAGCTGATTACGGAAAGGTAGAGGAGAGAAAGAGAGAGAAAAAAGTATTGACATTCGCGGAGGTTACACAGGTTTCGCATCAGGGTCTTATCGCCGCCGCGAGCGCTCGTGCCGCCGACGCGCGGTTTATTGATGTTTTCACAGTGAATCATTTTTTCGTTTGTGGGACGATGATGTACGAGCTAATCGTAGTTTTGCGGTAATTTTTAAGAGAGTTTGTATTTTAGACTCTTGGGAAATTAGGGAAAAAAAAAATAATCGTTGCCTGAGACACATTGGATTAAATTATTTATTGTTTGTCAACCACAAATCAATAAAAGAATAATTTTTTCTTCTATTTCAATCATGATGTCTAGTTTAAGAGTTATCTTGGAAATTTATTTTTTGATATTAACATTCACAAACCTAAAATTGCTTGCCCCGAGGAACGATAGTTTCCTCAATCAATCGAATCATTAGCACGTGATTTACAAAAATATTATGAAATTAAGTTACAGTACGTTCCCGGAAAACTACCGCCTGGCATTAGAATATCGAGGATTCCCACACCAATTTTCGAAAAATAATCACGTAGTACGAAACACCAACCGGTAGCACCGCGTCCAATACTAAAATTTTCGAAACTGGAAGAGTACTGTACGCGTCATATAATACGAGAAAAGTGCTTTCCCCGAAAGACTAATTCATTCCATTTTCCTCGGAGTCTCTCAAGGACTAACCGTATTCGGTACGAGATGAGCTGTCGTATGCAAAACTAATCAAGGCGCAAAAAAAATTTCCCGCACAATGAGAATTACTCACGAAAAAAAAACGCAGGCATTGTAGGGGGTCAACCCGCAAGGATGTTTCCCACACGCAATCGTCCGGTGGATCTTCGAACTTGTCCCGATTACCGCGGTGTAATTACTCGGATGCGGCAAAAAAAAAAAAAAAAGGAGCCGCTGATTAATAACTCGCGATGCGCGAGGATAGTACACATTTTTTAACAATAATAAAAATCAGGCTGACCGCGGACTCGTACACTGTGACGAGAACATAGAATTAATAAAAGTTGAATTTCGATCTCAAATGAGTCGGAAGAAAAGACCTGCGGTACAGGTGGATGAAAGAAGAAGCGCGCCGCTGCAGGAGGAACGAAAGGTGAAGAGAAAGCCGATAAGGATCAGCTGCAGGGGCGTACCTACGCCGCTCAACCCTTCCCCCCTCGGTCGGTCGCGTGTCGCTGCAGTGAGTGTGTTTCAAAAGGATCTTTTTTTTTTTTTTCGAATGTACCTCGCGCGGGAATTTCGTGGCTACCGATCGGAGCGTTCATCGGTTACTTTTTTCGAAGATAAAAAAAAGGTCGAGAAAGTCGGAGGCGTGTGCATATTCATCGCTCTCTAATTCCCCCCCATTGTTCTCTCATTACCCAATAGCCGAAAAAAGAAAGCAGTCGGCACCACGCGGCACGTGTCGGGGCAAAAAGGTATCTCGAGAATCAACCTGTCATTAACGTGGCTCATTTATTGTGAATTTGCATGCTCAAAACAATGAATTTCATACAGCTAGTTCAGTGTCTTTTTAAACTTGAGGCCAAGAGTGTCATTTAATTTTTATCTCCTTCGACATGCAAGTTGAATTCAAGCTGTTGTAAACAAGTCCGAGTAGGAAAAATAGTTTTCCCGGTGCACCACCTGCGACCGAAATCGAGATAGCGAGGTAGTTCCGATCGATTAGGCTGTTTGCTCAGTGACAAAAGCCCAGATAACTCAAAATTCTGATGAAAAGTCTTTACGCGCGAGGGGATAATCCGGGAGGTTTCCGGCCAAGCCCTCCTGATAAGGAATCCCGAGTCCGGGGTGATTCACCAAGTGATTCATTGCACCACCGAAGCGAATTGAGTAACACGAAATTTTATATCGAATATTTATAATTATTTGTAGAAAGTCCCTCGGCCGGGGGCTTACGTAAATAGTTGTTAAAACAACCGGGGCTCGATAAATATATTTTTCCAAACAAAGACCTCGCCAGCTCTTTTCGTTTTGATAAATAATTGATTTCGCGGAACGCGATTATCGGGGATGGAGGAGGGCAATAAAAATGCAATTTCAAAAATCTCTCGTAATAATAGATCACCGACGCGCGCGACGGTAGCGTTGCGCAACGGAGTTTATAAATTCAGCTCATTACGAATATTTTTTTTTATTCAACAAAAGGACGAATTCTCGCGTAAGTTTTCTTCCTTGATGATCGGGTGCACGTGCTGACAGCAGTAATTATATCTTCGATGGAGATGTCTCGGAGTCGGAAATTATGAATGAAAGCGTAGGATTTTCTTTTATCTCCTCGACGTATGCAAACAGATAACGAAGGAGAGAGAAGAACATTATCTTAAAAATTTTTAATTTACATACCGCGACGCGAAGCTCATTACACACGTAATTTTCTCAAGTCGTAATTTTCGGTACGCTCGTCTATAAAAAAGAAACAATAAAAGAGAAAAATATCGCGCTATCTTAGTAACTCTCCTTTTTTTACTTAAATATTACATGACGAATGTTTTGCTAAAATGTATAATATTCCTTATCGAAGGATGATTCGAAGTTGGAATCGCGAAAGCTTGAAAGTTCAGATAGTGCGGCTGTTACGTGAATTTTGAAACAATTACATCGAACGCTCGTTGATAAGGCGGGGTATTTTCATATTACTCAATTTTTAATTAACAACTTTTTTTTATATATATTATTTATCACCCCGATACGATCTGAATCATCATTACATTTCAATAATTTCTTTCATACCAATGGCTCTATTTTCTGCAATCCGTAATGAATCACGCACACTTACAATAAAAAGATTATTAATTTTCACACCGAATGGTAATATCCGGGCTGGACCACAGCCGAAAATAAGGCAGGCGCCGGGACTCGAGAAAATATATTCACGATTCGCGCGCGCGGCGGCGGCTGCAAACAATTTGCCGGGGCTGCAGCGGCCGGTAATAGCGCTAATAACAGAGCGGCGACGGCAGGACGTAACGAAAAAGCGAAAGCCGCCCGCGAAGACTTTTGAAATTAGGGAGTTGTTTAAACAAACCGACACGTGTCGTGCGATGTCGCGTGATTGGCCCCGAAATACGATCGAGCGGGGCTTATCATATAAAGCTCATGCAGATTGTTGGGGAGATTGGGGATACGATGTATTTGACTTAAGAACGAAGTAATTTGGTTGAGGATTGATGTTATCGGGGTTCTGGATTTTTTTTTAATCGGGTTTTGACTTTGAGAAAAATTCTTTTTATTTTATTCGAGGATGGGCGACCCTTTTCAATTACTAAATAAAGTTTAATAATTATAAACATCTAACAGAGCATATGAAAAAATAAATAATTTAGATTTACATAAATATTAAAAAGTTTCTTTGTAAATTAATAGTTTTTGAGAAATATAATCGTGAGTAGATTTTATTGTGATTGATAAGCCAGTGACGTTTAATAAAGAATATTTATAAAAAAAGGACAGTATCAGGTGGTAATTGATTATCCACAGTCATGCGTTGGAATAATAAAGTACGGAACAACAAAAGTACATTACGTAAATTAATGCGCACATAAGTAAATCCACAGATAATTTTATATAAAAATATTAAATTTATAAGCTCGAATAAAAAAAAACTCGCGTGATATCAATAATATAAAATGATTTCTGGAAGTTTCTGCTTCGGTCTTTTTGATATCATGTAATTTATCGCTTTATTGATCGATACACATGTAATTTTTCTAAAAATCTAATCGGCTACGATGTGAAAATGATGTGACATGATGTAAATAAAAATGAACAATTGTAAATTGAAAAAAAAAAAAATGTATTGAATTTTCTAAATGTTTTTGATTTGATTATTGATAAAATTGTTAAACATTTGTTGCAACCATTTACAGTATTAAAAAAAACGACAACGTGAGAGTGGTGATAGAACTTGTGATAAATCTCTGTTTCTAATAATCAGTGTTTTAATTCTTATTGTAATTATTTGAATGGTAATCTTGCTTAATCAATAAAAATTATAAATAATTTTTTCAGCCACGTCAAACAAATAATTGCAAAACAAAGTCTCAAAGTAAACGACAACCGGCAGCACCGATACCCAACATTAATTACACACCAGCGGGTATTGACATAAACCGACACATTAATCAAGCCTTCCCCCTTAATCCTCAGCAATTATGCAAATTCGTCTGCACTTTTCAATCACCGAGATCGTCGATAAATCATAAATCATGAGGACCCGATTGTTATCGCCAAGAGTTTACGCTAAAACCAAACGCCCGCGACATTCATCACTCGCGGGTTAAAATCGTCAGATGCGTGTCGGTCCTTTGCCTAGTCCGAACAATGCTGCCGCACAATGACACGCGCCTGCTGCCCCGGTCTTTAAAGGATACTTGACAGCTGCCACACGCGTGTTTTGTGTACACCCTGTTTTTGCTTATTTTTCACCTTTTTGACAAATTTTTGTTTTCTTTTTCTGCTGTGGGTTGGGCAATCGATTTTGTAAAGTGCGTGCGCGCGTCAATTTTTGAAATTTTTTAAAATCGTGGATTAAAAATATAACTTTTTTTTAAAACGTTGAACGTATTTAAAAGTTGAGCTTACAATGGATTTTTAGAAAACTACTGATAACATCCATCGATTTATTTGAAGTTTTTAAAACATTATATCACTAGCCACTTTGCCTAAGAATTAAATTATTTAATCTAAATGACATTTTGTCTTATTAAACAAAAACGAAACTTCAAACATTATTCCCTTGGTACTTGCAATCCGTATCAACGTCCTTTACTCAACTCATGTGCTCAATGCGTCTAATCAGTAATGGGTAAAAAAAAAAACTCACCGTTATCAAGTCCTCGAAGAGGGCCGGTGGGGCTGCCACTGGTGGATACACCCTCGTCCTCGCTCCCGCTGCTGGCTCCCTCGCTCGTGGGGCTGTAGCTCCTCTTCCTCGTCTGTTGCTGCTGGTGTTGCTGTTGTGCACGGGCCATCTTGGCCAAAACACTGTTAGTCCCGTTATTGTTATCGTGCTGCTGCTGCTGCTGTTGCTGTTGCTGTTGTTGTTGTTGCTGCTGCAGCAAAGCCCGGGCTTGGAGTTGTTCCTGGACAGTCTTGGCCCGGACGGGCTGCCTCTGCTGCTGAAGCGAGCCGACGGAGAAGTCGAGAGGCTGGTCGATGTCCGGCTGGCTCGAGCTCTGCTGTCTGGGCTTCTGCACCTGTACGGGCACAGGTACGGGCACCTGCTGCTCCTGTTGCTGCTGTTGCTGCTGCTGGAGCTCGGCCGGGGGACTCCACCACTGGTGCTGGGACCTCCAGGCCTCGATGGTGTTGTTGTTCGTGGGACTCTTCTGCTGTTTCTGCAGGGCGCTCGAGCTACTCGACTGCTGCTGCTGCTGTTGCAGGTGCTGGGCCATGACTTCGGCGAGACCCGGGCCCTCGAGGAGGTGCATGCTCGGCGTCTGCGTCATCGACCTGGACGTGGTGGAGGAGCTCACGGGACTCTGTACCCGGGTCTGGTGCACGGTCCTCGCGGCCTCGGCGACCCAACGGCGCACCGCCTCGCTGTCGAGGCCGCCCCCAGCCGCGGTCGTTGCGGTCTTCGTCTTGGCGGCCGCCTGCTGGAGCTGGTGGAAGCGGTGCTGCTGCACGAGCAGCTCGTTCAGGGAGCCGCGGTTGGCTGGTAGGGCCAATACCCCGGTGCCCGCCACCGCTGCTGCTGTCGCGGGTGGCGTACCGCCACCACCACCGGCTGGCCCCCCGGGCGCCCCCGCGAAACCACCGAACGCCGCCGCGAGATCCAACGTGATGGCGCTCTTGATTTTCTTCACCTGCTTCGCCTTGTCCACTGCGCCCTTGGACTCTCTGCTGTAGCTCCCTATTTTGGCTCTGGTTTACAAACTACGACAACAATCCTCACGGCACTTGTCTCAGTCAAAGCACTGCACAACTCTGTTACTATTACGATACCTCTGTTTGGTAGCACTCATAATAATCACTCGCAATCAGGCTCAGGGGGAACAAGAAGAAGAAGAAGATAAACTAAAACAAAAACAACTAAAAAACAACTCTTCGGGTTAACTGGGGTGGTTACGGAGAAGGACGCGTGCGGGGCTCGATGTTGTCGCGTGCATGTGTGCAGCTACACTGGCAGAGCCGCTGGACTGCGAGACTCTCCGACAACACTCGACGCGCGGCCCGCTGCGGCGGGTGGGGGAGTCGAGTCGCTCTCCGCTGCCGAGCGAGAGAGAAGAAGGAGGAGGTGGAGGAGGAGGAGGCGTGGGGGGCCAATGGTCGGACCCGGTCACGCCCACGGTACGCGCGACGCGAATCGCCCGCGCCGCGATATATGCACGCGACAAGCCGGGAGGAGCTGCTTCCTTTGCATGCCCGTCCGTCTCGCCGCTGATAAGAGATACCCGCGCGGCCTGGGGATTCCGGAGCTTTTAAGATCGTCGATCGTTCAATGAGCCGCGATTTCAAAGTTTAATCCGCGCCTAATATACGATCGGACGAGTTATCGACGATTTTGAAAAATCTATGATAAACGTCGATAACAGGTTTATCGATCTGGAACGACGCGAGATTAGCGTTGGCGAGTTAAATTTTTTTTTTTTTTTTCAACGTGAAATAAATTACGTTTCACGCGACCCAGCTACCAAATGATTAAACACTTCCTTTGTCCTGCCCCCAAGATTGATGATCCCGCGAGAAAGGGTTGAAGCGTAGCCGCAGGACATAACGCACCCGCACAGCCTCGATAATTCAGGCACGCATCTGTGTCTCCCGGCTCTATTTATAGATCGGGGAATTAGTTTCAGGGGGGGAAAGCTCGTCTCCCTCGGTCTGGCTAGCACCACAGGTGAATCATCTTGGATCCGCCATGTTTTAAAGTGCCACCCTCGGTGGGAATTACCATACGGCTCGGCCCCCTTGATTTGAATTCGACGCCTGCGCGTTAGACTCCGACGAGTTTTAAAGCCCGGGACCCGGCCCACCGCGACTGCCTTATCGCTCATGCGCCATCATATTTCCATGAGAGGAGCATTTGAATGCGGGGAGAGGGGCTTTTTCTTCTTCTTCTTCGAGGGGGGTCGTCGCCTTTAAAGTCTCTTCCATTGGCTGAGCCGACCTTCCCCCCTCCTCAGATTTTTCAACGGGGGTTGCGTTTGCGTAACCCCTCCTGTATGAGTATTCCGGATTTTGAAATGAGGGTTTTTTGTCGAAGCACGTTGAATATAATTGCCAGTAGCGTAAATTTTTTCAAAGTACATGCAAATTCAAGCACGTAATTACCGCAGTCGTAATTCGAGCTTCTCTTCTCCCCTCGGCCGTCTCGTCTCATAACTCCGTCCCTCCTCAGACGCGGCGGTATTCCTCTCGGCGATATTCACCCCCGTGGATGGAAGACGGCGCGGCGGCCGTTTTTCCCCGACGCCGCCGCTGCTGGGGGTGGCGGGTACGGTGGTGGGGCTCTTCCCCGACGTCGGGGAAGGAAAAGAGCGAGATTCCGAGGGAGGGAAAACGGCCCGCGTATTGATTTTAATGACGCTACCTCCTCCCACCTCCTCCCCCAGCCGTCGCGGGCAATCTTTTCTCGTGCAAGATGTAAGGGAGGAAATACGAGGCGCGAACAATACCCCCGAGGCTTTGAGAATATTCATAATTTTATTGAATAAATTAATAAATCACCGTGTGGATTTTAACAGGTGCGGGATTTTAGAGGATGATTAATGACAGCGCACTTGTCCCGGAATCAAGTAACCCTAATCTGAATACACTCGAGCAAGTGTAACCCTTACGAGGGGGATAGGAGGAAGCGTGTCGCGAGCAACCCTTTTTTATTTTTTAATTCATCCACCATTTGCATGGGGGCACGCGCTCGGTCTGCAGGTGCCCCGGTACCAGACCCCTCCCTTCTACCGGTGGCGTCAGGGTCGCGTACTAATGTATGAAATACCTGGCTGTGAATATAAAAGCAGTTGCGTGTTTTGTGTACCTACCTGACGCTTTAAAGTGGGTACGAACCCCTTTTTTTTCGAATCATAGCGTCGAGTGCAGGCTAAACGAAGAATTAATTTTATGACTTTTGGGTGATCTATTGTTTTAGAATGATGATGGTTTTTTCATTTCGTAATTAAGGTGGTGAATTAGTAATGTTAACTAATTTTTTTATTTATTCAAATGTACTGTTAATTCGAATCTTTTTTTTTTTTTTTTAATAATTTTTTATTGAATCGTAAAAATAAATAAGTGATATTTAAAAATTTGTTTATGGATTCAAAATTATTAATAACGATTATTATATTATGAGACTCTTGGATTTTGAGGGGCGATGACTATCCACAATTATTTTTCTCGAGATTTCAGATAAGGAAGAATTTTTTATTTGGTGATACGACTTAGTATTATAAATATTTTGAATCATGTTACTTTAATCTTTTTAATCTTAATCCAAATATAAGATTTATTTTATTTTTTAATTAAAATTTTCAATATTTTCTATTATGCCATCAAGTGATCCAAAAGCATCATCTAAACTAAAAAGAAAAAAAAAATATTCTTCTATAAAAAAAAACTACGCAGTGAAGAAAAAAAAAATCATCGTCCCGCGAAACACCTACTTGGGCAAAAAGCCTCCTAAGCACCGGCATCCCGTGACAAAAGCAAAATCCAGAAAGAGAAGGTCCTCAAAACAAGTCCCTGCGACCCACATTCCCGCTCCCGCAGCGGGGGAACTCTCATATTTGGACCTCTTGGTGACGGGCCGAACAATGCCGCACCCCCCGAACAGTTATAAGTGACGCGCGAATTCGGTTTTTTTTAGAAAAAAACTGGAGTCCCGAAATTACAGAGTAGACAGAAACGCAGCAGCTGCTGGGCTAACTATCAAAACTCGTTGGGGTACGTAGAAATTTTACAATTTTACGAGATTATTCGAGTGCTAATCTTCCGGCCCTGGAATTTTACGACGAGATTTTCCTAAAAATGCACCGTTAAGTTAAAAGGTAAACATTTCGGGGGGACAGAACCGTTAGTTTTATTGGGGCCCGGATGGAAAGCGCAAGGTGGAGCAGGTAGACGCTGCTCATTACTTTATTGGCCTCAGGATTTCGAAGGTTTTTTTTTTTTTTTTGCTCTTTTATAACCGTTTACGACCCGGATTAGTCCCTGCAGAGAAGAAGTTTTTTGCAATATTTAACGAGGGAGAGAAAAGTCCGCGAGCATTTTGGAGATTGAATGATGAATTGTTTAGAAAATGACCGGCTGTAAAATTTTAAAACTACGACAGATGCGGGGCCCTGGAATTTTTTACGATGTTTACGCGTCTCGAGGTTTTTTGCACGTCGAAAAAAATGAACCGCTGGAGGAAAAAAATGGATTTGCAAGTGAAATACAGCTATGGACGCGTCCTTGGGAACGTAAATTTTCGGAGTTTTTTTTGGGAAATACGATTTGTAAGTTAGAAACTTTTTAAAAAATTTTTTTCGGTGGAGATTATGAAATTGTGTTCGAATTTCGAAAGCTGCAGTTCACGTGGTCTTATTAGATCGTGAGATTGTTTAAGTTTCAATCTACACTGTTTATTTAAAATGATATAGGAATAAAAATACGAGCAAATGTTTAGTAATAGATTTTTTCACAATTTTTAATTCCTGTTTCTCTCACATACGCGCGGTATTTTTATTGACTCGTTTATCAAAAAAGTTAACCCTTACCTCAGAGACAAGAACTGTTTAGCCGAATAAAAAAAGAAAGTTTAAAATTTCCTTAATTCCCTGCGTGAGATTTCATTAATCCCTCCGCATTAATCCAATCAAATCTAATTACATCAACTTCTCTCCTACTGACTTCATAATTGATGCATGTATCGAATAAATCTACTGTAAAAAAGTTTTTATGAAAAATTTAAAACCGTTTTGAAAACAACAATAAAATCAATACAAAAAAAAAATAGAAAATCTAAAAATGAAACTGAAATGGAATTGTCAGAACTAGTGACTTTAAAGGAAAACACAAACACAATAAAGCATGACACTTAATTTTCCCAAGCTGCAGCAATGATGACGGGTGCATAGGCAAAAGAAGCCGAGATATATGGCATAATTACGACAGCGGCTTCCCTAATATACCCCGGCTGAAAAGGTTAAAAAGAACGTAAGTACTCGGAGCTCGCATACAGTGCGGTGATATGTAAGTGGAACAAACGGAATGTTCGCGGCGTTTATAATCCGCGAAGTGGAAGCTATATTACGCGACGCGCGCGCGTAATGCGAGCTGCTGCTGGTGGCTGGGTTCTTCTTCTTTATTCGCGCGAATACCGCGTGACGAGAGTTGATGCACAAAGACGGCGGAATAGCAGCAGCTCGTGTGATTATAAAATGAGCGGCTTCTTTTGTGGTAATTACCGCGGATCAAGGACGGTTCTTCTCGCTTATTCTTACTGCAGTGGCTGCTGGGATATTCGGGATGGCTGCATGCTGCATCTCGGCTCTCGTTTATTTTATGTATGCGGATACTTTGGCTTTAAAGATTTTACTTTTTACAGATTGAACCTTCTTTTTTGAAAGTTTTATTCTCAAATAGTAATACTCATTTTGAATCACCCCTTATTTTCGATTAAATTTATAGATGATTCCTGTGAGCACATATAAAACTACTGCAGTAAAAAGTATATTTATGCAGTTTCCCCGGCGTGGCAGGGAAGTTAACAAATATTTGATGGTTGGTACAGCTGGAATGGGTGCATTTTTCAAGGACACCATGCTGTTTCAAGTTTTCTCCAAAACTCAACTCCCTTACAGTTTTGAATTTTTTTCAGTGTTGCTGTTGAACTCCTAATCCTGCCAGTTGTAAACGGTCTTTGGTCGAGTTCACAGTCTATTTTAGTAAACAGCTCTCTTCAAATTCCTAAAAAGATTGAGCCACAAAAACACGTTGTATTATCAGTGAAGAGGTGAAATTTTCTGCGCAAAACGAGAAATTATTAATTATTAGTGACTGTGGGACGGTTTTTTGTTATACTTTTTAAAACTGCCGGCATTCCAAATTGAAATTGATTTCTGCAACTGAAAATTTTTTACTGGGATGCAAACAATAAAAAAATTACAACTGCACCTCTAAATTCATCTTCAAAGTTTGGAACGTACCTTGAAAAATATATACTTGCAGTATAACTTAAATGTATAAGTCAATATAAAACAAAAATGTTCATTCTTTTGCCGTCAGATTTTCTAAACTGAATTTTTCAAAGTTTTTTTTATTCAACATATAACTTAAAACATATCTCCCGTACACTCAATCATGCCTTATATATTATAGTTTATTTATTTATTTATTTTTATTTTATTTTATTTTTTGATTCATAAAAAACAATCGTTAAAAATAATTTAAACTCCATTTTTATAATTTTAGAAATCTTAACGCAATTTACAGTTTTCGTATTACTTTTAGGCAAAAAAATTGGTTTATGCTACTCAATTGATCAAATTGGCACAGTCATTTCGGTTAATGAAAATTTGACTAGCA
The DNA here is from genome assembly GCA_038277355.1 of Encarsia formosa. Lineage (NCBI taxonomy): Eukaryota > Metazoa > Arthropoda > Insecta > Hymenoptera > Aphelinidae > Encarsia > Encarsia formosa. The sequence goes on from CM076188.1 coordinate 11,023,700, forward strand.
GTGACAGTAGCGTAACACTTGCAAGTATTATCATATCGAGTAAATTCTTACCAATGAATCAAAAAAGTAGTAGTTGCAGTAACAGCATAAACTTCAGCGAGAGTGATGGCAATATCCAACATGGGGATGTTACGAAAGGCAAAAATAATCTTTTCAGTCCATATAAAATTAGAAAAAAGTCTAAACTGATAACTTTAGCTCCTAGAACAAATATTCCAATAAATACAGAGACAGGTGGATCAGAAGAATACGTATTGTACAGAAACTATTCCACTGAATTCAAAAAACAAATTGTTGAACTTTACAATCAAGGCAATGTTTCTAGGGCAGAATTATTACAAAAATTTAATATACCGAACGGAACTTTTGGTAACTGGGTAAAAAAATCAAAGTTAAAAAACCAAGATTGCAGCATTTCTAAAAATAAAGATCATGTTATAGAGTCTTCCTGTCAAAGTAATATTTCTGCAATGCGCGATTCATCTGGATTCATTCAAGAGAAATTATCAGAAGGATTTGACATTACGTCAAAAACATTGGGACAAAACTGGATCCGCGCATCAACGTTGAAGAATCAAACGACATGTGCTGAACCATTTTATCGACGAAATAGTATTTCTCAAAATGAAATAGGACTGCAGCTTGATAACACTTCCAATGATTCGTCAAAAGATAATGTAAATGAACAAGTGATTAAATCAATTTCATTAGCGATGCCGATACTCCATGCAATTGATTGTATACAAAAAATGATTAATAATGAGTTTTCTGCTGAGACTGGGTCTTCTAAGATTGGTTGCAGAAAGCATAAAAGGAGACTTCAATAGCTGCTCAAATATAAAATTAAACATGAATTATTAAAAAAAAAAATTAAAAAAAAAAAAAAAAAAAACTAAACTTAACTAAATAAACATAAAAACAAGTTTTGGATAAAAATTGTTAAATTAATTTTAATCAATTTTATCAATTTTATACTCAAACATGGTAGTTCTTATGCTATACTTATATATACTTACAATTAATTTTATTAGAATATTGTTCAAAATTTTAAAAATTGTAATGAAAATAGTGTAAAAATAAAGTTCTAATTAAAAAAAACTTTTCGCTCCAGCATTTTTTTTTATTTGTTGACACCTGAGTTATCATTTTAGTCGTATATATATTAATTGACAGTTTAATAAATTAAAAAATAACTAAAAACCAGTTGAGTTAAAAATTTTATTCTTTTATATAACATATGAGTAATGAAATTAAATTTTTAAATAAAATAACCGAACCTAATTTTTCATTACGCTTATTCATATAGACAATTCATGTCGTAGGGTAGTTCTAATGCAATTTTTTGTTTGACATATTATTTTCGCTCTAAAAATTAATGAATGTAAGATTAAATTTATAATTATTGCTGTCAAATTTTTCAATCAACAACTTTAGTTTCCCCAATTCTGCCCAGTTATTCGTCAACAATTATTTGTCAGTAAATACCTATAACTTTTTTTATGTTATATTTTTATATATAAATAAACTTTAAAGAATTTCTTTCAACTGTGAATCTTTTTTAATGTGTTCTTACCAAAAACCAATAAAGCTGTAAAACGCTTAAAAATTGAAGCAAAAATCTTATTGAGAAAGAAAGTTCTCGGAACAAGTTAACTGTGTTGGGGTCGATGTGTGCAGTAATATTTTACCCACTGTTTTTTTTTACAGACGTTACGCCCGTAAAATTTTCCAGATGCAGTATAGAGGAAAATCGTGCTTTTTTCAGGGACACCATGCTGCTTCAAGAGTTTTTTTTTTTTTTTTTAATATTTAAAATTTAATTACAGTTTAAATAAAAAAAATCAGTTATTATTACTAGTAGCGTCAAAAATTTTCCAAGAAAAATATTCGAAATCATCGATTATTTTTTTTGTTCAATCACGCACCTTAACTTATCTTTCATAGATTATATTTCCTCGCTCTCTCAGCCCGGATCTCATTCCCTAAAATAAATTTTCGCGTGCTTGGCGCCATCACTTCAGTGTCGCATTCTTGCACTTCATCCTCCCATCCTTGGCCCCTACCATTACATAATACGGTCAATCAGTGAAAAATGCACGCGTTTAAACAAAGTAAGTACTCCGAAATCCCCCTGAATAATATACTCGACCCGCACGGTCTTTTCTTATTCTATGCGTTCATAATATGTTGTAATGCGGCTCATTACGGCTAAAGAGATCTTTGCGCGCTGTAAATTAAACCGTTACTTTATGCGATACCGGGAAGACACGTTTATTCAAACTTAAAATTATTCTTCATTCGTTCGTGGAACTTGAATTAAAAAGATTCATCAGTTTAACTTGATGCACTCCTTGATTATGAATTTTTTTTATCCAATCAGGATTATAAATTTTATGTAGAGTTTTGTTTTACCTACTTTTTTTTTTTTTAATTACATATCATACGACTCATGTAAATATTTAGCTCGATTTAGTTTTTATTAATTTGTTTTTGAAACGATTTTATTTTTTATTATGACTTTATCTTGGATGTACATGTATTTGGTTTAATTTTAAGTCTAAAATCTACATTTTATTTCCCTTAAAAAAAAAATTGAACGTTTCTTTTATTCATAGTCCTCTTTTAAAAATTTATTTCTTTAAGGTAAATTAGGTAATTTGTATTCACAAAAAGTTAAAAACTCACTGCTTGTTCGACGAAAGGCTCACAATTAAACAAACGAGTGCAAATTCAGCATTTGCGAGGGTTAATTAAATTATAATCATAATTCATCCCAAACGAAACATAATGAAACAATCGTAGGAATTTTTCTCAGGGCCGTAAAAATCCGGATAAAAAGGCGCGACAAAATTTAAAATAATCGCTCGCGCGTCATGAAGGATTCCTCGCGAGAAAATAGACTGAATTTCACACACACACCGCGCAAGTGCGAAAACGCCTCCGATAACAATCGGAAAGCGCGGTATGAAAATAAAAAGAAAAAATTTAAAAAAAAAAAGTGAAAACACGATTTTAAAGAGTGCCCGGCTGGCACCGCAGCTGAGGAATTCTCATAACCACGGAATATTCAGCTGTACCTCAAAGCCGGCTCGGTTTATTTATAAATTGGGCATCGACTCGAGTCACGCACGCTTCGGAAAGGTGAAACGGTATTGTGGGTGTCCCGCGATTGTCTTGCCTAATGGTCAACGGTGAATTTTGGTTTTTATCAAGGCGTTTTGAAATAAAAATTTTTTACAGCTAAGTTTGTAGAACGAAGTTACCGACTTCATTCCCTGCTATGAATGCAAAAAATCCCAGTAGATTTTTCATCAGAAAGAAACAAAGTAGTAGTTGAGTTTATTAATAATGAAGAGGCAGAGAAGTACAAACATGAAAACAATAATGTAAATAAAGTGATAAATTTATTAGCGAATTACAGAGGCGGCTTCCCACAAAATTAGCATTGAAACGAAGCATTGAGCACCGTCGAGACTCCCAGCACAGCTCAGAGCACTCCAATAATATATATTTCCACAAAACCCTTTAGTTTGCTTCTTTTTTTTTCTTCGTCTTCTTCTTCTTATTCCGGTTCGTGCGAAAAGTTTCACCTCATTTACTTACACCCCCCGTCCGCGAAAGGCTCGCGATCGCTCGCGACGATTATTCTCACAGTTTTATAAAACTCGACTCGCGAAAAGAGACGTTTTAATATATAAAAGCGTGCCTGCAGATTGCCGCGAAGGTCGGGTTTCGCATAACAATTGCGCGAGATGCGCTGCCCGCTGCTGCTGCTGCAGCATCTTTTGGCCGGAAGACTTTATTTTTGCGTGAGAAAGGTAATTCGAACGACATTCGTTTTCAGGACTCCTTTTACGCGAAACATTATTAAAGCCTGACTTGGAATATTTAAAATAAGTAGTTGAATCATGAGTAATTGTGATTGGCATTTCAAGAGAAAGAATGGTTCTATTGGTAGAGCGCTGGGCTGGGAAATTGACGAGCCTAATATATTAAGTAAAAAAATCTAAAAAATAAATATTAGTAAGGAAATCAGAAAATTGAATCGTACAAAAGAAAATGTTTTTCAATTCTTTTTATTTTATAAAAAAAATTTATTTACTTATTTTAATTAAATTTTTTTACTTTTAAATTATTAAAAATTAATTTTTTTCAAGACACTCCACAACGTGTGTCAAATCGTGATTTTTTTGAAATATATAAATATACTTGCATGGTCTCAAGTCCAACCTGACCCCAAAAACGTCATTTTTTGCAATACAAATATATTTTTCAATAATTTATAAGTATTCTCTGAATTAACATGCTAAAAAAATTAAAATAATCAATTCTTCTCTTATCAGCTCAAAAAACTGATGAAAATCTCAGCATGCATTGCTTAGATTTATTGATATAAACAAGCATGACAAAATTCAATTTTCCATAAGAGACCGTGTTAAAAGCTACGAAAGAGCCAAAAAAAATTAATTACTTCAATAATTAGACTCTGAATAGCAGAGCTTTTTTTATGTTCATATCTAATCGCGCATAAATTTTCAGAATTCTCTCAGCTTGATTAATTTTTAGTGAGTTAGAAGTCCTTAAAAATTGTTTCGTTTAAATTGGTTTTTTTCGAATTATCTGTAGAGAAAAAAAAAAAAAAAATGTGATAGATCAGAACCAACAACCAAAATCTAGTTTATAGCGGTAAGCGCAAACTAGCGCAATACGAATTACGATTCACAGCGCGATCCCTCGATATCACCGCAGATAAGAAGTGCCCCAGACGCGAAATCAGCAGCGAGTGATCGATAGCTCCTGCAGCAGTGAAAAACCCGGGGCTCTCGGTCTCATTATCAGTAATTAAACGACGGGGCGTTGCCAATTGCATACCGCGCGAGGAGTTGTTTCTTGCTCGTCAGCTACGTTCGCGGAATATAACAGTCGTCCTAGCCGCCTCCAGTCGCATGGCTTATGAGAGAGCCGTTGGCGAAGCCGAGGATCATAAACGGCCGCAAACTATGCGGCCGAGGCAGGCATCAAACGACTTTTCCGAGGCCGCGGCGCTCTGTGACACTCGCTTAATTTTTTCATACGCCCGACGACGATTAATTTAATGAGATTCATATCATGATTGAGATGTTCTTGGAAGTGTTTCAATAAAACCGAGGGAGGGATCCTTCCCTTGCAATTTTGCAAAAAAAAGGGCTATAGTGAACTCGATCTAAATTACGAGATTTTCTTAAAATTATTTACAACTTTGATTAAGGCACGAGCAAGATTCGGAAAACTCAATATACTTACTCTCTGAACTCTAAACACGAACTCGAGAGTTTGAAAGTTAATTTCTTTGGACTCGCTTCCGAGACTCTGGAGACCAAACCTTAGAATAACTCAAACTTTTTGTACTCGAATTTTCAAGTTCCGATGACTTGATTTTTAGCTCACGGATAAAACCTTGCATAAATTAATCAATGACTCGACCTAAAAAACACGCACGTTATTTATGATACCAGGTGCCCTTTGTGCCACCAGAAATAAATCTACGATTCCGTGCATATAATCATAAAAATATCTCGAGAGCCTTGGAACCGTGGAAGAAAAAAAAAGCTATATCGCACAAAAGATCCCCTCGCGTAATCGAGGGTAATAATATCTTCCCACCGTTTCGTCACGGCTCGTCCTCGATCATGCAAATATTGATCGAAGCCGGGAGTAAAAAAAAAAACCCGCGCATCTGCAATCTGCATACCGGTGGGACAATGACAACCAGTGTGTTGGGGGAGCGGAGAGACTTTTTTTTGGCTTTCATTGGGCTTTTTTATCGCTGGGGGGGAGATGCGAATCGACAGTTGGCAGTAGATTGCTCCTGGATTCATGCATGTGATTTTCTCAAAATACCGAATAATTCGGACGGAGTGGGACCGGCGTTACGAGGCGTGATGTATTCATCATTTTATTTAGCTTTTTTATGTCGCTGAAATTGATGGAGTTGATAAAAATATATTGCAATGTGGTAAAAAGTTTATTTGATTATTTTTTTTAAATAATGTTTTACATTCAGAAAAATTGACTTATTTTTTATTAATAAATAATAAAAACAATCATTTAGTAATTTTTTAAAATATTTTTTTATAAAATTATTATTTTTTTATAAAATATGTACTTAAACCAAATTCATTTTGACCTTTGAAAATTGTAAAACATTTTTTGTGTAAAATATTTTTTTCAATTTTCAAAACTTGCGTTCGAAAAACACAGAAAATTTTTTACAAAAATAAAATACAGAAATTCATTAGCCGTAGATAAAAAAAATTTATACTTCAATAATGTAGTATTGACGACATTTTGTTTTGATTTATTTTTTTAACCATCACAAACTATCCGGTATTATTTTAGTTAGGAATACGAGTATTATTGTCAGGGACTAATAAAATAACTTGTTTCATTAGAAAATGCAAGCAAATGGAATTGAACGGACTATCTTAGGAGTACTAGTCCTATACTATGTAAGTCTACCGACCAGCTCCCGATGAGTTTGTTAAAAATTTTATAAAATCATCAACTAAATAATAAGTAAAATTTTGTTGAGTTTTGTGAAAAATATATTTTATTTTCTAACATTGTTTTTGGAAATTAATTTAATTAAAAACAGTGTTATGGAAAGTTTGATCAACCAGACTATGATCAATTTTCTTTAAAATTCTTAGTAATAAATTTTGTGTTTATAGAATGAGTAATCAATTAATTTTCGACTTGACAAAAAATACAACTGCACTCAACTGTGTTTCTAGTTTCAATTATTATAATCATCCTTTTTTTGCTTGTAAAATGTAATTCTTAGTGCATGAACAGCTTTGAAAAAAAAACGCTCCTACGCGAAAGTTACCATACGCGTCTCGGAACAACCCGGGTCATAATAATGAAGTGGTAAATAAGTTTGCAAATGAAGACGCAGTGGAAAAAACTCTTCGTACACAGTCATTCAAATCGGTGCGGAAGTAGCTTGCGCGCACGATTGTGCGGGTGTAGTGCATCGGGCCCTGTGCATGCCAAACGAGGGGGCGCCTGCTCATATCTGAATACAATGCCGCTGGATTTATAATCCGAGCTACTCTTTAATAATACCACGAACATCGTACTTCTTTCTTTTTCTTCTTCTTCAATCGCTAAATTCGACTCACCCTATATTTTTATCTTTTTTTTTTTTTTTTTTTTTTTTTTTATCGTGCGTCAAGCTCATTTAAAAGAGCGGAGCCAATTTATGCATGCATATACTACACAAATGCCTTAATTTCACGCTTAATTTTTCTGCAAATAGTGACTGTTTGCTTTGACCGTTTCAGTCCATTCATGCTAACGAATGCGTTAGCAGCTGGCGAGTCCTTTTACGCACTGCAGCTCATTTTAATTTATTTAGTAGCACTTTCGAGCTGCGCAGACTAGAAAAATAGATCGCGACTGGCTGAGTCGCGACAATCGATTCATCTTACCCGGGGATATATTCCACGTCAAAATATAGCTATAAATCATCCCGAAGCGCGGCCCGAAGCGACGAAACGAGAAAAGCTTTGAGTTCTTCTTGCCCGTTTTTTTTTTTTTTTTTTTTTTTTTCGCGTGTGTGTAGTCTTCGGCAAGACGAATTATGGTGGCTCGAGCCTCACGTACTCGCGAGACTGAAGGATTGGTTTATCAAAAAGTACGCCCGGGCTGTACACACTTCATAAAGCTCGAATATTAATCTTGGCTACGGGGCTGAATTAAATCGACGACAGACGCGGATTTACTCCATGTAAATCTACTTACGTGGTGTGGTTTTTATGAATAATGGTGTATTTATGGACTAAGATGGAAGTTTTCCTGTCGATTTTTTGAATACGTATGATGGTTTTTTTATTAAGTACATAAACACTGAAATAGAATAATCATTTTATGATAATTTGACATCACATTATCCTTGAATCATTATTTAATTTATCTTTAGATTCACTTAGCTTGTAAAATATTTGATACTTTAGCAGTCGATGTAACCAGAAAAAAAAATATGTTTGTTGGAAAAAAAAACAAAATTTTTGATAAATTAATTAACATATTTACATATTCAACTTAAAGCCATTAATTCCAACCAAGCATTTTATTTAAATTTTTTTATTTACGAGTTACGAATATATTTCAGTTTTTGTCTTTCAATGATTTTCATTTATTAACTTAAACTTTCGGAATCAATTTTAATGATCGAATAGAATTTGAATAACTCGTTATAGTTAATAAACGATTTTAAAATTTTACAATATTATTTCTTCCATCGAATACAGGCTCTACACCAGTAGACAGTGGTTGAATCTCAATCTTTCTGAGGTTGAATGGACCAACAGTCAAAATATTATAGTTCTCAACAATGACACTTTTAAAACGCCCCCTGCGAAGTATATTCTTTAATACCAACAGTTAGAGCACTTCAATCGTGAAACTCACTCGATATCCTTTTGACTCTAAAATTCCCCCTTTTCATCGTTTAAAGTCGAATCCCTGAACACCCAAAAAATGTCTCAAGCTTCCGCGTTTTACAAAAAAAAAAAAAAAAAAAAAAAAAAAAAAACTAACAAAATTGCGTTCTCTCGTGTTTCCGCCCCAAAAACACCCTGTAATTATCCCCGCGGTGCTCCACATGGAATCTACGATTCTCAAGATAATGGTTCTTTACTATTTTTTTTTTCTCCCGTTTCCGTTAAAAAACGTACAAAGGATGGGAATTCGGGTATTCAAACTCGGCAGCTGTGTAGCGATATAAAGAAAAAATATTTTTTAATCAAAAAGTATTACGGTAATCGATATTAGCCACGGTGGAAATTGAAATTTGTACGGCTTCTACCGCCGAGCCGCGGTCTTTTAATGAGCGAGCAAATGAATAAGACAATGAGAAATAAATTAAGAGAAAGGCTAAAGGGCTTGAGAATGAAGGACAATGATCTGGCGCGCCGAGAGAGAGATAAATAAAAGTAATCGAATCTGCCACGCACATCTTCGACACCGCTCCAGCGGCGCTTTTTACTCTTCCAAAGCGCACCAGCTATGAAATGAGATATCCTTCTTTTTTTCTCCGCATCTTCTTCTTCTTCTTCTTCTCTCACGCGAATTTGCAAGTTATGCCGGCGTGACCGAATGACCTGACGCTAATTGAATCTTGCACCGAAGCTCCAAATTGACTTCTGCGGCTGGGGAGCTTTATGCAGGATCGATTTTTCGCGTGTCCTTGCTGTTTACCGCTGCCCATCGTTCTTATATGCTGAAATAATTCGTTATTTAAAAAACTCTTCTAAATTAGTGAAAATTATTTTTTTTGTAAAAAAACATGTTGATATAGTTTACAAGTTGTATAAAAAAAAATTACACATTCATTCATACTAAAGTATAGTCAGAAATAGTTGAGAAAAAAAGAATACTTTTTTAAAATTAACTTTCAATTTTGGAAAACATTAAAAAAAAAAAAATTTTTTTAACTCATACTTGTAGTGATATAAAATCAGATAAACTTTTTTATTTCAATTTTGTTTTTAATCAACTTATTTTTTATAGTTACAGTAAAAACTGCGATGAGTTTATTTAAGTTTGGAACCAAATGTCAACTGGGGCTTGAACTCACGATTTAAGGTTTAACAGTCAGATGCCCAGTGGTTCAGGCCAGTTCGAAGGTTGCATTATTTATACTGCGCAATATCTTTGTCATTATTTATTTTCAAGATTAAAACCTTAATCACTCGACAATAAAACTAATTCGTCAAACTGGACTCATAAAAACCCTCGCATCATGGGAATAATTCTAATTGCTCAACGATTATGAAAAGACAATTATGACCTCGGTACGTGCCAGGTGCTCATCGCTCAAATGGCATTTCAAGGGTGGAAGCATGAAATTCCGATATCGAAGGATTCAGAGCATAATAGTACCCAAAATACTTTTTTTACCCCCGCTCGTAATTAGCTCCACGGTGCATAAAGCGGTATTTTAATTAATCGTAAACGCGAGGACGAAGACGGTCGGTCAATCTCCGCTCCTTGGAAATTAAACGGCATTACCTTTTGTGCCGACCTTTTTTTTTCTTCTTTCTTCTTCTTCCACTCGTCTTTGCGAGCCGACAAAGGTGATTGTAGCGGGAAATCTTCGAGTGAGTTTTATGCAGATAGATCTATATCAGTCCAAATTGCACTCCAAATAAATATATCGCGGCGGGGAAATAAAACCTTTCTTCTCGTTAATATTCCTCGCACGATAGAGAAAGTGACTATCCGCAATTACCCACCAATTATTTATCCTATATCGACAAACTCGTACGCAAGGTCTTGAAAAGAAAGATACATACAGAGAATGAAAAAAAAAGCAGCAGCAGTATAGCAAAAAAAACAATTTATTAACTAACCCGCGTTTAATTGAACTTTTTACAATGGCTTTGCCATTCTCATAGAGTCGGTTTACAGTTACGTAAAGCCCCGCGCGAGCGCTCGCATAAATGCAAATCATATATAAACGCGAGGAGTTTTTCTTTATTTTTTACGAGTTTTGCTACGCGGAATAACAATACGCGAGCACCGAGCGCGTCATAAAACTCGGTGCGCGAAGATTCGCGCGACGAGTGTCACGGGAGTCTAATTAAACCTAATTGAATGCAAACACGACTGAAGTTTCACCGCGAATAATCCTTATTTCTCGAAAAAAAGGAAAAAAAAAGAACGGAGATTCACTCCTCGCGGCGCAGGAATTACAATTTTCTTAATCATCGTACTAATTGACGTAATTACGGAGTGTTATGGTAATGAGATGTGACAGGAAGGGTTTGACACGCCATGTGCCGACTTTGTTTTATTCGGGACCAATTGACACTCTCCGAGAAACCCGCTGCTTATGGAGTCATTACTGTCCCCCGAAGCACCCCGAGATCGACAGCTCTTTACGTTTTGATTATTTAATTTCAATAATGACAATAATCACCCTGGTATTTTGTACATTCAAAACCCGATTCAATTTTTATTGCAGTGAAAGCCAGGCGGGGAGGAGCCCCGCCATCCACCGTGAATACATTTTAAATTTTGATTTCCGCGCGCCGCTTGAATGTGTAATGCACCCGAAAGGCACACTTATAATCGACGTCTTCATTTTTATACAATTCGCATTTTCAGACCGTACGTAAAATAAAAAAAAAAAAAAGCTCGTAAAAGCGCGTTACGTCAGCTTCCGTTCCGGAGCGCAGTGTTTCCCTTTGTCGCCGCGCAGCTCATAATGCAACTTCAGAAGCTTTTATTTGCTTTCGCATAAAATTTTCGCGGCGGCGGCGGTGCGGCCTTTGGCTAATTGCTTATGCACGGCGACTCCTTTTCCGGCAATAAAAAACTACTTGCGGGCGCTTGCGTGGGCGCTCGTCATCTCCGGAGCCTCTTTGCGACGCCTTTTGATCTTCGTGTGATACATTCGACGCCGAGGAGATCGTAAAGCTGCGGGACTACCGAGCTTTGACGAACGAATATCGGCCATTGTCTCTTGGTTGAAAATTAGCTGCTGGAATTATTATTTTGAATTAGATATTGTGGGCGCGTCGCCTTTACACCTTGAAGTACTCGGCTGATTTACGATTTGATCTTTCATTGGCGATATCGGGAACTATTACGACATGGAAATTCGATTGTGTGTAAGCGGGCGAGCTTTTAAACTTTGATTTTTTCGATCTGTAATGGTTAACAGTTGTTTCTTAGTTCTTAACGGATCAATCTAGTTTCGTATTCAGTTGGCCCAGGAGGAATACTAGAATAGACTGTTAGAGCTTCGATATGTCTAGTGATTAGATCACTTTTATATCAAAAATTAGTTGAAAAATATTTTTTTTGACATCAAAGTTACTCTAGAATATAATTTTGTTATAAGTGGTTTTCTTCTCTATAAAAAATTAATTACACAAAGGATAAAGACAATTTTTTTTCTTTTTTACTCTTTTAATTATTTATAATTAATAAATTATCATACTCAAAAAGTCTAACTCGATTTATTACTTGTCTCATTGTCAAGGCTTGGACTGATTAATGACGTAATTAATAAAATTTGAAACTTTTTTAAGTAGAAATATTGACAACAGCGAAATCAAAAATTGCAAATTTGTAAAATTAAAAAAAAAAAAAAAAAAAACTAAAAGCAAGCTTGTTTTTTTTTTTCATTCATCGCGCGTTCAGCCACAATTCGCCAAGTAAAAGCTTAGTAAAAAGGAATTATGATAATGATTAAAATATTATTTATCGCTCATTCAAGAGGTAATCCATGGCGGAATACACTGAGAAAAATGGTCTATTTACGACAAAATTACTTTCCTTTTGACTATCAATCTTTTGCGGGAAGTTGAATTCCTTCTATTGCAAAAGTAAAATAATTTCGCCGTAAAATCCGTTGTATTTGACGTAAAATTAAAATCCTTTTAGTAGGATCCTTTTGCAGTAATGCATATTTGCATTTACCGTTAAAGGATTTCTTTTTGATATAATTTTGTGAAAATTTTTCAAAATTTTTTTTTTTTCTAAACGATTTCCTTTTGCTGAAAAAAGGATTTCCTTTTGACTGCGATTTTTAAAAAATGAAATAAATTTTTTTATTTCGTACGAAATAAAAAAATTAGAATAAATAATAGAAGTAAAGTTCATTATAATTTTAAACTTAATTTTAATAATATTTAAGTTAAAAATATTTATTCGCAAGGATTAAACATTTTCTTATTTCAAAAGAAAAAAAAAAAAAAAAAAAAAAAAAAAAAAAAAAAATTGAATTTAAAAACAGTCTATAACTTTTGAGATTTGAAATGTAAAAATACATTTCCTTACTCGGCAACTGACAAAATCTCTTTCTTAAATTTTATTTTAATAATAAGTAAAAAAAAAAAAAAAAAAAAAAAAAAAGACAGAAGTAATATAAAAAAAAAAGTTGATTTTCTGAATCGGTGACATTGCATCCCTTTAACACTTCATTTATTTATTTGTAAGCCGCTTTTTATTTATAGGACCATTTATTATTAACATATTACGAAGGTGCGATGGCTCAGCGGCAGAGTACGAGACTTCTATCTTAAAGGTCCCGGGTTCGATTCCAGGTCATGTAGAATTTGACTAGGACTTTTTAAGTGTGCACTAGTATTTTTTCAGCATTCAAAAATTAATGTTAACATGCTTAGCTAATATTAAGATGAAAAAATAATTTTTTTTTTTTATTTTAAGCATTTTTAATTATTCGCTGAACGAAATTACCTCAAAAGGAATTCCTTTTCTCGCTAAAGGATTTCTCTAGAAAAGGATTTTCCTTTTGAAACAAAAGGATTTCATTTAGGGGTCTATTTTGAGATTATTTTCCTTTTGCGACAAAAGGATTCCTTTTGTCTTAAGAGGATCGTTTTCTCAGTGTAAAATTTGAATTGATTACTCAAAATTACAGCGTAAGGTATCTCGCGGACTAACAGCGCGCAAATGCGTTAAACAACAACATCATAATAAATCTGGGGGGCGCCAAGGAAGGCACGAACATAGCTCCGAATTTCCGCTGCGTATAAAAATTAGCAGCGCCAGCACAAAATACGTAAACACGCACAATGCGGGTCGGCCCTGCAGCGCTTCAGCACGCAAAAGAGCGCGAATTTCCCGGAATGCTTACTGCTCACTGCTGGCCGGCTGCATGCAAAGCCGATTACGAAAGCCGCCGCGGCGAGAAAACGCCCCGGCACGCAACAGCCCGGCGGAGGCCAATTTGTGTTTAATTATTTAAATAAAAGCCCCGTGACGCGACGGCGTTCGTTATGCCGAGGCAAATGAGCGGGCGTGCGATGAGGATGACGATAGCGCCGACTGACGCTCGAGTGAGCTGTGATGTCGTTAAGCTGAATTTTTCAGGCCCGGGGATCGAGAGATTCAGACCGATAGCGCGGCTTTTATGACGAGCTGAGAAATTTTTTTTTTACTTTTTACATATTCTGCACGCCCTTTCTGTTTAATTTTTGTATACGTGGGTGATTAGCGCGATCATTTTTTACCATAACTTTTCGTTCATTGGATCATTACGTTTGAGCTGTTTATTAAAGTTGTTTATTCAAGAATCGATGTTGCGGTGGTATTGCACGAAGAAAAATAATTTTCGTTCTGGCAAGACCAATGATAAGATTTTTGTTATGATGCTTTTAAGAGCAGATTCGATTTAAATATTCTTTAAAAAGCAAGCGTTGGTCATGCGTTTTTCACTTGCACCCTCGCCTCGCTCACCGTGAAGCTGCGGGGGAGGAGCAGTCTGTTTTAAACACTCGTGCTGTTCACTCCGTTGTGCTACATAGTTTTTCAAAAATACATTGATTGAATTTGTAATTGACTTTAGTCAATTGTAAGTTTAATTAATGTAAATGCGCTTTTTGAGTTTTTGCGAACGTGACTTCTTGCAGGTGCATTATTGCAGTTTTTACCTTTTCTTTGTGCAGTTTGAAGTTTTGACAGAATTTAGTGACTGAACTGTGTGTGCAGTGTGTTGAATTTTTTACCTAAACTGTGAGACTGACTTGAGACTGTATTTAATTTGCCACACGATTGACGACTGCTTTTTGCATTGGAGATTTACACTGCACCTTCGATGATAATGTACATCTCATTTTTATTATAAGTAAGTTGAGGTTGATGTTTGTATAACTTAGACTGTTAAGGTTTTATTCAAGTTTGTAAACTAATTGTGAATTTTGTTTTTGTTCAATAAAGTCCTCCTGAAGAGGTCGGCAAACCCTGGCCGACGAAACGTCGAGGAATTCAGATTATAGATTTGTTTTTGAAAAATTCTTTTTGCAAACACACCTCCTGCCTACAACCGATCCATACGCCCTATTGGGTGATTACTCAAAATTATTTTTAAATTTTTTTACGTTTTTGTAGTGGCAAACCGGGGAGCCCGTACTGGGCCCGGCCACCGCCGTGTTTCTTTTTTGCGGTTTTTAGGGGTCCAGCCCGGCCATGCCCCGTACGGGCAGCAGGGTAGCCCGTACGGGCCCAGGCTCCAACCCGCACAGCAAGTCGGGCTATTTATTTTTTTTAAATTTCATAAGAAAAAAATAATTTCGAAATAATTAGCGGAGCACAAACTTAAAAAAAGTTTAATTCATTTTTGTAAGATTTTTCGGACACTCATTTAAAAAAAAAAATTAATTGAATGTAAAAAAGAAAGATAAGGGTCACTAAAATTATCAGAAAATCAGAGCATGAAATGATTAATAATAAAAAATAAAATAAAATAATAATAAAAAAAATATCTCCGCAATAAAAGAAATTTATCAAATTTTTTTTTAAATAATCTATTTATTATAGATTAATTTTAATAGTTCATTACATCTTAAAGAGTCAGGCGTGGATCCAAGGAAACGGTCATTAACCGCGTCGGGACTAGAACCCTAGACTTTTAGTTCAAGAGTCTGACATTCGATTGCTCAAACCAATTTTCAACTCGCGACTCTTTTTACTGAACGACTGTATGAAGTATAGGTAATCTGTTTACTATGGTTTTATTTTTTAAGATCGAACTTTTTCTTTCAATAAAACGACAATATCACGCTGTCTTTGTTTACTTGAATTTTTGTTTTATAAATTTTGTCTTGAAGCTTTCAGACAAATATTTGTAAATTTAAAAAGCATCTTGTTTAGAAAATGAGCAATCTTGAACTTAGCTGACAGCAGACCTTGAAAATTATTACAAAAAAAACACACATAACTTACATGATTTTATAAAATATTGTAAGAAAATGTTACCATTTGCATACTTAACCCATCCGCGCTATCGGAAATCATAATTGATCCTTCACGAATAAAGAGGCTTTCCTTTTTATGGACAATTATAACCTCATGTTTTTTCAGTGGAATAAAAAAAATCCCCCATATAAACCAGCAGGCTCCTCCTCCTTCTAAGCATTAATAATCCGACTAATTAAGCTTGGCTCTTCGATCCCGAGCCCGCAATTCGAATCTGTAATTCAAAACAACCTTTTGAAATAGTTAATGAAGTCGTAAACGAGCTGAAAACGTTACTCGAAACAATTGAAAATGTAAATAGACAAAACTTTCGCCTCCCGCGCTCGCGGGTGGGAGTATTGGTAGAAAGCCGCCGCGGGTGTACGTAAAAATGAGAGTGCATCGAAAAATTAGTTAATTATGCGTACGCAGCACCAGGTGCGTACAAACATTCGATCCTCTCACGCAACACTGCTCGAATTCGTCGATACGCACGCGTAATCGACTTCCCAGAAGCCCGTTCTTTTCTTTTTCTTTTTTTATAAACACAATATTGCTAAATGATAAAAACAAATTAGGCGCTGAATTATTCAACAGTTCGGGGCGTTTTGTTTTAGTCGTCCATTGTTGCTATCGACGCGTGCTTAATGATGGAGTTTCGATTGATACGGGAGGAAAATGCAGACCGGAATAATTGATGTATATTAAGAGAGTGTATCTCTAGTCCGAAATTAATATTTATTATTCGGTATTCTCTCTCTTGCGCATTCGCAGATATACAAAGAAATGTTTTAGCGAAACAAATGTTTTATTCATCCGATGCAGTAGCGAGGGGTTAATTGCCCCCCTGTTCTTTATTAATTTTAGCGGAAAAATCTAGGTTAATATCAACGATTAAACTTGCAAACGAAATCCCATACGAGCGAGATGCAGATGGCATTATAAAACGATTGCGTGGTTCATGAACGTTCCTCTTATATTTTTTTTTTTTTTTTGTTTAATTATTTGAAAACTTAATCGTGAATATTATCTAGAAATCCTGGAAATTATCCCCATAATTCGTTTCACTTGAATAAAAAGAAAATTTTTTTTTGTATGAATTAGACTTGAATCTTATAAAATTGAAAGTGCGCTAACTGCACGCCCGAATTAACTCGAGTCATCGATTTTCTTCGATATTTGTAGCTCACGCGTGGCTTTTCCGTAGCGTGAAATTTCGACACCTCATCTTGCGAGACTTTTTTCGGATGCGCGTCACGCCGCAGCGATGTCATTATTAGGAGACTTTGCATCGCGCCATCTGCATATCGTCTGCTTTGTTTTTGGGTTTTTTTTTTTTATATTCCGTCCAGCTTTCTTGGACGCTCGATTTCATAAGTTGAATGCAACTGGTTTAATTAAGACATTTAGGCTCCCGTTCGCGTTTAATGAAATCGGGATTCACACCGGATAATCAAATGAGACGCGTGCTTTCTAATCGAATTTCCCGTTTTCGAATTTTTGGAAAAACGTGCGGGAAACAAAGGAAGTGCTATTGGGTTTTACAAAGTACCCAATTATGGAATTAAATGGAAAATAGAAACGCAGGGATGTCCTCGAAAGTACAGTTCGATTTAACGTGGGAAAAATTACCTTAATTTTGAAAGAAGTAGATGAAATGAGGACGTTTGTATTACGATATAGTCTTCATCGAGCCGCTTTAGACTACTGCATTATAAAAAATAAACAACTTGCTTCTGTGATTCAAATTTAGTTATTCTGCGTGGATATATTTCCAATTTGCAACGTAGGCAGTGTGGCGCAGTGGGAGCGCACTGAGAACGGAAATCTCTGAGGTCCGTGGATCGAAACCACGCTCTGCCAATATTTTTTTTGGTTATTAGTTTATTTTATTTTATTTTTTTTTTAATATATGAAAATTTTTTTTATTACAGGACAATTTTTTCTCATTGTTATCGATTTTTAGGAGTAAAAAAAATTCTTTCTCTGAATAACAAACTTTTTTTTTATTATTATTGATTATTTGCGTATTACATATTTAAAAAACAGTTCATTATAAATAATTAAGAATATAGAATAGCCGAGGAATCTCAAAATGGGGTGTCTAGATCACCTGAGTCATTAAATATTATTTGTTAGTTTGAAAATAATTTTTGACAATTTTAGTTTATAAAAATAAAAAATTATATTTTAAAAGTTAAAAATTTTAGGAATAAAACATAAAACAAGAAAAACTTTGACTCGAAAAATGACAACTATTGTATAACTTGTAAACAATGATGATTGTTACTTGAGCAATAAGTAAAAAAAAATAACATTTTTCATTCTCAACAAAAAAAATATTTCAAAAAATCAAATTTTTTTTAATCATTGAAGCAATTAAAAATCGTGTGTAATGATTAAGCTGTTTTAATTTAAAATGATAAATATCAACAATTATAACTTTCGCACCTTGTCTCGAAAAACCAACATTCGATACTTAAAAAAAAAAGCGTCGTCGAAATATGCAAAGAGTAACTCGAGTAACATAAATACAAATCTACGGCGAGTGGTTTTTATGTAGATATAACAAAATAAATATATTTAACACTTAAAGAACCTATTTTCAGTTAAATTATTTTTAAAGACACTTAAAATAATTTTAATATGAATACATTTCGATCTTTCAATTTCAATCTACTCTAGAATATATACCCCTTTTACTTCATTTGATTTTTTATCTTAGTAATTTTTCTTCACTATTAGTACGATAATTAATAATTAAAAGTACAAAAAGATTCATCATTACAAAAAACTTTATACATTTATTTTATAGATGCAATCTTCTTTTAAATTACAATCATATTTTTTTGCGCCTTTATTGACCTTTTACTAAGAAATAAAAAATTTAGTTTTTTGCAGTCGAAAAATAACTTGATATAACTTATTATGCGTATAATTTGAAATTATTATTGTTCGTCATTTAAACAAGTGACTGTAGTGAAAAAAAAAAAAAAAATGAACGTTTACTTTCAATGTATTCCCAGAGTGATTAAATTAATTGATGATTACTCTGAAATAAAAATTTTGTTGTCAAATCAATGAAGGGCTACCGCCCTTTAGGATTTTCATGTACTTTCTATGTAACAAACACAATTTTCTTTTATCTTAATATCATTTTAAATGTGAAATTTAATATTTAATTTAGTACAATTCAGAAATTATTTAATGTTAAAGATGCTATAAAATTTTTCGAACTTCACTTATTACATAAGTGTGAAATTTGAAAATTTGTATTAATCGTAACACGAAGAGTTGAGTGCAGTGAAATCAAAAAGTAAAATTCCGACGAGTTTTATAGTGTACCAATAGTTAATCAATGTTTTTAAATAATTTGTTTTCGTTGATGATTACTCTAAAATAAAACTTTTGTTGTCAAACCAATTTTCATCATGTAGTTTCTATGCAATAAATAAAATTTTCTTTTATTTTAATATCATTTTAAATGTGAAATTAAATATTTATATATAATTTTGTACGATTCAGAAATTATAATCCTAAAAGGCGGTAACCCTTTTTAAGATGCTATAAAATTTTTCGAACTTCACTTATTACATAAGTGTGAAATTTGAAATTTTTATTTATTTAGGATTTTAAATTAATAGGTAATAACTCAAAAAAAGAAATTGATACTTTTACTGAAACCTGCTTGTCTAAAAACAACAAAGAAATGGGTCCGTCGAGTATGAAAATGGTTATATCTATATTGAATTTTTGTTGTTTAAAAAATGAGTTTTGGATTGATTTCAAAAGTATATGAGTAAAACACTTTTTTTGACGGATGAATAAAAAAGGTGTCACTCTTTTCCATTATTAAATAATGTAGGACGTCCTGTAAAATGTAAAATAAAACTAATATTATAGTAACAAAATTTAAAAACATCAAATAAATGAGTTAAGCTATCAAATTTCTTTATTTAAGTGTTCGTAAGTTTATTTTACCAAGAATTCTAAAATGTAATGATTAGTAATTGGACTCAATAATTATAATTGTTTATAAAAGTAATGGTTGTTGGACCATTGATCATGAACTCTGAAGTTATAATTTTTTTCATACTTCCGGGACGAAAACATTAAACTCCCTCCCTGGGTCGGAGCGGGACTGTGTGTTTTCCTCCCGTCGTATTGAAAAAAACATTACACTTGATGCAGGAAAATAATTAGCCAATCCCTAGCAAACCTTTTCCAGCACCCGGTGTGTAAAATACTATTCTTTGTTATTTAAAAAGATCAATTAACTACTGGTAAACTAGTCGGTATTTTACTTTTTGATTTCACTGTACTCAACTGTTAGTGTTGCGATAAATAAAAATTTCAAATTTCACACTTATGTAATAAGTGAAGTTCGAAAAATTTTATAGCATCTTAAAAAGGGTTACCGCCTTTTAGGATTATAATTTCTGAATCGTACAAAATTATATATAAATATTTAATTTCACATTTAAAATGATATTAAAATAAAAGAAAATTTTATTTATTGCATAGAAACTACATGATGAAAATTGGTTTGACAACAAAAGTTTTATTTTAGAGTAATCATCAACGAAAACAAATTATTTAAAAACATTGATTAACTATTGGTACACTATAAAACTCGTCGGAATTTTACTTTTTGATTTCACTGCACTCAACTCTTCGTGTTACGATTAATACAAATTTTCAAATTTCACACTTATGTAATAAGTGAAGTTCGAAAAATTTTATAGCATCTTTAACATTAAATAATTTCTGAATTGTACTAAATTAAATATTAAATTTCACATTTAAAATGATATTAAGATAAAAGAAAATTGTGTTTGTTACATAGAAAGTACATGAAAATCCTAAAGGGCGGTAGCCCTTCATTGATTTGACAACAAAATTTTTATTTCAGAGTAATCATCAATTAATTTAATCACTCTGGGAATACATTGAAAGTAAACGTTCATTTTTTTTTTTTTTTTCACTACAGTCACTTGTTTAAATGACGAACAATAATAATTTCAAATTATACGCATAATAAGTTATATCAAGTTATTTTTCGACTGCAAAAAACTAAATTTTTTATTTCTTAGTAAAAGGTCAATAAAGGCGCAAAAAAATATGATTGTAATTTAAAAGAAGATTGCATCTATAAAATAAATGTATAAAGTTTTTTGTAATGATGAATCTTTTTGTACTTTTAATTATTAATTATCGTACTAATAGTGAAGAAAAATTACTAAGATAAAAAATCAAATGAAGTAAAAGGGGTATATATTCTAGAGTAGATTGAAATTGAAAGATCGAAATGTATTCATATTAAAATTATTTTAAGTGTCTTTAAAAATAATTTAACTGAAAATAGGTTCTTTAAGTGTTAAATATATTTATTTTGTTATATCTACATAAAAACCACTCCTCAATTTTCACCTGACTAAATTGCTCATTAGACTTTATATTTTTTATAGATTTGAATATTTTCCTTACCTCATCAGTGTCTTTTAGTGAGATCAGTAGTGGACGGGATTTGTTTACTTCAAATTTTCCAAGTCTTTTAGAGTATAAACCATTAGAAGAGATAGTAGGATCCAGTGAGTTAAGCAACTTGGTGATAATGTTGGTATTATAAACTGTGAGCTCTTTGAAAAATGTCTTTTTCTCAGTATCATTCTTAGGTGTGTCCTTATTTAATTCTGGCAGATTGTAGATTATAATATTTCTTGCCCTTCTTTGTCTTTCAAGCTGTTCAGAGATAATTAAATTAGTATTTTGTGAAAATTCTTTCTTATCTGACATATTTTTTAGTGTATTTTCAATGTTGGAAACTCTACCTTTTAGGTTATGTATGTCAACTTTATTGTTTTCAATTTTCTTGTTAAAATCAATCAAATGTTGGTTTAGTTTATCTATCTTACCTCCGAGAATTTTATATAATTCAAAATTTGATAAGTCACCCTCTGTGTTGTTATTTAGTGTTGTGTTTGTGTATTCCATGTTGTTATTATTGTTGTGGTGCTGTAGGTCTTCAAGGTGGCTTTGATGGAGAACGTCGTCACATGTTGTAAAGTGCTGGACCTGGGGGTTCGGAGATCCACAGCACAGCTGGAAAGTTCCATCGTCGTTGGGGTGACTTCTTGAGACGCACCCTGGGTGGTAAGCAGCTCCACATCCAGTGCAGTAAGAGGCGCGCGATAAAGTTTGTTGCGTCATAGGGGGACGATCAGGTGGACAGCGATTGCAATATATTTGTGTGGATGATGGCTGGGACGTCTCAAAATAATCAGGATTATTACCTTGAGAGGTCCTGGACCATCTTCTGTTTTGTGTACTCCGTTGTGTTGAGTTGCCACCACCACGACTCCCTCCTCGTGGCATTTTGTAGGTTATGTGGACGTTATGTACGAATGAATAAGTGATTAGTGCGTTTATTGTTGTGTTTTTATGAATTTAATAATTTTGAGGTGTTATTGTTATGATAGAACCCTATTACTCTATTTAATGAACAATTCAACTTGTTGTAATAAGCTTAGATTTATGAGCGAGTTGAAAACACTGTTCACTGCGCTATGGCGCCCGCGATTTGATTTGATTATATTATACCTATAGTAGAATAAAGTATACATAAAATTATTGTATAAACACATACACATGATTCAGCCTGCTTACAACAACCAGCAGCTATCTCCATCAGCTCCTTTGGAGGAGCCTAGAGCTCTGGATGTTAAAATTAGCTCCATCAGTTCCTTCGGAGGAGCCTATATAGCTCAGTATGTTAAAGCTAGCTCCACCAGTTCCTTCGGAGGAGCCTAGCACTCTGGATATTAAAATTAGCTTCACCAGCTCTTTCGGAGGAGCCTAGAGCTCTGGATGTTAAAATTAGCTCCATCAGTTCCTTCGGAGGAGCCTAGAGCTCTGGTTGTTAAAGTTAGCTTCACCAGCTCCTTCAGAAGAGCCTAGAGCTCTGGATATTAAAGTTAACTCCACCAGCTCCTTTGAAGGAGCCTAGAGCTCTGGATGTTAAAATTAGCTCCTTCAGTTCCTTCGGAGGAGCCTAGAGCTCTGGGTGTTAAAGTTAGCTTCACCAGCTCCTTCGGAGGAGCCTATATAGCTCTGTATGTTAAAGCGAGCTTCACCAGCTCCTTCAGAAGAGCCTAGAGCTCTGGATATTAAAGTTAACTACACCAGCTCCTTTGAAGGAGCCTAGAGCTCTGGATATTAAAATTAGCTTCACCAGCTCTTTCGGAGGAGCCTAGAGCTCTGGATATTAAAATTAGCTTCACCAGCTCCTTTGAAGGAGCCTAGAGCTCTGGATGTTAAAATTAGCTCCATCAGTTCCTTCAAAGGAGGCTATATAGCTCAGTATGTTAAAGCTAGCTGCACCAATTCCTTTGGAGGAGCCTAGCACTCTGGATATTAAAATTAGCTTCACCAGCTCTTTCAGAGGAGCCTAGAGCTCTGGATATTAAAATTAGCTTCACCAGCTCTTTCGGAGGAGCCTAGAGCTCTGGGTGTTAAAGTTAGCTTCACCAGCTCCTTCGGAGGAGCCTAGAGCTCTGGGTGTTAAAGTTAGCTTCACCAGCTCCTTCGGAGGAGCCTATATAGCTCTGTATGTTAAAGCGAGCTTCACCAGCTCCTTCAGAAGAGCCTAGAGCTCTGGATATTAAAGTTATCTCCACCAGCTCCTTTGAAGGAGCCTAGAGCTCTGGATGTTAAAATTAGCTCCATCAGTTCCTTCGGAGGAGCCTATATAGCTCAGTATGTTAAAGCTAGCTCCACCAGTTCCTTCGGAGGAGCCTAGAGCTCTGGATGTTAAAATAAGCTCCATCAGTTCCTTCGGAGGAGCCTAGAGCTCTGGGTGTTAAAGTTAGCTTCACCAGCTCCTTCGGAGGAGCCTATATAGCTCTGTATGTTAAAGCGAGCTTCACCAGCTCCTTCAAAAGAGCCTAGAGCTCTGGATATTAAAGTTAACTCCACCAGCTCCTTTGAAGGAGCCTAGAGCTCTGGATGTTAAAGTTAGCTCCACCAGCTCCTTCGGAGGAGCCTAGAGCTCTGGATATTAAAGTTAGCTCCACCAGCTCCTTTGAAGGAGCCTAGAGCTCTGGATGTTAAAATTAGCTCCATCAGTTCCTTCAAAGGAGGCTATATAGCTCAGTATGTTAAAGCTAGCTGCACCAATTCCTTTGGAGGAGCCTAGCACTCTGGATATTAAAATTAGCTTCACCAGCTCTTTCAGAGGAGCCTAGAGCTCTGGATATTAAAATTAGCTTCACCAGCTCTTTCGGAGGAGCCTAGAGCTCTGGGTGTTAAAGTTAGCTTCACCAGCTCCTTCGGAGGAGCCTATATAGCTCTGTATGTTAAAGCGAGCTTCACCAGCTCCTTCAGAAGAGCCTAGAGCTCTGGATATTAAAGTTATCTCCACCAGCTCCTTTGAAGGAGCCTAGAGCTCTGGATGTTAAAATTAGCTCCATCAGTTCCTTCGGAGGAGCCTATATAGCTCAGTATGTTAAAGCTAGCTCCACCAGTTCCTTCGGAGGAGCCTAGAGCTCTGGATGTTAAAATAAGCTCCATCAGTTCCTTCGGAGGAGCCTAGAGCTCTGGGTGTTAAAGTTAGCTTCACCAGCTCCTTCGGAGGAGCCTATATAGCTCTGTATGTTAAAGCGAGCTTCACCAGCTCCTTCAAAAGAGCCTAGAGCTCTGGATATTAAAGTTAACTCCACCAGCTCCTTTGAAGGAGCCTAGAGCTCTGGATGTTAAAGTTAGCTCCACCAGCTCCTTCGGAGGAGCCTAGAGCTCTGGATATTAAAGTTAACTCCACCAGCTCCTTTGAAGGAGCCTAGAGCTCTGGATGTTAAAATTAGCTCCATCAGTTCCTTCGGAGGAGCCTATATAGCTCAGTATGTTAAAGCTAGCTCCACCAGTTCCTTCGGAGGAGCCTAGAGCTCTGGATATTAAAGTTAACTCCACCAGCTCCTTTGAAGGAGCCTAGAGCTCTGGATGTTAAAATTAGCTCCATCAGTTCCTTCGGAGGAGCCTATATAGCTCAGTATGTTAAAGCTAGCTCCACCAGTTCCTTTGGAGGAGCCTAGCACTCTGGATATTAAAATTAGCTTCACCAGCTCTTTCGGAGGAGCCTAGAGCTCTGGATATTAAAATTAGCTTCACCAGCTCTTTCGGAGGAGCCTAGAGCTCTGGATGTTAAAATTAGCTCCATCAGTTCCTTCGGAGGAGCCTAGAGCTCTGGGTGTTAAAGTTAGCTTCACCAGCTCCTTTGGAGGAGCCTATATAGCTCTGTATGTTAAAGCGAGCTTCACCAGCTCCTTCAGAAGAGCCTAGAGCTCTGGATATTAAAGTTAACTCCACCAGCTCCTTTGAAGGAGCCTAGAGCTCTGGATGTTAAAATTAGCTCCATCAGTTCCTTTGGAGGAGCCTATATAGCTCAGTATGTTAAAGCTAGCTCCATCAGTTCCTTCGGAAGAGCCTAGAGCTCTGGGTGTTAAATTTAGCTTCACCAGCTCCTTCTGAGGAGCCTATATAGCTCTGTATGTTAAAGCGAGCTTCACCAGCTCCTTCAGAAGAGCCTAGAGCTCTGGATATTAAAGTTAACTCCACCAGCTCCTTTGAAGGAGCCTAGAGCTCTGGATATTAAAGTTAACTCCACCAGCTCCTTTGAAGGAGCCTAGAGCTCTGGATGTTAAAGTTAGCTCCACCAGCTCCTTCGGAGGAGCCTAGAGCTCTGGATATTAAAGTTAACTCCACCAGCTCCTTTGAAGGAGCCTAGAGCTCTGGATGTTAAAATTAGCTCCATCAGTTCCTTCGGAGGAGCCTATATAGCTCAGTATGTTAAAGGTAGCTCCACCAGTTCCTTCGGAGGAGCCTAGCACTCTGGATATTAAAATTAGCTTCACCAGCTCTTTCGGAGGAGCCTAGAGCTCTGGATATTAAAATTAGCTTCACCAGCTCTTTCGGAGGAGCCTAGAGCTCTGGATGTTAAAATAAGCTCCATCAGTTCCTTCGGAGGAGCCTAGAGCTCTGGGTGTTAAAGTTAGCTTCACCAGCTCCTTTGGAGGAGCCTATATAGCTCTGTATGTTAAAGCGAGCTTCACCAGCTCCTTCAGAAGAGCCTAGAGCTCTGGATGAGATGAGGGATGAGAAATAAAATAAAAAAACTAAAAAAACTTTTATTGTCATCATGACGTCATGATCACTTGTTTGTTATTAATAATAATAATGTACATAAACAACTTGAGCCGAGTGGCAAGCTGCCAGTCTGCATCTTCTGCTGCTTTTTTTTTTGTTTGTTAAATTATGCTTATTCTGCGGAACAGATTTTAGCAATCTTCTGCTGCTCACTGCTGCCTCCCTGTAAGATCCCTACTGCTACCAGGTGCCAGCAGCCATCTGTGAGCAGCTCGCAAGGCGCTGTGCACTTGCGCACTCTAGCGCCCGGCAGGCCATGCCTGTCGGCTGTCGCCCGATACCATGTGCAAGAGCGAGTCTGCGAGTTCAGCGTTACGTCACGTCCGGCTTAGGCAGCAGCGTCTTGCAAGGGAGCATGCATAGAAAACCGGATGCTCGAGGCTGAAATCGGATGTCGCCCGAATCCTCAGCGAAAAGAAATCAGCGCTTCGAAAATTGAAACGTTGATAACTTTTTAATTTGAGATTGTTTCAGGACATTTTTTTTTTTAAATAAATCAGGGGATCATCGGCTACATATAAGACGTAATATTATGAAAAAAATAATCATGCTATATGTTTTTTTTTATGTACAACCTAACCTAAAACCAAAAATCAAAGTATATAAAGCGTACGCTTTAACGGCAGTCCGTTGTATAAAAACCATCTCGCCGATAAAGGGCTACCGCCCTTTAGGATACCTTAGGTGCAGGCTGATCGATAGCTCGCATCAATCGTGCGATCAAGGCGCGTCGTCGTAATCGACCGGCCAAGCACACCGCACCGCTTGCACGCCTCGCATGCGTAATTTCAATAAAGATTTGGTCGTAAGGGAATTTGGCTGAATTTGCATTCATTGAGCGGACGCTTAGCTGTGACGTTTGACCGAAATAGAAAGCAGGTGGATTTTTTTATGAATTTCAGGTTTGAAATTTTTTTAAATAACTATAATTATTTTTTGCTTTGTTTATTTGTTTTAATAAAAAAAAGAAAGGATGTTATGAAAATTATATGAAAAAAATCAGCAGAGCGTGGTTTCGATCCACGGACCTCTCGGTTCGGGGGACCAAGTGTGCTTCCACTACACCACTCTGCTACTTGCCGATTATGTATTTAATTATAAACTTATAAACATCAACCATCTACCTAACATGTATGGTATTGGATGATATTGAAGATCGAATTTAAAATAATATTTGGTTGATAGTTCATACGTTGAATGATAAAAATTGCAGAAAAAAATTTTTAGAGTTGTTGAAAGAATTTAAAAATGTTTTAATTTTAATAATCTTAAATTTTATAAAAAATAAATACAAAGTTTTTTTTTGTTTTAAAGTGGGTGAAAAACAGAACCATTTTATATGTTTAGTGGATTATAATAATCTTTAGAATAATAAATGAAAAGAAGGTGGGTTACGACAGACAGAAAATTAAGAAGTTTTTATCTTCTTTATTTTTGGTTTGCCAGTGCTGTTGCGTTCACGTTTTAAAATATAACTAACTCTCTGCAGGATTTGATTCAATTCAATCGTGATCGTTTATGTAGGCAGAGTGGCGCAGTGGGAGCGCACCGAGTTCCATAGCTTCGGAGGTCCGTGGATCGAAACCACGCTCTGCCGGATGTTTTTTTTTCTTAGTTAAAAATTTTTTTTTTTTTTTTTTTTTCAATTCTTTTTTTCAATTCAAAATTTACTGAATTTTTTCCCATGAAGGTTGGATACACAAAAACCTGGGCTCACTAAAGTTTTTAATTAAATACCGTCTCATTTAAATAGACTAGAGTATTTTTTATGCACAAACAAAATCAAAGCGGCAATTTTTTTTTTTCGTATTCATAATAACAGACCAAGATGATCAAAGTTTTGCGCAACGAAATGGGAATAACACAATACACGAAAATTAAATCTTAAAGGGGAAATAATACCTTTAGTTGAAATATGGGCGTTACTGAAACCATCATCGCTGTCAAACATATTTAATATATTCATAAAAGCCGAGAGGATCAGGAAGTGCGGCCCGAGCTATACACGTTACACTGTCTGAGGATACCCATCATTTGCATCGAAAACATGCAAATTATCGCCAAATCGATTACCGAAATTCAGTTATTAGGGCTCGTCAGGAGCCTTGAAACTTTTTTTTTTAACAGTTCTTTTAGACTCCGTCGGTTTCTGAAAAATTCATTATCAAATCCAAAAATCAAATCTTACAAAAAAAGGTTCGGTAATTAATCGATGAATATTGAAATCTTCAAGGTTTAAAGAGCCCTTAACCCAGTCGACAAAGAGGAAAGAAAAAAGAAAGTGAAGAGAGAATAAAGAAGCAAAGAAGGCGTCGCACAGCCTCCCGGCCTGTAATATCTCGGGAGCGGACGGTAAAAATTAAAAGCGTGTTATTATATGGACTAGCTAGCTGAACTATCGGCATTGTTGCAGGCCCGAAAAAATTTCGCCGCCGAAGCTGCAGCCGAAAAACGGCGCTCCCATAAAATCTCCCCCGAGTCTCGATCTCTATTATTAAATGCATATCAATCAGAGCCGTTCTACAGTGTGCGGTCGCTCTTCAAACGCGATCCTGATTTATTGGACTGTGGATTTAATTTCTGCTGCACGATTGGTTAACTCGAAAGTCGGTCTAATTAGCACAAATGGTTAACGCGGCTTTTGTAATTTGATACCGATTAAGAAATTTTTTCGTAAAATCTAATGAAATTTTGCATAAAAAGTTAGTTTATTGAGTTATTATATTCTGGTTACTAAGTACCAAAAAATGAATTTCTATGAAAATATATCGTCTTTGTAATCAAACAATGTAAGTTTGTTTTTATATTGATATGATGGGTCAATGAACACTTGTTTTGTCGGCGGTTCGTAGGTTGACAAGGACACGAGTTTTGTGGGTCTAGGCTGTAAGCTCGTTGTTTAAAAACAATACTAAAAACACCTGTTTTGAGAACTTTATTAAAGATACAGTTAAGTTTACAAAGAATTTCATCATTTTTTTTTCTCACAACGAAGAAAAAAAATTTTATATCATAATATAATAATTTTGTATTTATCTTGAATAAATGTATTATAAAACACACATAATTTAAATTTAAAAAAAAAAAAAAAAGATAAGAAAGAAAAGAGGAAATGCGCAGCAATACATTAAAAATTAGCTTGTTCGACATAAATTCAAACATACTCGAGCAGAATGTGCTAGAAACACGTGTTTCTTGAACACTATAGGCAGTAAACAAAAAAGTAGTATACATATACTTGTAAAAAATCCAAGGTAAACGTCATACTATCGGAAGCAGAAATGTAAATACATAATCTTAGTTATTTCAATTCTTTTTTGAATACTACATTAATTTTCTCTCTCTCTTTTTTTTTTATCTTACCAGATGTTTCGGCGGTTCGATTGACTAAATACGTTTGCAGGCATAGTAAAACTTCAGTTCTTCTTCAGACGCTTGATCTTGAAACTACGAGACTTTTTGTAGAGGTTTTTTTCATTAATAAAATTCAGTGGTGGGATGAAAATTCTAATTGGTGTAATTAAAAAAACTCAATATATTTAGCAATTATGGCATCTATTAAGTTAATAGCCTTATTTTTGTGCGTGATAACTGTTTTATCAATATCGTCGACAAAAGCAGAAACTGTTGAAGAGATTGTGCACCAACTGCAAAATGTGGCGAGTATCATAGTTTACGAATCCTATTGAACTATTCATTAAATTGAATTAAAATTGAAATGTATATAATATTTTTTTTTTTAATTTTTAGACTTATCTTGCAGTAAAAAAAATGCGACAAATGTATGCGCACGCGGATCCGAACTGTCACTCCTACGCAACTGGTATCTGTACTTTGATCCACATACTAAAGATGAACTTCAAAGACTGGCCATATTGCGTAGTGAGTAAAACATCGTATTAAAAACGATTTTTCTGTTTTTATAAATATTATTTGTCAATTGTTATCATTATAAACAAATCATAAAATACATATTTAATTTTTCAGAGAAGGAAAAAAGATACCTTTGATGGATTATGCTTTATTGGATAAATAATTAAAAAAAAATTTTAATTTATAAAGCAAACTAATTTTTAAAAGAGTGTTGGACATGATCTTTCTTAAAAAGAAATCTGCGTGAATAGCAAACAAAGCAGAGCTATTTCTGACGTGGTTGTAAATAAAAAAAATGTTCGTCGCAAAACTATTAGAAGTATTAATTTTTTTAATTTTTGTAACTTAAATTTAAGTTTGATGATGTAAGTTTTATATACAGATCTTAAGATAAATTAAAAAAATTTCAAAACTATATGTTTTTAAAATTTTTTCCCAATCACGTCACTCGATTTGTCTTTTTGTTCAGCTGATTAAATACTTACTCATTGAGGTATTTTAGATGAAATTCTACCTATTTTTCAAGTTGTAAAAAAGATGTTTTAAAAAATTAAACATTTTAAAATTGTTGTTAAGCTAGACCATCCCTTGAAAAAAATTTGAAGACGAATTAATTACTCATCTCAAATTTTTTTGATAAATATGTACTCTGCAATTCTTTTAATTTTGGAGGAACAGGCTTAAAATTTTTTAGAGTTGTTACCGTTAAAAAAAATTTGATCTTTAATCACAAAAAAAACTTCTATTTATTACTATACTCACTGTATACCTTTGCAAAGAATATGATCGCCAAGTACCCGGCGTACCGAAAAAAAAGCTTTTCTCCCAGGCTTTCCGACCTTGGACCGAGTAGCGCACGAGTCGGCTGGCGCCGGTCAGCTCTTGTAAAATGCAAATAACGGGCGCAGCTCCCCCGCTAATAATAAAAATGTCGCAGCGTTGTGGAGCTGGCCCGAGATGGAAATAAGCCGCAAAAAAGAAAACCCCCCCGAGGGAGGGGGGAGAAAAATCCCATGGCACACCCTTATCAGATTCGATCGGGTCGGGCGATAGTTAATTAACGAGTTCATTATGCACCGAGGCTTCTTCGGGGCCCCAAAGTGAGCGAGATGCCCCCGAGATAGGCCGGGCGGGTGGGTGGCGCTATTTTATTGCGTCACGAGCGCCTTTTTAACCGGGCCTGCACCTGACCCCCTGTAAAGAGTGTGTGTGTCCAATTATAATGACCGTATGACATCGTGCCCGGCGAGATCATTGACGAGATAAGCCATACGCTCGTATACCCCGCGATACGAAGGACGATTATGATTGATAAGGATATTTTTTCTCTATCGGGGGGCTAATAGATCGGGGTAATTATTTAGCGATCCTTATCGAGATCTTGGAGAAATTTTTTAACTCGGGAATTAACATCTTAACTGTTTGAGTACGTTTCAATTATTTTTATCGCTCATTGTTATTGCTCTATTTAAAGATTTTTCTGTTTGATGTTTGTTTTTAAATTATCTCGTTGTTGAGCAGGCTCATTCATTTGGTGCCGTATCAATTGTGGGTGGCTTAGAAGGCCCCAAAGTTTTTCATCTTGGAATAATAAAAAAAAAAACATTAGCAAATTTTACGCAATCGTTTTTTAAACATTATTTTATTTCAATAAAATTGTGTTAATATAAATTTTAGTAAGTGCGGTATATAGGTTAGGCTAAGCTAATTTCAGGCTTTATCATTTTTTTTTCTCAAAAGTTAGTCTGGCTAGTAATTTTTTTTATACCATTTTAATCCTTGATCCTTGATTTTAATCCGTCTTTCAGGATTTTATGAGAATTTTCAAGAATTTCATCTAAAATTAATCATAAATAAATTATAGTACCCCATAAGATCCTGTCTTAAATAACGTAATTTTCAATTGTCATAACTTTTGAAAATGACTGATGACCTACATTTTTTTTTTTCATACCGTTCGAATTTGCAATGAACAAAGTATTTTTTCGAGTTCTACTTTGCTACACAATTTTAAACCGAAATCGAATGAGACTACTCAAAAGAGGGAGTTTTTGTTTATGAAACCACGCAGGTTCTTTTTTAATTTACTTGAATTTTTTTACTTCATTTCAATGTACCTCTGGTTTTTCACGGTTAATTCTTTGTAATATCCTATCGTTAGATGTTTTTTTGACTCTTACGTCGGAAAGATAGGAAAAACCCACCAGACATTCAAATAACAATTAAAAATTCAAAACTACGATAACTTTTTTCGAGCCTTTAATATGGATATCATGCAAATCGAAAGAGATATAATTAAGCGATTAAAAAGAGATATAAATTCATCTCGAGATATTTTATTAGCGAATGATTTACGTCCTTAAAAACTGCAATCATACAATTTTGTGTTTTGAGAGTTATTAAGTCCTGCTTATGCACGGTATAAATTTGGCCTGTACGATATATGGAGCACGGAGAATGGCCTCGGTTTTTACTGTTTAATTTCCAGGAAAACGCGAGCCACATCGGACCGCATCAATCATCCGAGCTGACATGGAAGCTGTAATTTGGCTAGACTACGATTCTTTTCGCTCTCTTCCTCAGCGGACCCACGTAATATAGTCCAAAAGATTAATTCCTACAAACCTATCCCTTGAAGCTCCATCTCTACTACCAGACGAGCGATTATCTAGCGAGGTGGTTTAAAAATTGTTTACGATCTATAAACTAAAATTTTGCATAATCTAGATCTCAATCATAGTCGAAACAGTTAAAAAAAAAGCAACTTTTACACCTAAAAACTGAAGCGTTCATTACATCCACTTTTGGGCAAACTCGATAATTGGGAAAACAATTTCTCCTAATCGAGATAAAGTAAAAGCTTGCATCCGTAAAATTTTCATCCCACAATCAAAGTTCGGCCATAAAACCGAACTCCATAATACATAATCGATCCAAAACCGTACGAAGCCCCACCCAATCTTCCCCTCTACAGGTATTAATTTTCCCAAAGTGTGAATGATTCCCACCGCGATAAAGCAAAAACCAATCTTTGCCCTAATAATTGCGGCTTCACATCGGTAGCGTGAAAAAGCACTCGTTCGGTTTAAAAACATTTTTTACCGTTTTTCATTCTTCTCGGGCATTTGAAATCGCGCGATCTAGCAACTGACCTCATGACGCGATCATGTATCCGATGTATCGATGATAATTTAAAAGACAATAGATCGGCGCTTGGGATCTCGGGGCGTTTCGGATCGTTACGCATCTCGCCCGAACAGTTTCTAATCTCGTATCTGAAATCTAGTGCCAGCCAGCACCCGGATAAGAGATAGCAGCCACCCGGCCATCGATAAATCGATTAGTGTCCAATTTGATCCTCGTTGTTGGAGGATCGAGCGTGCGGGTTACGAGAGGTCGAATTTCTTATTCACAGTTTCCATTATATTTATGGAGGGCTCGTTACTGCCTCGGATGGGGAAAGATAATGGGGTGAGGCTGGTTTATCGTAATTTCACGAATTGAACGATTATTATTTTTCGCTTGTTACGGTCGATCTCGAGAGAAAAATTAAATCGAGATGCGATTTACCCGAAGCTCCCACTCTATCGGCGCATTAAACCCCAGCTGCGTTATTTTCTGCTAAGTGTCTTGCGGGACGTGAAAGGATGAATATCTTAAAGACCGTGATTGCATAAAATTTACCTGGATTATTTTGAAAATTGATTCTTACGCGAAAAAGAATATTTACGTTTTAGTTGTTCTCTTGCATATATACAGTTCCCATAGTGAAAGTAACGCTTATAAATGGTTGATTTAATTATTAAATTTATTAGCAACCAAATATAGTTGACAAGAAACAATAAACAGTTCAATTAATAAAAAAATCTTATTTATTTATAAGTTAATAAACAAAATTTTTGAGAGAAATATTTAGTGACTGATTAAGAATATCGCTTTGTCGATTACAATATGAATTTTATAATTACAACAAAACTTATTAATCTCGCGATATTATTAAGTTTTCGCGTAATTAAAAAAGAGAAGAATGGTAAGCAAGAGTTTACGAGATAAGGCAGCCGCCAGAGCCTTTGTTTCACACAGTTAATAACGACCCCTAACAAAACAAACGCCCCGTTCCGAAAAAAGAAAGAAAGAAAGAAAAAAAATAAAAATGAGAAGCATCGTGGTTTTAAAAACGCTGAGATAATTTTCGGGTGTGCATGGCTGATGAATTTATGAATGCCGGGTAGGATATTTGAATGTTTCGCCGAGGAGCCGGAATAGGGCCCCGGTCGGGTAAAAAAGGATTAGCGGCTCGGGAGATTCGGTGGAACTAGACGGCCTCGGATGTAAATCATCCGAGCTCCCAAGCGCCACCCCTATAATCACTCGCTCGGCTCCGAAAAAGGACGCGCTCGACTCGTTTCCGACTGCCCTTTATCTTGCGAAAGTCATCGCGCAATTTTTTTTTTTTTTCCTTTAATCGCACCGGATGACGACCCGGATATAACTAAATTCTCTAATGCGATCGGTCGCATTGTTTTTTTACTATGATGATTCAGATCGGCGAGAGTGTGGAAAAACGAGTGGAAAAAGATTTGGGTTCGCGAAATAATCGTATTGCAAGTAGACGATCTCTTTTAAATTCACAAAATATTATATTTCAAGAAAACTATGGAAAAAAACTTGTAAAAAAAACAGATCAAAAGCAATAATCATATCAAATTAATTTTTTTATAATTTCTAAATTGTTCTAAAAAAACAAAAAAACAAAAAATTACAAATACTTATGGATAACGCGGATTTTTTTTTTTTTCAAGTTAACTGATGAGTTATAATCTTGGTAGCTACATAACAAGGCTGAAATAGAAATGACAAGTTTGGCTCCAAAGACGATTCGAACCCTCAGTCATGAATATAATATGTATGTGAGCATAATGCTATTAGCACTGGCTAGCCAAACTACGATGACTTTGGTGCTATCCAGACATGTAAAATAAAAGCTTTAATTATTTGAATTATTTTAAAAATACATGGAAATATTTTGTACAAAAGATATTCATCATTCATCAGAAAAAAGTCAATTTCAACAAAGCTGAAGCAAAAAGAACAGAGTTTCGCCGGAACTCCAGAGCCCGCAAACAGCATTCATGTATACTTAATAACCCCGAGCTCGCATTAAATTACTGTAAACAGAGTAGTACCTTTCATCCGGGGAGAAAAAAAAAAGGGGGACGAGGATCAGCAGTGGCGGCGAAATTACTAAATTAAATCGAATTCTTGTGAGAACGTAATGGCCGAAGAAGAAGCGCGGGCGAGGGGCACGGTGTACATACGATTTTTTTAATTCTTTATTTTCTAAAAGAAAATCTCTGCTCATAATCATACGTTGCGGTGTAGCGCATCGTAAATATCGTGGTGTACATCTTCCTTCTGCAGTAGTGCGGCCAAGGCGCATCCGCGAATGAGGCCCTCCCCGGCAAGCTCGTGAATACGCGATTAGTTATAGGCGCAAGATAAGTCTCCCTTACTCCGCGAGAGTCGTTTACACCTTATTGCTATAATACGCCTCTCTCTCTCTCTCCCCCCGCGCTTAATCATCAAATGCATCTCAAACGTGCAATCTTCCGCGTATACGTGAGCGTATGTTAACGAGAATAAAGCTTACAAGCTCGCGACCCCGGACGTCCTTTTTATTGAACTCGCGGATCATTATCGTTACGTGATTTGAGACTTCAAAATCCATGAGCGGTCATTGATTCTCTACGGTGTACACTCTTATGAGCTGGGAACAAAAGGGAATATTCTTCAAGGTATCCTCTCGTTAGAGCTTGTACAGTTTGGAAAAATCAATTAAGCTGCGTAGCTTTGAGATTTTGGGTTTGTCAGAATTTGAACGGCTTTAAGATAAGCGATAGTTACCACCGTACTTAATCAATAAAGCGTAATAATACAAACTGTAAAAATACAATGTTCTCTTATACACTTTTTGAAAAATTTCAAAACCTTCAGTTACATAGAAAATTTACAATTACCAAATAAAAATTTACCGAATTACACTGGATATCAACTCTGCAGACATAGTGATGGAAAGAGTTATCTCTTTAATAATTGAACCAGCGAAAATTGAGTTTGGGTAAATCTTTATATATCGAAGACTAAGTAAATTTACCTGAATTTAGTTTCAATCAAAATAAAGCAGTTATCTAATGCGCAACTGCTCCGTTTTTATAAGATCGAAAAAAAAGTAATTTAATTTTACCATTGAGTTTGTAATCAGTTAATAATTAGTTATTTATCTGAAAGACTCTTTTCAAATACTCCTCATAATTACTTTCACAACTGAAAAGTACAAACCATAAGTCCCTAAATAATCATTCAAGCACCAGAAAAGACGTAAAATGATGAATAAAAATTTTGAAACGAGCATATAGAAAATAAAGTAAAGCCACTTCTCATTACAATGTTCTCGACGATGTTGGCCTTATAAAGGATTATAAGGGGTCATCTCTGTAAGCATCGCAAATCCACACACACATACTCTCGGGTGCGGTTGCAACCTGGCTCACACACGCACATGCACCTGATAGTTTGAAACTAATGATACGGACGAGGGTAGGAAGATTCAGTCACGTACTTGCATTAAACTTAATATAAATAATAGCGGTTTGTGGATCATAAGAAGAAGACGAAGAAGAGAGCGGCGCAGTATCTCTTCGCATCTCCTCGTGGTCTATTCCGGCGCGCGTGCAGCAGCGCGTGCGGCCTCCACTTAATAAGCGGGGGTAGATCACTGCCTACCTATACCCATACCCACCTGAATCAACTGTTTGGGACGTCTGCGCCAGGCTGCTTCCAGCTCTCCACCCACCTTCTCCTCTCGAGACCTGATCTTGCACCGCGACTCCTCCCAAAGCGACCTTTTCAATCTTTTTTTACCTCCTCCTCCTCCTTCTTATTTCATATTTTTCAGGGATGAATATTAGATTCGAGCTGGATTAATTTGTGGGTGTGAAGAAAGAATTCGTATATTTAATTTTGATTAAAATTAACTCCATCGGGAATTTATGTACCCGGCACTACCACCGATGAGTAATTATTAAATCATCTATGTAATTACCTGCTCTCGAAGTTCAGGCTATTTTTAGGCGAAAAGGGATGTAGTAACGATCTCAAAAAATCTCATGATTACTGATAGCTTGCAACTTGGATGAGGCAAAGAAAAAACTTAAAAAATTATCAAACGAATTAATTTTGAAAAAACTCGTTCAGTAGTTGCTTATTTAAGATCTTTGGACAGTTTTAAAGAATCTAAAAAATTTAACTTTAAAAATTCAAAAAATTTAATTTGACTTTTGAATCTCCGTCTATTTCTAAAAAAGATCTTTTTGGGAAATTATTTATGAAAATTTACAAAGACTCGACTCTTATCCAGACTAAGCAATTTTTTCAAGTTCCCACAACGATCTCCCTGCCACATTATCAAACGAGTAACCCCGGAGTTAATAAATAGCGGTGCTTGGAATCGATTTAACAAACTCGATTACACTCTGTCCAAAAATTATACGAGCATTGGAGATTTGAATCTTAGCATCTGGGAGATTATAATCGTCATTAAAAACAGTAGACATTTCTCGTACTGCATCGCGGTGTGAGGTGCGAGAGCGAGTCACGCCCTTTTCCAGCAGCCTTACCCTTCCAATTAAAGATACCGACGACTGCGACTGTACGCTCGAGCTCGTGTTATTGCAGCCGCGTGTTCAACATCTTCTTTAGTAGCGACACTCGCGCGATCTATTATGTCGTGCTTTAATTGTATTTTCAAGGCTCGCACGCCTACTCTTTCACCTTGTAATGCGCCGCGGATTGAATAGTCTTGAACCCCGACAAAAAACTTATTGATATTTCGATACTTTAATTGTATGCTTTATGATAATCTTTCTTTTTCCAGCTGAATTTTTTAGTAAGATTCAGTTCATCAATCATCTTTGACTGCTATAGCTTCAACACCATCATTTTATGATATAAAATTCTTTAAATTGGCTTAAATTAGCGAACATCTCATTTGATTTCAACGCGCAAGTTAATTCATTGCTCAGCTCTTGCTTTAAAATTTTTCGCAATCAAAACCTTTATTTTTTTGTTTAAAATTAATTGTATGCAATCATTTTTTTTGAAACATTAGTATAAAGAAAAACGATTAAAATATTTTTATTTTTATAAAATATTTTTTGAGAAATATTAGGAGAAATTTTATTTAATATTAGGTACGCAGCACAGTAAGCAATATAATAATCTTATAGCAACTCTACATATCCTAGAAAAATTTCGTTAAATATGTATTATTTTACAGAATTATTATCGATAAATAATGATTCAAATCATCCCAATTTCATTCTCACTTAGATAAATAATTAATTAAAATTTTTCCATCGAGATTTAAATAAGATCGCAAAAAAGTAACTTTGAATCGGTTGTTTATTTTTTTTCTTCCCCAGGCCAGGGCCGTTAGTCGTCGACGTGGAGAGCAGGATTATCGCTCGACATAATAAAACACGCGCATCGACGCTTAATCTTGCAACTCCACCCAAGCCTTTCGTTTTTTCTCAGTCTCCCTCTCGTACATGCATATAAACTCCTGCGCATACGCGGAAAGCCCGTTGGTCGTTCGATCTCGCTAATTAAAGATGCACAAATTGACGAGCCGCGCGCTAGCAGGATCCCGGACGAGTTTTTCGCGCTCCCAACATTTGTATCGATCGGACAGTTGAATTAATCGAAGCCATCGATCGGCCCTCCCCGGGTAATTTAAAAGCATGCACGCGAGTGAAGAAACGCCCGCATCTGGACTGCCGCTGCTGACGCTGACGCTCGTTCATTGAATATTATTATCGTATCTGCAATTCCGATGCGTTTTATTCTAACGAGCGTTAATAAGGCTGCGGACGAGTAAAGACGCTAAAAAAAGGCTGACCGCGGGAGAGAAGATCGAAGGGATCGTAATCGCCGGGGAGAGATCTGCGCTGGCGACCCGAGCACGCGATACATGCCGGGCATTGTTCTTTAGATCAGCTGATTTCGCGCGAGTGCTGTGTGTTTTGATGATTTAAAACTTCGCGGGTACTTTTCTTTGTTTACAGAGATCGAGTGATTTATACAGGTCTGAGCGATGACACGTATCCTTATCGGATCCCAATTTTAGCATTAGAAATTCATTGTACTTACAATCGTTTCAATTTATTGAACTTTTTTTTTTCAAGTTTGCGACGATCATAAGTTTTAAAAAACAACTACTTATACACTTTATGAAAATTGTATATTCGAAACTAATATTTAACACGTAAGATTCATTTTACAAAGTAGACACTTGCGATTAAAAATAATTACAGTTATTTTTATGATTGGTTTGTGTTCTTGAGTATTTTTTTCAGCCAGAAGTTTAGATATAAAAATTACGTATACTAGTTTATCGCAGTCAGTTCTAAGTTAAATGTGGTTTGAGCTTCTTCGAAAAAATGGATATTAAAAACAAAGTAGTAATCGTCACTGGTGGTTCTGGAGGAATGGGATTTGCTACTGTACAATCCTTATTGAAAAACGAAGCTAAGGTTATTTTGACATTTATTTTTTATTAATAATTCAAGTTATCAATGGGAGTGATAAATTTAATTTTTAAAAAACTTCAGTGGAAGTATAGATAAACTTTAATAATTTTTTGAGATACTTAAAATTTTCCTTTCGCTTCACAGCATGTAGCAATTTTTGATATTGATTCATCCAAAAATAAAATCTGCCTAGAAAAATTAAATGAAAAGTTTAGAAATGGTCGAACATCGGTTCATACTTGTGATATTGCAAATGCAACCCAATTTTCAGGTAATTAAATATAAAATCGTTTTTTTTTTTTTTAAATTAAAATTTGTCTACAATAAATTAAAAATAATTTTCACAGAGTTGTATGATAAAATTGTAAAGTCGCAAAAAAATGTAGATATTTTGATCAATTGCTCAGGAGTTTTTAATGACAAGCAACCGAGTTTGACGATTTCTGTAAACTTGGTAAGCCTTGAATTATTTTATTTTATTAATAACTCACATAAATAAATTCATTTTAAATAATATTTTCATAGACAGGTGTGGTTAATAGTTGTTTGGTAGCGATTGAGAAAATGGGCAAACACAAAAATGGTCACGGTGGAACCATTGTAAATGTAGCTTCAGTCGCTGGTCTCATAAGTTTTCCGGTGTGTCCAGTCTATGTGGCCACCAAACATGGGGTTGTTGGTTTTACCACTTCATTGAAGGTTAGTTAAAAACATCAATTAAATATTAAAAAGAAAAACTTTATATGAGATGCTTGTACTGCAGGAAACTTATAATCATACAAACGTTCGAGCATTAGCGATTTGCCCTGGTGCTACTGAAACTCCAATGGCAAAATCTCGTTTCGCAGTACGACAACATGTACTCGACCTTGTTGAAGAAGAATTGATTAATAAATATATCGGTGCTTTCAATTGTTATCAACCGTAAGCAAAAATTTACTACGTAACTCTAATCTTGGTTTTTTTTTTGCAGAATCAGTTTATTGTTATATTTTTCATCCACAATGATCTTAAAATCATTTTTTCAAGTCAATTAAATCCAATACATATTTGAGTTGGTCAATATCTTATGAGTGTACTTTTTTAAAAATAATTTCAGCCCAGAAAATGTAGCAGAATCAATAATAGCGATGATAAAACATGCCGATCCTGGTGCGGTTTGGGTTTCCGAAGACAACAAGCCTCCATTCGCTGTTCAAGACTTACCATTCTATAGAGAACGAAAAATAGAGTGATTACAAGTGCCTCTGATAAAAAACCCCATTGATACTTCCAATCAAACTATGTGTATACGACTGAAATTTCACCAATGCTTCCCTCTAAAAATTAAAAATAAAAACGAATAAATAAATCTAAAAATAAGGAGAGTAAATTAGAACGTATGTAAAATCCATAAGTACTTTTATGTATGTTAATTTCATCAAGTAAGGCTTAAATCATGTCTGTACAGTGTACTGTAATCATGAAAAAAAAAAAAAGAAATGACATGTATTATGTAATAACTCACTTTATTTTCGAGGTTATTTTCAATCACACACGTCAATACTGAACATAGATATTGTAGAACGTATCTTTAACGCATATTAAAATGAAATCATACTTTACATATGCAAAATGATTTTTTTTCTTAACCAAAATAATCAACGGTTTTCAAGTCATCAAAAAAGTATGCATTTAAAATAAAATCAAAGCACTTAATTTTACGTCTTTCTACTGAAGTGACGAAATCTAAAGTTCAAGTTCAAAATTTCTGAATCCCCTTGCTAATGCATTTAAAATAACCTCAATATAGCAGACCACTAGTTAGAAATTTTTTTTTATTATGATTGATCGAGAGATCATTTTGATTATAGAATTCCCCTATAATCGAATCTCCAAAAAACGGTGGCATAAATTAATGGGCGCAGTTATGCGTCGGCTACTCGGCATTCAAACTCTATTAAAAAAAAGGTCTTCTACAGGCGATAATAGTCCGAGACAAAGTTACAATTAACCGGGTGAAAAATGGCTTCGCCAAACAAATTTTTAAGGAATAAAAAATCCTCAACAATGGGCCTAGGCCCAGTTTTTAC
The DNA here is from genome assembly GCA_038277355.1 of Encarsia formosa. Classification (NCBI taxonomy): domain Eukaryota; kingdom Metazoa; phylum Arthropoda; class Insecta; order Hymenoptera; family Aphelinidae; genus Encarsia; species Encarsia formosa. The sequence goes on from CM076188.1 coordinate 11,065,182, forward strand.
CAATTAGGCGAATCTCCGATGGGTCAGTTTACGAAATCGCTGCCGTTTGAGATGCTCCAGTGTACAAATCACCAGCGGTCTATACTTATAGACCGGGAATCATCTTTTTTTCCTTGGGCAGCCATAAATGTCAAGGGCCAGTGTTGCGCCGACTGTCGCGCGTGGCAGACGTGTCTTCTCGGCAGTTTATAGAGGTTAATTTCTCCGCTGCGCGGCGACTGCCGCTGGGTGGCGTCGCTTTGTGCTGAATCTCTTTGTTGAGGTTTTTTCTTTTTTTTTTACGCGTAAGATAAAGTGAATAACCCAAATGTCTACTCAAACGAAAACAACTACTACTACTACTATGTCGTACTCGAACGTTACCTCTGTTTCTACGTACCCCAAGAAAGACCAAGCAATTGTCTTTGACACCATTGAAGGAGTAAAAGCGGAAGATTATGTTTATGCTATTGCCTCTATAGTGCCTCCCCAAAACATTGTAGCTGCTTCTAAAATCACGCAGAATCGATTCTGTGTTTTCTTTAATAGTGCCTCCATAGTGGATGAAATTACCAAGGAAGGAAAAAATGTGCTTGTTGTTCAAGGCCGTAAAATTACGATTCGCCCCTACATTGCCAGACTAAAGCGAGTGATTTTCTCAAATGTATTGCCGTGTATTCCGAACCATATCCTGCTTGAAAAATTAGAGGAATTCAACGTTGTACCTAAATCCAGCCTTACTCCAGTGCGCATGAGCCTTGTCCAAGTCGGCTTTTCGCACGTGATGTCCTTCAGGCGTCAGCTGTTTGTGGATCCGGAAGAAATCGATAAAATTCCCTCCGACTTTACCCTAAACTACGATGGCACGGCATATCATGTTTATGCATCTTCCGATAAAATGAAATGCTTTCAATGTTTACAAGAGGGTCATTCCTCGAAGAGTTGCCCGCAAAATAAACAACAACAAAAGCTGAGTCAAGGTCAGCATACACTTCCAGCTCAGCCTTCTCCCGCGGTCGATAAGGTAGGAGCTCCTCAATTCCCGCAGTCTACAACTACTAAACCTACAGTGCACATGGAAACAGCTGATGACAAAAACAAGGAATCGACTTCTAATACGGCTGTTGACGGCGATGTTAATACGCCTCGTTTCAACGGCCAAAATTTATTCGTGAAACCAAGCGGCGATAATTTCAAAAGAACTTTTTCAAAAGCATCTCTGTCTTCCACGGAAAGAAAAGTCACAGATGAAGATGAAAATCAGAGGAGCAAACCCGATGATGAACTTCAAAAGACTCCCGAGATGCCAACGCAAAAAAAAAAGAAGCTAAAAAAATCCAGCACTACTAGCAAAACCACAACGACAGAACTTAAAGAACAAATCGACTTGGCTAGGATCGAAATCCCCAACTATATCGCTGCTACTTTCCCGATTACCTTCGAGGAGCTGACGCTAATGCTAACTGAGACGCTACAGGTTACCTATCAAGAGGTACCTGCGGTAGTTGATAAATTCACATCCAATAGACAAGCAGTGGTAATAATGCTTAATGAGATACATAAATATGTTGACTCACGTGTCATGAAAACAAGGATCACTAAAACGGCTAATGCCATTACGGCCTCTGTTGATGGTGGCGAGTTTCCTCCCTCATCCTCGGCCTCGGAGGTTGAGACTTGCGAGTCTGATCACTCGCAGTACTGAATTTTCTTCTCACACTACAACAGACATAGATTGCAACAATATGTGTTGCAATCTCGCAGATGCGAATAATATTCGTATTTTATTTTGGAATCCACGAAGTATAGTCAAGAAAGCTGGAGAGTTGCAAAAGCTGCTGCATGATTACGACGTGATTGTTTTGGCTGAAACATGGCTCAAGCCACACCTGCATTTTAACTTCAGCTCTTTTAATGTATTTAGACAGGATCGTCTACATGCTACTGGCGGCGGTTTAGTTTTTCTTGTACACGTTGCGTTAAATTATGAGTCTGTTAATGATCTTACTAACCTTAATCCTTCAGTTGAAATGTGTGGAATTAAGATACTTAATTTAAGTAAACCTCTGACTATTCTGGCCTGCTACCGTCCTCCGACCCAAGTCAGTTTGACGGATTTGGAATGGGAGGCTCTTATTGGTAACACTGACAGATATGATCAATGCCTGCTGATTGGAGATTTTAATGCACATAACCAGGCTTGGAACTGTATAGACACTGATGTCAACGGACGCAGACTTCAAGAGCATGCTGACAAGTATGGATTGATATTACACAATCATGATAGCATCACTCATCTTGATCCATCTACACTTAAGGAATCCAATATAGATCTTATATTTTCCTCGCCCGACATTGCTTCATTCACACATACCAAAGTCTATAACGATAGTCATGGTTCAGACCATTTCCCCGTCGAAATTATTGTCGACGTCGAGAAGGTTATATACCACCGTAAGTCATTCAAGATTCAATCAACGCGCACAAACTGGCTGTCAGTAAATGAGATTTTGGATGAAAAATACATTAAATTTCTCGATAGCGAGTATGAATTAAAGTCACCTGTGGGTAAATACGAATTTTTTATCGAAACAATAAGTGATGCGGTCGTAAGATGTACTCCAAGAAGGAAAGTTGTCAGCCCCAAACTTCATCGAAACCCTGTTCGCTGGTGGGATGCTGATTGTGATCGAGCCAAGAGACTCCGGCAAGCAGCGTACAAAAGATGGCGCTATACCCGACTTGATAACGACCATGCCCATTATAAGACCGCTAGAACTGCGGCAAGAAAGTTATTCAGGCGAAAGAAAAGAGAATGCTTCAAAAAATTTGCTTCCACTATAGATTTCAAGAACCAAGTCACATATACCTGGAGAATGGCCAAGGTTTTCAAAAACAAATTTACCAAGACTAAAGTTACCTCTCGCTCTGAATATCTCGATAATAAACAAAAAGTGGCTGAGTCTCTCGATAAGATCTGCACTTTTGACACCCCAAATGATCCCGGTTGGCTACCAGAGTCGCAAGATGACCCACTTCTGGATGCACCTTTTACATATACTGAGTTTAACACGGCACTTTTTTCAAGAGGTGACAAATCCTCCCCTGGAGTCGATGGGATTAATTACGAGGTTCTTCGAAAAATTCCAATTAAATATAATCTGTTGCTACTTGATATTTTGAATATGCTGTTTTTAGATAATTCATATCCTGAGAGTTGGCGAGACACCTATCTACATTTTGTGGAAAAACCAAATGGCAATGGACTAAGACCTCTGGCACTCACTTCTTGTATTAGCAAGATATTTGAACTGATGGTTTCAAATAGGCTTCGCTGGTTTGTTGAAACAAATGGTTATCTCCCCCGCAATCAAGGTGGCTTTCGTAAGGGTTATTCTTGTTCTGATAACTTGACAGTCCTAAAGTTTGATGTAGAAGAAGCCCTTAAGAGTCACGAGCACGTTCTTGCGGTATATCTGGATGTAAGCAATGCCTACAATGAAGTACGCAGTGACATCTTATTACATAAATTGGCCGGCTTTGGGTTCTCGACAAAACTACTCAAGTTTATTAAGTTTCTCACTTACCAGAGAAATGTGTACACGGAGATCAACCCTGATAAACCTCGCAGCTGCTATAAGGGACTGCCGCAGGGTGGTGTCCTTAGTCCTCTACTTTATTTACTATACGTCACCAATGCGGTCTATTTTAGTAACAAAGGAAAGAAGAAAAGAAGAAAGAATAAAGGAAACGTGAGAAAAAACAGAGGTGGAAGGCCAAAGGTAAAAAGAAGAAACACCAGGAAAGGGAAAAGAAGCAACTGCAAAGTTAATGTTCCTCGAATCAAAATTTTACAGTACGCTGATGATATTGTGCTGTACATCAGGACCTCTTGTATTGAATGGGCCAAGATTATACTCCAGAAAGCTGTAGCTCGGATTACTAAAAACCTTGGAATTATTGGGCTAGATGTCTCCCCTCAGAAGACAGAATTTGTCCACTTCAACCGGGAAGGTATTGACCCTGGTCAGACTGAGCTCAATTTGGGCAGCTCCACTTTAGTTTCTACAGATGCAGTAAAATTTTTAGGCGTTTACTTTGATCACCAGATGACTTTTGACAAACATCAGAGATTGGTACTACAGAAGGGCCACAAAGCCTTAAACATAGTCAAGTTCCTTAGAGGAACATACTGGGGTGCAGACCCAGCTACCCTTATATGTCTATACAAAAGCTTTGTCAGATCTATAGTCGACTACGCTAGTTACATTTACTTCCCTACCCATAAAGAAAGAATACTTAAGCTTGAACGAGTTCAATTTGCTGCTGCAAGATTGGCCTTGGGACTGAGAATTAGCACACCTACAAATATTCTACTTGCGGAGTCTGGATTAATCTCGATACAACTCAGGTCAAAGTTGCTGTGTACTAACTACTTACTGAAACTATTTGGTAGAACTGACTCACTGGCCTATGATATCATCCAACGACAGATCATGAAAATCATCTCTATACGAGGTAAGAAACTAAATCTTTTTCAAGAGTCCATCAAGAGCGTTATTGGGGTCATGCACGAAATCCATGCTGACCGGCTGACCAGTATTTATAACTACCCATTTGACTGCTACAGAAACACCGTGAATGTCGACTTTACTATCGGACAATTTTTAAAAACCTGTGAGTATCCAAGCCTCCAATTCTACTCTTGCCTTGAAGATAGTGATTCCATCAGAATTTTTACTGATGGCAGCAAGACAGAAAATGGTTCCTCGGTTGGAACTGCATGTGTCGTACCCGAATTAAACATTGTCCGTACAAATAGCATCAACACAAAAGCCTCCGTTTATACGGCTGAGTGCATGGCACTTTCAGACGCTATGGACATTGCGTTGCAACATTCTCACCGTAACGTGGACATCTTTACTGACTCACTCAGTGCAGCAACAGCTCTGGCTTCTTATACAATTGATATCAGTGAAAACTACCATTTACTACAGGTTCGTCAAAAAAATTTGAAGTTTACCCACAGCAATAATGGTACATGCAAACTCACTGTACACTGGATACCGGCTCATGTTGGCATCACTGGCAATGAGTTTGCAGACTCTGAGGCAAAAAGGGCAACGCTTTCCTCACCAACGGTCTCTGTTATTCCATATACAGACCTAAGATCCTTTTTCAAAAGATTGATACACTCAGAGAATATTGAGCAGCTGAAACAACAGAGTGCTTACAAGGGAACAAGTTACTTTCAACGGCTGTTCTCCAATAAAACGATCCCCTGGTACAAAGGCCTCAATCTTAGCAGAGAACTAATTGTTTTTATCTGCCGCAGTCGTAGTAATCATATAGCCCTCAATGAATCTCTACACAAAATCAATCTGGCTGAAACATCCAGCTGTATGTGTGGACAGGATCCTCAAGACCTCAATCACGTTCTTTGGCAGTGCTCTCTATATGAAGAATTACGCCAAGCCATGGTTGACCGGCTTATAAAACTCAAGAAATATCCACCGTACGATGTCATCTCTTTTCTACAGGCTCCTGATCTTAGTGTCGTTCGAATTATTGTTGACTTTTTAAAAAAATGTGAAATTAAGATTTGAACTTAAAGTGACTGTGGCTTTCAAGTGAAGGCCGAAAACTTAGTATTATTATTTTTTTTTTTACTTTATATTTAAGTATTTAATTTATTTATAAATCCTGTATAATCATAATTGGTTAAATAAAGGTTACATAAAAAAAAAAAAAAAATGTCAAGGGCGATAATAGTGACGTCGAAATTGCTCTGCAACACTGATTTTTTTCGAGTGTGTTTGTATACTGTATTATTCAAGTTTTTTGGGCTAATCATAGGGAAGGAAGTGTGTGTTGGAGATCATCCCAAGCTGTTTTGAATAATGGAAATTATTTGATTCCAATGTTTAGGTCTTATTATAGTCATCACTTTATATCTTTTTTGAGATTATAATATTAGTCTATGGTGTCTATACTGATTATAGTTTCTTTATGGACTTCCCAATGTGATCGATTTATCTAAATTACTAAAATTCTATAAAATGTTTAAGGTTTAGCTTTTACGTATCATGAATATTCAGTATCAAAAATAAATTATGTATTCAACTAAAGATGAATATTTTTTATACTTTCATAAGCACTTTTCCACATTCTAACCTCAAAATTTGACCTTCGCACTTTGTTTTTGGTATTTCATGCGAAAAAATATTTTTCTAAAAATGGTTGAGAAGGGTACTTTGGTCAACTCATTACACCTCTAGCCTTCGACTCAGATATAAAACTTCTGAGAGGCCAAATGAATCCGTTCTCAACTACCGGTATAAAAATACTATTTTTATATTAAATTACTTTGAAGAGTCTAGAAATAAAAATTTAATTAAAAACTCTAATCCTTCAAAAAATTTTTATAATTTTCCTTACTTCTTGTATTTTTTCTCTAGACCCAATGTTTGATTTTATGTGCAACCCTCATTGAAAAAGTAGTCACTTATAGAAGCAATCAATTAACAAGTATAAATCACCCTACAATCATTAATATCAGACTTCCCCTATACTCCCCGTCGAGTATAAATATGAAAAAAGTCACGGCTTATCGCGTGTCCCTGACACTCGGGTCGGTGCATCGCGGGCTATCTCTTCGTCGTCATTAATTCCATTGTCTTCGCGGGGGCTTTATATAACTTCCCAGCAATTAAGCCGCTCGATTTTCCTCCCTCACGACTTTAAAGATAATGGAGACACCACGGACGTCCTCCTCCCACCCTTACCGAAGAACTTAATGAATCGGAAGAAATAACGCGCCGGCCGAATCATCAGCGAAATATAAATGAGCTATCGCCTTTCTCTCTTTCTCTCTCTCATTCTTCATTCCATCATATTTTTCGTAATTCCTTCGGCGTATCACCGGTGAGAAATGAGCTTTGATTATGAGAAAAGCTCTGCGAGTCGCATAGCAATGAGCACGCCAAAGCTCTGACGAACGTTCTTAATTGGATTGAAAAAAACGCCTGGATCACATTTTATTCTCGGCATTATTAAAATTGATCGAGCCGGAAAGAAAAAAGGTTTTGATCGAGCGGGCTTCTAATTCCCGCGCGTTTATTCAATTTTTGATCCAAGACGTATCGGAGGGAGGAGGCATTAGATTAGCTTAATAATCGGGCCATCTGTAATTTGTCCGCCGGTGCAATTACACTGCGGAGCGAAAAGATGAAGATACTTGTGCAGGCATCCAGGTATAATTACAAACAGTTTTAATTGTAATAAATCCCCCCCCCTCCTCCCCCTAGCTCTTCAGCCGAGGTTTTTTGCCCGACGACACGAAGTAGATCAATATCAAGCACCGAGCGGCAGCAGAACGCCTTGTTTTATATACTTATTACGGGTAGGAGGAGGAGGAGGAGGCCAGTCCTTCTTCTTTTTCTTCCTTTTTGCATTGTCTCCGCGGGGATCGACGCGAGGGAAATTGCGAACGGAGGCTGCTAGTCCGGGATGTAGTTTTATGTAACGGTCCGGTCACGAGCACCTAGTCCCACGAGGGAGGCGGTTGGAGAGGAAGAAAAAAAAAAAATCATCGAGCACGCCTCTGTTTATGTATTGTGACCACCTTGCACGGACTTAGACCTCTATTTATAAATTGCTTCTATTTCGTTTTACGGGATGGTCAATTTTTACCCCGGTCACGTTGATTAATATTTTACAGGGGGATTATTGATCGTCAGGTGTGTATTGAACTTTCGGATTTTTATGGTATCGCTAGGATTGAAAAAAGTTTTTATTTTTGAAGCTACGAGATACTTTGGTTGATAATTAAATAATAATGATGGGAGCTTTATTAGAAGCTTTGTAGGATGATCAACTAACTTTATTTATATAATGAACAAAAGTTTCTCTTGTTTCTTGCGCTACTAATAAAAAAAAAAAAAAAACCTTGAAATCAATTTACCCAAATTCTATCAACGGGATATTAAATCAGTGTCATGATCGACGACAAGGAACATCCCAATTCCATAAATGCGACCCTGGGTGACGATGTCCACTCTGAGAAAGCACAAGATCAGTCCTGTCGATTAATAATAACCGTACACGAAAGCTTCCCCGGATTTTCCAGTCACGTACCTACCGAGCTGGAGTTAATTTACGAAATAAATAATATCTTTCTGCTTCTTCTTCTTTTTCTTCTTCTTTTCAGTTTTTCTCATTCCAAAAAGCCGAGAGGGAGGAAGAGAGAGAAGCGTACGTCAGACATGCGAGCCGCGGAGCTCGCGGGGGAGGAGGGGACTCATAAAGCTGCTGCCTACGTGTCGAGCGTAATGAGAGCCGGTGATTTTTCTCTACTCCGGATGGATAAATGAGCGGGGATGATCAGGTGTCAAACCGATTGATTGGGTTGTGAAATAATTTTTTCATTAGTCGTTTTATTTAAATTTTTATAAAGCTTGAATACATTTTTTTCCTGGGCTGAATCGCTTTTAATCACTTGTATCAAAGAGTTACGTCAACCATGTCAAAATCCGTTTTTAAAGAAAATAAAATATCATTGTTTTTAGATTAGATTTTTACAACGCCCGAACTTTATAAAAATTCTCTTGAGAATTTCAGTACTTAATGATTTGAAAAAATACATTAGGCTGTTTTGGATAAAACATATTTTATTAATCTATCTAAATCAAACTTTATGATCCCTTCGTAAAATTTTTTTTTTCTACTTGCAAAATTTTAATATTAATAATAAGCAAAAAAACAGTTTCAATGAAAAAAATGCAACCATAAAGAAAATCCATAAAAAGCTCCCGTAAAGCTCGCTAAAACAGTCACCGAGCTTACCCCCGACACAGAATAAAACGATCAAAATAATAAAAGAAGAAGAAAAAAAAAATAGAATGCCCGGTAAAAAAGGGTTATAGCGAGTCGGTGTAACCTAATACCCAGCCAGGAGGTGGGCAGTGCCACCCTCCTCGAAGCATCATTTTTATAGCCCGGGCAATTTCATTTGAGCCTCGGACTCATGCAGCGCTTTCTGATGAGCGAGCTTGCACCCCCGGCCGGCCGCTCGCTCGCTCGCTATCTTTTCATTAAAACGCCTCAACCGTGAAAGAAAAGAGCGGAAAAACGTGGAGAAGGAAGGGTAGTTTTCCTTAGTTTCATATCTCCCTCTCTCTTTCCAGCATTCCTATCTCGCGGACCGGCTGATTAATGCCCCCTGCTAATAACGTCTTTTCTCCCGGGAAAAAACCTCACCGTCCTGCGAGGAAGAAGAAAGAGCGGAAAAAAGTGCGACTTATTCTGAATTAAAAACGGGCGTACGCATACTCATCGTACGAAAGTGTACGCAGATGGAATTTCATTATCTGCAGCCATTGTCTTATGAGTTTATCAAGACTATGATTGATTGTACCCGGGACTCGGAATGCTCAAATTATTTTTACTAATTAGACAAAAATAAATCAGTTGGAAATTCTTGTTCGATATAATTGCTAGCAAAAATAATCCAAAACATGTTTTAAAGATAATTTTCTATTTCTTACCATTGGTCGTACAAATTTTTTTATGTACATTTCAAAGTGATAAAAATGTCACTTATAAACATCCAAATGCTTCAAAAAGAAAAAAAAAATATTTAACTGGACAGATTGAACCAAGATGTAATTTTTATTTTCTTGAATTCTGAGAATTATTACTCCTTAAGTAAATACAACTATAATGTATTCGAAAAATTTCACATGGTTTCGAACTCGGAGTCCTATCTCAACCAAACCAGTATAAAAACGGAAGCTTTTAACTTTGGTCACAAAGACACTGGTAAATTTGTCTAAATTAATTCTTCTTCTAGATAATATCTAGAAATTTTCATGAGCAAGATTTGGTTATCTGCTTTTGTTAATTAATTACAACTTAATATCGTAGTTTTTAAATTACGTAACGAAAAAGAAAAATTTTAAAGTGGCCATCAAATTACGCTCAGATGATTTTCTTTTCTTTCCTAGAAAACAGGTCTAGACCGCTGGTAAAAATTAGCCCAACATCTCCGCAGAATCAGGCCTCGTAAAAAGAAGTAAAACGACCACTTGAATGAGCTATTTGTCGGATGGCTTCCTCCGAATATCGCCATTACCACAAATCAATAAGGCTTATGCAGGTGGAGGGGGGGGGGGGGTTGGCAAAAAAAGTCGGCGCAGTTAAGAAAATTTCTCCGCAAAATACGACTCCGCGGGGAGAGCAGCTACGTGACGGCCGTAAGTAGTCGGTCCCTGGCGTTGATTAACTGCGCCGTTTTACTCCCGCGCGCTTGTACTTTAAACACACACAGGCTGGACGGGACAAAACCCGCACTTGTCATTCGTCGAGCCTAATGGAGGATAAAAAGGTGAGGACTGGAATCCTCGGACCTGAGATTCGTGGAAATTATAGAGGAGAGGGGACGTCGTGATTGATTCGTGATAGGTTTACGTGTGAAATTATTGGAAATCTTGTTTTATTGGGGACCAAATTAGACAGCAATTCGAATTGGTCGAATTTATGTTCTTAATTTTCAGCATTTTTCCAGGTTTGGGAGATTGGACTTTACTCGCGTCAAATATAACTCCGAATCGTTCAACTTGTGCAAAGAAAAACAAAATCTTTGGGATGCCCTTACGTGATAAATTTTAAGATGATGGATTGAACGATTTCGAAATAAATTTTAGCTTTTTCTAAAATATTTTTACGATTTTTAATAACTAATATTAAATCAATTCAATAAGTGATAAAATCTTATAATAAAGCAAACCATCAAATTGAATCTTCAAATTACTCAGCAAACTTCATCTTCAGTGCGTAGTTTCAAAGTTAATTAATTTAAAAAAAAAATAAACCATAAATTATTTTTAATTACACCGTTGATGCGTACGCTGACCAAGAAAATTAGCCAAAAACGCCAAGACAAGAAATTAAAGGTGGAAGTAAACAAGTAACGGCGATTTCTAGCGTTTTCATGCTTACTTCTGCGGTAACTTCACATGCGAATTCTTCTCTCTCGCGGCGCAAAGTTGAGCCATGCGAGAATCTCTACGTCAGCTACGTAATTTATTACGTGGACAGGGCAGTTTAGTAATTAGTCGTTTTTAATGGCAGCGAGGGAGAGAGAGAGAGAAAGATAAAGAGAGATATTACACGATCTTCTCATGCATGTACGTGCGGTTTGGTGCGAGTAAATTTTCGCTGTAATGACGAGGTATGAAATCGCTGAAATGCAATGGCGCAAGTCCACGCCCAATCAGTGAAATAGATTTTATAAATTTCAATTATCAAGTCGCGCTTTAATTGTGGCTATGTCTTTTTTTACTTCGATCGGCGATTTTATGCTCGTGCGAACCGCTGTTGGTACAATTGATTTTCGTTTCAACGAGATTGATTGTTTATACCGGGTTAGCTTTTTGTTTATACAGATGTCGAGATTGATTGGCATTGTCCTTAATTGTTGGGTGAATTTTTTTTTTCGTAGATTGTCATGGACTCATTATTCTGATTGTTTTGGGGCGTTCTCATGTCCGTAATTGAAAGAAAAGATTAAACGAGCGTGGTATTTTTGGCAAAAACTATTTGAAAGTTTTTTTTTTTTTTTTTTTTTTGACTGTACCCAAAAAGTTTTTTTTTTTACAAAAAAAACTGTCACTTTTGTTTCAATTTATGAAATAATTTTTTTAAACTACTTATATTTATCAACAAATTATTTTATTATTATAATAACAAAAAAATTCAATTTTTTAGATTAACAAAATAATTATTTTTCTATTTCATTTTACTTACGTTTTAATACAAAATAGAAATTTTTTTTTTTTTAAATTAGTGAGATTCAATAATTATTTTTCAAGCTACTCGAAACGAAACTCACCGATCTTGTCCTGACAATATAAAACACTTCGCACAGTTTTTAAATAAAAAAACTTTCAGTCCCTCATAAGAACTCCTGTTTCTTATGACTTTTTCTTCTCGTGCTTGATTTTGTCGCTGGGCATCATATTGTTGTTGGTTTTGTAGACGACAGAAACAATCGAGATTGAGCTGTCGCTGCTACTATCACTGCTACTGTAGCTGCTACTGTCGCTACTACTGTCGCTACTACTGTCGGAAGAGCTCGTCGAGTCAGAACTGTCAGATGTCTGCTGATTTTTGACGCTCATCTTAGAAGCAGTTCTCGTGATCAGCAATTTTGCTTGCTCGTTGATATCTTTCAGGCTCTTTTTTATTTCCATGGCTATGTAACTGTCCAGAGACTTAACCGGGACTTTCAGACGCAAAGCGAGCTCATTTCGGTCGATTTGGCGCTGGTGGTAGAGGGCGAGAGCGGACTGCACCTGATCTTCGTCACTCTTTTTTTTCGGGTTACTGCTACTTTTCAAATCGCTGCTTTCTGAATTTCTCTGCAGGGCCAACAAGGTGGGATCGCTGCTGATTCTGTTTGCCAGCGAGTTTAATTCTTTCGCTTGCTCCTGTATCTTCTTCTCCAACCAGTTGTTCAGGAACTTGGTCGGGACTTTTAACACTGCGGCCAGTTGTACGCGGGTTATCCACTTTTGGTTGTAGAGCTTCAGCGACTTCTCAACATCTTCTTCGTCCGGTTGTGGATCTTGAATCTTTGGCCGCTTTCTCTTGGGACTTCTGATCTTTGGACGTCTCGACATGGTAGTTCTGGTTTAGGCTTTGAACTGAAACTGAAAATTCAATATTTTTTCTAAACATTTGGCTTGTTTTGAATTATTTTCACGACTTTTAAGTTTCAAGCGACCGACTCATATTTTTTTCTACAGTCTCTGGATTATTAAGTAAGTTATTTAATTTTTTTTACCAATATGATGCCTCCCATAAGCGCATGTGTTAATTTCAAATTGCTATATTTTTAAAAAAAGGCTTGTAACACCCCAAAAAAATCTCAAAAATCAATTTAAGCATCAAAGAGTCACCTATCCAATTATCCTCAACTTCTGTCCATTTATCCAGGTGAGTGTTTAAAAAATTATTCGATGGTTTCATCAGTGGTTAGTTTTTCAATGTTAGTTTATATGTTCAAATTGATTTAAACAATTTTATTAAATTTTTTGACTTTATATAAGTCTATGAACAAAAATTTAGAAAGAAGAAAGATTAAATAAAAAATAAAAAGTACCAGAAGGTCTTATGAAACCAGTATTACCTTAGTATGAAGTCGTTTTCAACACATTGACTACAGCCGTTGGCACCAGACGTTGCAGGCTCAGGAGCTTCAAGATATTTCCTTTTTTATTTTCAAGAACCTTCTATTATCCTAAAATGATTTTAATGTATCTATAAACACGTTTTAGCTTGTGAGTGTAAAAAATTTAACAGTTTAAAAGAGGTTTTTAATAAATAATTTAATCAAGAGACTGAATTTTGTTATTATAAACTTATTCAAAATTTACTGTAAAGTTTAGACTATGAGAATTTTTTTTTATGTTATTGCATTATTATGATCTTTACGAACATTAATACAGCATAATATTTTTAACACCACATTTTATGGGATAAGTGCATTTAAAAAAATTTCAGGATATCCAAAAATTTAACAATCATAGATTGCACCAAATAATAATGAAACACGCGAAAAAAGTTTAAAAATCGAGAAAATCTTGAGTGTGCGTTCGCTGATATAAATATAAACAACAGTCCAACAATCAAGCACAGTTGATGCCTTACCCCGGCAAGCTCTTAACTCGAGGCTTAGATTAAGCTTGTATACGATCAATTTCGTCTGCACTATTTACCAACTAATATTGTAAAAATATTATTTTTAACCCGATACTGAATATCAAACTAACTTTTCAACTTCATCAGAAAAACTCTAAATCTCTTGTTTCGTGACTTGGTAATCTATCGCAAGGTAAAGAAAAAACACAACAATATTGATAATTTTTCAAGAAATTTTACATCAGGATCACGTACCTGCCGAAACTGTTCGAGCTTTGAAAAATCGGCAACACTGTACTAACTTCGTTTCCCACCTACGCGTGCGCGCGGCTATCAGTGCGCGGGCTCGCACCTGCCGCAATCAGTTGGTCACGTGGTCGCATTCCTGAGATTGTAATAAGGCATCTTACTTCGAAATTTTAGCTGAGCTTTAAAAGCATAAACAAATAAACTAAAAATCTTTTTTTAATTTACAATGGAACACAATTTTCTTAGTTTAAACTAGATTTTTCAATATCGATTTTATTCCTATGTGATTAATTATAAAATCTAATGTTATTTGTACAAAAAACTTACCTTTGAAGAAGAGTGTTTTGTTTACAAAAAAGTTAGCAAGACTGTATGCTATTCATTCAAACAATATTTGAAAACAATAAACTTGAGAAAAATTTATTTTATATGCAAAATAAAGCAATAGCTGCGATAGGCTTGGAAATTAGCAAAACTCTCGGTAAGAAAGTTTCGCTCTGACTAGCGACTTCCTTTAAAAAAAGACTCCATGAAGGTCTTTGTGAATATGATCCCGATGACTTCAAGATTGCTGCAACAGCTGTACTTTTGCTCTCGACTCAACATCAATCGAAACACTGTTTTTTTTTTTTTTTCATCCCAAATTCCAAACTTTTGCTTCAATATACATAAAATGGTGAATGTTTATTTATTGTTTAATCCAATCACTTAAATGCGTCGGAAAAGATTACTAACTTACTTAATAAAAATTATTTTAAAAATTACCCAAAAATTAAATTAAACACCCATCATTTCGAATCCCCCCCCCCTCCGGTAAATAATTAAAATTAATCATACGCTCTAGGAGCGCACCCACCTCAATCTCCGTCTCGCGGGGGGGAAGCGGTGAATTCAATATTTTAGACGAGCCCCTGGCACCTCGTCGAGGTACCGTTTCCCATTCCTCGCTACTTAAGCAGCGTGCAATCCGGAATATTATTAGCGCCGGATCCGCGAGTGACGCGATCTCTATTAACCCCCCTCCCGAGAGTTCAATTTCCAAGCTGGTGCTCCTGCGAGGACTTCATTGCCGTACGGAGCTGTTATATTATTACGCGCCTGCACGCGTGATTCATTTGATCCTCGCTAAACGCGAAATTATATTTCTCGGAGAGCCGAGGAATATTTACGCGCTGTCAATTACTCTGTACCCTTTGTTCTTTTTTCCTCGATCTTTCTTATTGGATGTTTAAGGTTCTTTTTTTATTTCAAGGACTCCTTAAAATCAAGTATAGAGGAAATTTTTTACAAGCAGTTACAATTGTATAACAGTATGGTCGTGGATTATTTTACAGAATCATCAGCTCGAAAGTTAAAATATTTAGCTCGAAGAGTTACGATTTTTTAATATCCAACAATTCGAGCGATAAAAATGAATTTCTCTAAAACAGTATTAAAAACTTTTTCAATACTTCTTCGCATCGATCAAGATATACGAGAGTCTTGGCCGGCATTTCTCAAACGGTAAATCCCTCGCTCTATAAGCAAAGCTGCAGCATCGGTCAGCGGGGGCAAAAGTAAAAGCTCCAAGAGTAAAAAACTTGGCGATATTATTAGGTATGATATCCCGTGAACGAGGAGGCTTAATTAAAGAGGCGCCTCGGCTTTATCCAAAGCGAAATCCAATCAACGTTTTGAAATTCCGCGCGGATAAGTTCGCTCGCTCGCTTCCGGCGTAATCCGGTATATATAAAAACCCGCGAACTTTGCCCGCGCGCGGGCTTTAAACTCCGGGGTTGGTAATTGAGGGTTGAGCTCTGACGCTTATTTTTAATGATAAATATCGGTCTTAATTGGACCCGCCGCACGAGGAAAATCGTCTTTTGATCAAGCTTGGATTTATGAACCCTCGGTTGGCACAAAAAGACTCTGCCCACCGTTCGAGATGGATCTACGTGCGCACAGAACTTGGCGGTTTATCGAGCGTCAATATTTAAAGCTCGGTGTGTTTTCCCAAGCCAATTATTTCAAAAATATAAAATAATGCTCTACCAGAGTTGGCGTTGTTATTTATCAAACGAAAATAGATACATCACGGACCGAGTTTGGCCGTAAAAGTGTTGCAGTTACAAGCTGCGGATAACACGCTAAGGCGTGAGAGGCAACACCAGATGCGCCGACACTACATCATACGAGCTGGGCCCGCATTTATGAAGGCCGTTAAACTCTCCCCGCGCTCTTTACTTCCCCGGTCTGCTTCGAGGGTGTCACTGGACGCCACCATTGTTTTTTCTTGATTTTCACTTTGAAGTTTGGGATTGTGAAAGAAGGCCAAGTGGCGATAAGCCAAAGTCTAAGCTGTTTTGTTTAACCAACGATTACGATCAGACGTTGTTGTTTTAAACTACGATTTGCTTTTTGAAGTATATGACTTCATACTTTTTAAAACCCGCTTATCGCGTTCCAATCACGCATGTATTGAAAAAAAAAAAAAAAATTTAGTGTACCAGGAAAAATAGAATTAAAACACTCGGTGGAATAAGTTATTATCAATCGGGCGTCCGTATCTCGCCCCGAAAATTGCTTCATATAAGCTTCACCGCAGGGACACACATATTTCCGGTGCGAGTTTGAATTACGAGCCGACGATAAATTTCGCCCCGATCTTGATCCGCGGCGGGCACGCACCCGGCAATCATCATCATCGCGCGGGGCCCTGCTCGATTACTTAATTTCACATTCGAGGTGCCAGTTTATCACTCATTACAACGATTCGAGAGTCAAAGAAAGAGAAACAAACCGCATTTCGGTGGGTAATCGGTCCCTCATTAGGGAGAAGGTGCGTGCGAAATGTGATCGATATGACGCATGCGCGTGAGTTATTGCGAGCGCGGGCTGTTTGCGTTATGGGGATGGGTTTTTGAAATGTTTCATAAAGAGGAGAAATCTTGGAGGCTCGATGGTGACCGATAAGGGTTTATGGGTTCTTTTGTGGATGTTTGTCGATGCGACACAAGGTTACGAGACCTTTTTTTCAGTGCTTTATCGGCGACTGATAAGTGATGATTACACATGGGTGGATCTTCATACCCATGAAATATCAAGTAAAAAATTTAAGGTTTGACAGGGATAAATATTTGGTTTGTAAAAGATGACTGTTTTGACTACGAAAGCTCATTAATTTTTATTCGATAAACGTTTATTTTTAAAGAACATATGATAATTGAAAAATTGGTGATCGTTAATTTTTAGTGATGCGCGAGAACGATACAAATTATTGAGCCGTGCTGTTGATTAATTGTTCAACAGCTGCAAACAGCAAATATTCATGAACTCAATTTGTTTTGGGTAGTGATTAAATTACCTAAGCAAATATTGTCCGTAATTTATTTACAGAACTGAATAAACGCGTTCGAGTCTGCATTTAAATTTACAGTTTAAATATGATAAATTTTATCGATGCGTCTGCTGAAACTCAATTTGTAGATTTACAATTTTCTTATATTTGAAATTTTAGATAAAAAATAAATTCAAACTAGAAAATATCATAAATGATTTCTTACACATTTCTCGTTTCTATCGCTTTGAGAACCGTACTCAACTGATTTTTAAATTTTCGAGCGATGGTTACGTGAAGATAATTCCAGTCTAACGCATTCAAAATCCATTCAAATGCGACTAATTTGCTTCTAATTTAGCATTTACACAATTCTGTGTAGGAAAGGAAGGAAAAGAAAAAAAAATCCAATGCAAATACTCAACTCTCGGGTGCATAAACTTGCCCATATATCGCGCGCTTGAGATAAGCCATCAACACAGTTAAACACATCGTAATTAACGAAACTTTCTACAGAGCCAGTGGCTTACGGTATCGCGGATAATCATAACTTAGCATAGCTCGTGCGTAGGGAAAAAAACCAGCTCACAATTAAATAAAACATAGCAAAAAAGAAATAATGAAATTATGGATCTCCTCGAGAGAAATGTGGCTTGGCCCATAATTCAGCCAACGGACACCGAAGGATGAGCGTCAAATTAAATGTATCGCGCGCATAATTGCGGCGAGATTACATTATCGCCCCGGTTTAATCGCCCCTGCCCCTGCAAAAGGGTTGCGCAGGTGCAGCGCTCGGCGAAATTGGTCGAGCCGTTGTTCTCGTTTCGTAATGTCTTGATTCGTTTTGCTGCCGACGCTGCAATTTGTTTCGTGGGGATTTTAGATTGATGACCATCGCTGCGCTAGCTCAGGCCCGGTGAAAGTGGTTATCACAATTAGAAAAGACGGATAACTTTTTTTCCGCCGATACTCCCCCAGCGCTAGATGCTTTCGGAATGAAATTTATAGTCAAAACTTTGGCGCGGTGGTATTGACGGTTTAAGTGTGGGCTATCGGAGAATTAGAATGATTATTTTATCTTGCTAATTGGTCTGGACTTAGGAGTTAGCATGCAATTCTCCGTGCTTGAAAATCTTTAAAATTCATCAATTTATGATTAACAATTTGATAATTTTATTCAAGTCTAATTTTATTAATACATTCAAAAAAAATTTTAAATCTCCACAATAAACACGTGTTAGAAAGAACATAAAAAAACTATATACCTTAATTTTTAATCTTCTAGAATAATTTTGTAAATTAGATAATGATAGTATTTTAAAAGTTATAACTTCAGCTTGTTCACTTTTCTTCAGTATTTCATTAAAGCTTTAAAATTAATTCCAATCATTATCAACATTACCAACAGTTATTGTCAATAAACTTCAATTATTCATAACTTATTTACAATTTTTAAAAACATTTACGTCCTACATGGCAAAAAGCTACACCATATAAAAATCATTTGGTAAAAAAAGAACTTCAAGTCGTAACTCAAAAAATAAAAACATGCAAATAACTTCCACGTCAATTGAATCCAGCAGCTTGCGCGGTAGTTAATGAATATCGTCCCGCGTATGCGTACACGACGGGTGAGGTAACCGTGGGATTTACGAGTCGGCGCTAAACTCAAGAAAGCGTTGTTTGCTATGAACGTCGTAGAAAGTGAGGAGTTATTTAAATACGGTATTATTCATCGGGTCTCGATCTTAAACGTGACTCCTTTGACAACTCGACGCCACCTGGCGTATCGATAATACCCCCAGAAACTATAAATATGTGATATGCATGTAATTTCTCTTTTTTCCAGTAGCAGCCAGTACACTTTCAAACCGTTGGTTGATTAATTGAGGCTTATAGGTGCGGCTGTTGGCATACGATATGAATACATAAATATTGAAATATCAAAATCGCACGTTTTATCGATTTAAATATTGACCTTAGTCATTTGAAATAAAATTTAAATCTGTTTGAATTTCGCAGACGTTTATTAAAAAAGGCAGGAGGAGCGCGTCTAGGGTGTAATATCTTATCGTCGAGTCAACACCGTCCTCCGGGTTTCCTTGTTTTCACCATATGCTACACACACACAATACTTCGGTCGAGCGAACATCCGCCGATGAATATCTATCGAGGTATGCAAAGCGCGCTCGCGTGTTCCCCATAACAAGCACCTCATTGACCCATTGCTTGGATTACATTATTATCGTTTATATTCGAACCTCCCCCGCGACTTGAATATTTAATCCTCGGTTGCGAAAATTATAAATTTGACCGATGAAGAATTTACGAGAAGACCATTCGCGCGGGTACTTATTTCATTGAGGCTGCAAAGTCGATTCACAATCTTGTAAGCACGCGGGAAACAACAGGAAGGTTCACACAAAATATCCCCCCCCCCCCCGCCCCGACCCCGGCTCTCATTTGGCTGCGCGTAGGTGTAGGCCTCCACAGATCGGAAATCACGCCGGCCGGGCGGTTAAACGTAGGCAATAAGAACTCGCATGCCTACGCGCGGGGAAGTTGAGCCGGTGGTAAAACGAAAAAAAAGTAATCCCGGAGTCTTTGTGAGGTGAGAGAGAGTCGATAAGATCCCAAGTGAGACTCTCATTGAAGAATATAACGCGAAAACTGCGGTGGCGGGTGTAATTGGCCGCGAGATCCTATCGGAGGGAGAAGGGGGGGGAGGATCGAGATCCTCGCACCCAGGTCTGCAGGCAGCAGCCGCACCCGCGGCGAGAAATTCACGTATGTACATATATTTCGAGGAGTCGATCCCCCCGAGGAGATCTCAGCTCGATGTATGCGCGCGGACCTCTCTAATGAGGCTGCCAATTTTGAATAGCATGCTCTATTGTTTCCCTTATACACCACTGTATATGCGTGCTGCTGCTGCTGCTGTGGTGGCTATTTATTCAAATTACAAAAGCTGTACGGTGCTTGTTCCTGGTTTTCTTCAAATACGGAGAATCCGCGAGCGTAGTTTCCTCGTTAATCGAGCTGCGGGTCGTGTTGGTGAACGGTCTTTAAATTTGACTGATCGATTACGTGGGATGCGTTAATGAGGTGACAAAATTTTTTTTTTTTTTTTTTTGATTCAGTAAATATTTTAGGAAAACGTGTTACTTCTAAATAATTCTGCACACTTTTTCTTGGATTATTTTATTTCAAAGTGGAAAAAATTCAAACAGTAATAATTGGCGAATAACAGTAAGACTTGGCGAGTCATTAGTTTTTGATACTGTAATTCAAACGTGTGAAATTAGCTGCAAAAAGAACATATTTTTAGTGGAATTATATTTTAGGCGGGAAAAAATGTTTAAAATATCAATCAAGATGTACACAGAGTGTAAATCAAATGAGTTGGAAGAAATAAGTATACACCGTTAAGATGATCTCAAATGGATTAAAATTTTTAAAATACATACTTATTTTTAGTAATTTTACTTAAATTTTTCTTCCCTTTTTTGGATTTTATTAAAAACATAAATTTAATAGGTGCATCGTGGCTCAACCGGCTAATGACATCTGTTTGAATCTACTTCGTACTAACTTATTATGACAATTTTTAAAAGAGCAATCTGTACCTCGTGCAAACGAAATTCTATGTATGTTTTTTTAAAATGAGTTTTATGATTTTATTTACGATACGTGAACCAGTATGATAAGCAATTTTTTGAAAAAAAAACATTTACTTAGTGTACTTTATATTAAAAATTGTACTTAATAAATAATTAAATTTTTCAATGTGCCATGATAAAATTGTATTATCAGACCCATACCAAAATCTAGTCTTATCCCAAGATCTAATAATATTGACGGACGTTTAATTTATAAATTAAAATCATTTTTTGATCTTAACTCAAAATAAAGAACAAGGTCACCTACTAATTATCAACTAAAAACAATTTATAAAATGAAAACAATTTTTAAAGTGATAAACCGCCGGGCGATTCTGTGATGATAAATTTTTTTCGTAACCCTCCTCCCACCTCGCTGTTATTCCCCAAAGCGCAGAACGACGCGATGCATTCGTTACGAGATGCACGTGTGTGGCAAATTCGCGTAATATTTATTATGCGTGCCGCGTCTTGCGAGTAGCGGCCGAGAGATGCGAAAATAAAAAGACCGCGCGCGATTTACTAGGAGCGATCGCGTGAGCGGTAAAATTTCATTTCCTGCACATGCTAATTTAATCCATGCACATTGCACAGCTTTTACCCCCGTGCGCGACCTCGTACTTCACGATTTTGTTTTTTAATCGAAAAATTTATCTGGTTTGTTGGACGCTTTGATTGCTTAATCGAGATAAGATTGAAGTGCGAGGATGTTCAAAAATTACGCTTTGGAGTGTATAGTTTTTGAAAGATTTCAACCGACGATGTGAGATAATAATAGAAAGCTATGTATGTATGAAGATTAGCTTTTAAAATTTTTTCTTATCAGGGATCAATTTGATTAAATTTGACTTCATTGTCACACTTTTTCGGGTATCAAGCTTGTTGAAGTAGATAAGAATATCTTACCTTTAAATTGATTTTTTAGTAGTTACCAGGAAAATTTTTTTATTTTCTGTACGTTTTAATCATAATTCGTGTAGAACGATCAATATAATTATCTTAGTGTCTAATGATAAAAATTATTTTAAAAAATGAAGTTTTCCTTTACAAGTTAATCAAATATTGCGTAAATCAAATAAGACATTTATGTAACAATCACATCACTTATTGAAACGAATTCTTTAAAAAAAAAAACTCAAGACTTTGTATTTATTATAAATTTATTAATAAATATTCACTCAAACCTGTGTATGTACATCCGAATTTCTGAGCAAAAATCACAATAAGTTTTTTATTTTATAAAATTTATTGGTACTTTTTTTTGGGGTTAGTCTAAGAAAGGATATTTTGACATGCTTCTCAATGAGTTTCAATGATTGATGACAAACGTCAATAAAAAAAAAAAATGATTGTCGAATTGAAAATCAGTCCTTTCAAAACCCTTGTTAAACATACTTCTTAAAAAACAGACTTTTCACCTTTTCAAAAAAAGGTATCTCCTATTTTAATTACAGAATCCATCAATCCAAAAGCACAGTACAAGATAAACATCAAAGCTCCACTTGATTAAATCTTGAAAACTAAACCTCTTCAAAGAACGCTTCGCCTTTAATTTTAATTTCGAAAAATGCAAATGCATCGCGAAGATAAAAAAAAAAATAAAACCACCACAGGGATAATCGAAGCGTCAGGCAAGGCTACCGTCGCTGCATAACTCGTCTCTCCGCACGCATATTACACGTTGTACGTATGAAAAGCCGATCGTGTCGAGGCCAAAGGTGCATCGCTGTGGTGTGCAAAGCAAGCGGGAGAGGAGGAAGCAGCACGTGTGTAGCGTGCGGGTTCGCAATGCATCATGGAAAAAAAAGGGCGAGCGCGGGGCTTCCTTATCGGGGGCCAGGATCGACTCGGGTAATTGGGCTCCTAAGAATGTGTACGATATTACCACCCTCATGCAAATGCCCAGACTCTTTATTTTTTATTTTCACCTTTAAGAGGAGACACGGGGTGGTCACACCTGTTTAGATGACCATCTTATCTCACCTGTGGAATTCACCTAAAGCAGTAGTTTTTTTTTCTCTTTTTCTTCTCTTTCTTTTTGAGCCTGGTGGTTTTCATAATGGGGATAGTCTGGAAAAATTAATTAACTCAAAATGCTTATTGTCGGCAATGAAATTAATTCAATAGCGTGTTTTGCATTGTTTGTTTCGAGCGGCGCTTCTGATAGTGGAAACTGGAGGAGAAATTTGCAAATTTCTAATTGCAGAAGCTACGTTATTACCGTATGGACGCTATGGTTTCCAGTGTTCTTAGACCGGGTAGTTTTATCTGGATTTTGAGTATATTATTAAGAAAATGGAATTGTAATATTCCCTCGTACAATGTAAGATAAGTTTATCCAGGATTGCGAAAAGTTTTCCATAATAACGGTTACGTGCGATGATAAATCTAGACCCAAAGGAAAACTTGCCAACTGGTTGCCTGATAATGATAATACTTTTCTTCAATATTAGTCTTAATTTGAAATATAATTTGATGCTAGCATGCAACCGATGGCTTTGGTATCAGTGCAGCAGTTCATACGAATGCACGCCAAGTAAACATAGTATAATAGTCCCGATTACATTTTGTTGCGAATCACTTCTCCACGTTTTCGCATGGTCTAACTGTATTCTTATCAAAGGATTAACATCGGAAATACACTTAACAAGAAAAATAAAGTAAATTCAACTGCTCCCGGGATCGCTAAAAATGCAAGCGCTGAAAATTCTTCATACAAAATTCAACAAAATAAAGGAAAAAAAGATGCTCTCGCTGGTAAAAAAAAAAGTAGCACGCCGCTAATTATTGTGTCATTAACCATTAACAAGAGTTTTATATGAAAGCATAAAATTTGTTCGTTAAGCTGGTGCGCAGTGTATCGGGTTCTCGAAAACGCAGACCAAAGAGCTTGAACAATTAACCGCCGGAGGAATCCAATTTGCCGGTGGGGTTATACAGCTTTAGTGTTATCACCTCTTACGTATACACGCGAGCGAAAAAAAAAGAAAGAAAGAGAATTAAACTCTGACTATTCGACGACGATGTTTAGCGGGGCACACACACGTGTAGTAGTTTCTCTTAATTGAGGCCTTTTTGTCCCCCCCGCGGTCGGGGTACAAATTGTTGGTCTCGTCATGTGTCGGCTCGGGGCCCCCTCTGACGGCTACGAGGCGAAAGTCCGTCGCGTACTTTTTTTCGCCGGTTTCCGGGAAATTTGAAGCGCACGACAACGACGAGCTCGAATTTACGACTCCGAAGCGGGTTTTCTCGCGGGAGATTTAAGCTGCCCGCTTATCGCGAAGAGAAAAAGCTCCCGGCATATGACGGGAAAATTATACCGGGGGAATTTCAAATCTCGGGGAAAATTTCACTTTACAATCGTACCGCTGATGGACTCTTATGAACGGGGTTATTTGTCAGAGGAGAGATTTTTCAGCGAATGCCTGCTCGTTTTTCAAGGTACGCTCAATTTTTTCCTTTTTAAGCGTGGTCAACTGTCCTGGTTGGATCATTTTTCGTAATTTTCTGGAGTACCGACAAAAGTTCAAAGCATATGATTTTATACGTCATTGATTAAGTTTTATCAATTTTTTATTTACATGTAGTTTTGATAAAAAAAGCTTTTAGAACAACCTTGGCAGAAGATGGTGAATAAAAAATTGATTGGAATATTTATCAAAATACTACATAAAGATTTCCTTTTAGTACTCAATAACATTAGGTCATCGCATAATTTAGATTTAATTATTTGATCTCTTAGTAAATGGGCATTAATGATAAATTTATGAGCTTGGTACTCAAAAAATTTGAAAAAAAATTGTGTTTCATAGATAATTAAATAATTATTATACTTAGCTGTCAGTAATGGGATAAAATTTTTTGCTAATTCTTTACGTAGATTGAAAATAATTTTTAATTACTACTAAAGACGTACAAGTTAGAATTTATTAATTATGTACGTAATCTTATTAAATTATCTATCTCTTTAGTGTTTTCCTGTTCAGTAGTTTTCCGTTCATACGAATTACGTATGATTAAGTATAACATACTCAATAAATTGTTTCAATTTACATATATTTTTAATCTAAAACTGTAGCTAAAAATAACGATTTAAAACTAAAAGAAAAACACTTTTGATTTCCCATTACTTCCAATTTTATCAAGAAATAAAATATTCGCAAACATTTCATTATTTAATAACTATAATCAGAATCAAGTGTTTCATTATACTTTTTTGTTAGGTACAATCACTTAAATAATTTTTTAATATTCTACTTATCAGTACTCTTTGAAATAACTGATTAGTAAAGAAATGAGTTACAAAATTAAAGTTAACCTCTCGTAACTAAAATTAACGTTCATTCAAGTTATTTTTATTTAAATAAATTTTCAAATGAATCTTTTTTTCAAATAAAATTTTAAGGCTTGAATTTCTTTAAAATTAGGGATTTCTACAACATTTAATACAAATGAATAATAATGTTTAGTTAAATTAGTTATAATTATTAACATTTAATTTTAAATAATCCCTGAAACACTATAAGAAATGCAAGCTAAAAAGGAAGTAAACCTTTTGACTGACTCTACATAGTAGCCTAGCACTAACTTTTTTACAGTTTCTCATTTTTTATAGTTCAAAAATGGTATAACATTTTCTGCTCTAAAAAGTAATCAATAACTAATCCAACACACCTATAATACTTGAGAACCATGTGGAGGATCAGATTCCAGGATGCAGGGAAGAGTTAGCGCATACATTCACGCGCATTGGTGTCAGTCTCGGGACGCTCGCGCGAAATAGCTCGCGCTTTGGAGTCGACAATTTGACGCGCGAGTCGCTTTTATCCGGCCGAACTTTTTCCGCCGCAGTATAGCACGTACCGCTATATAGTTTGTACGAAGAGGATCGGGGGCTAAACGTTAAGATCGGATTCCGGGAACGGATTGGAACCGCATTCCGTTCGCACCTGCAGCTTTCTTGTATATGCGAGAGCACCAATCTCCGACGCTCTGATTTTTCAAGCTCTACTTGATCCCTGGGACACCAGGCTCTTTCTTTGACTCACGCCTTTTGTTAAAAAATCCGAGGTGCGACGAGTTTGATTGAAAGCAAACGCGAATTACCTTTGGAAATGTCTCCTGTGTCATTATTATCGTTTCAGTTCTGTTCAAATTAATTTTTTTGTCCTGTATGGTTATATTTTTTAGTTTTGAAAATAGATTTAATTGAGAAAGTTGATACATAAATTTTTAATCAATACTTTTGTTATCGTTTCTAAGAAATATTTTAGGTAAAAAAATTTATCTGCGTATTATTTGAAAATTTTTTTTGCTTTTTTGTAAGAATTGAAAGACAATAATTCACGTCTTCTTTTTTTTTTTTTGAATACCCTTAAAAGATTGAATATCAGGTTTTCAAGTCGGTATTTTCTTTCACTTTTTTTTTCACAAACATAAAATAGAGGAGGCTAATTTAATTTAATTGATGTTAAATACGGAAAAATCGCATCAATATAATAAACTCGGAGCGCAGTGGCAGGCTCTGGGAAAAAAATTAATCGGTCGCAATAATTATCGTCGATCCATCCACGACCCTCATTACAATCAATTATCAATTGATTTCACATGTAAAACGAGGCAGGAGTAGGGGGGGATAAAAAAAAAGAGGATGTTTTTATTTAAGTTAATGAGTCGTCCGAGCGTTTGATGTTGAAAAATAATAAGAAAAGAGTCATGCACAGCGGGTATTGGGGTACGTGCGCGCATATACATGAGGAGATTCGAAAAGACACTTAAACTGGTAAACACAGGTAGCGATCGCTTGTCTCCTTAACTGCCTGCCCACGATAGTTTTCACGTTCACGCGATCGTGAGAGCGCACCAAGTTCTCTTTTCAAGATTCTAGATCTCTTGTTTTAATCCTTTTTTTCCAACCTATCCCCCCACCCCCCTTTTTTGCTTTGATGTATGAATTAAGTTAAGAAAATTTTAAAATTAATCAGAGTACAGGCTTTTTTATTTACCGGTTGGTTCTCAACGAACCAAGTGTTGACTGTACGGTAATCTCTAGACATTCAATTTAATTTTTTCAGAGTCTTACGATCTTTTTTTTTTCAGTTATTTTTTATACTTTATTAATTAGGAATTTTCAAAAGTTTTTCATAAATAAAATTCTTAAAAAACACGGTTTAACAATAAACACTAAAAAAATAAAATAAAATAATGATATATTGTTAAACTAAAGGGCAAAGTTTGAACTTTGCCACACAAGGCGAAGCCGAGTGTGGCGATTCACTTGAGATGGCTATGAAAAACTTTGTCCTCTTGTTTAACAATAAATTTTATTCCACTAGGTCATGTAAATTGGCACTTTGAGATAACCAAATCAATAATAATTTTTTAATGAAAAAATAGTTACAATCACGGCAGGTAAAAAAATTTTCTCATTAAACGAACAAATTTTTTTAAAAGTATTTTTACTTTTAAAAATGTAGAAAAAGTATTTTTTATCACAAAAAAATTTAAAACTTTATAGAAGATTAAAAAATGATGTGAAAAGTAAGTTTTAAAAATTAGAACTGAGATTATAAGGCATAAGATTTAAATCAGTAACTAGAAAAATTCAGAATGTAGTCAAATATTTTTTGCTACAAGTAAAATTAAGAAGTTATCACTGTTTATAAGGAAATACAGCGTTATACAAAGTCAATGATGCTATAAGAAAAATTTTGAAAGTAGCTTGTTAGCCTACAAGTCGATACTTATTTTATCATTTTGACGGGTAAAAATTCACTCCTCTTTTTATTCGAGGCCATTTTACATATTTGATAAAATAAACTCTATTGTTGGTTACACACAGTGGTGGTGATGATGATTCAGATGATGATGATGATGATAAAAGAGTGAGGTTACAAATTTAAAAAAAACTCTTACTGACGAACAAAAAAAGGAGCAGCAATATGTCAAAATCTATCGATCGTGGTGGAATTTTGACATTCCCATCTTATTTTTTAACGTAGTAGAAATGTAAAACTTTCTCTACAAAACTAACACATCGAAAAGTGCCAATTACATGGCCGAGTGGAATAAAATTTAACTATAATTTTAGAAAGAAAACTGCCTTTGTGCCATTGGTTATGGTTTCTGATTGATAACTGTGATTTTTTTTTTTTTTTTCTTTATACTGGGTAAACAGTTTTATTGAAATAAAGGTGGCTATGTGTAGAAAAGGGTTTTGAACCCTGCAAGCTTCAATTGATCAAAAGTAAAAACAATTTAGCTGCTTGAGCTGAATTCAAATAGAATTATTGCGAATGTTTCGTAGTTTTTTATTTAAAATTTCAATAGTATTGATCCATAAATTTTGAATTTTTAAAATTCCTATTCGTGATCTATTTCTCATTATTTAATATATTATTTTAAATTTTTAGATCAAATATTTTGAATCAAAATCAGTGGCACAAGTAAAAACTTTTGAATAAAAATTATTAAAAAATAAATAAACAGTAGTAAATGTTCAACAGTTTTCAAAATAGTAATTTTTATTGTATTTTATTATTTTTATATGAATAAATTTTAAATCAAGTTACTGAAATCATCCATAACGCGTATACATCAATTCATGGCTAAAAACTGTTAAAAACAAGCATCATATTTTGAATTACTCAGTTCAAAACATCACTGTTGAACTTAAAAAAAAAAGTAGCTCCAAAAAATATATCATCTCCATTAAACTCACGCGAGCAAAAAAGCGTTAGCTGACAAAAATCTCTCGGTAAAGGTAAAAAAAAAAGAAAAAAAAACCTCACGGCGCACGTAGGGTTTCGTGTGCGATTCTCGATATGAATCTCTCGAGCGGTCCAGCTTGACGTTTGCCAAAAGCCGTCGATAAAAATCGTAGCAGTAGCAACCCTAAGCATCGCATCTCGTAGCCTAAAAGAGAAAGTAGTTTTGAGCTCCGCGCCGGCGTGAGCTTGCGCAATGTTTTTTTTTATCTGCTCGCAAAGCACTCCCGGCTGATTGACTGCGCGAGTCGTGGGAGACTTGACGAGAGTTGACAAGTCCGCCGAAAAAAAAAATCCGGTGTAATCATCATCGTTAAAATGCAAATTGTACTTGGGGGAGAGGGAGCCTAGAAAAAAAATAAAGGGTTTGGATTTTTTTAACCTGGATTTTTGATTGTTTCGCGTGTGTTTCGTTAAACAAAAGTATGTTTGCAATTTTAATGAGTGAGACGCGTTTTTGCAAGACTCGAGATGGGAATGAATCAAGAGGCGCTGGTGCGTTCGAGGCCGTTAAACATTTTTCGAATTCGCGCGACTCGCACTACTAGTGGTTTGTTAGATTGAAACTTTCTTTTGTTAAAATTGTTCAACTGTCCACGAGTTTTACAATTATTTAATACCGTTGTGTAACGCCAGGAGTTTTTCAAATTTTCTTCCCAAGTATTCTCTCTTGCGTCGCACTTTTCGAGGAATTTTTTGTTTTTCTGCTGGATACCATTTAAAATTATTAACATACTCACATGAGAAATTAAGTTGCAAAACCAATTTGATCTCTCGATGCCGCAGCAAATAGCTTTGCTAACAGAGTGCGCGACTAGCTATACAAACGTTGTCAATTGTCGAGGGGCTATGCACTCCAGAATCACTAAAAGAATCAATATAATCAATAAAATATCAATTTCATTTCAAGTAAAACGAAAAATATTATTTTTAACAAAATATCAACTGAAATTAATTCCAAGGCTCTAAACACTTTAAATTTGCCTAAAGAATTACGAAATAATCACAAAAGAATCAAAAAGAATCATCAATGATTCTGGAGTGCATATCCACTCGTCAATTGTAGTCTCAATAATTATAACTTTTATGAAATAAACAATTTTAGTGACTGGACAGAGATTGGTCATGTTTAATAATGAGATGAATGATGATTCTATTTAGTACTTACAAAAAAATTGGCAACAATATTAAAAAAATTTGGCTAAAAACTTTGCTGGAGTTCGACAAATATATCAAATGCTAATAATTTTTTATAATTTCAATACTATTTTTTCAGTCGCAAAAATTTGCTAGAGGTAAGTAAAAAAATAACTATTAATAAAAAAACTTCTATCATATTCATAGTGGATAGATTTAACATAATTTTTACGTGTATAAGTTCTGATAAAATTTTAAAGTTGTCTTTCATTTAGAAAACATGAAAGCGAGTCACTGATATGGCACAAGAAAAATTAATCGTGTGCAAGTTTTCATTGTAAAACACATGAAAATAAAAAAAAAAAGAAAAGTGCGAATATTTAGTTGATCAGACATAAAAATACAGAATCTTTGATTCCAAGGATCCAAGGCATCACGAGATTCAAAAAGTATATAAAAGGACAGACGCAGACGGTCTAGTGCAGCAGCCGCGTTCGAACGGCAATCGAATTGCAAAATTATGCGAATAAGAGACTGGCCTCGATGCGACGCGACGTTCGCTCGGTCGAGCGGCGCGGGGCAAAAATGCATATGCGACCGCCTTCCGAGGAGGAGGAGGGGCGTCGAGAAAAACCTGCAGCAGGAACTGGGAGTCTGCAAAAAACCAAGAGTCGTCTAGCTGGCACGCGGGTTATTAAAGATGGCCGCTACGACCAATGCTGCTTCTTGCCATGTTGATCGATCCATATTTGAATGACAGCCGAGGGGATATAAATTACCCGTATTTAACTGTACATGCTTTTTCACTAATTTTTTTCTCAGATTTCATGGTGTTTTTAGTGAAAAAGTAATTTTTATTAATTTTTGATTCGTAAACTGTGGCTGAAAAAAATTATTTAACAAATAAGACACGATAGCAAAAGTTTTTTTTTGTGATACATCTGACTACATTTAAGAGATGACATAACATTTTCTTACAAGTAATGAATTATTGCAATAGCGACCAGAACAGGAGCTAGCTAGAATCGAACTCAAGATCTTTATAGTACGAGTATACTGCTTTGCTTGGTTAGCTACTCTAAACATATATGGTTGAAATATTTAAAACAAATACATATGTTGTTCCTTTTAATTTTGAGACTATTTTCTAATCTAAGGTAAAAATTTCTTTTACCATAAAATAAATTTTTACAATTACTGCTAAAATAAGCTGTAGCCCACATAAAATATATAAACACTGAAATCTTTCGGTTGAATTATCAAACGGAATCGTGAAAAAAGTCAAGACACGTGAACGAAACCCGAATAATGGCATGTCTCGTGCTTGGCGTGTCTGTTCTGGACTCGAAGATGGGCCAAAGAAGAACGAAGACGAGTCCGTTGTGTTGTTTTATAATTTATGGAGTATCTGCATTCCACTAGATGATAAATCAAAGCGACACCGTTTCGGGTTTACCAAAGAACTGATCGAAGGACATTTTTTTAGGGCTGTATGATGTAATGGATTTTTTTTTTTTCAATTCTCTTTGTATGCTCTTATATTTAGCGCGATTCAATAAATTTTATTTATAGTAATTCGGAATGCTTAAAATTTTTTATCAGCTGAGTTTTATCCAACTGTTTTTTCATTGTTCCCACATAAATCTATCGACAAACAAAAAAAAAATTTTGAAATTTACTTTTTGCGAAGCAACTTTTTTGTTCCGAATTAGATGATTGCATCAGTCCGCTGAAGCAATAACTTGATAAGAGGAATTCAGCAACCGTTTTCCTAACTGTAGTTGTTTAAACTGTAATTTCTTTTAATTAATTTCAAAGTGGATGGATAAAAAAACTTTGCAATAATTTTTCTCCTCAAGGTGCCTCGTGGCCTGAGAAAGTCCGAGCTGTAAACATTCAGAGGACGTTATGGCATTAGAAAAAACTAGTAGTCAAGCTCTAGGAGCGAGTTTGCTATTTTTTATCTTAACAGTTCTTCGATACTTTGTCAAACGGTCGAATTGTACACGCGAGACGTTGATCTTTCGACATCCATCACAATCTAATATAATGATATTAATTACTTATAATTACATATTTTTCAATCGACAAGCCACGATCAAAGCTTCAGCTCAACTTACAATATTCATCGTTTGAAAATCGTTTTCGGTGAAATGATAATGGCCAATATAAATGTCGTCCCAATTAAAGCCCTCCGACAAAGCTAATTGAAGATTTATAAAAAATCCCCCGGTTGATAACCAATTTTCGAATTCAAAAGCCGCGCGTTCGATTCCCAGCCACTCCAATCACCCATTTCCTTCCACAGAATCGTAAAGAAAAACAAGCGCGCAACCAGTTACCCGGTGTACTCGGGCAAGCACAAAACCGTCATAAATACAAGGAAAGCCGCGCGCTCGAAGAAGAAGAAGAATCTCGATTATGCAGGCACGAGATAAAGACAAGCTCCGAGAGTGAAAAAAGCTCCGGTATCACCGAAAGCTCTCCCCCACGGGCTTTAATTGAGCTACAAAATACCTCTGAAAACCGAGCCCGCATTCTTTTGATTCGGCAAAAAGCTCCGACTATGAGTATTCACGTTTTCGGGGACAATAATACGAACTTTTGAGGAGGGGAATCACCGATACCGCTCGCTCGGGCTTTTTTTTTTTCTTCTCGGCCCTTTACATCGTATTTCTTTTTCTCGTGTTTCTTTCTTTACTTCTTTTTGCGGAGTGTAGCCGTGGAGAGTGATTATTTCTGGAATGCGACGCTTTTTGCCCCCCGGACGGAAGATTGTTTTAATTGTGTTAAGGACATTTTTTTTTTTCTTCTTCTGCTTCTGCGACGACTCCTGCAGCGGACGGATATTTGTGTCGGTTCGTTTATTATTCCACGGATTTCAATATACGATACGTGTTTCGCGG
The DNA here is from genome assembly GCA_038277355.1 of Encarsia formosa. Classification (NCBI taxonomy): domain Eukaryota; kingdom Metazoa; phylum Arthropoda; class Insecta; order Hymenoptera; family Aphelinidae; genus Encarsia; species Encarsia formosa. The sequence goes on from CM076188.1 coordinate 11,097,895, forward strand.
TATTTTTATGAGAATGGAGATACACCGGACTCGTTTTTTCTTTTTTTTATTTATTTATTTTTTTTATATGGGTATAGAGCGTGTGCGTGTGTGTGTAATGAAGGCTGTTGCGCATTCGAGCATGGCTATTATTGATCGGACAAAGTTTTTTATACTCCGATGGGGGCTTCTTGTTTTTCATGAGGATTTTCATTATAAAACTCGTTTGCGGGTCGATTTATCTTGGAAAAAAGGGAAATGTACCGGGACAACTAATTTGAAAAAATCGCATATTGTATAAATAAAAAATTAAATTCACCAAAAAATAAGTTTTTTCACAAAAATTCCAACACTATGCAAACAAACCTGCACATTTTTACTGTTACGCCATTCCTAGTAAAAACCGTTTCAAGTGGAGCTTGCAAGTTCACAGGATGTAAAAAAAAGGATGATGCGACTGTTTTTATGTCTGGCGCGGCGGCAGAAGAAGAAGAAGTAGTAGTAGTACAGCAGCAGAAGGAGATTCACTCGGGAGTATAACACGCGGATCTTTGAATTTCAAAGTTACACGGCTGCAGCATCCTTCTCGCATTCATATCTCTCCCCGGCAGCTGCAGGGTTGTCGCATAGAAATGACGGGAGCTCCTGGGAAGCCCGTGAGAGGATCTTTCCTGGGAACGACCGGATTTTTTGCCGCCTCGGACCAGACTCGCGGAAAATCTCATATGCCTGCGCACGCTGATACCGCAAATGGTTTACTTTAATTATTTGTACTATTCTGCGGGGCGTACTTTTTTTACGTGAAGAACTAGACACAGGCGATTTTATAGAGTGTCTTTGCCATATGTTAGACTCGTTCGCATAATTAACTGAATAATTCGTTTTTTATGAAATCGTATAAATTAAAAACATGATCATTTTTTTTGAATTTTTTGAATTTTATATTTTTACTGAAAAGATGCAAAATTATTGTGATTGCTTCTATGAAGCACGAGTTTAAAAAATCATAAGTACAGATAACAGGACAAGAATTATGAATTATTTTACATACTCATAATACCACGTATGACTAAAAAATATAAAAATAATAAATCAATCAAAAACCTTTTTTTTAGAAAAATAAGGTAAAATTGATAAATAAACCCCAGAAAGTTCTATGGTCACGAAAACCAGCAATGTCGTTTCGGCTACACGGAGAAGGAAGTACACCATGAAACTTAGTGTACAGCGCCACCGTTTTAGACGATGCGTGGTACAGCGTGATTCCTTAAGTTACAGTCGTATTTCCAAGTGCATGCACCGTGTTTTCCAGTGCAAAATTTTTAGAGAGATAATTTCGATAGAGCAGACGACGGCGCTCAGAACACCCATGTATCCAGTTTTTCAAAGTTTTACTCTTAAAATTTTGTACGATTCTTACTTTGAAATGTTGTTGCTATCTTTCCTAACAAATTTATAAACTTCAATTATGATTACAAACTTGATATTTATATTTATACGCTTTTAAAGTTTCGAGGTTAGAGATTCAGCAGAACTTGAGTAACCGAGAAAAAAGCATGCGTCAACTGCGTACACTGGAAAACACCGTGCATGAATTGTGTTTCATAGTGTATCTCCTTCTCCGTGTAGGGACTAATTATAAGACAAGTTGGCTCTGCGAAATCTCGTCCGGCGTACGTCATCCCTATGTCGCGAAGAAAAGCGTTTCGCAGGTGCAGCTTCTTGCCTCATCGATATGTGCGGAGGCGCGCTCCCGGAATTTTAGTTGGTTGTAGGAGGGCCAAAACCTCCCCATCCCTCTTTGACACTTTCGATATGGTAGAAAAAATTCATTCTTATGGGAGACCACGAGAGAGAGAGAAAAATTTGTTCTTGCGCCAGTGCCCACTGATGGAGGGTTGAAAAATTGTTTAATTTTTTCTGTGACGTTCCGTGGGATCTAAGTTTGATGAATGTATCAAATAAACCAATTCCTTGTCACAGCGTAAACGTTGAATTATATTTTTAAAAGACCAAAATTACAATAAAAAACAACTTTAACACCAGCTAAACACCAAAATAAATTTTATTTTTTATTTTGATTTCTCATTTTTACAAAACCATAACAGTTGTGATTTTTTTTTTTTTTTTTTTTTTTTTTTTTTTTAAATTGCAATCAAACAAGTACTTAGTTATTACTCTTTATACGGTATATGAAGTTGTAAATGGAAGATAAATTAAAAATGTAACCATAAAAAAATTCAATGAAAATTATTGCTGTAACTCCTTTTAACTTTTTTTTGCAAATATTACGATGATCATTAAATTTTCTCAAATTGAAACCAAAATTAATTTTGTCATTCATCTAAGGTACTCAAAATATTTCGGTCTCAACCAACAGAAAAATTTGAATATTGGTACCTCCAGTGAGCCTGAATAAAACACTGCTCGAGGGGTTCCAAGGAGTATAAATAATAAAAAAAAACGCCGCTGTGCGCGCAACCCGTTCGACCATATTTGAATACGCAGCCATACTTAATCACCGCTAAACGCCCGGCGCCCGACGCCAGCCACTGCAGCGGTGTACGCCGGCCATCGATCATTGTCAGAGGTGGAGAAGGAGGAAGGGGCTACAAAAAGCACGGCCCCGAGAGTACCGCTGCTTCCCACTGCAGGACCGGAAAAAAACAATTATAAATTATTTAATATGTCCCCGAAGCACTGCGCGAGGTAGCCGATTCTCGGACTCCACCCCTATAAGTATGGGTCCAGAAGGACGCCTTTTTTTTCTGCGCTCACTCTCTCTCTTTTGATCCACTGCAGGGCTTTATTTGTGGGTACCAATCGTGACTTTAAATATAGGTGTACCCTTTTTTTCAAAACGTAAGATTAGTTAAGAGTTTTTGAAAAAATCTTGTTAGGATCAAAGTTTGTTTATTATCCTTTACAAGAAACTATGAAATCTTTGGAAAGGACGTACAACATACAAGATCTAAAAATTTTTGAAAATTCTTACCTTGATAGACTTTAGATTTGAAGTTATTTCCATTTGCTCATCTAATAAACAAATAAAGGTAAATCTTACTCAAATTTATGTGTGACTTAGGGATATATTTTTATGTGTTGTTTTACATAGCTATTTATTTGAATCAATTATTATATTATGTATATATTACTCAATCTTAAATGAATAAAAATAAACTATAAGTAAACATATGTATTATTTACGATCCAATTTATAGATAATTAATAAATGTTACAATTGAAGCAACCATAAAAGTAAAAATAAATGCTGTCTTAATCTTAGGTGATGAATTATTATCGTACCATTGGTAGTTGCATAGATCTGAATTGCATATGTAACAGTGAGACATAAGTGGATCTTTCATTTTTAAAGTATTGCAGTTTTCCGTTTGATTTCTAGGTTTTATATAACATTCTCTCTTGAATCCCCCAAAGTGTTGCCGAGGGGACTATCTAAAATTTGAGTAAAGCAAAATTAATTTACTATCAAACAAAACAAATTAAAAGTACTATATTTTAAATCTCTCAAAATTGTAAAATGTGAAATTCCAACAATGAAAAAATTTCTGTTGTTGCTAAAAGAGTCGTATTGTGATGGTAATGATTTAAAAAATATCTAGTGATGTTTTTGTCTCATGTTATAAATTTTTAAAATTCATATAATATTCTTTTAATTTGGTAGTGTTATTATCACATTACTTACCAGTTTTCAAAGTTATACATTGATATGTAAAGTTCGAATTATAATCAAAGCTGCTGGGAAATTTAAAACCTTGAAAAAAAAAAAAAAAATTATTATCATAAGTACCTTTACACATTTTTACATTAGTTAATTATTATTATTAATTAAAATTTTCAGATACTTTTGTAAAAAATTTTGTTACTTGTCAAATTATATGAAGGCTTTACAAATGAATGATGCAGAGCAGGATCAGGACAACGCACAGCTTACATTCATTCTGTATTATTTGTCAGGCAGTGTCGACCATCATTCCTATAATTACACTGATAGCAGTATAAAGCAGTACCTGAACACTCAAGAATATCAAATCGATATTTTATAAAAATTTACAATCCCCAGCTATGCAATCAGTTGATGAACAAAAACTCCAAGTAGTATATTATTACTATTTAATTAAATTTCAGAAAAAAAAACATTTCAACTTACTGACGTTAATAAGACATAAGAAGAGTAAAATTCATGTCAAAGAGTTTCGAGACACATTACATTACACAGGCCATGATTATAACTGCTTTATCGTAGTAAACAACGTAGTTTTCAATTAAGTTTTCAAAAATAAATTAGAAAATGCTTAACACTTATACTTTTAATGACGATTTTATTGATATTTTATCAGTTTATGCAATTTTTAATTTTTGAACTACATTGTTCGTAAGATGGTACAGATAATGAAATTTTTTTTTTTCTTTCACCAATGTAATAAAAATATATTTTTAGTTAACAAGCATTTTACTTTTAACATCTTCCAAAACCTTCTAATAATGTAAAAATTTTAATGATTATAATACGTAATTCTGTTAACTTTTTTTTTTTGTGTAATGAGTCATTGAATTATTAAAATTCGGATTGACATTATTTTATTTAAGTTGCAATAAATTCAAGTTTCAGTTTTATTTTATATTTTTGTGAAAACAATGGTGAGCAATAGCAAAAAATTTGACATCACAAACTCAAGTAACAATCTCAGGCATTAAAAAAAATTATAATAAATGACCTTATCTTACGGGAAAGCATTGCATAAAACCCTAGTTCCGATTTATTTACAATAAACTAAATTAACAATTAAAGCAATAATCATAGTAAAAAATTCTGTTCTAATCTTCGTTGAAGAATTATCTGTATTACATAAGTCTGTATTGCACATGTTGCAGTAAGTAACTTTTGAATATTTTTTCCTAATAATTTCACAACTCAAAGTTTGATTTATAGATATTTTTAGACAACCTCTTGCAAATCCTCCAAATTCTTCTCCACTTTTATCATCTAAAATAAATGAAATTCATTTGTATTTCATTATATAAATAAAGGGGTTAGAGAGTAGGAGAATTGAATATGTAGAAGTAAAAAATAGCCAAAAAGGATGTGTACAGTTTACTTCAATAAAATTCTCAAGTAGATTTTTAAATGAACCTATGAAATTTTTTTACAAATCCTTGAAATCACATAAAAATGTTTTCCATTTTTATTAAGATTTTAGAATTTAATTTATAATTTCAAACTTAATTATTGATCAAAAATAAAATAAATTAGAAAAAATTTGAAATTCCTCTTGTAATTTTAAATTTTTATCATTAGTTTTGTGATTACCTATTGTTAAAAAATAAGGATATTCTTATGGAAATTTTATATACATACTACTTACCAGTCTTTAAAGTTAGACATTCGTACGTAGAATTATCTAGATATTGAACGAAACTGTTGGATGTAACCCCTAAAAAAAGTGAGCTTTTAACAACCTTTCACTATTTGTAACTCTGAGTTTAAAGTCAGTATAAGATTTATTTACCAGTTAAATTAAGTGGATTTTTTCTAAATAAATTTAGAGGCATTGGTTCAACACATTCAAACTCGTATTTCGGCTGTGTAACATTCATTATGCAGGCATCCCCATAATCTTTTAAATTGCACCGGTAACATTTTAAAGCAGAACCTAAAAAAATTAATAATAGGTATGAAGATGATTAGAAAAAAACGTCTTTACTAAACTGTTCGGTAACTACTAACAAAGTACAAAAAAATAAAGCTAAAATAAGTATGTAAACTAAAACGAAGTAGTAGTTTGTATACATCTTCGTGTTGGTTTTATGCAGTGTGCTCTCAAAGATAAACTTTATTTTTTATTATGATTTGTACTTCAAAATTTCATTTGATCAAAATTTAATTTAAAAAACATTATCTCAACTTACCTAAGTTACAGAAGAAAAACAAAGAAAAACTAACTAGGAAAGCAGGAGTTGTGCGAACCATGTTTTCAAATAATTTTATGCTAAATAGGTGATTTAAGGAAATGAATTAGAAAACACTTGATGTAAAGATTTTCTTTTATCATCTTATCGGTTTTTGTTCATATCTTATCAATGCGCATCACTGTAATAAAATTAGTGAGATTATCCAGGCACGCTAATGCCGGCTGAACTTTCAAAGACTATCGTGGACGAACTGTGGGTAGGTTCGTGAGACTACTCAATCTAGTGCTGATATAATTGTGCAAAGGTCATTTTAATATAATATAATTTTAAAAAATTTTTAAGATGACATTGTTTTCACAATTAATTTTTATTCCATTTACAGAGTTTCAATAGCAGTTTTGTTTACTTATAATTAGTAAAAATGAACATTAAAGCAATAATGACCGTAAAATATTCGGCTCTAATTTTAAACGATGAATTACTCGATAAATTACATAAATCTTCGTTGCATACGTTGCAGTAAGTAATATCCGGGAACATACTTTTAAAATAATTATAATTTAATGCTATATTTTTATTAGCCGTTACACATCCTCTTCCGAATCCACCAATTTCATTTCCAAGTTCACCACCTGAAAATTAATAAAAGAGGATTGTACTTATTTAATGACTTTTTTTTTCATAGTGACTTTACAATTATTCCAATGATATTTTCAAAATTTTAATTGTAAAACTTACCCGATTCTATAGTAGAACACACAGAGTATGTATCGCTATCCCTGGATGTGATGACTGGAAAAATTATTGTTTTTTTTAAATCTAATATTCATCAAAATATTTTTTATGAAGTTATACTAGTAAACTCAACTAAATGCACCTACTTCGGGATCAGAGAGTCGTAAAAGCTAAAATAATTGTCGAAGTTTTTTTTTTCATTCTTTTATAATAAAACAAAAATTGAACTACGACTCTATACTCTAATTTTAAATTTGTTTGTAAAGTTATTCAATTCAAAAATCTATTCACAAAATCTTTTATAAATTTATATTTAATTTATTGAAACAAAATATTTTCAACTACGCATTAAACAGAATTAAAAATAAAAACTCTTACTCGATGTTGTTGATATCATTATTATTTTTTGATTTTTTAAAGATGACATCTAATCTGATATTTTTTTAAAGATATCTAAAACTGATATTTGGTAAAGGAAATAGTGATAGATAGTTGGTTATTCTGATTACTTTGTTAAATACTGTAATAATTTTTTAAGGCAGCTTACTTTATTTGAAAATACTTAAAATAAATAAGAATACATGTTTTTACCTTTCATATCAAACAATGGTTTCGTTGACGCACTTAAACTTGATAGTGAATCACATTCAACCTCGAATTTATTTTGCTTAACATTATTTCTACACTCATCCCCATGGTCTTTTTGAGTACAGTTGTAACATTTCAGAGCCGAACCTAAGAGATGTAAAAATCATCAAATTAATCTGAGCAAATAACTGAACTACGTAGATTAATTCTAATTTCAAATAACTTTTGACTATGCATACATATAAAATCTCCCGTTTTTTACGTTATGCAAGTTATGATTATTTTTATAATTTTATTTCAAATTGATAAAAAATTTCAAGAAAAAAAAAATCCAGTTGGTTCAGGTCAACCACGTAATAACTTTTGTCGTTTTAAGAATGTAAAAATAGAACTGTTCATATCAAAAATTTTGAAAGAAAAAGGTTTTTCCTCATTCCGGCCGGGAAGCGCTTCTTCCCTGCACTACAGTCAGTAGCGCTTCCCGGCGCCGTCGTGCATAAAAATAGTATACTCAAGTACTTGGCAGATGAATGAGAAAGCCTCACACTACACCCTTGGCTTCTCTCGGACGATAATTCCATGTGATCTGAGACTTTTCCCATTTCAACTGCCTAGTTAAGTAATATACTAATTAGCTAACAAAATTCAGAACTTGCAATATTTGCGTAACTTATTTAAAAGTATTGCAATTTTTGCTTAATTTCTTTCTCTCTTTTTAGAAATTAAAAAAAAAATTGGAAAATAAGTGGTTATTCCCAACTAGTAGAATCTTTGGAAAAATGGGTGTTTCTGGCTCGTAGATTTTTTTTTTATCGATGTTCCTAACTGGACTAGTCCGGGAGACAGATAGTTGTGGGTCATCATTTGAAATAAAATATAATGAGCCATTCATCATTAAAAAAATATAATGATTCGACTTGGTAAATGTTTTAAAATTGTAAAAAATAACTTTTGACTCTATTTTGCCAAATATTAATTGGTTAAAATGGTAAAACAGATAATAATAATAAACTTACCAAGATTTATTGTGCAGCAGAAAAATAATAATGCTGTAATGAAATTCAGAAAACTAGAATTTTTGTGAGCCATAATTTTAGTTGGTTTAATGATCAACGATGTAGTTTCTAAAGTAGCTTTGAAACTGAACTAGAAACTATTTTATGCAATAAATTTGTTCTTTCTCTTATCAATTTAAGTTAATCATGAAATCATTCCACTTAAAAAATGCAATCAGTTTGTACTATCATTAAAAAATTGAATTTTTAATTTGAAAGGAGTTAAAGATCTTCAGTTATTATTGATTTTACACTATAAAAGAAAAATGAAAAAATAAATAAAGTAACCATGAGCAATTGAGGCACAGGCTAATGAATGCCTTTAATTTAGAAAATTGTGATATATAGAAGTACTTATAGAACGTGTGGTACCGTGGATGATAAAAAAAAAAAAATTATAATCTTCAAAAGCTGCATCTTCTTGGTCTTACTATAAATTATTTTTTTTAACCATTACACTTAATTTTAATAAATTTTAAAATTAATAGCAGCTACCATAGGCTGCATAAGTACTACAAAGTTTGATCTCTGTTGAGGAAAATGAAATATTAGTAAGTACACATAAATATAGGTAAAAGTTTTAAATAATCTTACAAAACTTCTGTCAACTTCTTGTTTAAAAATAAATTGCTCGGACATTCTACACTGATTTCATAAATATTGAACAATTAACTGTGTAGTAAACGATTCGCGAATTACACAAAGTCATTGGGTAAAATCCGTGAGAATAGTATTGTCAGTAAAAGATAAAAAAATTATGTAAAATTCATGTCAATTTTTTGCCTCGCTCAAGTTGGCTGAGTAAGTAATTAAAGTGACGTTCGAATAACAAACCACGCACGAATGGGCAAAAAAGCGCGGCTGCGTCGAGGTGTTTTCAGGGCAAGATCTTATAAAACCGCGCGCGAGAACGAGTTTGTCACCCGCGCTCGGTCGATCCTATAACGAGTTTAGAAAAATCAAGAGACGCCGGTAATTACAGCTCACTTTATCAAGAGCACTGGCTCTTCGTTAGGATGATATTTCGCAACTTGGGTGAATCATTACTAACGAAGGATACAATTTCGTGTTTTACATATACACATACACGTTTTTTTTTTTTTTTTTTTTTCTTTACACCGCTGGATTAGGTTTTTTGGTCAGTGACATACTTTTTTTTATTCGATACTTTACGACTTTTCGTGAGAAAAATACATGTTTTCCAAACGAGAAAACTCGAAATTAATTGATTATTATTTGTCGTGGCTTTTTTTTTCATTATGGAACTGCAACTATGATTGCCGAATATAGAACAGACAATTGCGCACTACGATCAATTTGATTCGTTTAATCAACTCCTGTTTTATAATTATCTGGTAAATTAAGTTTACCAAGTAAGGTATGTTTATAACAAACTTGAATGGTTAAATTTTTTTAATCACATTTAATTCATAGATAAAAATAGCCGTCCGCTCATTAATTTTTTACTCTCAAAGTCCTGCGGCCCATATTTGAATTCAAATGAACTTCGCGTTCGCCTAACAACTCAATTTTTTTACACCCCCATAGTAAGATATCGCTCAAGAGCATCAAGCTCCCGAGGATTACGCATCGGGGTCGATTAATAAGCAAACTCCCGCAGCAATCGTCACCTTGGTAAATCGTTTTTTATCTGCAATTCATCGATTCCACGCTTCGCGCGATAGCTCGAGGACGATCTCATCTGCAGCAGCGAAGGACGAAAAATGATTGTCGTCGTACTCTTGCTCGTCGTCGCGTCGGTGATTCTCGTCTGATATTTTCCGCCGTTTTATCCTCCATCTCTCGGCGCGTTTCTCACTTTATTCGTTGTACGGCTTAAACGAGCTCCGGAGACTACTACCGTGGGAAAGGAGATGAAAAAAAAAGGACCATTGAGCCTGCTCCTCCACCGATAGGGCGAATCTTCAGAGAGGAGGTGTCGTTGTTATACCCGAGAGCACGCCTTTGAAAGATGGACGGTTCGTTATCAATTGTGCGTGAGGGTTGCAAAAACGAACGACAACGTAATGTATCTGGCACATCCTAGCATTTGCTCCAGCAGTAGCTTTTTTCTATACAACCTTAGTCATATCATGCGCGCGTAATAAAATATGATAAAAGCAAAAATTGTCACCCCAATGTAACTAGAATAATTGGCGACAAAACAAAGCTTAAACACTTTCCAGAGTTTAAAATAATCAAAATTATGGATGTCCCAAATTAGATATCATCAGAAAAAGTCACTTGGAAGAATCGTCATTTCGAAACTCCAGTTTCATTTCCAGCATAATAAAATCCAATGGTTACAAACGGCCCAAGCCAAAACTATTTATAATCACAATCTAAAATTGCAAGATATCTCATAAGCCAATGCACCAACAAGATATTTTTTGTTATGCTATTTCATAGTTCCACTTTTATTTCCAGCATAATATGATTGCAGAGCTCCAAACAGTGCATATCAAAAGTATTAACAACACATTTTACTCATTTTCATCGTTAAACGTTACAAAATTGGGCTCAGGATTTCTCTCGAACTAATAAACTGAATTCATCAAGGTAAGCTGTTGGTAAACGTATAAATATTTATTTTTTTAGTTAGGTAGTAATGACAAAGTTATTGCCAGCATAACTGGATTAAACACACTAAATTTTTTGTCCTCCACCTTTGAGGTAATTTTGGGCAAAAACACCGGAACATATACAAGTCGTCTGGCTGCTTGAGCGACTTAGAAAGGGCCATTGAGCGTGCTAGTTTTTTGATGTGACTCTCTTATTCAAATTTGTATATAGTTTGTGGTCTTTCTCATTTTTAAAACCTTATGGATTTATGGAAAAATTCCCATTGTATTGGGCTTAAAGTGCTACACCTATTTTCTGTCAGTGTACACCCACAAGGACTTCTTTGAAATAAAAGGCAGTTCGGTTAGGCTCCGGTGTGCTCAGAAGTTATTTCTCAGGTTAAAATTAGATCCAATGACTTTGAAACGAATTGAGAATGAAATTCTTGCATTGAACGTTTAAGTTATGTATGTTTGAAAACTTATTTTTTTAATATCTACTACCTTTTTTCCTACCTTCCCTTTCTTTAAAAGGGCAGCTTTATTGAAATGAATTGTATATCGTTCTTGACATTTGTTAATAAAAAGCGATATTTCATATGAGCTTAGTCGATAAAATTCTAGTTTTTGTTTAAATCAAATTAGCTTTTACTTCTAAAAAATTTTTAAAGTACTGAATATTCAATATTTTGTACGAAAAATTACACCTACAATTAAATTTGAGCATAAAACCAAAGATACTGAAAAGTATAAAACAATGAAATAAAAATACTTCACTCATTACACCATAATTAAAAAAAAAATCGAAGAAAAATCGTCCAGTAAAATTTTCTCGCCGCGCAAGTTTAAAAACCCCAGAAGCAGCGCGGGGGACTTTAAAGTCGTAGAAGGGATAAGACCGGCGCTGCACAGGAGGCAGCTGAGAGAGAGAAGAGGGGGATCGATCCCGGGGAGAAAGGCTGGACCAATGCGAGAAGCTGCGGCGGGCGGCCGTATGCAAAGTGCGCGACCGCCTCCGCGGCGACGCGACTCTCTCATCGGTTATGCAAACTCTCTCGTGGCTCCGCCCACTACCTGCTACTTGTCCATGCACGACGCGTCTGACTCTATCTTTTTACAGCTAGAGGGAGGCGGAGGTGAGCTTTTCCAAAGAGCATCCCCTCGACCGTGGGAACGTCTGCACTGCTTTGAGTTATCCAAAATTTAGGTTTTGAGCTTTTTTTTTTAATCAATATTTAATCGTGTGTTTATTTTTGTATTTGATGAAAAATTTTAAATGATTATTTGTTGAACTGCTTGTACATGTGGAAAAAAAATTCTATTATAATTTTTTTTAAATTAATAAAAAAAATTTTGACATAGAAAACAAATTGATTTGTTGAACTTTACTTAGCAAACTATATAAGCTCATAAAAGCACGATTTTTAAGATTGTTTTCAAATTAAGATCGTACTAATAATCAAAATACTAAATATTATTTTTTTAAAAGAGTTTTAAAGACTTTTTTTTTACTTCCACAAAACAAAAATGTCAACGAGAAAAGCCGACAGTCATCAAATTTTTTTAAGTTAAAAGTGAAAAAATCGTCTGTTTCAATGGTACATTTCTAAGCAACAAACACTCAAAGTCAATTCCCACCGCCGGTAAAATGAATAAACCAAATCCTAACTGCAGACGCAAACCAGAAAACCAAAAGAGAGATGAGGATAAAAAAAACCTAAATTCCCATTTGTACGAATGCACTCAGCGCTTTACATCAAACGGCGAATGAAGGAGAAGAGGAGAAGGAGGAGAAGAAGAAGGTAAAGCGGGTATAAAAAAGCACCGCGACGGCAAAGTGCATTTAGGGAAACCAATGGCAAAAAACTCGCGTATAATCGCGACGCTGGCTTATCGCTCATGCATGTATACAGCGAGCGGCAATAGAGGCGCGCGGGTACGCTCAACTGTAGAGATTCTCGTAAAGGTAAAGAAGGACTGCTGGCTTGAAATTCATCATTAAACTCAGCGGTCGACGCTCTGTCTCCCGTTACGTGTATTGCTATATTATGAAAAAGAAAAACTTCAGCGAAAGACGCAGACTCTACATGTCTTATATCTTGCCGTGACTATGGCTTTATATGTATACACTACTAATTTTTCTTTTTTTTTTATATTCAAACTGAAAAAAACGACTACGCAAAAAATAAAAATTTAAGTATCTTATTTATAAAAAACATCGCATGACACAAAAAAGACCACTTGTCTTAGATTTACAAAGTAAAAACTGTAAAGTAATAAAACCGGCCTAGGCCGGCAGCTGCTGGGATTATAATGTGACAAAATATCCATCTTGGGTAAAATTATCGTACCAGGTAGAACGCCTGAAAGCGAAGTCACCTCCCTTTGGAAAAAAGCTTATCCATTAGCTGAGAACTAAATAATTCAAAAACTATTGATTGTAAATAATAACATGAGCGGGTTACTAAATCCATGAAAACTGTAACACCAAACTAAACCTGCGGCCGTATTTAAAAAAAATAAAATCATGGATCTTTTGAGCCACAAATATAAAAAGACTGACAACTACGTATCTAGCAGTGATTAATAAATCTCCAACTTCTAAAAGAATCGATTCATCACTCACGTTAGCCACGAAAAAGTAACACACGCAGGTTACTCGGCTAACTCACGTATCGAAACTTATCGAAATGAAAATAATATTTTTACCTCCGCAAACACTTAATAAAATAGCTCCATAGAGTACCACGTAAAAAAATGACACGATAAATAAATTCGGACTGGTATATACCATCTGTTTGTTACCATGAAAATAATTTTTTTTTTTAATAACATTTAGAGCTTGCGAAGGGTTAATTTTATCTCAGTACTGTGCTATTTTTTTGTGCGAGCAGTGTGATACCATTTTTTTAGTGGTTGGAAATTTCAAATCGTTGCTAGATTCATAGATATCAGTTGTTCCTTATTTGTGATTGGGAAGATTCACGTTTCATGAAGCCTCAATATTGATAAGATAAAAAAAAAATGATAAAAAATTTACTGCCTAAAACGCAGTGAAAAAAAACTCAGTATATACTGAGTTACGAGTTATATAACCATGGCTCGTGTGACGGTTTTTTTTAGCTATCCATTCTTGTTAGCTTTTTTTTTCCTTTGTACCTTTAATTTTTGCAAGTAAATTTATCATTATTCCCAAAATTAAATTAAAAAAATCATGTGACTGTTTAGAAATAATGAAATTTCAACAATATTTAGGGTTTTTATTTAGAATTAGGTAAGGTTAAAGTCCGAGGTGTTATAATCATAAATAAGATAAAGTTTATAAACTTACCATTTCTTACATGTGTATTGAATTATAATGAACAAAAAGTATCTAAATGAAAATTGCGCTCCATATATAAGTTGTTCAATTTAAAAAATAAAATAAAAAAAACTAAACTAAAAATTTCAGGTGATTGTCGAAGTTTGTGGATGAGATTAAAAACTCTAGAAAAGTATACGTTGCATAAATGCGACATTTGTAGCAATTTAAAAATTCAGGAAAAAGATTGATTGAAAACTCCTGTAAAAAAAATGTTTTTAGTTGATTGTCACATTTTGAATTTATTAAAATACTAATATACATTTATTTTTCTCAAATTAGCACCTAATAGAACGATCATAATTTGTCCACTGTATAAAGTTTATATATAAAATTTTATAAATTTTGTGTTCAGCTGCTGCATTAAAATGTTACACTTGTGACAGTCTGTCACAACCGGACTGTAAAAGCAATTATCATTACTTTTATCAGCCACTTTTTACGATACGTCGGCTTGCGACTGCGGATATGATCCTCAAGATCTAAATCATATTCTTTGACAATGTTCACTTAATCAAGAACATACAGGCTAGACTTATAATTGAAGCTCTCATCAAATGAAGGGTTTTCCCATCGTAAGATGTTAACTGTTTTTTATTTAAACTGAATGTTATTGTAATGAAATTAATCTACAGTTTCGTGAGTAAATGTAAAATAAAAGTTTAAAATATTTGAGATGGAACTTATATAGCCCTCAAGTAAGAGCCATTTATGTATATTCTTTTTTATTTGTGTATATATTTACTTTTTTTTTTTTTTTTTTAGCTAATGATCTATCGAGGTTTGATGTGAAACTTGATGATAAAAAAGAAAAAAAAAACATTTAAAATTATTTTGAAACAAAATTTTAGTCAATATTTAATAAAATCTGTACCAATGAAATAGTACGACCCCCTTAAATTGCAGAGTTAAAATTATATACTTTTTAAACTTTATTTAAAGAGCGATGCTTGATATTGGCTACACCAAAATAATAGAGCGAATTAGCTTAGAATATATGCGTGCAAAGGATCTGTAGGCTGCAAAGGAAATTTGAGGCTCTGGAACATTTACACAGCGCTTCCAATTTTTTGAAAATCTTCAAAAATGTATAAATGAAATGGTATGTTCATGGTTTTTTTCATTTTTTTGTTACGATAAAATCGGCTGTAAAGTTTCGTCAGTATCCAAGCTTCATAAAGGAAAAAAAAAAATAATTAAAAATGAGATTTAAAAGAATAAAACAGGAAAAGCTCAACAGTACAATAGGCGCCGTCGGTCGTCAGTCCTCGCAGCAGTAAACTCGGTCTTTGATGTCCCATGCACTGGGGGCCTTTCTGCGTTACGAAATTTCAGCGATATAAATAACACCGCGCTAGGAAAAACCGGTCGTAAAAAAGCCTCATAAGAAAGCTCCCTGCGCTCAGATAATACGTAATTACTTGCTCTCGCAGAGAGGAGGGGGATTTAACGCAGGTACACGCAATGAAGATGACGACCGGGCAAGCGAGGCGAGGGGTGGCGAGAAAATTTTTACCGACGAATACTTTGATATGTATAGATCGTAAAGCTAGAGCAGAGAAGCCGTCGCGAAACGAGTTTTTCCTCTGATAAAATCCGCCCTCACCTTTTTTACTCGCCCTCTGTGCGCCAGCGGCTTTTTTTCTCTCGGAGCGCGATCAACTTTTCCTTTGAATCCTGATACGGCGGGGGGGAGCTTGGTTTAGTTTTTCCTCTTTGTCGGGGTGACTTGGATCAAAGTTTCTCAAATTTTTGGATAGATAAGTTTTCTTATAAAAGTGAGCTTGCGTAATTAAAGTTTTATAAAAAAATATATGTTTTTCAAAAGCTGGAAAATTGAGGTATTGCAAAGTCATTTAGTGTGGACTACTTCGTACTACTTTTGTCTTGAACGATTCGAGCTTTTTTCAAAAAATAATTTAAAACACTATTAAAATTAAAAAAAAAAAATCATTCATGAGTCCGAATTTTATGACGATTCCGTCGCTGAAAAAACTTGTATCCCATGGATGACACCCGTCCTTGAAAACTCTCCAGTTCCCGAAAAAAAGTATTCAAATCAATCAACATAGCATAAATAACCCTGATTACGTATACACGTCCGCAATATTTTTTCAGAGCCGCTCGAAAAAAAAGTGCAGGATAAAAAAAAGCGATCCACGGCATTTTCCATAAGAATGCAGAAGCTTTTTTTGTCAGGCCTCATCTAGTCAAAGACAGATAGACGGACGGGAGAGAGAGCGAGAGAGATAGAGAAAGAGAGAGAACGAAAGAAAGGAGGAGGAGGACGGTGGCATTTTTGCAGAGGCTTGCTCGCGCGTGGGGGCGTCTTTTGATCTCGCCGACCGCATTCACGCACCGCACGGCAAAAAATTTGTCCCCGTATATAGCGGGGAGGACAGCGGGAGCTCCGGTATTATCTGCGTAGTTAACAGCGCGCGGCTCTGCATTTACAAGTGCTCTTTTGCAATGGATTCCCTTATACTAACTTTTTTCTTCTCTCGGGACATTTTTCGACTCGTGAGATTCAAAGATGTAATGTGTTGTAGATTAAAAGTTAAGGGGGATACTTTGAGATGTTTAGACCCTGGGTTGACTCGCGAGAGATATGCTGATCTCTTCTTTTTTTTCTTCTGGCCTCGAGTTGATGTTTATGGAGCACGCGGAGGTAAATCATAACAAGAATGAAAAAATACTCTTCCTCGGGTGGTCTATTTAAAATTCTAAACTTAAAAATGAAGTTTTTTTTTCTTCTTTACGCCAGCTTTATATTTTTAGCAGAGTTATCTTATCGATGTTTGAAAAAAATCTTCGAAAGCACACGGTATGATTCTACGCATGGCGTATCACCTGATAAAGATCATTGTATTTCTGATTCATTAGCCTGGACACGATAAACACACACAGCTCGGGACGAGTATTTTGATATAAAGTAAGATCAGCCATAGAGAAATGTTTATTTCGAAGGCGAAATAACGACGCTGGATCGATGCCAGCTAGTCGTAAATTTGGTCGTGCCGGAGCCGAGAAAAATGGCGCGAATACCTCCGTCCTTTATTCTTCATCCCTTCATCCTCCTATCGTCCCTTTTTCTTTAACCCCTCGACTTTTATTATTCCTCTTGCTTCTATTACTCTTTCTTATTCCTTGCTGCACTCGCACGCGACCACCTCCCTTTCTTCCCTCTCCTCCTCCTTCTTCTTCTCCTTCCAGACTTCACACTCCCGGGCTCCTGGAACATTAAATCCAATATCGCAAATCATAAAAGTAAGAACGTTGAAAATTTAATAAATTTTTCCCACCTTTTTTTATACCAACGTTGAGTTGAATATTATTTTCATCCTCATTTGAATCATCTTTGAAGAAAAATTATGTTGCGAATGAAAATTATTCAAGGAACTTTTTGAATGATAGGCTTATAACTTTGTCAAAACATATAGCTTTCTATAGTATAAGAACTAAAAAAGAAAGAAAGAATTAAAAAAAAAAAATTATTCTTAAATTCTTATTGCTATGGTACAAAGAAAATTTAATGATTTATCAAAGATTTAGCAACGGTATATTACAATTATATAAATCACTCTCCAAAAATAAAATTTTTTCACGATGACGAATTGACGATCTCCATCGATAGCCAAGCGATAAAACTCGGTCTGACTGCGTTGATAACGTGTTTTTTTCAACTACAGATAGTGACTAAGCTATGACCACAAGTATTTTCGTGACGAAATTTGCAGGTAAAACTTAGTAATTCTATACGTTCTATTATAATATTTTTTGCTACACCTTGATAGTATGATAACAGATTTTGAAATCGAGCTTTTTCGCGTGAGCCGCCATATTCAGTGAAAAGCTCATAGATCTACCTCGAAAATATCAAAGGGGAGGCATTCTCTGACTGGTTCCGCGTCGGGGGAAGGGGATGAGAAGAGAGAGAGGGTGAGCTTGAGGGGAGGAATAAAAAGCTCCCTCGGCGGGGGAGTGAGAGGGGCTGTTGCAGCCATATTGTAAAATATGGATCGCGGCTCTGGTGCGCCCCGCGAGCGCGGGTAGGCGTTTTTACAACGATGTACGCGCAGGCTCGCCGCCATTGGTCGATACCCGGCAGCGCGTAGGGCGATTTATTCGCGCGCGCGGGGGCTCATATATATGCAGATCGAACCAGCGCACCCTTCCTCGTCGGGCTTTTTTAGGTGGGGATGGAAATTTCTGGGCTGGAAGGGCTTTAAAAAGGGCTGGCTTATCGGCCACTGTCATGGCGCGAATGGCTGATGTCAGACAAAGATTTTATGAATTTATCATTGTAACATGATTATCTGGGTAGAATATAACATTCTCATGTATTAAACAATAAACTTGAAAGATTTGTTTGGTTAAAATATCTCTCAAAAGTTTAATGCAATGGTTTTTATTGATTTTTATTAAGATAATGATTCGTGAAGTTTATTCATTAGAGATGAAAACCTGCAAAAGCTGTAATACTTAGTTTGTTGGGTTAAATTTTGCTGTAAATAATATTGTATTTTGAAAAACATTTTTTTTTTTTTTCATTTTAAATTAATTTTTATAAAGCAGCTTATCTGACAGTTTTTTTTCTGAAGAAAAAACTCTTTATCATGATTTTGTAGATTGTATGTATAACTTTGATATAAAAATTAAAAACTATAAAGCAATAAATTTTCTAATTAAAAAATTAGAACTGAAAATTTATTTAGATTTATAAAAGTAGAAAATAGTATATTACAGTATATTATCTAGGGAGCTTATAAAAAAATCTATCTTCAAATTTTATTCGTACAAATTTTCAAAAAATTTTATTAAAAAGTACACTTGTGTCCATTAATGATTAAATAAATAAATAAAAATTAAAAAAAAAATTCTATTGTCATTGACAACTCACTGCTTTGAGTGGTCTTTTTTTATATCATCAAAAAAAGAGGTTTTATTTAATGAAATATTTTCGAATTTGAAGACAAATTATAGCCCATTTAGTAGAATCTTGAATTTCTATGAATTTTCAAAATCAGTATTAAAAAAAACGATCGTATTTTTTGTTTTATAAAAATTAAACTTTTCAGAATTGCCTCATTAAAAAAATTTAATTCTCTCTGCTATCAATTTTCATTAATATCTCATGTTTCTGAAGTCAAAGACGATTATCAAAAAATAAAAATACTTTCGTCGTTGACTAGAGATCAAAATCATGGAATAAAGTTTGAAAAAGTTTGACGCATAAGTCGCTGGAAAGAAGAGGCGGGGAAAAACTGAGTGTAATGACGGTAAAGAGAAATAAAGAAGGGAGCAGAAGAAGGAGGAAGGCGAGATGATATTTCGTAGTGCAGTTTTCTCGCGTGAAAGACAATAGGGATGGCAAACAAAGAGAGCTGCTCTGAGCTCGAATCCTCCTCTCTTGCATTATCGTCCGCACTCGCTCGCGCTCATAATAAAACGAGTCTTCGAATATAAAAGTAATGACATTGAGTTTGCTCGAGTAAAGCTGTACATTTGAGAAAATTGAGTTGCAGAAATCTTAATTGAAACTCGCTGTTGAAGTAAAAGTTTAACTTGGTTATTATTTAATTTGTTTTTGCACTAATTTTTACTAAACTTTAAAATAAATTTTTGGTGATTATTTTTCACTGCTGAAGCAGGTGTTCATCGCGTCTATAAGGAATACAAATTACAAACGAAAAAGGTTTCTGATGAAAACGTTATTAAAGCTCTTTTACTATATAAAAAAATTATAATAAATCACCAAACTTTGAAACCACGTATTAGCACTGTTTATAATAGCTTTTTTTAATTCCAGACTGATCACTTGGATTTTTTTGAGTAATTTGAAGTTTAAAACTTCATAAAACATCATGCCAAGAGCCGTCTAGATAAAGTCACTTTCCTTTTTTTAAATATAAGTAAAAGGATTGCAAGGATAAATACAACAAATTAAAGATCAGTGAATAGAAAAGTTTTTATTACGTTTAATACTTGTTTTTTTTTCTCACGGTTTTTACAAAACCTTGTTAAATACAATAATGATTAATATAATACAGGACAAAAAAATTGCTAGCAAAGCCAAAGTTATAATTAAAGAGTCCTTGTTCATTCGTGATGATGAATCACGAGTGAATGAATTACATAAATTACCAGAGCATGAGCGACAATCTTTAACAGCTGGAAGGATTTCAAGACCTGTACAATTTACTATCGTACCATCGTACAAAGGATTACATCCCCTTGAAAATACTTTAATATGTATTCCATTGATCACTCCATCTGAAATTCATAAAAAATGTTTGTAAGTTAACCGAGGATAAAGTCGGGACAACCAATCTAAATTCTGAATATTACAGATCGTGTAAGTCATATTGTGTGAGTGTTTTGAATTACTCCGTTGATGTAGGCTGAATTACTAACGTAGTATGAGTAATGGAAAATGTTTTTTATCAGTACATATGTAATATATTAATTTTAATTATCGCAAAAATACAGTCAAACGTTGAAAAAATAATAAAAGCAACGAAAGTTTCCTTCATTCTTCTGTAATTTGAATAACATTTCAAAAAAAGATTTCTTATATCTTAGAATAAACCAGATTGCCGGCAACTCACGGAAATGTGGGCAAAACCATCCTTAAAGTTTTGTTTAATTTAGGTACACTGTGGTAACTTTTGTAATAATTAGGATTTTTAATTACTTAAAATCTTTTAAAAATTTATTCCAGTTGTATTCAAAGATTTCAGATTTTGACTCGATTTAAAATTATAAATATATATTCAATCTTTAGTACTTATTTTTTTATATTGTTGTTTTACTACTTACCAAATTTACCACTGAAGCATCCAAGATAATCTCGATTATTTTTAACATCAGTTTTAAATTCAAGTCCTTTAAAAAAATGCGTTTAAGTATAAATAATTTGTAAAATATTTATAGACCAAATTCATCGCTAATTTTTTAAAATTTGCAGTTGGGGTCTTTCAGATTTCTAGGAATAAAAACCAAAATTAAATTTCTGCAACTGCCACAAACTTTTAGCGAAAACCATACTTATGGAAAAGATTGTTTTTGAGTTCCTCAACCACAAAAAAATGTTTGCTCTTTAAATTGAAAAATTTTTGCTTAACATGACTTTTTTTATCGAGATGCTATGGCTAAGTAAATCTCTAAATAAAGTACTTATTTTCAAAAAAGCTATACATGTTACTTTACTTTTATTCTCATGCTTATAAACTAACAATAAATTTTTTTTTTTACCTGTCAAATTTTTTAGAAGATTGCCAAATGGATTTTCCAATAAATTTCCACTACCACATACATGTTCAAATTTTTCTTGTTTAGAGTTAAACTCACATTCTGAATCGTAGACTTGATCACACTCGTAACATTTCAATGCAGAAGCTAGACCAACAAATTTATGTAAATCATTACGCAATAGCTTGAAATATTATGTATAAGAGGAACATCAACAATAGAAGGGAAAATTTTTACTCAATTGTATACTATAAATTAATATTTTTAAAAACTATATTTGTTTACAGTTATTTTACCAGAGCAGAAAAAAAATAAAACTAACGTGGCCAGATAAAAAAAATTAAAAGTTACACCAGACATGTTTTTAGGTACTAGTCTACTAAGTAAGATGATTTTAAACTGAAGTTAAGAAATGAAATGAAAATTAATTGTAGTACGTATTTTGTCTTCTTTTTTATCAATTTTCATTGATAACTTATCATTTTCAGAAATTTCCCACAGGTTTTAGTTTCGGAAAGTCGTAGATGTTAACACAATTGTAAAGATAGAAGTTTATTGTAGAGATAAACTTTTATCTTTACAATTTACCTAAAGATTTATCTGAAAAAACTTCGATTCGGTCTCTATTTCCTGCTGCTTTTCATTTTGGCTTAAGACTAGGTAGGTGGTTTTTATTCTCAAATGAATAAGTTTATAAGATTGAGCTCGTTATTATTGCTAGTAAGTTGCAATTGCACTCAAAGTATGTTGTTTTAATCGATCCATCACAAAAATACAAATTATAGACTTTCAAAGTTTCAAAGCGTATGAAACACGTTTGAAACGAATCATTCAATCTACTCTTACTGAAAAAAAATTAATTCACATTTTCTCTACTATCACGAGCTGGCGTAGTTGATAATTTCCAGAATGTTACTTATGAAACCATACATCTTATAAAATCAAAAAAGCGAAAAAATCAATTTTAAATGATTATCCTAGTCAATCTCTTCGATATATGTTTAATTTATCCAATAAAATCTAAAATATTAAGCCATCAGCTGATTACTTGTTAAATTTCAGTAATTTAATTCTACGTACAGTCTCTTTGCTTTTACGCTTGATTCAGGCTATCATAAGATTGATGATTGATTTGGATTATTCAAAATTTTTCACTGCCAAATCTTGATATTTTAAAGCATTGTAAAAAGATTACGAGATACTGTGTAGTTAAAATATCAAGTACAATTGGCATTGAATAAAAAGCTCTCTCACTTGCTATTTTCACACATTTACAATAGCTTACTCATAAAGTCTCATTTAAATCTCAATCGACAGTAGCTGATTGATAAAAGAGAATTCCTAGATTAATTTAGTATCCAGGATATTAATATTATCTCACGTACCTCATTTAGCACCTCTGAAATTGAAGCAGTCTCAAAAAGCGAAGGATAAAACCGATTTGACGATGATAAATAGATCCCGGGTAATATCGCAAAGTGAAACTTTTAACTCACCAGCACCGCGCCGTCGCGTTACGCGAGGATAAATTGTACTGGAGGGATGAAGGAGGATGAAAAAAAAGGACGCGCAAACGCGTTCCAGGCGCGTGCCCTGCAAATCTTCCAGGTACGGCTTCGCGCCGCGTTTGAGTACTTTATCGCATGGAAAAATTAATCGCTTGTGATGGAATCCGAGATGAAATTTTTCTATAAGTTGCCCAGACTGAAACTACGTATTTTTCCAGTTAATCCCTTTAATAAGAAACAAATTGGTCATTGTTGATGTTTCTACCGTTATCGGTGCTCACGAACCGAGAAGAATGACGATTGAATTTTCACCAACGATAGACTTTTCTAAAAATTCCAGCTGAACCGTATCGGAACTACTACTCTGTTACGTATTCTCGAACGTAGTGAAGAAAAAATTTGATTGATTTCCAACTGAAAAATGGTCATATGATTGAGATTTATTCAATCCTCACGCAACTCGTTGCGTGGCGTTTTGTTAATAAAAACATAATAAATCGCTTTGTCTTTCGAGAACGCGCAAGTAGAAATAGTCGAGCATGGTCAGACTACAAAGCGCAACCTTCCCATAAATTTGAATCGATACGAACTATCGTAAAAAAGAAAAAATTCCAGGCTAAGAAATAAAATAAAAAAAAAAAGTGAAGAAGTTATTCCAGAAATCATAAGCGCACAGCTTTTTTTTCCTCTCTCAATTAATTACCAAGAAACGACAATAAAATCCATCAAGCATTAGCGCTGCTTCCAGCTAAAGAAAAGCCAGGCAGCCTCGAAATGCCTCAAATTATTCGAAACTCAAAGAGCGAAAAATAACGATCATACGTTTCAAACGAGAGACAATAAACATCAAACGCTCGCTGGGCAAAAAAAAAAAGCGCCGCGGTTTGCACGCACGCTGCTTATCCGCGGTAAGCAGGTCGCAATTAAAATGAGCGACGCGAGTCGCTCGTTACGAAATCGCGTTTTCCGCGGCCTCTCGCTCGGGATGCTACGGCTCCGATGATTTCCCTCCGCGTTTTTTTTTTTTGCCCGCACGCGATTATTCATTGAACGATCGTGTAGCGTTTGCTATGCCTAATAACGCTATGATATTCCGAGGACTGTTCTGAAATTCATCGGTTTTGCAACTTGTCTTGTTTGATGAAACCATTCGTTTTAATGACTGGATCTAATTGGTTGACTCGTGTGTTTGTTGGTAAATTTGGATTAATGGCTGGTTTCAATTTGAAATTTCTTTTTTTTTTCATAAACATTAAACAACAAAAAGTTTATTTTTAATATAAACACGAGTTTTTATAAACAATTCATAATTCATGATTTTTATTGGAAATGTTTGTCATAATTTAACTTTAAAATTGATTTTTTTCTATTCGAACAATAATTTTTCACAGTATAAATAACTTATGCAACCTCATAAATAAAAGATTACATTTAACTTATGAAACGTTTACCTAAACAAGCATGAATCAACCATTTCAATCTTGGCAGTCACAAAAAAAAACTCTCGACCCGCAAGTAAAATAACAATCAAAATCAGCAATAACCAAACGAGCGCGGCGGTTGTCAGTCTCCCACAATAAAATTCAATTTAAAGCACCGATTTAAGAATCATTGGCAGCCATTATCCGGTGCGTAAGCACCTCCTCTCTATCTACTTAGAAACAGATATCAATCCGAATCCAGGCTGCGTTCCCCTCATAAATTTAACATTTACCGAGTGAAATATAATAACGCCGGGGTTTTAATGATCCGGGCCCCGGATAATTTCGACAGGTAGCCGCGGCCGAGTATACATTTGAGACGCGGCGGCGGCGGCCATTTACGGTGATTTCTACCATTAGAGCGGCGGAATAATCAAGGTGAGTTTTTCCCTCCTCACCCCCCTCCCCCTCCTCAGCTCCAATTCTCACGGTGTCCCTTATGGCCGCCCCCTCCTAAGCGTGATTGACGTCGCCGCGCGGGGGAAAAACGAGTTTCGATGAATGTTTTAGATCCGCTGGTGCTGGTGCAAGGAAAAAAAGGCGCTCGTTATGCCGACCCAGAGCGCGCAAGCGCTAAATGAGAATTCGTAATAACAATTAAGCGCAATTAAACGGGGATGGCGAAACGTCATCTAAATCAATCCTAGAGCGAATTTTATGCCCATGGGCATCTCTTACCAGCAGCGCGAGAGAAGATGGATGCTGAGCGATGACCTTTTTTTTCTATCTTCGGGCTTCGAATCGCTCGAGTCGTTTTATTTCACGGACTTATATCCTTCTTTTTTTTTTCTAGCTGGTTATGGGAGCTAAATTAATAAGGCTGAGGCTTTTACTATGAGTTGCTTGTTATGGATAACCTTTTTTTTATTGTGCACCTGATTGTTAACGCAGTATGACTGTTCTATGAGTAATAATTTTTAATGAAACGTTGACGATTAAAAAATAAATTGTTTTGTTAAGCTCACAATGTATTTCAAGCAATCAAATCCACACAAAAAATTCTCTATTGATCAGTTGCTAAAACTAATTCAAATTCAAACCGTCCAGCGATTTCCTCCCATCACAAAACGTCGTATCAATTACGAGGAAGCAGGTTAGCATATAATAAAGTAATCATTACTAGTAATGGACGTCAACGCGGAAATCCTCGGTGATAGGTACTAAGCTCGTCAACGTCATCGTCAGATCCAGGGATGCCAGCAGCATATTCAACAGCGGCCATCAAAGGACGAACCGGCATCCTCCCCCTCGCCCTGCCCACCTACGTAGCTCCGATCGTCACGCACCGTCCAGGATGTGACGCGAACTTTTATATCGGTAAGAATTTGCGGCGCTGATAGTTTTTTTTTTTTTTAATTCTACGAATATTCGTGATGCGTGCGCTCTCGATTACATGTAGCGACACGACATAAGGAAATTGAGTGCAATTGGCATAAATAGAACGCTGCCGGCAAGGTCGAAGAGCATTCTATCATCTCGGCTTGATGATTGAAAAGATATGGAAAATTCGAAAGGTTTTGAGCTTGGGAAAAAATATTACAGTGGCTAAATCTTTAATTTAGTAAAAAAATTCATGTTCCGATAATAAATAAAAATGACAAAGAAATTGGTTTCAATTCAAAAATTGAAAGCTTGCAAGATTTTTTCAAAGATATACGAGCAAATGTAAGCAGACTACACGTAGTTTCATGTTTTTGAAAAAGCCGCGAAAAAAAGTTCGCGAGGTTAAACTTAAAGTACTCAATAATGATAATGTCTGTATGACACGTACTATATAAGGACAAGAACTTAACAACTTCTAGGCTCAATAATTCAAATTATGAAATCTTGTTAAAAAATTTGCAAGCTCAATATTAAAATATGTAAAAAAGTTGATAATTAATAAATGTAAAATTCAGTGATCAAAAATATACTAACCGAATAATTCATAGTCAGCACGCGCACCGAGCGGA
Source organism: Encarsia formosa (assembly GCA_038277355.1). Taxonomy (NCBI): domain Eukaryota; kingdom Metazoa; phylum Arthropoda; class Insecta; order Hymenoptera; family Aphelinidae; genus Encarsia; species Encarsia formosa. Next base: position 11,124,300 of record CM076188.1, read on the forward strand.
TCAATTACACGTTATAGGCGGTACTGGTGGGCGCGGCATTCAACGAAAGCTCTTCGGTACGTACGAAGATATCATAAAGTGCTTTGTACAAGCCGTTTTACAGTAGTAGTACAGTACGTGGACGTGTATCGAAACCAAGCGCATAAATAGTGCAATTAAGTCTATATAACGCAATGCAATTAGAGCCGGTCTGCTCTTCTTCTCGAGCCACTTCAAAATTAATGTACTTCTCGGACCATGTAAGGGCTCTCCTTCTGGGTAACTTTCCATCTCGCTCGGATCATGAGTTTGGTAATGTTCTCACGTAAGCACTTGATTTAAAATTTTTCACCTGCCTTTTACATCCGTTGACTTGGCAATATTTTTAAAAATAACTCTTCTAAAAATTAAAAAAGAATTTTAACTCATATTTTAAATTAACTAGTCTCTCTGAGCGCGCGCAATTGTATTACATTATCTAAAACAAATTTTGTCGAAGCCTCATCTAAATTAACCTACAATAAGTTATATATATATATATATATACCCTTTACCTTTGCCGCTATGTTCATTCAGAGTTCATTTAAACTTTCGTGGTTATAAATTCATTGGTTTTGTTTATATATTAATAATTATTATTTTCATGATTTTAATCGGGTAATTTCGAACACTTGATTAAATAATTATTTTTTATCAAATCTATTCTCTAAATGTTTTAATTAAATTGTAATATAAAAATTAATTAAAAAATAAAAGTTCAAATTTTAAATTTTGTTCTTCAACCAATCACATCACGAATAAAACGCTGACATCCTTTTTGGGTTCTCTCTTTTATCTTGCGATCTTGCGATCTTGCGACTAGGAGCTAGAATCTTTAAACTTTAAATCTTAAACTCTTACTATTGTACAAGTTCTCGACACAAAATTTGTTAGCGGAAGTAAAAATTTATTTTTTATAATGACAAAATTAACATTTTTTCCGGATTTATACAATCAATTATTTTACTAAAAGTATTTTTATATAGTTTAGAAAAGAAAAATTTCAGAAGATCTTAATCCAATACCCATTTATAGCTGAATAAATAGCTAACTTTATAACAAAGCTCCGATAGATATTGTAATTAAACTTAGTTACCATGGTCGAAAATTTAATAAAAAAAAAAAAAAAAAAACATATCGATCGTAAAAAAGTTCCAAGCTCGAGTTTACGTGACATTCATAAACAATGCCCCCCTTAACTCGTATCAAGCGTAGCGCAATTCGAAAACTTTTAACTAAGAAAAAGCGAGGAAAGAATAAAACTCCCTCCACCGCACTCGCAATCAAGAACTAACGAAGTATAATCTTGACCAAACATTAATACAAAATATCCCCCGCCGCTTTATTCTCCAAAAAGCGAATAGCAAACAGCCCTAAAGACTCGCAAGTTTATTTGCCCTAAAGCTCATCTCTCGCAGGTGAGTAATAGCAGATTGCCTCCGACTCCTCCCTCCCCGCGCAGCAAAGTTGATATAAGGCCTTCGCAAATTCAATTAAAAGTTGAGCTTATCATCGTCGCTTCGTAGGGTGGGAGTCTCCGATGAGTCCCCCGAGTGTCTCGAAAAAAAAAGAAAGAAAGAAAGAAAAGGAAAAGGAAAACCAGGCCAAAAGAAGTGTAAGTGACAGTCGAGGATAAAACGAAGGCACGTTATACTAATGGGCTGCTCCTTGCTGATTCCGCTCGGCTAGCGTCTTGATTAAGCTCGCGCGGCCGGCCGGCGACGCCCCGGGAAAATATAATGACTCGCCCCGCGAACCTATACATATATATATACCTGTACTAAGCTACGATCGTGCTCTCTCACACGTATTCGCGGATAAGGTCCGCGTGATCACGTAGCGGGCAGACTCGCTCCGTGATTTTTCTCGCATTCAGCGTCGAAACTTAATTGTCAATAGACCGGAAAAATTATTGTCTCGGACCGATGCGGGCAGAGTTTTATCAGAGGGCTGTTTTTGATTTATCCCAGGGTTGCATTATGGATTTATCATCGTTTATTGGATTTTTATCTGTTCATCTGATTTTTGGAAAATATCCTTTTTTTGGAAAGACTCATGTGAATCATTCTATTCTGATTAATCGACAGTTCCATTAAAATATAAGTAAAAAGACTTGATAATCTGAATTCAATCTTTTTCAATGCTGAACTAATTAGATAATGACAAAGTCCATCCACAAAACTTAATATTTGTCTATTTATTATTACCAAATGATGATTTTGATTTTGATTTTATCACAAACTCCATATATTTCAAGTTATTAGAAAGACCAAGAAAAATAACTTGTACGTTGTAGTAAGACTTAATAATAAAAAAGATTAACTTTTATTTTACAAGGATGTGAGTTATCAGCTTAACAAAGTCATTAACACATTCGTCAAAAAGGTCTTATACTATTCTCTCTCACTTTATGGGTACAAGGCCATTAGTGTATCGAGAAAAAGTGCAGCGGCTCACAATAGATTTCGTCGGGTAGAGGAAGGAGAGGAGGAAGGTTGTATCGAGTAGATTTTCCCGAATTGGTCGTACAGACCAGGCCAATTTCGGAATCTTTTACGAGCTGGAGCCAGTCCGTGATTAAAGGGAATAAATTTCTCGGGACCAATAATTGTATTGGTTCTTTCGGGTAACTAATGATCGAAAAGTCGTTAGCGCCACGTCCTATTCGAAAGACTTGTGTTTTACTCGGGTTTAGCCCACCTACATTGTATACTATCACCCAGTACCGTTGAGACTAGCTAAATTAAAGTCTATCTTCAATGTCTGGATTCGTAATTCAGCTCTATAAATATTGATCAATTGTTAAGATCAGATTATTTCAAATTATTTCTAATTATTATGTTTAGTTTGCCTAATATGAATCATAAAACATTTTCATAAAAAAACTTAAGGAAAAAATATATTTAATATTAAATGACAGTTGTAAGTTTTTTTTTTTAAAGTAATATAACAATAAGTAATATAATGATAGATGCAATGGGCAAACAAAATTATTTACATATATTGTTTCATCCTAAACATAAAAATTTTACGTATGAGCCTTATAAATATAAAAACTACCTGGCTTTAGTTTTTTTCATAAAAATATAAAAGAACAATTTTGTACTAAAAAAATTTGGGAGCGGTCAGTGATCTTGGGAGTTTTTGCAAAAAGTTTATTAGAAATACATGCAAAAGTTTTTTACGCCATGGCGTAGAACAGGCGCATTCCTGCAAAAATAAATCTCGAAATAAATGGTGCTTCTATCCTATGATGAACCTTTAAAAAAATATTCATTTCAAACACAGTATAAACTGTAATCTCTATAAAAACTTAAGAAATTTTTTAAAGCCGCAAGCTAAAAAAAATTTAAATTTAGCCCCTCAACTCTCTTAAAACGATTAGCGCTAAAATATATTTGAGATGTGTTTCCCAAAAAATCAATTTAAAAAAAAAAAAAAAATGTTTTCACTACAATGACCTCTTAATAGAAAATAATGAAAAGTCAAAAGGGTTAAGCGTGAGTAAGTGGATTCTCAGGTGTATACGAGTACGATAAAGTCCGCTCGCAAGTAGCTCCCGCACCTCATCATTCACGAGTCGCGGGTCTTTGTTCGAGGTATATTGGAAAGTAGCTTATTCTCAGCAGCCCCGCGATACTTTAAAAACGTGCGACATAACTCCGGCCCGAGGCGCGAACTCCCCCGAGGCGATAAATAAGGAGCGCTGCAGTGCAGGCACCTTTTATATATGCACAGGGCCCGCCAGCGGACGTTTAGAGCAGCTCCTTTCAGCCCAGCAGGAAGTCTAGGCAGGCTCAACCCTTTGTGAAACATGAAATACGCGTGTTCGAGTTTTTACATGTACGGTTCGCGGGGTCGAGCGGGAAATATGACTGAATATTAATATCATATCGCGCGCACTTGCTTTACTGTTATGCTCGAGAGCTGCAAACCGAGAGCTGTCGTGTTTCATGCCAAGGAGGAGCAACCTTTTTTTTTTCTTTCCCGAAGAGTGGGAGGATCGTGCTTTTTATAGGTTCGAGATGCTCGATATTATAGCTTTGGATTGTTTACAATGTGTATTGTCTTTTTTTTTTTTTTTTTTTTTTTTTTTTTTTTTTTTTCTCTCCCAGGTGCCGTTGAATTTGTGGAAAATCATATGTTTTTCATTGATTTATTCGCATTACTCATGCAATAATTTATTTTTGTAGATATAATCCATTACAAAAACGTAAAGTGTAACTACTAATTGCAAAATACATTTAAGTTTTAAAACTGAACAAAACTAAGTGAAAGTTATACCCGTAACTATATTTGGTAGGTATACCTATGTAAATATAATTAATACCAAAAATTTTTATGATAAAAATAATCGGTATTAGTTTTAGCAATAAAATAGGTAAAGAAAAAAAAAAAAAAACAGTCAATTTTCTAAGCTTATTCTCTCTTTTTTATTTATTTTTTTGTATCCTTGGTAGAAATAAGAACAAAAGTGAGGCTTTTAATGGCTCGTTTCTATGATATGTCCAGAAACCAACAATTATTAAATGCTTAAATATCTCGCTTTAACCAGGATTTTTATTAATTTAAAAAAATATAATTTTTTTTAATTTTTATTTGAAGTATTTATTAAACTATGAAACTTATACTTACCGATTATTCTAATTTCTATTTAAAAAAAATTTTTAAATTAGTAGTAACAGAAATTGAAAAATGTTTATCCAAATTTTCATTCTTAAATATTATATTGTTTTTCATTAAAATTTTATAACTATAATAAAAAAAAAAAAAAAAAATTATGATTATTTCAACAATATTTCATAGTCGGAATCAGCCAAGATGTTTCAAGATGCAAATAGTAAATTAAAAAAAAAAATTGAAAATATAATCATTTTTTCAGCATCCATTTATTGGATGATTAGATTAGGGGATACAACCAATATTACGTGCATAAAATGCGAATTATATTTTTTTCAATAAAATATGAAATTTACAACACCAGCAAACATTCAAAGTTTGAAAAAGAATGTTATTAAAATTCCTTTAGATTCCCGAACAATAACACTGGAACACATAAATACGAAAACACTTCAAAAAGTAACGAAAAAATATCACCCACTGCTCACAGCTCTTGCAAATTTAACGCCAATAAATAAACCCGAAAAATTCGTTTTGCACAATTCGAAAAAGAGGCCCTCTCCGGCATACCTAATAACCCCCTCTCGCAGGGTGAAGAAAGAAAGGGAGAAAAAATCGTCAATCAGTCAATAGGCAGCCAATAAGGCAGTGAGACTCCAGAACAATGAGAGGAGCCGCGTAAAAAATTCGTCGATCCTGGTCGATATGCAATAATAATAAAGTCCTTAAATTATGATGTTTCGAGGTAGCTCGCGAGAACTCGGCTGCCGTGCACGGTTTATCATCATCTTCTTCATCTTCGCTTCTCTCTCACCTTTTTTTTTATTTTTTTTTTTATTTTTTTTTTTAGCTTGAAAACTGAGAAGGGAGCGCGTGCGCGTGTGAAATAAGCTCGCGCGAACGAAATATATTGCATAAGCGGAGAAGATGTAGGTGGAAAGGTAGACTGCCCCTGCTGCCGCTCCTGCACCTGGTACATATCGGCTAGGTTAAACATCAAATTTTTTCTGTGAGTTGTAATAATATTTATTTATATCAAGTATTTGATAGCATTTTTAGTAATAAAAAGAAAAAATTACTGACAAAATTTTTACTAATCAGTTATTGTTCTAGGTCTCTAAAAAAAACCTTAGATTCAAGTGATTTTTTTTTTTTTCAAAGCAATTGCTTTTTAGTATCAGTAGCAAATGCCTGATTTATTTCAAAAGGTGGTGACTATGGATCGAACTAACGAAGTCTGAGTTGCCCGTTCGATGTATTGCGGCTTAAGCAACTCTGTAAATATCAACTCGATTAGAATATTTTTAATTCAAATCATTCGAAAGCTCAGTCATTGGCTCAGATTTCAATAACAATAATTTATTGTCTATAATTTGCAAAAATTTATTTGCGTGTAAAGCTTTGAACGGTTGTTAGGCTGTTTAAAGTACGATGAAAAGTATCATCAAAATACATCATTGTAAAAAAAATTATATGAATACTTTTTTTATACATAATATTATGAATTCGAATTTAGAAGTTTGGGAATGTCGCGCGCGTTGCTTTGGTATATATGTTTTTTTTATTGTTATTGATGTTGCTCAGTGTGTTTGAAGGGAATTTTTTTTGTTTATTTTTCGAGATTAAAACTTCAGTATTTTGAGTTTCTTTTATAAAAAAATATAATAAAAAATAATAAACTATTTTTTAAACTATTTTTGAAATAAGAAGTATTTCATCTACACTTTTTATTTTTTTTTAAATACGAAAGATATCATCACTTAACTTCAATTTTATTACTTATTAAACTAAATTTTATTAATTTTTTTACAATCTTGTCTGCTCATATCATCTCAATTTTGAATAAAAAAAACTTCATTCATACAGAGTATTTTTTCCATTACCATACGGGTCTGTCCGTATGTGACGGGTGTTACATCGTACACAGTTTTTCAAATATTTATGAACATAGAATACTAAAAAAAAAAAAAAAAATGATACTAAAGGGAAGTACTTTTTTTTTAGAAAATTTTCATGTCATTCAAAAATTTTTCACATCTTTCATTTTTCTAAAAATTTAATGCGAAGTCCGTTCCGGGCGTTACTGAAAACAGAAGTGGTTCTGATGTTACCGGTAAGAATACAAGAACTCAGCGAATTATGAAATGATGCAGTTCTGAAAAAAATTCATGTTAAAGTTAAGTCTTGAAACTTTTACGCTCATATAAAAGTTTTTGTATTTTTCATTTTTTTTACTTAATAAAAATTTATCTTTATGTTCCGGGTGTTACACGAATTTGTTCCGGGTGTTACGCGTACGAATAAATTTCTTGTAGAACACTGAAAAAATGATTTCTGATACATATTTGATACTATTAAATTAAAAATCATCTATTGAAAAACTCTGAAGCAGTTTATTTAAGAAAAAATATTTTTTGAAGATTTTACATTTTTAACGGGTGTATAATATAAACATTGTTATATAATACTACTTAAATTAAAATCTTTGATAATATAAGATCTAATAGTCAAATTGTTCACCATGAATATATTTTTTAATATTTTATCTCATTTAATTAAACGGAATCTTTTTTTAAAAGTAATTTTTTCTTTTTTCGTCTTTTTTTATCTCTGATTCTTTCTTTATAGTCTGGGCGCCGTAGGGGTTTTCGTGATCCGATAGCGGTCAGCGATCCTCCCAGGCTTAAAAGATGTATTTTGACTTCCTAATGAAGAATTTCAAGGGTGGACGGAAAAATTTGTTTACAATTATTTAAACAAATAACAAAGTAAAAAAGTCATTTTTTCGATGAAAAAATTTTTTTTTTTTTTTGTCAGCTAAAAATGAGTTGAAAATGTAAGCGGACTTTTATTTGTAAAGTCTATAATATAATAGTTTTCGAGAAAAAAATCATCCAAGTTTAAAAAAACCGTGCATCTGTAGAAAATCAGTCGAGCCTACCATGGCGGCCGGAGTATAAGTTTTTTAAAACTTTGATGATTTTTTTCTCCAAAACTATTGACTTTACGAAAAAAAGTCCACTTACATTTTCGACTTATTTTTAGCTGAAAAATATTTAAAAAAAATTTTTTTCATCGAAAACATGAGTCCAAAAGATTGAACGGAGGCAAAAAGACCAATGCTCTAAAATACGTTTAAAAGTGAAAAAAAAAAAAAAAAAGATATCTGTATTGTTTCTTTTTAATGCTTTAGTAATATTATACTTTTTTCTGCTTAAATAATGTATTAATTCTGAAAGATTCAAGTGCACTTTAACAGCGACGTCCGTGACATGTAACACCCGGAACGCATTTTTTCGGAAAGAGGAGTCTCAAAAATTTTTTCTACAGTAGGGGGGGATTAGTTATCTTAAGATAGCTTTGTAAACAAGAAGCTGAGTAAAAATATTAAAAACTCAAGTCACTATACAAACAATACCCTTTTTTAGCGTTCCGGGTGTTACAGAGAAATAAGAATCTTTACCACAGCACAAAATTTTCTGTAATTACCGAAACAAATTGAAACTTTGCTGAGAGCTCAATCACACTGCATTCTAAAGAGTGAAACATAAGTTATAAATCTTTGTTGATATCGAACGATTTACAATGCTATCAACTTTGCACTAGAATCACACAAGTCAGGCCGGTGGTGTTCATAGATTCATCAACAGGCTAAAAAATTTTAAATTAAAAAAAAAAGTGGTAGAACCAGTATAGTTCCAGAAACTACATATAATTTCTGACCAGAAAAAATGGTTCATATATTTTTTTTTCATAATTTAATTTTTTACTCTGAGGTTCGTTTTTATACGGACAGACCCATACTTACTTTTAATATCGCCTAATCAAATAATACTTCAGACATAAGTATATTTGAAAAATAGTGTATCAGTAAGTATTAAAAAAAATTTTGAGACATTATTTTGTCACAAAAAGAAAAAAAATGTAAACCATAACATATTACAATATCATTCCTAAAAATCAAGTCTCGCGAAGTGTCTCTATTGAGAAGTCAAGAGAAAGCTCAGGAGCTGCGAGAAGAAGAACGCACTCTTACGCCACGGCAGCGCGTGCATAAAGATGTTGTCCCGGGCGGACACCTGCAGTAGTACCCTCCTCCTCCTGGGTGCATAAGGTACAACCACGGCGGCACGCAATGCAGATACACACACGAGAGCCCGCGCATTAAGATGCGGACCGCCGATAAGGGGAGGGAGGTATAGAGGGACTTTACGATCTCACGGTCGATTCATGGCCCGAACGACCCCGTCGTTTACCGGTCTTACCGGGCTCGGGCTGGCATAACCCTCTCCTCTCTTCTTCATCTACGTCCCTTTTATGACGAGACCGGCCTATATGGGCTTTACCCCCTTCCCCTTTTTTTATCTTCGCGCCTGGTGCCTGATAAATGCTTCGCGGGGGAGATATACCGACTTGAGATTTTCTGTATCCGGCGCTTTGTTTCGGAAATAAAGTTTTAGTGCATGTACCGGATTTACGATTATGCAAAGAATGGGAGATGTGATGGAAAATGAAGCTATTGAGTGGGGTACGATGAGCAGTGTTTTACTGCAGTTGCAAGCGCTTGGGAATGATGAGATGGATGGACATTCGCTTTGGTGCTTCGAGAATATAGTTTTTTGTGTGAAAGTTCGGAATCTTAAAAAAAATGAAAATTACTAATTTTACAACTCAAATTTTCTACAACACCAGTTTTAAAATTTTTTAAAAAATACTTCTTTCTTTGATAATGCAGCTTTATGATTATGTAACGCGTTCGAACATAATAATTTGAAGCATTTGACTTTGTATGATTAGCTGGATCAATAGTTTTATCTGGCTGCTCTATTTAGAATTTTGTTTTAATTTCATGACTTATAAAAGTTTGAAACTAAATGTTTTAGTATCAAGTTTTACTAGACACTTCGAAGAATTCTTAAAACAATGGCTTATAACAGAACTGTATTTTTTTTAGTCATACTTATGGCTGCTTTTTTTTTACTAATCAGCAATAATAAAAACGTAAGTAGCAATGAATAAAATTATTATTTTTTTGTTTGAAGGTAGAAACGTTTGATGTTGAATAATTTAACCGATTTTAAAATTTTAAAAACCGATCGTCAAAATTTAAAGTTTTACAACAAAAAACACTGTAATAATATTATTTTAGGTGGTTGTTGGTAAAAAAAATCAAATGGAAATTAGTATAAAAAATGTAAGTATCAAAACAAATCACTAGAAACTTTTAAATCCAATTGGAAAAAAATCTTAATATTGCAGCTGTTTGAAAGCGGAGGCTCACGACGTATCCGTAGATGTTTTGGTTGAAGCAGCTGATCGAAAGTCAGTAAACACGTGTTGTAACAATTTAATTTTTGAAAGAATATAAAAATAGATGAGCAGTGAAGAATCTCCTTGTCATGTCATTACACCTACGATCTCAAAAAAATTTTATCAATACAGTTGGTAGTAAGCCTGCAACCTTTCATTCCAAATCGGCTGTACGTATATGAAATGCGCGCGCACTTGACCACTCGTAAACCCCTGCCCGGCGTGTAAATCAAAGCTCCCAGGCTCGCTTGTAAATCACAGGGGTAAGTACACAGTCCCGATAATTTACGCAGCCGCGTTCACCTTTAGCTTTGCTGCACCAAGTCTTACTCTTAACTCTCGATGCTGATGCAGTGGGTGCGCATTCCGGCTCATATGAGGCCCATAATAAATGTCGTTCTCGCGCTCGCTGATTCGGAGATGAGATTATTGGCGATGAGAGCTGCAGACCGGAAGCGAATTTTTACCTTTTGATTAATGAGCTGGCCTCAATTCTTATGTTGTATTTATTAAAACTTATTTTATCTGGATCTAAGGTGCATGTTTATGATAAATTATCGTGAGCAGTGATAACTTCAAACTTGAATTTTTATTATTTTATGATTTTTAAAGTTCAAGAATTAAAATTCTAAGTAATTTCGACATATGTATGAAGGATAATTAATTAATATTTTTTTATCATTGTGTATGTTATAGTAACTAAAATAGTTTACAAATAATAACTAAAGTTTTTACAAATAAATAGAAAAAAGATAACGAAATTGATCAAAAAGGTACTTTTTATTAATATAAATACATTATCACAGCATATCAAACTAATTTTGGAACGTCTTCGTGGTAAAATCATAATTTACTCTGCTTCTTATCAGTTTCCTGCTTGTAGCTCCAGAAGTCTGTTATTTTCATTGTAAAGAGACTCTATAGTTTCGAGGTAGTTTCTTTCTTCGCTCATAAATTCGTTCAGCTTACATGCCCGCTCCTCACTTTCAACTCCTCCATCTTTGAAAAAGAAACATCATGGTTTTAATATATTTTGACTAAAAAAACTAAAAAAAATTTAATTTATTAACTTACTTTAGCGTCTGAATCAACACACTTTTTACGAAGATCAGAAATGGTCTTGTGGCAAGCAACTATTTCCTGGTAGAAAAGATCGATGTCATCTTCAAGCATTTTGCATTTCGAGCTCAAGTTGGCGTTCAACTGACGCACGTTTCCCAGCTCTATGCGACTAGACTGAATTTCTTCAAACAGTGACTTGTTGTTCAACTCGATGTTGGCAGTTTCTTTCAGCAAGGATTCGGCGTGCTCTCGCTTCAAGCTCTCAATCTGTACTGATAGCGCATTATTTTTTTCGTAGAAAGCTTGAATACAAAACTTGAAAATTAAAAGGGGTGGAAGACTTTTTCTTTTGCATGCTTAGTTGTTACCCAAGATCACAACATTTATATTTCTAAAAAAATAGAAAATCATGTATAAAGTTATCAATACAATGTATTTTATTAATCTTTATTTTTACTTTTGATTTCTTATTTTAAATATTTGTATTTATTATATATGTTTTAGTGAATGTACATAAAAAATAGTTCTGGAAGAATTCTAGATCGTTCTTCGGCATTGGTTTTTTCTATCAAAGTAGGATTATGCGCACGCATAAAATCAGTGTTTGCATCGACCGGCAAACCTAAATACGGTCCTTGGAAATAAGCGAATGCATCAAGAATCTTTTCAAGGATGAAAAAACTCAAATGCGTAATGACAAAAAATAATAATTCATGCAAGCTGTATGTATTGTGCATATCACAAAGTCAGAATCCTTTTCATTCATATAGAACTGCTCGAGGCCATTTAGTCGGTTGCATACAGTTGATTTAGATAAATCCATGTAAATAACAGCTTGCATAAGCTTGGAAAAAAGTCTGTGAAAAGTGTTTCGATTGCTAACTGCCTATATAGCTTTATACTATTTATCTTATACTATTGATTCACTGGCATTTTTTTATTTTCATGTTTGAATCAAAAGGATTAATTAGTGCATCAACTCTAAGATCTTTATGACGCAACCATCCCATCGATTGATCTTCATCTAAGAAAAGATCCATTAAATCTTCGAAAATCCGACAAATGCACGCACCTTTTCCCAGCGAGAGAGCCTCGAACAATCGAAAATAAGTGGATCGGAGCAGTCCGTCGTCGTCCGAGAAATCAATCTATCGATTCCCGCGCCTGCAAAACGAAATAAAGCGAAGGAGAAATGAAAAAGAAAAAAAAGGGTTCCCCGTGAGAGCAAAGAATCGCGCTCGTGGATCTGTTCAGAAGGGCCCTATTCAAATGTGGCGCGTGTGCGGTGGTGGGGCGTCTTTGATGTGGCCGCGCCGCACATAGCGTCCATCTGATTAGCATCCTTAGCCGGCGCGATGTCACCGCGGCTTGACTCCCTACCTGAGGTAGCACTCACGCGTTCGTCAGTTTGCTGAATCTGCAGCGCCGCGATCGGCATGAGGAAGTCGCGAACTGGAGCATTAGACCGATATTTGAACTGATGGAATTTTCTTCTTTACAATAATTATCGAAAAACTTATCACGATTTTCATAACTTAAAGCTCTAAAAAAGTACATTCAATAGTACTTATAATTAATTCTTCGAATTTTGTTTCTAATAATCAAAAGAAATGCAGGTTTTTATAGATTTTATAATTTTACTCTTAGAATACGTTTAAGAATTTCATTTTATAAATTAATTATTTGAATTAAAAATATTTGAATATTATGAAAATTTAATAAAAAATATTAAATAAGGGCTTTTTTGATAAATGGTCCATTTCAGAATCAAAATTCATTTTTTTATGTTTATTTTTATTTAATTCATGTTTTATTTCTCATACATGTTAATGTTTCAACCAAATATGTTTTATCGTTTTTTGGCGTTTCTCACAATTTGTGATGGTGGTTCATTTCCAGCTAAAAAATAAAATAAAATTTTTCTCAAATAAAACTTTATATTATTGTTATTATTTATTTTTTTTCAATTATATTTAATAATTGGCTATTTTAGTCAACTATAAAACCCGAAAAGTTCAAAAAATGTATGAAAATTTTCTTATCAGCTAAAACTATTAAAAACTAAAATTTTTAAATAAAAAAAGTTAAATCAACTATAAAATTTTGTAATTAAGAAATAGTTTTAGGTTTTATAATTTATTCTTTTTACGCTTTAGAAAATAAATATGCAAAAAAATCTGAAAAATTTAAAACATTACAACAAAAAAGGGTTTGATTTGTTAAAATTAAATAAAAAAGTAGTTTTATAAGCTAGTTAACTTTATTTACCTTGACTCATTGCAACTTGAACCAATGCTAATACAGCAACAGCTATAATAATAAAATAGGATTTCATTTTTTCTTTGGTTATAACTATTAAAAATGAAAACAATTTGAACTTTTTTTTTTAATTTATTTGTAGCTAGTTTGTGTAATGTTAAATTGTTAATAATTCAAAAAAAAAATTCTCCACTTACATAGTAGATTTTTCATTTCAATTACGCATAAAGTCAAGTATTTGTGATCATAAACTTTATAATAACTTACCTTAAATTTTATTTTGTTTTCCGGAAGTTTCGTGTTGAGCAAAAGTTATTTGTGCATGAAAAATTTTTAAACGTGATCTAATTCTGATACTTGCTCATAAATCATGCCTTAAGTAATTTTTATTTGTTATTAAATTACAGAAAATAATGCGACTTAGTGAAATTTTCTACAACTAAAGAAATTTTTAATTTATAAACGAATGTGATTGATAGTTCAAACGAACTAAGATTTCATTAATATTACCCTACATTAAAATAATGATAATAATTTTAATTTATTTTTAATAAGTCTTTGTTTTGTTCTCATTTTTTAACTTCAACTATACTTAATAAAAACATTGATGTTCTATCACTGGTTATGATTTTTATTTATAAAGCTTGATTTTTTATAGTCTCCTTTTTTTCAAATCAACTAAACCAGAATGTGATATATCATTCGCCTAACCAAAATAGTTTTAATGTTTAAAATCCATAAAGCGTGATCAAAATCAGCTACCAGATAAAATAATCCGCAATCATTGTATGCTAAGCCCCTAGTTTTTACCCAAACGAGCACTTGTCGGACTTCTTCCCCAAAAAAATCAAAGAAAAAGAAGTTGAAATTGAAAAAAAAAAAAAAAAAAAGAAAAAAAAAGAAGAACCGGACAATTCAGGCAGGTGAGTTATTCCGTCTGCGGCGACGACCGGGCGCGGCGATACAGCCCGCTTAGCTATGCGCCGTCATTTAAATGTCCCGGTGCTGTCCCCAGCAGCAGATCCACTTTTTACTTCCTCCTCAATCGGACGTCTCCGCGAACTCGACTGGTATGCACGGGGACCTGATTCGCGGTAACCTGGTCTCGCTTGCGTACCCAACAATGGATATTAGACCATGCAAATTAATTAGACTCCCAGAGTCCAAATCCGTCAATCCGAAAAAAAAGGGAACGGATCGATTTGGAGATTTCTCCCACGGGAGCCGGGGAGGCATTCCGAGATGCCGTTCGCCAAAACGATTAGCCCGCCTCTTAATTGTCATTTCTGACCTTCCAAGCATACCAACTCTGCAGTCCATCTCTCTCTCCCCGGCCGACTCGTTCTCAATATGTAGATAATACGAAGGATCGCGGGCAGGGCACCGCGACATTATAATAAAACGACCGATCGAACGATTATCTTGCGCAATTATGAGACTTCTCATTAATCCACCGGCAATTACGTGTTATTCTTGTTTCTCTTTTGTGCCCGTATCGCTTTTGAACTCGGAGAGGCGGCTCGTTCTCCCTCTCTCTTATACCTTGCCCTTCTTTACACTCTATATCATCATCATCATCATCATCATCATCATCATCTTGGTTATGTGGTTTGCGTGCAGGACGTCTTGGTGCGGTTAGCGTGTAAGTTATGAGCTTTGACGGGGGCGCGAGCGAGCTCCGGACTCGTGCTGCAGCATTCGTCCTGTCCTGTATGGCAAATTACACCCGAGAGTGTGCAGTATCAATGCCGTAGTCGCGGAACTTCAACCTCCCCGCTTCATCTCCTTTTTTTTCGTACTTTTGATATCCAAATAAGGACGGCTCTTAATATCGCTGCGGAGTTTCGTATAAATCGAGTCGCAAAAGTATAAATTGTTTTAAAATTATATTGACTTTTCAAGGACGACACTGAATGTTTACTCATTTTAAAGCTTCGTAAAGTTTTATTGTTGTGACTAATAAACTGAAACTTTGTTTTTTGCGATGATTCGTAAAAATTGCGTGTCATGCAAATGAAAATATTCTAGATTTATTAAAGATCAATAAATTTTTTTTCAATATTTTTCATAAATTAATTAATTTAATTTTTGTGAGTAAACAGGCGGATTTCAAATTAAAAATTCTTGAATCAAGCAGGAAATTTGGCGGAACCTTTTTGGTGAAGTTGAAGATCCAAGAAGTTAAGAGAAGAAAGTGAAGGGAAGCGCGTCAAAAGAATCCAGGCAAAAACTGTCCATGCAGCTGTTGTACCCCTGGGCTACCGTTAATTTGTTTTTCAAGTATTCAAAAAATCTACATGAAATTCAGCTCAAGACCGCAAAATCATTGGCTATCGTTTAATCAGAAGCCAGTTTACTCAAGTCTTATTTTTAAAATTCATTATTTTTTCGTATGGTAATACAGTGATAAGAGTTATGATCAAACAATCTTTTTCAAGCTAATTTAAAAATTAAAAAAAACATGTTGGTATAAATCGTCAAGATAAATTGAATTTTCATCTCTTCCAGGATCCCGGTGCGGGAGCTGAAAATTTGTAAATTCCCCGTAACGACTCGCAATCACCTGAAAGGCAATCAAAGTTTTTCAATGAAAAAGCAGTGGAAATTGTCAATAATCGGAGAAGCGGTCGCGCGGTGCGTCGGTGATAAGGTTTTCCTGCACCCAGACAACGCATAAATCGCCGCACCGGAGCAGCAAAAAGCGGAGGAGGCGAGGCTGCAATTATGCGCGAGGGAGCGAGACATAGCGTTTGCCTCCGCATCTATCTTCCTGAAAGCGGCGGGGTTGAAAGACGGGGAAAAAGATGACGAACGGAGAGGAAAATATAAATTTCAAATCGAGAAAGAGGATCTCGGGGACGCATTTTTACCGGAATTTCGTTGACTTAATTTCATATCCAATTAGATTACATCAAATCGTCCCGCGCGGGCAGTCGGGGGGAAAAAAGTTGAATCGAGTGCGAGCGAGTGAACGATGAGCCGAAGATTGAATTATGCTCCGTTCCTTTTCTGCGTTTTGATATTCTTTGCGGGAGCAAGCGTGAGACCGGCGGTACTTTGCGACCGCGAGACATTTGCAATACTTGTTTTGGATCTCGCGCTGCAGTTTGAATTGCATTCGGGAAAAAATAAAAAATAAAAAAATTAATTTTCTTTTCTTCCACGTAACGACTTAAATAAACTTCTTTGTTACAGTAATTTTTCAAAAAATGAGATGCCAAAATTTAATTTGAGGATTATTATATTCTTATTTGGCTTGTCAACTTTAATTTTAAAAGTGATATCACGGTATTACAGTAGATTCTTACCATATCTGTGGGACGACTAGTTTTTTATTATGAAGTATCGATCTTTTTAAACAATCTTTTTATTATAGACTTTTTTGAATTTTAAAATTTCTATATCTCTTCATTTACTAAAATGGTGCACTGTAACTATTTCTCAATTTTGTGATTTTCTATTTCTAACTATTTCGTCAAACTCGTGTAGGTTAAAAACTATTACAGTTTATAAAGTTTTTAGTTTATGTTGAAGCTCCTACCTTCGTCCGACTCATTCGGATTTCTAATTTTACTATTCAAAAATTTTTATCTCAAGGGTTTTTTATTTAAATGTTTATTTAAAGGGTTTTACTAGTATTGAGAATGAGATTCGAACCAAGTACGGTCGACATGCCAGTCCAAATTTTCGCCGGGAAAGCCACTCTGTACGATAATTTCAATTATTTGGCTCGCGTTTTGGTATATTCACGGTAAATTCGTAACACCAACCTAACAAGCTTAAAATTGCAAGTACTCGACGCATATCGATGTCCAACAATTAGCAACTTCCCCGTCTTCAAGACAAACGATACCGTTCGTACAAAAGCTCGGGTGCACTCGATCACCGTGGCGTCAAAATACCTCGGCTCAGCCCAAAATTCAGCGAGAAAAAATTAATCCATCCCTCCGAAGGAGTTCTAATAACAGTTCGAGTGGCGCGTCGATAAATTAAAAGCTCGAAGGGCGGGGGTTTTTAAAAAATCTCTTCCGGCGATAAAGGATTGCGAGGCAGCAGCTGACTCGGTCTTCTCGAGTCTTGCGATTAGCCGCCGAGAGGCGATGAAAGACGACGGGCTAATGACGGGTCCCGGCTGCAGTTGTGTACACACACGCATGCTTTACCCCCGCGCCGATCATAAACGATACCCCGACCGCCTACTTTGGGTCCTGAATTCGGGGTTTCCGTAAGCCAAATCGTCCCTCGCGGCGAACAGCTGCGGTAGTCGATTTTTGTCGCTAACCGTGTTCCGAGTAACAGCTTTCCGAAGCTACCCACTTTTAGATCGGGTGTGATAGTTTGAAACAATTAAATTTATATTGAAATTTTTTATTTTTTACGTTGTAAGAGCCTGACATATTCTGGTGCACGCAAATTTAGTTCTCTATTTTCTGAGACATAAGTAAAAAAAAAAGCTTGATGAAACTTTTTAAAATTAATTTTCTGAGGCATAAAATATTTATAAAATAAAGAAAAAATTTATTCTAAAAAAAGTTTATAACTAGTTGTCACTCGTAGCCTGATCAGGCTTGGTGAATGAGCACAAAACTCATAATCGAGATACTCCAGGTTCGAATCCTCTTTCACATATGACTTTTCTCAGATGTGTTTTCATCATTCCGTGTGTGTATCAAAATTTAATTAATTTCTTGTGCAAAAAAAAAAAAAAAAAAAAAAATTCAGGTGGTGGTTAATGTTCTTAAAAAAAGTTATTTTTTATTGAATTTAGTTTAAAGTTAATATTTTTACTAATATTCAGAGTATGATGCCCCAGTAAAAAATGTTACAATCAAAGTACAAAGTTTAATTTTCATTGTTTAACAATGATCGTTTGAATATTGATTTGTTACTAATCATGTATAGTCTAATCATGATTTTTGTAAATTTGTTCTTTGAAGTTGTTGTACAGTTTGAATGGTAAGTTAAGTATAAAACATATAATATAAAAAATAAGTTCTCATTGCAACTAAACATATAAGTATTTTCTCTAATAAATTAATAAATTTATTTAACTTTAAATTGTCTCACCTTTGAGTGAATCCGCGTGAAGAAATGAATTGATAAAATCATAAAGTGATACTTCCAACAATGCACTGATACATAATTCAGATACAGGAGAAATCATTATTATCTTGATGCGAGCTACAAAATCTTTGTTTACTTTTATAGCACGGTGAAATAACTTTTCACGATAATTAAGATTTTGAATTCATTTATATCATTCAAAGAGATTTCCCATTAATACAAAGAGTTGGCATGAAAACTAATTTTGAATCCTCTGGTGAATACTTTTAACTTTATTTCAATGAGAAATCTTCTCTTGCATTCAAGATCTCAAAGATAAATTTTGAATTTAACGACTATAAAAGTAAAAAGAAACTTCATTATCATTTACTGCTAAGTTTTGAATAAAATCCTTTGTAATAAAAGTACTTTTAGCCAACAAAATATCTCACAAGCAGAATAAGAGGTAGAGCAGTAAAACCATACTCAAAATTGCTTCTTAAAAGCCCCTATATTTAAATATTATCAAAGGTAATTACAGGTATGCATGATCATTAATACGAGCTCGGTTACTTCGGGCGGTTTAATCGCCCCTGTCAACTCTAATCGACATCGCCGTGATTTAATTTCGTGTTCGCTGCCTTTATACAACTGACCCTTGACTATCGATGCAGTGGATGCCTTCCTTTTTTTTTCTTCGACTGGTCCGGTGCGCTCTCTGGAGAAACAAGGATTATTGGAGGCAATAATGTATGTGAGAAAAGCTTTTTACTCGGAGTTGGTTTTTTGTTGGCAATAACAAACTCATTCTTACATCGTTGTTATCTCAAAATCTGTTTACTTTTATCGTATGAAACTAAGTTTTTTTTTTTTTATTATTATTCTAAGAATTCTAAATAATGCATCTTCAGATATTTGATTTTAATTGGTGTAAAAAAATTTTTTCAAGAAAATACACATATTGTAATGTTTACTATCTCGAGTTTATCGATAAGCAAAATCAGATTATTCGTTGTTAGAACTACATTCCTTGCACTTAATTACATAAACAACAGTTATCATATAGCGTTTAAACATCAAACTAACTGTTGTGTCAAATTTGAGTAGTTTTGGCTCGTTTACGCGGATTAAAGAATTTTGATAGAGGTTAATCTCTTTTTATGTCCGTAATTACATCTTGAAGTTTTTTTATTCATGAAGCGCATCTCAAACTTTGCGTGAAAAATTAAGAATTTAAATCATCGTTATAACTTCAGTATTATTTACTCTTTATCGTAATCAAAGTACAAATTCTTCAATAACTTAAATTATGAATTTTTTGAACATTTACCGGTATTTAAATGAGTATCTACTAATTGAAGAATAAAAAAAAAAATTAATATTTAATTCTCGACGATAATGAAGCCATTCCGGGGCGGCGTCGGCTGGTATAAAAAGTCTCGTACATTATAAAACACGGAAACTTTCGCGATAATTTTCTCCAAATAATAAATAATAATTTTTATGGCCAATGCAAATGCGTGATGTTATTTTCACAAAGCGATTTATCTTGTTCCCGCAACTACTGTTTCGCTAATCGCGCACCGTAAATTAGAGCATGAATCGAATACACATACGCAGAGAGAGAAAAAATGCATCTCAGATACGCACTAAATCTGAAGAAAAGCGTCGTAAAACGTACGTACGCTGCCACCGAATTTTTCGTACTCGGCTAATTGGTGTAAATCTGACGGACAATGGCAAACAAAGTGTAAAAGTTTTTCGCTTAGCTTTACGCTTACCGCGGGGTGGCATAAATTATGATTATATACGATCGTCGGCGGCTCTTATATGCAGAGTCACGCCAACTTCTTATTTAGATAGCCATCGTGGTGGTAGTCTTGGCTCGCTCGCGCGTACCTTAATTAATTTCTCTTATTTCTATATTCGCCCGCGAGCGTATGCTAATACCCACCGAGGAGATAATGCCGAACGATACTGGTACTAATTGCTATTGCACCTGCGGATATATGATGCACTTTAACGATTATATCCGATTCTACTTAGTGCGGAGGAGCGCCGCTTTCAGATGCAAAAAAAAAAAAAAAAAAGCTAAGAAGATGGGATTCTTTTTATTACGTATTTAAGTTATGATATGGACGCGGGTTTAAAGGTTTCACGGTGTGCGGCTACGATTACTCTTAATTGTTTTCTTTGAAGCTTATCAAGACTTTTTTTTCGTGCACAAAATATTAAACGAGATACGCGGTATGAATTATTTTAGATCGAGTGATCTTGCGAAGAATTGAATTTAATGGAACACGGTGTATCTACAAGAGATTATTGAAGCATTTTAAATCCTTTTGTACCGCTCGATTGATGATTTTGAAATTATTATTAAAAGCTAGTTTTTATGTAAAAATAAAAATTAGTTTTATCAGAGAATTATTGCCACATTATTCCGTACTTGCGGTCACCAACAAAAAATTAGTTTGATTTTTTGAGAAAATAAGGTAAGCCGAAGAAACCCAAGCCGCGAAACAAAATTAAGCTTTAAATTTCCTCGCTCATGTAAATTTTTGTCCTAAATAAGTCGACCCGACACGAAAAAATTCCCACACGGAATGTCGCGCGAGGAAGGGGGTGCTTTACAAGCGTGCCACTTTTAACTGCGCGAATGATGAAAAAAAAGAAGAGGAAGAAAAAGAGGGCGTAAGATTAGGCCCCGAAAATCAAGGGACAGTCGGCGGAGTATCAAAAGCCCGCGACGATCAGATGCGATCTCGCTGGACGCGGACATACATAGAGCGGTAAACATCATTCTCGGGTGTAACGTCTCCTGCGACATAATAAATACCCCGGGTTTTATATTTAAAAGACTGCGCGCGACAAGCTTTCGGGGGAGTCGTATTTGGGTCGGTGACTCCTTCGAGCTGGCTTATTATCAGAGTCGTTGCACTCAGCTTTATTGTTATTATGTCTCGGTTATTACTATGCAGCATCTTTTTTCTCAAAAAAAATAACTAAATTATTATTCTTTTAATTTTCATTATTATCATTTTTTAGTTGTAAGAGGTGAACGTTTTTAACAATTTACATGATAGTTCTTTTATATAATTTTCAACAAACTGTTATAATTATTTACATTTTAGAGCTGTATTTTATTATTTTTTATAGTTCCTACTGAGTACTGGTATATCAACTAATTTTTGGTAATTTTATTACTATTTATAATTTATCTTTTATTGCAGGCAAACAAATACTGTTCAAAACTAAAAAATAATTCGAAAAAAATAATTTTAATTTGAAAACGATCATGAAAATGTTTTTAACTTAGACTTTATTATTTTTTTATTATTAGAACTCTTAGGACCAACGTTTCGGTTTATTATTTTTGAGTTCTATTTGTGGCCACAACAAAATTGCATTACTGTTGTGTACTCGGTTGTGTACGCAGTCAAAACTAATAATTTAGAGCATGATTTTTCTTCCTTTTTTTAGGAATTAATTAAACAAGTGCTTTAAAAATAATCTAATTTTGTTGCTACTCTGAATAGAACTTTGAAAAATAACAAGTCAAAAATTAGGTTTTTACAATTCCTGTTATTAAAAAGTAACTGGTACGAGAATAAATTTATTAACAAAAAAAATAGTAATAATCAAAGCTTAGATTACAGCTCGTAAAAATGAGAAAAGAATGAGCTTAAGCGAAAGTAAGTAAAAAATTACAAAAAAATTAGTTTATTTTTTTGCTCATAAAAATGTGACCACACGAAAAAAATGGTTTCCCAAAATCTGTAAAACCCAAAACCACAAGCCCGCTTCTTATTCCTCGACCCGATTGGCAAAAATTATTTCGAGCAGCTGGAAACGAGTCGGACTCCCGAGAAAAGAGCGAAAACGCCTCGGTCTAATATAAAAACCCACCCGCGCACACTGTGTTTGATGATCAGTCACGCGATTTCCGATAATCTAATATTCCAAAAGGTTCCGACCCTGTTGTAAGCGTAAGGCGTGCACTCCTTTTTTGCTTCTAATCATAAATTTCGTAGAACAAGTGTCTAAACCGTACTTCATTCAAGTCAAATTTTTCAAAATTGTGGAATTCCGTGCCGGATGTAATTTTGTATTTTTTTCTAGTGAACACTCTCATGCATTTAAGATGAGTTTATCTGACTATTGACCGTGAGAAATCATTCATTAATTTTTTGGTGAAATTTACAATGTTTTTTCAATTCTGATCAGCTAAAAATTAGGGCTTCCGATCCGATACGATATCAATATTTTGAACACAGCAGAGGTTATCCTAAGGGTACCTAAAGTATCAAACGGATAGTTACAAACGCTCATATCAGGTAGTTACAAAAAATTAATTAAAAAAAAAAAATTACCTTAGATTGAAATTCTAAATCAGTTAAAATTGAATATTATTGGAGTCAATGAAATTTTTGGAAGAAAATATATAAGAAAATTTTTTTCTGAAAATGTAATTGAGTTAAGAGGAGAGCTACCTACTCTTTGTGACGTGCCCCCAAAATCGACTCGTAGCATAAAGCTACGGGGCATAAAGCTTGATAAGTTTAGTTCAACTTCAATGCAAAATAATTGAATTAACTAATTCATTGCGTCTCATAATTGTCTTTAGATACTAACTCTTATTTTAATCTTATTTACTAAACACATCTTTATATTCATTTTAAAATTCTAAAATTTTGCAGAAACTTCCGATTACAAAATGTCATTCAAAGCTCAAAGCACGCACCAGTTTTATCCAGTACCTCGCCTTAAAATAAAAGAGTTCCGGATAATCCCCAGTGAGACATTCCAAAAGAGTACGAGGGCGGTGATTACCCACAATCCTCCCTCATAACGATTCACGTAGTTGGACACGCCGGTGGGCCATGTGGGTACGCATGCATGCATGCACCGCGGCCTCTAAAAGTGGAATAATCCGGCAGGTCTCGGGGTAAGAAGTCACGTACGAGCAATGCTCCCCGCGAAAACACTATGATTACCGGTGATACGCGCTCTGGTGCGGGCTATATATGCCTAAGCTCCAGAAAAAGAGGAAAAAAAAAGAGGCGAGGGAGAGGAAGAAAAAGAAGAGTTCGGTCGAATTAATCGGATTGTTCTGCGGCGAACCGCTTATTAAGGGGATATGATGCAAACGTGATTATATCCAGACGAGGGAAGGCTAGTTTCTGCATCTCCTTTTAAATCATCGATCCTTTATAGCGAATCGATCGACGAATAATAACGAGCGGCGGGCCGATCGGTGGTCGTGAGAACGACTTCTTTTTTTTTGTGTTGCGGTCTGTAGGGAGGAAGGTGTTGTTTGGGTACCGCGGAGTCTTTATCAATCGAGCGGAATAAGATGCGATTTTATTTGAAGGCTAATTGGCGCGACTTGATTGCATGGGAGTTCATTGATTTTTCGTTTTTGCCGGGTTATCAAAGCTCAATTGACGGGGGGGAGTCGGCGAAATCAGTATTATTTCACTCTCTCTTTCTCGACGATTTAAATTTTACATCGTTGTCTTCAAGTTATGCTATTCATTATGCGATGCCATACTTTTTTACAAGATTTATGTGTGTAGATTTACAGGTTTGAAATTAGTCGTTGGATAGAAAAAAAAGTTTATAAATCTTTAAAAAATAAAAAATCTATTTTTAACTGATGCTTAATTGAATGAAGTTTGATGATGCAGCATAAGATTGATTGCAGCTGTATTTATAAAGACATTTTAAGATAAGAATCTTATGAATTTGTCTTGTACTGATCAATCAGTATAAGTTACAATCGTAAATAATTTACTTGAACGAAGCGATCTTTAACTTGGCACATATATAAAAACAAACAGTAGCTGTTTTGAAATGACTTTAAAGCTTTTTCAAAGCTGTAGAAAATGATTGACAAAAAATATTCAACTACATCATGTGATTACTATTTATCACTTTGACAATTAGTTTTTTTTTTAATTATTACAGTTACATTATCTAATGTAAATTGTCTACGTCTTTGGAAAAAAGAATTCTCTAACAATTCAATTTTTTACAATAAATCCTCTTTGATCTCAGCAAAGAACTGTACTTTCTCCATCGTGGGGCATCGTAAAGCCGGAGGCCTTCCTCCTCCATGCCTGAAGTACCGTGCGACAAAAAAACTCGTTCGCAAGTGCACGCGCGTGTGTAAATCGAGGAAGCCATCCTCGTCACCAAGATGCCAATGAGCGTTTTATGCATTATGTATTATTTTCATCCAGCAAGTATATGTCCCGAGGCTGTGGATGACTCGGGACAAAGGAATAGGCGAGAAATTAACGGCTGATTTGTCGATCGGTCAATGATTTAAAGAACAAATTTTTTCGAATATTCGGCCAATTTAAAAATAAATTCCAAAGAAAAAAACAATGAGCCAAAAAAATAGCCGCAATGTGTATATTATAAAAAATAATGAACGCAGGATTACAACCAAAGTTACGATTTCAAAAATCATTAAAAGTTTTCATGAAGTAGGAAATAAAAACTCGAGCAAAAATATGAGTTTTTTAGTAGCTCGTATATATATTCATACGATAAGAAAAGTTATTTGTTTATTTTATTATTATTATTATTTTTTTTTTATACAAGTTATGACAACTTTTAAAATTTTAAATATAGTCTTGGCGTTCTATAAGCTTAAACAGTAAAATATATTTTTAATTTCATTTAAAGTTGGTTTTTTTTTATATACATCTTCATATTTTAGAAATCATTCTTTCTCAATAAAATTGCATCTGTTTTAAAATTTACAAAATTTATATATTTTTTTAATTCCTACCGTGGTGATTAAAAATTTAATTATATGAAAGAGCTGTATGAATACATAACGAGTCAAAACTTATCACATCGTAAACTTCAAAGTATAATTCATAATAAATTAGAAATTAGATAATCATCAAATAAAGTTACAGTTTAGTACTGAAAGTTGCGGTTTAAAAAAAATATTTGTGAAAATTTGTGTTTATTTGTCGGCTGCCGTAACAAAAATCAGACTGACACTCTTCACAGTAAACAAAATTTACGCCCGCTATTTGACCTTTTTTTATTGTAACAAGCACTAATTCCATCAAGGTTAGGAAGAACGCAACCTCTTCCAGATGCCTATGTCTTTAGCCCGTCTGATTCCACCTCTAAAATTCATAAAAATAAATATTTGTTATTATTTTGTTTTCTTACTGTAAAATGATGAGTGTAATGTCTCATAAATATATATATAAACTTTTTATAATAAAATTTTAAGAGATAAAAATACATATGTATATTAGAAATTTAATATTTTTCAAAAAATACTTGCATTATAATTCATTTTATTTCTAAACAGAATAAAATTATAGTTTTTTTACCTTTGAAATTTTTTGGTCATGGCATAGAACATACAACTTCATTTTGGGGTCGTCTAAAGCTGTCAATACACTTAGATCTGCTGAAGAATCCATTTCATCCAAACATGAAACTAGAAAAAAAAATCATAGAATATATATAAAATTTAATTGCATGAAGTCACATGCAATGGTGAAAAAAATACAGTGATATTATCAGACCAAACTATGAATCAAATAAAAAAAAAAAAATGTATTGGTCTTTAGCTAAAGTGTGTGAATAGTTTATTATCATTAATTTCTGTCTCTGAACTTTTTGGTTGGTTCAACAGTGAATCAACCAAATATGAAAGATTTTTATTTTTAAATAAATTCGGCCACCTGTTACATTAAAAACAGTTTGAAAAAGTTTGATAAGAATGAAGGATTAAAAAATGAAATTTATTGTACATCGAAAAAAATATTTATATTAAATTTCAAGTTTACATCACACGTTAAAACTAGTAATAAATGTTTATTTTTAAAAATTATCATACTGAAAAAATCAGAAATTCATTTGAAAAACTATTGAACTCAAAATGTATTTAGTCGTGTGTAAATACATATAAAATTTTAATATACTTTTAATATTGGAAAATTTTCAGCAAGTAAATCTTGAATCACTGTAAAGAATATAAAAAAGAAAATTAAATTTTAACTGCAGTTATTGTTTCGGTACTGCACAGAATCGTCGTAACTTATATCCAGCCGACGTGCGCATGCAAGTTTGTAATAAATATTCTTGTTCCGTTAGATCTGTGCGATATGCAGCTTTTTATGTAAAAATTGTTGAAAACTAAAATTTTAAAGAAGAATTTTTTTTTAATTGCGGAATTTTCGCCATTTGAATTCATTTGTGTACAAAAAGGAACGCAAAAAATTTATCTTGTGCCATTTTTTTGTGTATGTTTAGTTATGACAAAAATACATGACTCTTGTTTCCGAAGAAGGTAAACATTTCTTCGTCAGGCCAGAGGTCAAAAATCTGGCTTTGAATGTCAAAAGTAAAATAAGAAAACTATTTTATTCATTTCTATAGGATTCCTGAGGCTGCCAACCCATTTCAAATGATTTTACTCATTATTATACTGAATGTATCACCTCAAAATTCTCGATAGCAATTAATTGATTGGTTATTTATAGAATAACATCTTGTTATTGTACACAATTTTACAACTAAATAAATTCATAGATTCAATAGAATGATAATATCATTGACCCAATAATTTTACTGCATCAGTCATGTAAAAATTTTTTCTCAAACTATACAATATAAATTTTTCTGAAAGATCTTTTATGAAATAACAAATTCATTAAAAGAAATACTTTTTTCCTCAATATCAATTATCCATCACAATTTTTTTAAAAAATGCGATGAAAAAACTGGAAAAATATAATTAAATATCATTCACCTCAGAGTAGAAATAAAAATAGTCTATATTAAATCAACGCTCGCATCAGAAAAAATGTAGCAATGAATTATCCTACAGATCTAAAGTCTCGACGTAAAAAAAAAAGAAGAAACTATCTAGTTGGTAATAAAACTCCAAAGGTCTAAACACTCAAAAGGATGGCCATATCATTATCGCGTCACTTACAAGCGCATCGCGTTGTTTCAAACGAGTTCGCAATCTATCACAAAACCTTGATTAAAAGAAGAAGAAGAAAAAAAAAGTGAGCAAGTAAGCAAGTTACCTCGCAAGGATGCGACTAGGGAGAAACGAGTCCGGGATTAATCAATCCCATCAACATGCACGCATTGAATGTTGATCGATCGAACGGGAAACATTTTTCCAGTCGTAGGAAGCTGCCTGCTTAGAAGAATAAGATTTAAAAGAAGCGGAGAGGAATAAAAAAAAACAAACCGGGGAATTTATAATGCACTTGGGAATGTGGACGAGGAGAAAAGACGACTTGTTGATTTCCAGCGACTTTTGGTTCAAGGAAAATCGTTTGCATTTTTATGCCGATCGAGAGGAAATGATTATTTTAGATCAGTTCGCGAGGTTTTGCGTAACCCAGCTTTTCCACCAAAACTCGTTTTATATTCATTAGAGTTTGCTTTTTCGCGGGATCGACGCGGGCTGTGGCAAGTTACTCGGAAGTGATCGATTATACGTGCGTCAGTTGTTGAATTATTACACATTTTTCTTTGATTGTTTTTATATTTCAAGAAATAAAAATTATTCGTTTGGTTTGAATATATTTCCTGAACGATTTAAAAAACACTATAAGAAAAAATATACAGTCTACCATAACAAAACTGATCATACTAGAAGTTACTATTTTATATTTAAATTAATTTTCAGGTGTTTAAAAATTAAAAATAAGGTAAGTGTGCCTAATATGGCCCCTTGCCTAATATGGCCCCCCCTGTTATTTTGAATATGCTCGATATGCGGCATCTCTACAAGGTAGGAAGAAGTCAAAATCACTGAATTATGAAGTTTTCAGTTGTTTAGAACATTTTAAAATTATTTTTGCGCACGCCTAATAGCTAAAACTCGTTTTGTATACCTCCGTTATTATTTTACGTTGTAATTAAATGGTCTGCCAAAAGATTTAGACGCATCTGACCAAAATTTGAATGAGTAGCTTCGATTTGTTATTGTTTCAGCTTTAAAACGCGACCTTAGTTTTTGTTCAACTCGTTTTCTAACGGGTTTTATTCATAAATAACTTATTATTCTCCAGTGTTCCTAATATGGCCCCCCGCGAATTAGTAGAAATACCGATATTAAGAGTCCTTAGTTTCATGTTTACTTTTTAGAAAATCCTATCCTAATTTTATTTAAGAAAAATAAATTTAATTGTTTCAAAGCTTTTTTTCATTTTATAACTAAAAAAGCATTCTAGCTCAAAAATCAAACTTTGATAAAAATTTAAAGTTGTAATTTTTCTACTGGTTGCAAAGCTTTCAAAAAAATTGCAAAAAAGGCTCAATTTTTAAATAAATTTATTTTTAAAATGTTAAAAATTTTGAAGTTTTTTTAAATCTCATATTCTGATTGATTTAAAAAATCGCAATGAATAAAATAGTTCAGGGGGGAGAGGGGGGCCATATTAGGACACAAATTTTATGTGTCTTAAAAAACCGTGTTTCGGTAAATCCTCTGGCATTTGAAGCTCATTGATCAAAATCAAACGTGTAAAGTCTCATTTTAAAGCTCTTGAATTAAGCTTTAAAATGAGACCTTACCCGTCAAAAAATAGTGATTTGATTGGCCACAACGTCGATTCTCGCTTAGGGGGGCCATATTAGGTACAGGTACCTTATTATTAATTCTTTCTTCCGAGCGTTCAACACTTGGGAAAAGTACAAACTCGCGAGGATCTATAGCATCGCTATGATTTAAAATCTTTTTATTCATTTTTTGTTGAATTAAATAATAAATTACACATTACATACAGACTTAAATTTTAGTATGAACAGATTTAAAAATACATTAAAGTTAAAAAAAAAATAGACCATTTATTTTACAATTTTAACTTTTTTTTAATTTCCGAATACATCGTCTGAACATTTTTTTTTAAATAGGCATATCATTTGTTTCTTTAAATATCCTTGCTTTTTTCAATAAAATAATAAAAAACTTGTTCAACCAAAATATTTTTAAAGACTATTTTGACGGTGTTTTAAAGTTGACATGATAATTCTCTCGATATTTCTACTCGTATTTATATACAGTTAAGGTTTGCATAAACTTTATTTCATTTACAAAATATTTTTGCTGTTATTAAGTTATAGAGTTTTTTTCACGATAAGAAATCATTTGTATTGGTTTTTTTCATTGATTTATTTTATTTTAAATCCCAAATAAAATCGCCTTAATTTTTCGAATTATATTTTACTTTGTTTCAAAGTTCTAGAAATGTTAAAAAGTAAACTTCAGGTTAAGCTTTTGTAAAATTATTAGATTTATTTTATTAAAAAATTTTTCAATCCAAACTCCACCAATATAATTGCTCAATATACGTATCATTGCATGGTAATCACATGGGTTGGTGGTCTAAGTACTAGAGTCTCATATTCCTCGCCTTCATAAGGTTACAGGTTCAAATCTCCAAATTCCAAAAGAAATTTTACTCAATGTACTAATTGACAATATTTAAAAATTAAAAAAAAAAAAAATCTCATCCAAGTGATTTAAATTGATTCCAAATTTTTTTGATTACGGATTCGTTCTTTTTGATTTCCTAATTCTTATATATTTTTTTTTTTTATTAATTTGATTGATTAGCGATTTAAATTTTATATAGAATTCAGCCGTAGCTCAGTGATCATCTTATGTTTGCCTAGCTATCTAATGCTCTACTAGTCACAGGTTCGATTCTCCCTGTCGGAAAATATTAATTTGAGTGTAATAAAGGGTATTATCAAACAGAACTACAATGGTGAAAACTAAGTGTCCCTGAAATTTGCATCCGATGCAATTGCTTATTTATAATAAATAATACTTTTTTAATAACGAAGAGTCGTACTTGTTATTCTCTGAGATTCTTATTCATTTTTTTTTAATCCTTTTTTTTTACACAAAATGTTAATAGTCTCCTGCAATAATTGAAAATAACTTTTCTCAGTAAAATTTGACTCGACTTTAACAGTGAACTCAATATAATACAAACAAAAAATTGCGCAAAACTTCAAGTAAAATTAATTAAAATCGTTATCAATTAAACAGCCACTTACATTCATTTAAAATTTCAAAAAGCAGTCTTGGATGAAAAGTAGATTCAATAATCCCGGAGTCTGCGATAAACCAGGAGCTTATTTCGCATCAGCCATTCCTAGGGCGCACTCCCGCGCATCAATTCTCGCGTGTACGCTCATTGCTCATTTCACTTATATTCTCGGGGCGTCCTTCGAGCGCTTTGTTTCCCGGTCCGTACTCTTATTCTTTTCGCCTCGGTTCTCTTCTCTCCTCTCCGCGGAAACAAAACAAACCCCTTGCGTTGCCGCCACTGCCGTTGGAAATTATGAGTCTCCGCGTACCATCCGCAATAACCAGCCTGATATATGTCTTCACGCTCCCCTGCGAGCCTGCTGCTGCTGGAACCGGGAAACGCTGCCTGGAAAATACTGGGGTGCCTCCTGCTTCTCTTTCTCTCATCTCTTTCTGCAGAAGTTTGGCTTGCGTTGTAACTCTTTATTGCGTCTCCGATCTACAAATGATCAAGCGATTATTAGTCACATGATTAAGATTAAATGTTAAGTTTTTTAATTCATAATTTTTCTAAATTCATTCTACTGTTTATTACCTATAAAGTCTTATTCAATTAAAACTATAGAATAATTTAAAGCTAATTCTACGCAAATGATTACCTTTTATGTATTCAATTTGAATTCGAATAAGTCTAATTTATCTTTAATAAGAGTCTCATGCCATTTTATCAGTTATTCATAATTGGATCAAAAATTATTTGCATGAAAAAACACGACTATTAAGGGAGTGCTATAATTCACAGGTAAAGGCTACTTCGTAAGATAATTTATTTAATTGCACCCTCATTTTACGAGCGCATTAGAGAATGAAGAAGAAAAAAAAAGGCAATAAATATGAAAGAAAAAGTAAACAATAAAAATGAAGTAATTAAACCCGGGAGGGATCATAAAAATGAAAGAAATAGAACTCGGCATGCGAGGATTACACTAGAGTGAAATGCAAGAGGGAAGCTCAAGCAGAAAGATAGAAAGAGAGTTTAAAATAAAGAAAGAAGAATAAAAAAAAATTAAAAAAAATTAAAAAAGGCCAAAGAAAGAAAGAAACAACTATAAATCCGACGAAGCCCGGCGCATTCACCAGCGTGAAATTAAAGACCGATTGCGAGATGAACGCCGCCGCCGCCGCCGCCACCGCCGCTGCTGCATAAAACCGATGTTTATGCTGGCCGAGGGCGCGCATCTTCCTTTGTCGTTAAGAAAACGCATCATCTCGGAGATCGATTAGGTACGAATTGTAATTGAAAATTTACCGTTTTTTCTTATTCATTTTAACTTTTATTAAATCACGCATTTTTTTTTTTTTTTTAATCGCCATTATATTTATTATTTTTCCGTTATGAAAATTAGTGGTCATTGTGAGTCAAATTTGATTGGATTAATATTTTATTTATTTTATACAAATTAGACCATCCAAAATGTAAAAAATTTCGATTCGTTAATCTTAAGCATTTATTTGCAGCTACATGTAAAAAAATCACGCTAAAAAAAAGTTTAATATTTTAAAATGATCAGTTGAATGATGATAATACTGATAAAAAAATATCATCAAGGATCTTACTCTTTAAAGTGTATAAACTAATTTTTTTTATTAAAAAAAGTTTTGGCATGAGCATTGAGGAATCGTACCTGCATAGGTTAGACTACAAATTTCCTCATATTAACCTCCAGTCTAATATTAATTGAGTGTGAGAAGCACTTTAAAATTTATAAAAGACTGTAATAAAAAATAAAAACTCATACAAAAAACCTTGAGCAACCCTAGAATCAATATTAAAATGATATCAAAACACCGCTTTTTTAGAGTAGAGCTTTCAGTTTGAATTGATTCAGTTTGAAAGTTTTGAATATCTAAAAATTATCGCCTCCATAATAAAATTCCATAGTTGTTAATTGATTCTGAAATACTTTGCATTGAAACGAAAGTGGGTTTGTGCAAATTTTTTCCCTTAAAGCTTGAGTCAAGCTTGAGTCAAGCTGCTTGACTGATTCAAAATATTCGGATAATTAAAACTACCTTATATTACTCATTTAATAATTCAAAAAATCGTAATTTAATGTAAAGAACATGAAAAAAGATAGCATATCGACAGTCCCAACGAAGAAAAACCTTAGCCGAAAAACTGCAGATTTAAAATTACCAATGAGAGACTGAAATAAATAAATAAATCAGAAAAAAATTGAGAATTTATTAATACTGCACCCAATTAATCCGATTTTTATGTTGCCCTAAATTTTTTAAATCTATTCAGCCTCTCATTGATAATTTCAAATCTGCAGATTTTCGGCTAAGGTTTTTCTTCGTTGGGACCGTCGATATATGTACTTTATTGCAGAAATAACCTACGACAGAAATTTAATACGATTATATATTCAGAAGATTGATTAAAAACAATTTAGGCAACATGAAAACTCATCTTGTGACGCTTTAAAATAAAAGTGATCTTTCGAGTAAAAGAAATCGTTCGAGAAATCGTCGTTAATATATTTTCATACTTCGGGCTCACACGTATATGCACACACAGACAGAGATCGATCAAAGTAACATTAAAAGGGTGAATGACGAAGAGAAAAGAGAAGAAAGGAAAAGCCGGCGCAGCAAGAAACGGATGAAGGGTTTATCTTAAGCCACGGTTCAGCGAGCTCGAATCCTTCACCCCCGCCTCACCCTTTAGCACAATTCCACCCCTTCCTTTTTTTTCTGCAACACCAACTATCACACTTTGCGGACGTTTTATCCGATTTTTTTTTTTTTTTTTTTTTTACTATCCCGTAAACATCATATCTGGAACGCAATAATGCTACTTTAAATTGTGTTGTTTTACAGTTTCATCAACTTTCCAAGCTTTACACCTATTTCTCTTTCGAAGAGCGCTGCGATGGACGTGAAATTGATCGAAAAGTAATTTTTCATAAATGCTTTTGCCCCGGCTTTTTAAATTGTTCCGGCAAAACTTTTCACCCATTTCAAACCGTTCGGATATATTTTTACCAATTTTCAGTTTCAATTATGAAGAATGGATCGTGTAACTTGAAACTTTTAAAACCAATAATCAAAGTTTTCACTAGTCAATTTTTTTTTGTAATCCAATAAAACTTTTTGATAATATCTTGTAAAAAGGTTTTAATTATAAAAATATATTGTTTATAATTAAACTCGAATAATTTAAACTTTTCAAAATCTACTGCAGTTTGGAAACCCCAAAAAAATCGTTTTCCGGCACTTCTAATCTCCTCTTAGCTGTTTGTAAACCCCAAAAAAATCGTTTCCCGTCGCCCCTAATCTCCATTTAGCTGTTTGGCAAACCCAAAAAATCGTTTTCCGTCGCCCCTAATCTCCTTTTAGCTGTTTTGGAACCCTGAAAAAATGGTTTCCGTCACCCTTAATCTCCTTTTAGCTGTTTGAGAACCCAGAAAAAATGGTTTTCCGTCGGCCCTAATCTCCTTTTAGCTGTTTGGGAACCCCAAAAAAATGGTTTTCCGTCGCCCCCAATCTCCTTATAGCTGTTTGGAAACCCCAAAAAAATCGTTTTCCGTCGCCCCTAATCTCCTGTTAGCCGAGCTGTAGGCGATTTAGCAAACCAAAATAATCGTTTTCCGTCGCCCTTAATGTCCGTTTAACTGTTTGGGAACCCCGAAAAAATGGTTTTCCGTCGCCCCCAATCTCCTTTTAGCTGTTTGGAGACCCCAAAAAAATCGTTTTCCGTCGCCCTTAATCTCCTTTTAGCTGTTTGGAAACCCCGAAAATTTGGTTTTCCGTCGGCCCGAATCTCCTTTTAGCTGTTTGGGAACTCCAAAAAAATCGTTTTCCGTCGCCCCTAATCTCCTCTTAGCTGTTTGGAAACCCCAAAAGAATCCTTTACCGTCGCCCCTAATCTCCTTTTAGCTGTTTTAGAACTCCGAAAAAATGGTTTTCCGTCGCCCTAATCTCTTTTTAGCTGTTGGTTAAAAAAGAAAAAAATCGTTTTCTAAATTTACAGTAATTATCTTAAACTCTAACTACCATTCGGGTACCAAAAAATAATGTAATTGCATTAGTTAATCTCCAGAAATTAAATAAAAAAAATTTTTCCTTATAAAAAAAAAAATAATTTAAAATAATCATACGATATTATAGTCTAACCTAGTCGATCTTATAATTATTTGTTGTAGGACAGTCAATGTAGAGATTCATCTAAAATAATTTAAAATAATTGAAAATTCAATAAAACTTATACTGCGTAAACTTATCAGTCGCAAGCCAAAATAAAAAAAATTTGGTTTTACAAGGCGCAATGATACAGCAAACCGCGAACGAGATAATGTTATTCCGGGATGAAGTGATTTGGAGTGATGCCTACATTAAAGCCCACACGGCGGCTTGTGATCATCTCGGTGGCAGGCAGGCAGGCACTCAGCCACCGGAGTCGGCGCCTTGGGCGCTCCCGCCGCAGCATCCACTTCACGGGTGGTAATTGCCACATTGTACAGGTGCGAGACTTCCGGCGAAACTTCTTACCTCTTTTCGTGATTTACGAACGAGTGTGGCTTTTGTAAGGCTTAATCGATGTCGAATTCAAATTTTAATTTCATTTTATAATTATCAATATTTTTCTTTCTTTCTTTTTATTTTTTACTTTAGGTACTTGAACTTTCCTATTGAATTATACAGTCAGTTAAATCTATTGTGTCTTTTTTTATTTTCGCAAAGTTTTATTACTTAACCGTCTTAAAATTACCGTTGTTGAGACGGCCATCAATAGTTTCTCGGTTCGCATCGATCGGCTCTCTTTAATTTTTGAATTTCAATTTTCGTAACACCGATTTAACCGCGAAGAACAAATTTCATACCCCGCAGAAAAAAAGATCTTTTCTCAAGTCTGCTTTTGCATCTCGCGAACCGCAAAAACAAAAGTCTGGCTCATTAAATGCCAAATCAGGCGTTACGAAGGCACCCAAGACCAATGAAGTGATTTAAATATCTCCATTAATTCGGTGCCTGGTCGAGCGTCGCCTCGGTTCCCATCGATCCCATCGAGAGAAGGATAAAAAAGGATGCAAACACCTGTACCATAAAACCCGGCGTTGATGACGCTAGTAATGGTCACGTGCCTTCAGCCCCGTGACTAAAGGTCCGAGCAAAAAAACACGACACCTTGAGCGCGCAAAAAGTGGGCGTTGCGGCGTGTTGGCCGCGAAAAAACAGCGCGAGCCGACCGAGCGATAATTTCGCGCTATCCGTTTCGAATTAGCCGTGAGGATGATCACTCGTAAATCCCATTGCTGTCTTGAATCTAAATAATCTAGGGTGATTTCTCGGATTATTCAGGTAGTCATATTTGCAAATTCTTTTTTAATGATTTATATTTTGTGAACTCTTTGGAGATAATTTATTCAACTATTGCCTGCGGGTTGGTCAAATGCTCGATTTGAAAACCAAATATAAGAGTTTGAATCTTACTTGTTTAAATTCATGATTGATTATAATTTATTACACTACATTCTTGAATGCAATTTCAATTAGTACTAAATATTCAAAGTCCGCAAAAAAAAAAAATTTAATTCAACATAAATAATAGATCGATTTTTCGATAATTGTTTGTTTAATTATTTTTTAAACTCAAATAATTGTAATAATTAAAAAAAAAAGCCCGAGTTATAAAGAAGTCGCAAGTTCTTACACCTAGAAAAGAGACCGTGAGGGGGGGAGGGGGAGCATGTATTATGTATCGTGCGAGTATAGAGGAAGCTCGATGCCGCAAAATGTTTGATCAGGGACCACCACCGCGCGAGCCGCTAATGTAATGCTGTTTGCTCAAAGTATCGCGTGGCCACCGCTACTATATATGCGTATAATGTTGGCCAAGAAACGTCTCGGGGGACTACCGGAGCTTCTATATTTTCCACGTCCGCAAGAGACTCCAAGTTTTTCAATGCTCTCCTCCGATACTCGATAACTTTGAACTAATTACTTTTTTTTTTCGATTGAAATTTTCTAAATTAATTTTACCCAACTGCGTATCGAAAATTTTAAAATTGTCTATGAATTTATTAAGATAATTAAAAAAATACTATGTATATTGAAATAAGTTTGGTTATTTTAATTATTACTTTTTCTAAAAGAAAACTGTTCGAATTATTGATAAATAATAGAAATGTGTATCTGTTATCAGCAGTAATGTTTTATTCAAAAAAGTAAGCTGATACAAATTATTTGTTGGAATTTTTTTTTTTTAATAATAAAAAAGTCTTAGAACAGATAAACGAACAACTAATCTTACTGGCAAGTATTTAAGCGAGCGAGGCGTTTTTGAACTAGCTTACTTTTACTAGTGTAGCACTCTGTAACTCAAGCTATTCTGATTTTTAAAGTAAAATCTTATTATTAAGCAAAATTTTTAACAAATTCGATTTCGTCAAAATTTTTAAGTAAAATTGTATTAATTGGGAAAAAAAAATTCTATAAGGACATAGAGTAAAATTTAGATAAAAATTATGTTACCGAAGTTTTTACAATTTTAATTTTGTTACTGTTTGATATGTTTCGAGTTTTAACGTCTATACTTACATTTAAAAAAAAATCATCTTTCGCCAATACATCATTTAGAACCTAAAAAAAAAAAAAAAACAATATTCAATCCTGATTCTTTTGTAAATCAAAATTAAATAATCAATTTTGAATAAATGAAAATAAACAAAAATTACCATAAAATTAAATGGCTTCATCCAAACGAGTTTCATAGTTCCAACATTGTATAGCGTTCACGATCGCGGTAGGAAGCACGATCCTCGTTGACCTCTTCTGGCGTCCACCATGGATTAAAAGTAAAAAGCAGGCTTCATCTCTTCCAGTCGATCGATTAGAAAATAGAGGAGTATTACGAGGAAGTCCCATCCGTAATGCTCGAGCGGATTTTACAATGGAATCTTCGTTTCTTCTTCCTCCTCTTCCTCCTCCTCCTTTTCCATCGTGCCGATGATGATGATGCTTCTGCTGCTTATGCTACGGTCCAGCAGTCGCGTGCGGTATCGTCTGGAACAAGTAACGAACGGATCAGAGGATGAATAATCCAATTAAAGCAAGGAGCCGGTCGACTACGGATCTGCCTTGCAGTCTCCTCGCTGCGGATCGAAGGGTTCGCGTTTTTCTTTGTGCTACAGGAGGATAAGTAGTCTTGCGAAATTTGATTATGCTGGAACCTTTTTTTTACGTTATGTTCTTGGGGTCCTATTGCGGTTAAACTCGCCCTTAAATTGTCATAACTTTAAAGAAAATGCTTTGATAATTTTAACTTAGTAATTGATTGACTTAAAAAGTTTTTGATCGAATTTAAAAGAAATATTAATAACTCCGTCATTTTTAAAAAAGAAAGAATAGAATTTGGTTGTCAACACCAAAAATAACAATAACAAGGAAATAAAAAAAACTAAAGCAGTTTAATATTTTCAGATAAATAATTGTAATAAATATTTTTTACTGTTATAATATACTATAGTACAAGTACATTTAGTGATCATCAATGAATTTAAAAATTAATTATCAATTAATAAAAAAAAAAAAAAAATTTCTTCACTAATTAACACCGATCCGATGAGTTGCTATTTTTTTTTTTTTCTTAAAAACACATGCAATTTAGCTACGAACATTTCTTGGCCACTTGAAGAAGTATCTTCCGGTGTGGGGATTCGAACCCACAAAGCATAGGGTGGCTCTCTTTAACAGACTAGCGCATCGACCACTAAGCTAAAGCTGTCTTTACAATAGGAGGATAATGTTAACTAATTAAACGTATTTTCACCTGAGTTCAAGTTATAATCTTTTAAAACTAAAAAATTACGGTCAAGGTTTAAATTAACATTTTACATTTTGAAGAACAAAAAATTTCTTTGGTTAAGAGAGCTACATAAAATGATTGGTACTAAAAAAAAAAAAAATTAAAATGATAATACTAATAATTCTGAACTATTATGGATCGAAAAATTTAAAACGATTAAAAATTTTTTTTTCTAATTTTTATTGTCATTAAAATGATATAATGTCTCTTTCGGAGGTGAGCAAAAATCTGACGTCGAATATTTTCCCACCTGTGGTCTTTTCTCCTAAATTTATTAAGAGTATCCTTGTTATTACAGATTTAATAATTTTTAAGGATGTTCAAATCAAAATCAAGATTAATAAATAATGAATAAATATGTATTAGATGAGAGCGCGGCCGAAAGCGCTGAGTTCAAATTTGGAAAGCCAAAATGTAATATATGAAAGCTGTTATCAATATTTTATTTTTTACTCACTCAATTTAGATCTTATGCAAAAATTTACGTTTTTCAAAGTTGGTAAGGATCACTTACTGTTAAAAAATTAATAATAAATTTGATATTAATAAATAATAAAATTACTTACAGCCACAAAAATATGATTAGAAAGTTAAATCGAGTCTACAATGCATTTTTGTAGCTAGTCAAACAAGAAACTAAAATCATGACATTACTTAACCCTTAAAGTACACACCCAAATCCAGAACTGCCACACTGACAGTTATGTGGGGTACTTTACACCCCGTGTGTACTTTAAGGGTTAAGTAATCAGAGTTGAATCTTCTTAAATAATTTATATTCAAGGATTGATAAAATAAGAATGAACAAAGTTACTTTTCAAAAATACTATAGAAAAACAGCCAAAGAAGATTAAATTTGATAATTTTAAAATTCAGTTTAATCGTGATTTGGCTCTGTTCATTAAGAGCCCGACTCGAAAGCCAAAGTTTCTAAGTTCAAGACTGACTAGATTATTCCAACACACATATTGCATTTACGAGAATCTACAATCCATGAATAAAAATAATTTTATAACAATGTTATAAATCGTAAAAAAAAAAAAAAATTCCTGAGAAAATCGATACAAACATCAAACCATTTTTTTTTTTCGAACTCGAGTAATTGTCGCAAGGACACGACACTCCGTGTTTCTCAAATCAGTGTAGCTCGTTCGAAAATCCGTGTTTCAAATCCCTCCCCGAAAAATGTAAAGAAAAAAGGGGGGGCAAGTTCACCCTCTCCGCAAAACGAATTTATCCGCGGGTAAAAAAGCAAGACAGCCGACCCGCGGCGGCGGTAAGCCGCGAGGGGAATAAAAAAAAAGAGAAAAAGTGTAAAGTCGTGCGTGGGAAGAATCGGTCCCGCAGGATGATCGCGCACCGAGGATTTAAATGCGCAGCCGAGCGTATTCGTCGGCGGACTATCGCTCCCCAGTGAATATGAAGAAAGAATTTTTTTTTTTTTTCTTAGTGCTGTCCTTACGCGCGGGAGTTAAAATAAGAAAAGATGAGGGAGGGATGCTTTTGGGGTGGCATGCACGGCGCTGGGAATATAAAGCGAGGAGGTAGCACATGCGGTCGACCGAGAGACCGTTGACGTCCACTCGATGTCCCTTTTTACCCCAAATCGTGCGATGCTTCTTTGAGAGTTTTCAAGGTAATCTTATTTTTTTGTAGTAGGCGTGTAAGATCATTTAAAAATGATTTTTCTCGCCCACAGGTAGGTACCTAATATGGCCACCCTAAGCGCGAACCAATATTTTTTAATATATAAGATCTCATTTAAAAGCTTGAAGCAAGAGCTTTTAAATGAGACCGCACAAAATTAATTTTGATTAATGAATTTAAAATTCGAGTGAATTTACTACAACGTACTTTTTTGAGTTTCTGTATTTAAAAGTTTAGATTTTTCAAAAAAGACCAATTCTGAATAAGGTTTGATGGCTCAGTCGATAGAGCGTTAGAACTCTAATGTGTATTGGGGTTCGAGCCCTGTGTCATAGTCACTTGTCCAATTTTCAATTCTCATAAATTTGTGACATGTATATAAAAAAGAAATTAACCAAACCTAAAATTAAGAAAAAAAAAAAATCTGCACGGGTGTTTTTTATTTATTTATTTTTTTTAATTATGAAAATAATATATTGAGAAAAGAATTGTTACATATTTTATAATAAAATTATATCGAACTTTGTGTTTCGAGACATGAACTTTTCAGAATTAAAACTCCACTTTGTCATGAAAAGAGTTGATAAAATAAACAAAAGTTAAAATAAATATTTCTCTGAAAACTTATTGCCGAACAGCCATGTATCATCCACCTCTGATAATCATCTAATTACCCCGGCAAAAAACCTTTTTATTTTTTCATCATCCCTAAAAGCAAAAGATCGTAGAACATTAATTGTCCAGATCATTTACAATTAAGCGAAAAAAAAGCTCATTACGGGGCACCTAAAGGTCGGGCAATCAATCTCCATCGAATATCTCACAGGCGGACGTCAAAACTTAACTGCCAAAACTTTCGCGTAGGTGTCTCCCGATCGTTTCTATGGTAACCCGAGCGTGGATATCTCGATAATATTAAGAAATAGCCGTTCGCGTGTGAATGAGCCACTGTCCATGCATAGCACGCCACCCGGTCTGGGCGCGCACCGACCGACGCCCGACCGTAAATTATATCGCCCGGGTAGCTGCGAGGATATTTATCTCCGAGGCGTGATTCCCTCTCTCGCTCTTATAGCCGTACAAGGGATGGCCTTTTTATATGCATTATTTGGCCAGCCGGCCGGGCGATTTCTTCTCCTTTCTTTTCTGCGGGAGTTTCGGGAGAAGAAAATCTCGAGACTAAGTTGTTGGAAATCGATTTGCGGAACTCGCGTCTGGACCGAGATATGCCAAGAAGGGGATGAAAAATTATGACGTGAGAAACGTTTTTTTTTTTTTTTTTTTTTCTTGACAAAACTATTATGAAAAGTTTTCATGGTAGGATGATAAAAATAATAGTTTAATCTTTTTTGATGATTCAACGAGCTAATAACACTATATTTATATTGAATAAATATTTCTAAATCTTTGTTATTGAAATCTACTGTACTTGTAATTTTTGTAATTTTTATAAATCTATAGAAGCTATTTTTAATCTTTTCGTAAATTACTTATATTGTTTATACTTGGATAATAAGTTTTTATTCTGCCTTTTTTATTCAAAAGACACAATAAATTTTTGCTTTTATGATTTTTTAAAAATTAATCGGTAGTAGTTGTTACTCGAATATTTTAAAAAAAGACTATTTTTTAAATTTTGCTAGATTTGAAAATGAATTCAAAAAATACAATAAACCTAGCAGAATCATAAATTAAGAGAAAAAAAAAAAAAAAAAAATCACGAGAATAAAAAGCATCAGATTGTCAATAGCAAGATTAATTACCATTCTTCTCAAATCATAACTCAATAATACCACGAAACAAGAAAAAAAAAAATTATACAAAAAATGAAAGGGAAAGAGTATACCAGGGACAAATCCCACGTGGCACGACTTTGGGCTATCATCGTTTGGGGGTTGGAGGCGATCGTCTATTTCTACCTGTCAGAATAGATAGCCGCACAATGGACCTCTGGGTCGTTGCCTTGGAGAAACAATGGCCCCCCGTCAATTTTTTTTTAAGGGATGAAAAAATTTTCGTTGCTTTTTACAAGTCGAATTATCAACGGATTCGACAGCCACTGTCGTGGTAGGTCAACGTATGTTAAAAAAAAAAAAAAAAAAATGTTTTTCCAAAGAAAAATGTTATTTTTCAAGAGTTTGATTTACGAGAAAATTTTATTGGTAAAGAGAGAGCTGGCGGTTCAGAATTTTACTACTCAGAAAAAAAGTTAAATAAACATTTTATTAATAATAAAAAATTTAATAATATTCAAAATATAGCTGGACAATAAAAAAAAATTTTGTAAAAGTCAGGCGCTGATAGCTCGTGTAATTAACCCTTTTGGAAACTTGAGCGAAATGGCGTTTACTCAGTGATTAGACGACGGAGATCCGCGGGGCTGGAACGCAAAAATAATGGATGATCGAACGGAGTAAAGAGTATAAAAGAGGAAGGTTGAATGACATTCGAGGGAGGTAGCCTGCGGACGCGGCCCCAGACGTTTAACGATATGATCTATTGCTTTTTTTGTGTTTCTTTATTTTTCCCTTTTTTTGTGGAGAGTCGGACAGAAACGTCACGATTGTCAAGCTACGGCTAGGGTGCTTTTTATGTTCCGCGGTTAATAGAGATGTATTTGGAGTTTGGTGATCTGAAGAATAAGTAAAGATATCATATTTTATTTACAGATGTTCGTTATTATAAAAAAAATTCTTGTTATGCACGTCAAAGCAAAACTCTCAATCGAAAAGTCTTATAAATTTAAATTAAATGTAGACTTTGTTTTGATTATCCACGCAAGAAAAAATTACAGTAGATATAGTTTGTAATTACTTAATTATTGAACAACGTTTTGAGGGAACAACCCTCATCTTCGAAAAGTCTTATTATTTATTTTATAGCTGCTGTGTTTAATTTTTAAAATCAACAAATACGAAATATTTTTCACCAACCATATACTACAATGGAAATCGAACTCAATACTACCTATTTTTTAATTTGCTTTTCACACACTGAACCATCAGATTTTTTAATGAGGAAATGGTATTTAGAACTATTATTATTTATTAATTTCAACTCAGATGACAGAATAGATGATTGTAATATTAACATGGAAACGTCAGAAATAAATGAAGAAAACAATATACAGTCTCATAAAAATTAATTCAAAATCCATTTTGATAAACTGTAAAGATGGAATCAATTATCGGATTTCACCAATAAAGCTTAACAAATAAAACAATCTCAATAATACGAAAATCATTTAGTCACTCGTACCCTAATCCCCTCCCCTGACCAAAGAGCGTCCAGCACCAGCAGCATCCGAAAGCGTGCGGAGACAGTGATAAAAAAAAAAAGAAGAGAAAAAGAAAGAAAATCTGGCTCGTTATCCCCCCCAGTATAGTAGGAAATTCGGTTTACCCTGTCTCTTTTTACGATTCCTCATCGGGCCAAATAAGGAACTAGACGAGCTTCGAGGAAAGTGATAGTATTTTTATCTACGAGTACCAGTTTCGGTCTTCGCCCTTCTTTCGGTAAACGAAATCATCGATAATAATCGAGAGCCGCCTCGAGCGAAATCATTAGTAATGCGATTTCACGATATCGTGTGTGTGTTTTTTTTTTTTTTTTTTTTTTTTCGTCTCCATCTCGTGGGAGGTGCATGCCTCGGCTTATCGCCCGAGATTATAAGCGAGTGACCAGCCACCCTGACTTCTTTCGGTTTTTTTTTTGTGTGGGGATGGCGTGATGAATAAAAGAATATACGGACACTGCGGAGAGTTGAGAAATCGTGCGTGGGCTTTGACGCCCGGACTCGGAGGAATCATTACACTTGTCGTAAGCAAGTCATCGATCATGCGAGAATCATATTCTCGTTTGGCGATCAGCTGGTCTTGTTTGAGGATGCTGGTCGAACCTTTAATTTTTTTTCAAAAATTATTTGATCTGAGAATTTCTGAGAATTTTCTGAACAGACAGTTATTATTTGAGGGTTAGTTGACAATTCAAAACTTACTGAATAAAAGATCAAATTTAAAATTTTTTTACTCTAATGGCTACACTAAAAATAACGTTCTCTTGAAGTTTCCAGTCAATCGAAAGTTTGAAAAAGTAAGGCAAAAAAGCTGTGATAGATATTACAAAAAAAGGAGTGTTTTTGAGTAAACTCAATCTGCAAAAACTTATCGAAAACCATAAATTTTCTTGGTTTGAAACTACACAGTTTATTTTTATTAACATATTCTAAATAAAAATTATAACTGTTTCATGGTGCATTTTAGAAAATACCTTGTTAAGTTGAATAATTGATATTATCAATTTTTTTTTCGTTAGGTGCTTCAAATTTAATTGCCAAAATATTAAATGTATAATTTTCTTCGCTAAAGAGGTGTTAAAAACTGATCCAAAAAACTGTTTTGTAACTGAAAATTTTTTAATTTTTATATGCGCTGAAAAAAAAATAAAAAAATAAATAAATAAAAAATAAAATCTTGGGAATTTTCAAAATAATATTCCGTGTTCTCGCTCACCAAAAGTACAAGAAACTAGCTCGCACTTCAATATATTCTTACTCGCGCGGTATCGAAAGTAAACTTACGATATATCGCCTTACATGCGGTGCATCCGGCCGCGAATATATTTTCCCGCGGACTAACATGGGCCCCCGTAATGATATAAACTCCTATTCTGCCCTCGAACGTCGAACGATATTATATATTATATAAACACGCGAATTT
This sequence comes from Encarsia formosa, assembly GCA_038277355.1. NCBI lineage: Eukaryota > Metazoa > Arthropoda > Insecta > Hymenoptera > Aphelinidae > Encarsia > Encarsia formosa. The sequence goes on from CM076188.1 coordinate 11,168,890, forward strand.
CTTTTATTCCTTATCACACGGCTACGATACCCGAGAAAAAACTTTTCTCCTTCTTACGTATTTCTTGCGCATTTTTCGATGCCCCCGCGAAAGACGGATAAATGGATATTGGATATCGATAAGTCAACTCTCGAGCCTCTACCCGATTAATTTTTTCCCGCGCGTATCTTGGCCTACCCCACGATTGAAAAAAAATTCGGTTGACACAGAAAAAAGTTCTCGAGGATATTACATCTTTTATTGAAACGAAGTTTTGACGTTCAAGACGCGCTTATATAAAGGTTCGATTGACGTATAAATAAGAAATAATTTATTCTCTAATAAATTCATTGACGTGTAATTTATAATAAAAATACAATAATAATACGATGGTAGCTGAAGTTAAAGTTTGAAATAATCCAGTTACCGTAAATCACGTGTCCCAAAACGCTCGGATAAACCGTAACCATTTAAACCATTTTACGCTTTGTATAACAAAGCATCAAAGGCAATAGAATTCCGCAAAGGAGGTAAAGGAAAGAGCTCGCGCGCGGGGGTTATTCGAAAAGACAAAAATGAGAAAGAAGCTGCTGGCGAACAAAATAGCAATCAATAAAGACGAAGTTAGGATTGAGAGAAGGAGAGACAGGGTCGTTCCCAGAATTCCTTCAATCAAATTAGGAACATCAAAGTACCCAAGAAGGCGAAAGAAGATGAGGAGCTACGCGACGCGCTGCTGCAAAGACCCGAAGAGAAAATAGTTGTGTACCCCGCTATCCGGCATTCCTCGGGGGTTCGACCCACGGAATTAGCCTCTATCCCCGGCGCCCCGACCCTCGAGACAAAGAAAAGCTCCTCTCCTCGCTCCGCACGAAGTACGGACGAGACGGTGCCCGCCGCCCGCGTTTTGTCAAATTTCCAAAGTTGCGAAACTTCTTTTTTTTTATTCTTTTTCTTTTGTTCCTTTGGTCGACTCTGTTCTTTTTTTCTTTTTTTATCCAAAAGACGTGAAAAACTTTTTTTTTAGTGCGGTATGGATTATTATTCAAATTTGGGTTTGATGAAGTTTTTCTGATTAAATTAAATTCCACCTTACATGGAATCGATAAACTTGATTCCACATTTAAATTAAGCTCATTTAAAACACTGTTCGTGACACTTCGAACACTCGATCTAATATCAACTTAAAAAATCATTTTCAAATAGCGAACCGCCAGCGAAATAAAAGGCAAGATCCTGCGAGTCGCCCTTCGTGAGCTCGATGGCTTATCTCATAATTGCCCCTTGCACCAAGTAATTAGAATCGGAAGCCACGCGTTTGATCTCAGGCCAGTTCTTTTGTTGGACTTGTTTCTTTCCAACCAATTCGTTTCCGAACCATTTTTAAAACTGATTTTCAATGACATCTCCCAAATAACCTTAATTGCGGATGAGAAACAAAGCTGTTTCCTGGTGCTGGTATATTAAAAAGTTTAGCACGATTCATTAGGTGGATTCATTTAAAAAGTATAATGCTCTTATCAACTTGACTGAAACTTTTAAACTTATTTATACAATTAAGTGGCAGAATAATCAATGAAAATTGAACGAACGCACTTTTAACTCATTAAAACTTGGCGTATTCATTATTTATGGGTGTTTTTATTCTTTGATAAGGGTGTATCAAGACATGAAAGTTCGCAAATCACTTGTTGTTGGTTACCCTTAATTACGATCATTTAATGAAAAAAATTGCCGACCTTAAATGTATTTAAAGATAAAATAAAGTGTATGATCTTATTAAGTGTACAAGTTTTTAAATTATGATATAAATAACTTTGGTTTGCCGAGGCATACGTTGAATATAAAATTGTTTTTGACACGCAAAAATAAAGCATCATCTCACGTACAACCAGCGAATTCAAAAGATCCATTTGATAATGAAGTACTATTTAAATAAGCGTAAAGCACGCTACATTCTGCAAGAACAGCAATGCATTAAGTTTCTCAGAAAAAAAAATTATAATTAGCACTATTTAAAACTTATTTTAAATTCTAATTTTGTTTCTTTCCACTTTGTACTAGTATGTACGCTGTGCCTACACGTGGTTTGTGTGTTGAATTTTTGTTATTTGCATGATGATTGTTATAAAATATCATTCGAAAGTTTTTTATTTAAATAATTGATGAACGTATTTAATTTAATTATTCATTCAAAAACACGATGCTCGAGATATTTTACTTTATGATGATTACTAATAAATATTGATACTTTCTAAGGTGCTTAACATCTTAAAGAAACTCAATTCAATCCTTTCTTTTTAATGTTTCTTAATTCTAAGCAAGAAGTGGGAAAGTAAAAGTATGCTCTAATAGACTTTTTACGGATAATTAAACTTTAATTATATGCGTTGGATTCTAATATACAGAAAAATCATCCATTCTGAAATTGATTCCGCTCATCGATAAACAATTTTTTGGAAATAAGTTATAAAAATCAGTTTCTTTGAAAAACTTTGCAAAACTTCTTTTTTTTTTTATTTGTTTTAACTTCATTCAATTTGAATCAAACATTGAAATAATTTTTATTATGTTATAGCCAAAGTAGGTATGAAAGATGTTAACTTGGATACGTAAAAAGTGATTAAAAAATTTTTTTGATTTAAATTAAAAGCCAACCAATTGTTAATCTTAACACGACAAAAACAAGTGTAATTTGGTCAACCAAGCCACTGTTGAACCAAAGCTTACATAGAAATAATTTTCTCATTTTTCAAAGCTTTAAACATTTTTTGACTCCAAATATCAAAAATTTTTAATCGTTTCAATTATTTTAATCCTGATAATGCAAAAAAGTCGATATAAAATAAAAAATGGACGCTTGACGCGAGGCAAAGGGCTGCACAAAGAGAGTCAAGCTCAGCGACCTCGGTGTAGGCAAAAGGGGTAGTTTCCCCGGCGCTACAGCAGCGACTGCGCAGAATCAGCATAGAAACGCGCCGCGGCGCGCGAGAGTCGGTTATAGGGGGTGGCTGCGATGTAAATGCCCGTGATGTATCGGATCGATGCGACAGCCCAGCATCCCACCAGCAGACGCGTGTACGTGCACCTACCCCCCCTGCTCGCCTGCCCGCGCACTTACTACGCAACCTGAAAACGTTAGTTTACCACCTTTTCAAAGTAAAATCGCTGGGGGGTAAATGGTCCAGGGATGTAGTTTTTTTTTTTTTTAATTTAGGTCAGAATTAATGTTGGTCATGATTATAATTTGCTAATGGGTTTTTGTTTTCAGTACCAGAATTTTACAAAAAATCATTAGTTTTTTAATATGGTCTTTCCAAACGGAAATTTGTATGTTCTTTATTTTTCAGACGTTTTCATTAAATGAAATTTAAACTTTTTCATAAAAACTGTAATTATAAACTGAGTGACTATTATTAAATTTCCATTCATGAATTTTTCAAATAAAATAAAAAATTGTTTGATAACAGTTCTTGAGTTTTGGTCAACTAGTTTTGTATGATATTAAAAAAATACACAAATTATTACTTACGATTCTTACTTTACAAATTTGCATGAAAAAATCGTTTCAAATGTTAAAAAAAAATTTACACAACTACTTTAATCGTTATAGAAGCACTTGATCTTTTGTTTTCTCCAAGTAGTTTTAATCAAATTTTTTTATAATTAAATCATCAAATTTCTGAGAAACTCGGTACTTGAATGAAAGATAAAAGCATGTAACGATTAATTAAACAAAACAACAAGTTTTTCGGAAGCTTTTAAGTGTTAATTTGATTTAATTGAAAAGCATCAAATTATTATTAATGTAGCTTACAATGTTTCACTTCTAAAAATTCATTGTTTTAATTTTAATTAATCCGTTTTTTTTTTTTTTTTTACAAACGACAAATAATTCATATATACAAGCCATATTTCGCTCCCCAGGGATCAGAAAAACCGACAAACAATAAGCGAGAACAATGGTAGCGCGCGCAAGGTGCAGATTTATCGTTTCAGACAATTCAGACCTACCGCGCCGCATATAGACATTCTCCTCATTCCTTCAACTTCCTAAGCGAATAAGGAAGCCGTTTGAATTCTCACTGCGGCATATATATTTTCTTATATTACAATATTATAATTGACGCGAACGTGCGCGTGCAAACGTAAGTATTGAAATCTCCTTTTTCGAATGACCGCGCCGTTCTTTTAAATAAGTAAAGAGCAGGAGAGTCCAGCTCGTACAATTATCCCGCTAATTAATTAATTAACATTGCAAAACGAACCGAACATGGAAAGTGGCGTAATATACGTCGCAATAAGGTGATACTTAATTTCTGCTCCGGTGTATATGTATTTCAGATCGTCTAATTCTTTTGTGTGCGAAAAAGATTATAATATTTAAAGGGACTCTGTTAAATTTTTTTTTTAAATAATATTTTACGTGCACCCTCAACTAACTGATTTCAAAAATCTCGAGGAAACTTGTTTGGTACACCACATTTTTATGGAGGAGTGCAGTTCCGAAAGAAAAGACAAGTTCGTGGAAAACTGTAACTTTTTCACGCTTGATGAAAGCTGACAAGTCGAAAGATGTTGGAGTAAGTACCAGTAAGTACCTTTGTATCAAAAACAAAGTACAAGGGTTTTCCCTTTTTTTTTTTTTGCACGATTACATAGTTCATTTCAGCGCTTTTTTATTTAATTCATCTGGGGTTGGTCAAAATATAAATTAAATTTTAAAAAATGTCAACGAGTAAAGTTGTTTTATTTTTCCATAAAGAAACGTCTTCGGACTTCTATCTCGGATCGCAGGCTTAATCAGCCCAAATTTTCTATTCCACTTCTCGAGTTAGGTAGCTATTGATATACGTCAGATCGTAAAATTTACAGTGAATCTAAAACCCACTATACACTCAAGCGAACGAGCTACCAGTAATGAGAGAAAAACCAGCGGAGTGGATCGCTACATGAGGAATAGCCGCGGCGATAAATTATGAATATGATATAGGGCGGAGGAATGAAGAAGCCGTTTGTGGATCGTTGCACATTTAAATTTCCGTTTGCCGCTAGCGATTACTCTTCTCTCTGCCCCCAGAGAGAGGTAATATCTATATTATCGAGGTGCGATTCGAGGAATACCGCGGCTTTAATTGCAGACTCGTAGGTGTTGGAGGGCAACGGTAATTGACTGTTTGCCCCGAGGATCATTTGCGAGCTGAGGGGAGTTTTTCAATCTTCTTCTGTGGAACACGGAAAACAAATGTTTATTCATCAGAATTGATATCTAATTCAAGTTTGTAACGCCATGTCGTAAGAGAGAAGAGTTACTGCATTGTAAATACGCGCGAACACTGGCTGTTAGGGCTGCCGCGAGACGAGACGAGGCGAGACTTTTGATAGTCTCGTCTCGAGTCTCGTGAAAAACCAAAATCACCGGTCTCGTCTCGGTCTCGTCTCGAGTCTCGACGAGACTAACTTGTAAGAGATTCTCCTCAAAAAAGAAAAAAATTAGTGGTATCACCCATTTACGATGAAGCTTATATAATTTACTATAACGAAAAAGATAATAAAGTTGGGAAATGTAAGTCTGATTTAAAAAAAGAAATATGTAACGTTAACATTTAACTACTTCCAATAAATTTTTAAAATTAATTCCTTACTTATTTACCATCACTTAATTGTGTTTATCATCAAAAAAATGTTTTTATAAGTCTTGTCGAGATTCTGACCTACTCTCGTCTCGGTCTCGTCTCGGTCTCGTCTCGGACTTCCGAGGCGAGACCGAGACGAGGCCGAGACTCCTCGAGTCTCGCGGCAGCCCTACTGGCTGTGAATTTTAACTTCAGTGCTACCATTGTTTTGAAGTTTGAATAATTTCAAGAGTTATCAATTATTCGGGCTAGTTTACACAATTTTTTTTCAAAGAATTACATTGTTTTCTCTGATTGTTCATTAAAAATTTATGAAGTCTATAATATTGGTATCATTCATAGAAAAAAAATTTATGTTCGTAGCTTGAATAACATTCCTACTTCGTTAAAGAGTCCACAATTATATTTTAAATTATATACAACAAGCATTATAAAAATAATTGATAAAATAAATGTTCTTATTATACTAACTACTGAACAAACGTGAGGATAACGTCATAAATTTTTATTCACATCTATAAAGCGGATCGTAAATGCACTTTAAGCATGCTAAATTTGTTACATGTTCCTAATTTTCGTATCCTTATCTATCATAATCATTTATGTTTTAATGAATTGTTTCGCAGGATGTATGATTTTTATTTTCATCCATTGCATGTGTTAATCTTATTTGAAGCTCTGATAATCTTTCGTTGCGTGAACAATGCCTGAAATTCACTTCTTTGGATTAATCATAATTTTTTTTTTTTTTTTTTTAATATTTGTAAAATTTTACAAAAAAATTTTTAACATATTATTTGACCGTCAAAAAACTTTATTAGGAACGATAAAAGAAAAATTTTCAAACATATTCATTAAAAATACTTTATATTAATTTCATGGAGTTATTTACTACTGTACCAGCCAACAGTGGCGTATTGAACTAGCATAGAAGTGTTAATCAATTACAATTTTAGTAATAGTTTGAGCTTTACGGCTGATTTATGCAAGCATATTAGCTGAATCGTTGAATCAACACAGTGCGTCAGATGACTTTTTATGTCGTAAATTTAGTATCGTTTATATCTTTAATTTCAGAAATATTTTTAATTCGAATAGCAGATTAATAATTTATAAACTAATTAGTTGATGTTGCGTTAGTTGAAGTTTATAGAAAAGTAAGAAAAAATTTCTTTCGATGCAATATAGTTTGATCTACAAAGAAGTTCATCCAATTTTTTAATTTCATTTTACATTGAAAATTCAAACTACACGTTGTGATAAAAATTCAAATCAATTTTAAATTCGCCCACCAGTATCAAAGTTTCCATGAAAAAATAAAAAAATCTGTTGAAAAAAATAAATAGTAGCTGCTTGGGGGCGATCACCCATCGAGGCTCGTCAATCACGCCAACATTAGGCCTCAAAACACACACATCAGCGTCGAGGATTTTCGCAAAACACAGCTCTTCAAACGGTAGCAGTCTCCGTTAATTAGAGTGCTTTGTACTTTTCGGGAGGGAATAAGTAAACGCACTCTTTAGCGCACGCACGAGCCTTCGACGATATTCTAATGAGCCCCAGCGTCGGGGAAGAGGAGGGTTGGATAAATTGATGGTTGGGTGTGCAGCAGCAGGCGCGTTTATGCGCGAACACGAGACTCGGCCGCCCGGCGGCTATGCGGCATCACGCGATCTCGGCCAACGGTAGCGTCTTTTCGGGCTTCTGTTGAATTTCTTCGTGTGAGCCTGGTTATCGTGTGAAAATTATCAAGAACGGGGGAGATTATTTTTTTCGTTTCAATTTTTTAATCGTCAGTTGGATTACGTTTTTTTTTTGAATTCTGAGAAAATTAATTGCGATGTTTAGGGCGCGATGAATTTAGTTTGAAGGCATTCAGAATTTTTACATGGTTACGGATACTTTAATTATGAAAATTATTTTAAAAAAATTACTTTATGTAAATTTTAGTTTGTTATTTTTTGCATTTAAAATTAAAAAATTAAATTTCAAAGATTGGTACAAAAATTGAGACAAAAGTTTAATAATAAGACAAATATTTCTAAAAATAACAGGATTACTTTGAAAAAGTTACACCGTAAAATCGTTTTTGAATAATTATAACTCTAATTATAAAAATTTCTTTAGTTTTCTACTCATACAAATTTTAAATCAGTTTATTTCTACTACTTATAAAAAGTTTAAATGTTGTTTGATTTTCTAATAAATCAGATACTTATTTTTTTAAATGTACAATTCGACCTTGGTACAGAATATTTTATTTAACAACTCTTATCTTTACATCTTCAAAATTTGAGAATAATTCGTACGATTAAAAAAATGTCCCAGTGAAGAAAAACCTTAGCCTAAAAACTGCAAATTTTAAATTATCAGCAGGAGTTTAAAATAAATTTAAAAATCAGAAAAAATCGAGAACCTTCATTGGTCGGTACCAAATTAATTGAATTTTTGTATTTTAAAAAATTTTTGTTTTCATTTCAGCCTCTCATTGATAATTTTAAAATAGCAGATTTTGGGTGAAGGTTTTTCTTCGCTGGGATCGTCAACATTATCTTCCACTAAGTTGTTTACATACATGTTTCAGACAACGTCAAAATTTTAAATGTAGCAAAACTACCAATTCAAAATTAATTATCTCAACAAAAATCTCCCTCTACTTCATCGTTGGAACATGAAATTTTTCAAGCAAACATTATCTCTGGGTACAAAAGCACAAAGGGTCTGAAAATTAGTGTAGGCGCACGTTACCGTTTCAATGCAAACCGTCTAACGAAGCGTCCGACCCCAAGCGGCGTTCATCCTAAACGGATTTGGCTTCATTAGAACGACGAGCGACCCCCCGAGACTCTGTACTCTTTCTTGTTTGGCTACCACTGCTTTCGTTTTTCTTTCCTATTTGACGACTTCCAGAAAATCAATACCCACTTATTACCACAAAAACAACAATAATCATTGAATTTCAAGTAAAAATTTTTATAAAATGAATTGAAGATTTTTATTTCATAAAAAACACTTACGGTAATACAACGATTTTCTCGCCGGGTCTATTCTTCAACTTCCCCGTCAGTTCATTATTTTTCTCGCGCTTCTTCCACCCGCACCTTGTAGCTATGGCAACAATGACAGCGCCGCGGCGGCAATCAGCAGCCAGCCGCGCTCCGAATTAACACGTGCAAATACTGCGAAGCAAGTGGAACGAAGTAAAATTTCACTCGTATCAAGAGTGGTAGTTTTTTATAAAATTAATGAAGATTGATCGCGCTTTTTTTTTAAATTAAACTTTAATAATCATGTTAAACACGATAAACCGGCGTATCATTCCATAACATTTATTTTACAATTTATGACTACGAGTACATAAGTTACGATGCGTATAGTGTTTAATTTTATCTGGTCGTTTATTAACTCGGTAGTTTCATTAAAGATTAATTCAAAATTACAAAATTTAATATAGAACTACATTCGAGCTTAATGAGATTCCGTATAAAATTACGGCTTGAATAATCTCATTCTGTAGTATTACAGGCTGTTTGTATTTAAATATAACTAACTATACATCGCACTCGAAATTAAATCGCATTATAGAAACACCACGAGTTTTTTAATTAGATTACTTTTTCTATAGATCGCCATTTTAAAATGAAGTCTCGCAGGTGCGCGCCCTTTCGATACTAACCTGGTCCACCAATGCCGCGTAATTTGCATCCCTTCGCGCACCCTTTAAAATCAACCCTCGAACTGAGCGTGCGCCCTTGAGTCGACCATACTTCTACTAATACGATTTGCATCCACCCCTTTAAAGTAAACCCTTCGGGCATGCGCCCTGGACTCCAAACGATTTGCATCCCTTCGCTCACCCTTTGATCCCGTCCACCAATCAGGCACTCTTCCAACTCCATTTTTTTTAATTTAAACAGACCTGCGCAGTATGCAAAGCCCTACAAAATCCTTTAAAACCCTCCCCTTCCCGGGGGAAAAAATGGTGCGTTATCGTGCGTCGAGCAGGCGTCGGGACTTAGAAAAAATGACGCATCGACGCCACCAATCACACCGCGGGAGGTCTTGCGGGATTGAGACACGTGTGGGCTTCTTTTTTTTCCACTTTTCGGGTGCCCACACTCGCCCCCTGCCTTTGAATTTTACAGAGCTGATCCGATTTGCGGGGAAAAAAAAACGCGAGGGCGGAAGATCGAACGATAAAACGTTTATCTTTCATAGAGACGGGACGTTTGAAAAAATGAGCTTTGAAACTTTTTTTTTTGTAGGGGGAGCTTTAGCTTGTGTTGTAATAATATTTTTTATAGTACTTCTGGCCACTCTAACCTCAAAATCAAATCTTTGATGCGTGTTTTCGGTTACTCGTACTATAAAATAGTATATAGCACTGGTGCAGCACGTCACCAGGGCTCTTTAAGGACCTCGTGCTCCGCTTCGCTACGCACTCGGGTCCTTAAAACCGCCCCGGTGACGATGCTGCACCCGTACTATAATATACTATTTATTTATATCTGTGGATTTTTTTACTAAAGAGTTGTATGAATAAGATGGAATTATAATATTAAAAATAATGTTTTTTTTTTTTTTATTTATTAAAGTTTTGCTATTCATTATTAATGCTGAATATTTAGTTTCAAAAAGAAGATTATCCTTAAGCCACAATCAAATCCAAACCCAGGACTTAATAACTACGGCCATACCTAGTCAGCGACTTCTTTTTTTCAACTTCTTCGTTAATTTTAAATTATAATAACAAAATTTTAAACATTCCTAATTTGTTACAGTCACTTAAGCTTTTTTTTTCAATCAACAACAAAAACCCAATACTCGATAATTAAAACTGTATTCTCTCCCAAGCAAAGATAGACAAAGAAAGAAGCAGCTATAGTTTAAAGGATCCCCGTCCAATAATCCAATGAACCAGTCCGAAAGCTCGCAAGTCAATTTACGGTATCAAAACAAAATTAAAGAGCTCGGAAGGAGGGTCCCGACACAACCAACATGTATGACACATCTCAAAGACCAAGTAATCTTTAAAAAGGAAGAAGGAAGGAAGAAAAAAAAAGTCAAACCAAACAAAAAGACGGCATACAAAAGCGTTTTCTGCCGTTGGGAGGGAGTCGTCTTCCGGGGGAGCGACCAAATGAGAGAAAAAAGAAGGGGGAGATTTCTCGTGTGGCAATCAATGCCGTTGAATTAACGCCCGGCTGGGCCGTTTACGCGGCGGCAAAGTGAGATTAAAAGAAGAAACGAATGGACGCCTGACGGCCCTTATTTCCCTGGCTAGCACCGGATTAATCTGACCCGCGTCTGGCTTTTACGACCTTCTTCTATTTTGTATAATTTCGGAGTTCCTTTTACTTATTGATTTAGTCAAACTTTTGGGTATTAGTCGTGCACAAATCAGTCGCAGTCGTCGATGCAGGCGATCGAGATAAATGATCCCGGAGGAGAGAGCCCTCGATCGTAGTAAAGTCCGAGTCTATCTTCGCAGGCCGATCGTAAAGGAGAAGAAACGGAAAAAATAGAACTGAGGACGGATTACGAGGGTGGAAATCGTACGGCTGATGCTCATCGGGCGTCATGAAATTCACACTCGAATTGTGTGTTGAACCTGGATAAGGAGACTTTTTTATGTCTCCATCCGGACGGATTTTAGTTTGACTGGAGGGGCAAATTATGAGAGCTTAATAGAACAGCTGACTTGCGCACTTGAATCATCAAAGTTTTCACTAAAAATTACCAGAACCTGTAAAATCGATTAGTCAAATTGTAGTGAAAACAGTTAGTCAGCAAATCGTAAATGAAATTCATGAAGTTTTATCTTTTCCTTGGATTTAAACTTTTTTGCCACGTACTTCCGTGGTAGCCTTGATATTTTAATGAACGACTTGAAGCCAGGCATTTAAATATAATATAAATAAATTAAAAAAACACTTGTTAAACTCCTTCAACCTCTCATATATTTGCATGACTCGGGTAAAAACTTTAGCGCATAATAATGAAAACGTCGAATTACCATGAGAAAAGCCATCTAATTAGCATAACAGTACTTAATATATAATCCCTCAGTCTCGAGTTAAGGGCCAGCCGAAACAATAACGCTGAAATTTCGCTGCTTCAGCGGAGCGTAACTCGATTAACACAGTGCACGACAGCCGCACGCTCGCTTCACCTGTCGAAGAGCACCGCGGTAAGGTTAAAACGCGTGAAACGCACCCATAATTCCCGACCTTCCTTATGCTAATCGGGACGATCGCTATCGTGGCCCGAGTCTTTAAACCGCACTTAGTTTGACGACCGGTAATCGTTCCGACCTTCGGAGATTCATATGAGTAGGGGGGAGAGGGGAAAAATTTTGTTTATTGCGATTACCTTTTTTCCCCCGGTGGAGCGGAATTAAGTTGTCCGTTGTTGTTTATACGGTTCGCGTTATTTACGGCAAATGTTTTGTACCCAATTTGCATGCGTGTTTGAATAAAAGAGGGTTTTTTTTTTGCGGGGGATTCTTGGAAAAAAATAAGGCAAGGAGCGGGAAAATGTTCATTTAAATGTTACGCATGAGCATCGTAGTACAATTATTTCTCGGAGCTGGTGGAGAAATTAAAGTAAATTGCAACGGTTAGACTTTTTATTTCAACGCTCTGAGAGAGAGAAAAAAGATTGTTTTATTCGGGGGGGGGGGGGGTATATTTATATCTGAAAATAAAAATAAAGTATTGTACTTAGCGTTAACTTTTTTTAATTAGCGTAAATTTCTTTAATCTTGGAAATTCCAGAATAACTGCTACGTTTACATACAAAATAGAATACAAGCAGCGAGTAAGAAATATTTACATTTATGTAAATCAAAGACCTTATTTCACTCAATAAAAGTAACTACAAAAGATAAACATCTCAAAATTTTGATAAATCTTCATGTCAAGCTACCAGAGTTTTCGAAAACTCCATTAAAACAATAACAACAATTTTCAGAAGTACAAAAAGAATTACAGTTGTACCACCAAAAAGTTGTCGTAGTCGGCGATCCAAAAAAAACCGGAGAAAATATATAAGAAGACGGTAAATCGCTCCCCAGAAGCTTAACTCGGTGCACGCGAGTTTCCCATAATTTCATTTATTACGGTTATACTTCACCCCCCGAGTACGCCAGTCCAGGCGCATAATGGCGCAAAACAATACGAAAATTATGTTCACGAGAGTTTGCCAAGGAGTTTTCTCGCGGCGCTGCGGGAGCTTGCAACGCGCTTTATTCGGTACCGCACATGATGAGCTTTACAATACTATACTTTTTGTAAATGTTTTGCGAATCTTGTACCACATGGTGCTTGCAAACTTTCACGATTTAAGGAACGGTCGCGCTTGTTTTGCCGAGATCGTGCGTCTTACCAAGCCAAGGAACTGTGATTTATCTTTGGTGTCATAATTTTGGAAGAAAATTTTGTTAGTTAACGTCAAGCTTTTTTTTATCAAAAGTTCAATACCCTTTGATTGTAAATTTTGTATTTTTTTATTTTGCACATTTAGAATAATGGAATATTCTGCTCTCGATTTTGCTGATTTACTTGAGAGACCTTACTTTTTACAAATTTAGTTTGTGTAATAATTAATGTAACAAAGAAAGACCAGCATTAAAATTTTTTACCTAAAAAAATTAATGATGTCAAATATTATAGCAACAATATTGTAAAAATCTAGTATCGAAATTCAAAAAATGTCAAAGAGAAAAAAATTATTACATTAGTGTTTATTTAAAAAAAAAAATTGTTTTTCTAATGGATAAAAAATCGTCAATACTTCTGCAGTTGCAAAGATTCCAGTATCGTTAGACATAATTTAATAATTTTAATTACTAATCAGTAACTCGACAGAATTAAAAATAAAAAATTCTTCTCGATTAATTTTCAGATATAAAAAAAATAAAAACTAAGCTCCACTTGATAATTTCATAAAAAAAGAGCACTCGAATGAGAAATCCAGTCGGCGCTAAACGAAGCAAATCGTCGATAAGCGAGGGGTGCAAGCCATCGTCATAAAAGGAAGAAGGAAAAGTAGGAGGAAAAAAAAAAGCTAGACAAGTATGAGAAAAATCTCCTCCCAAACGATGAGGGGTTTCTTTTAATGAAAATGTCGCCGAAAAGAAGAAGAAGACGTAAGAAAAAAATAACCCGCGCGAAAGTTTTATCAGCGCTCAGCAGCATGCGCGTCTTCATTCTTATAGGTAAGCAGGATTTCCCCCTCCCCCCTTTTTTTTCTTCGTCTTCTTCTTCCATCCCTCCAGCATGGATGATATCGACACGTGAAGAGCCTGCTGAAGTAGATAGCGGCTGGAAGTCTAATTGCGAGGATATTCGGACTTACCCGGTGCGCGTCAATGGAGGACGTTTCACCCCCGGCCGGGAACTTCCTCGATGCCACCGCCAGAAGCCGAGGTCCACTTGGGTCATCTGAAAATTGATATTGACACTTTGGTGAGATTTTGGATTAAGTAACTCTGTGATTGATTTTTTTTTTTTTTTTAAAGCATGCGTTCTGGGACTAGGATCTTATTTGAATATTGGGGCAGTAGTATCGGAGGTGTTATAGTCAGACATGTTCAAAATTTTCAAGTCCCTGAAGGTTTTTCTTGCGGAGAAAAGTTCAGGGAAAAAATTCAATATTTTTAAGTATCGTACAAACATTTTTTCATAATAAGTCTATTATTGTATAAGCTGTATCAATAAATCGCACATTTGCAGATGTAAAATTACAGAAAATAAATATTAAAGCCATTAAAAATTTTATGGTTTGTTAAACTGGCAGACTAACATGTATACCCACACAGTCGAGAAATAAAAATAAATGAGCTTGGATTTAATTACGAGCCATGAACAAGAGGTAAACGCGGGGCCGCCGCGCTGCTCCGTCGTAAAACTCCGCTTGTACGAACTTATGAAAAAAGATGATGGAAGGAGACAAAATTTTCTACCTAACGACCAAGAAAAAAAAAAATTTCATAACAACATTAAGAGTGCGAAAAACCATACCTGATGTTTTTCTAAATAAAAGTAAATCGTTCTCGAATCGAGATGTATTATCAAAATTGCGGGCTCTTTAGTAGTTTTGGTGGGGCTAAAATAACTTATAATATGGTTGTGTCTAGGTACCATCGCCGTGTACCGTACACGGTACACGGTACACGGTAGCTTTTTACTTTAGATCCTATAATTTATTCCAAATAACCCACTTAAGTTTAAAAAACTACTAGTTTTTACTTTAAATCTAATTACCCATCCTAAATAACCCACTTAAATTCACAGAGTGTCTAAAGTAACTCTTATTTGGTACCGTGTACCGTGTACCGTGTACCGAATACGGTACACGGCGATGGTACCTAGACACTTTCTTATAATATCTGCCAATAAGCTAGAGACAGTCGGACCTGGGTTGTCAGTGTCAGACCGATCCCGTGGAGAGATGCCGGCGCTGCTCTCTTTATTATCTATCAAAAGCAATCTACTGACGGTCGATGGCCCGTTTTTTTTTTTTTTTTTTTTTCATTTTTCCAGCTCTTTTGTATTACACCTTTATTTTCCTTTTCGTTTACCAAACTTTTTTCGTTATATTAGCAAGGTTCTGCAAGTGACATCAAAAGTTCATTATCTAAATTTCATAGCACTATAAAAAATTGCCAGCTGATAAGTAAGTCTTAATAACTGTGGAATTAGTTTGGACATAATTGACTCTAAAATTCAAGATTTAGTAAAAAAAAAAATTATTGGAATTATACCTCAATCATAAATATTGGACTCAATTTCAAATACTTTATTTTTACGCTATTATTAAAATTTATTGCCATCTGATCGTTTTTTCAATTTGTCCAACTTAAATAAATAATTACTGTTTGAAAAATATTAAGTATTTTTTTAAATGGGTAAATACAAGGGGTAACATCTTTTTTTAAAGCTAGAAAACAACCTAATAATTTTCGGACAGAACATTTTTAAATACGCATATATTTTCTAATTCAAATTTCTTGCAGGGACATTAAATTAGTTTAAGTCCGCACTGAAATGAATCCATTGGAACCAATAAACCAAAAAAATTCAGTCTCCAAGCAATAGTCAAGCAATTTCCAGCACCCACCAGCTCATTAATTTTCGACTTACAAAGACCCGGCCGAAGTTTCGAAGGTCTTCGATTGAGGCGCGCGCGACTTTGGTCGTGCCGAACAAACAGTCCGGCTAATTTAGACCGACTGTTCCGTGAAATTACTGGGGGGGTCAAGACCCGGTAATGAGAGGGTGGTGGTCAATGCCGCCCGAAAGAAATTCATCCCTCCGCACGCTCAGCCAATCACCGCAAGGCCACTCGTTAGCGAATTCAATGAGAGAATCCCTGCACTGGCGCGACTAGGGTGAATACCCACCACACCACCCGGTTGAATAAAACTCCTCGGGAGCTTTTTGGACTCCAGATATTTTTTTTCTTTATTTTCAGTCTATAAATTATTTATTTCTTACAGTGTAATTTACTACAAATAGAGTGTCCAGAATATATTAAGTTTGTAATTTCATGGATATGATAATAAAAAATTTCACTGTTTCATGGTGTAATTTATTTATTCATTTAGATATTTAATATAAAAAATTTTTTTTAATTTCTAATGACTATATTATAAACTCAAAAAAATTTTTTTTCAAGGTTGAGCTTTTAAAATTTGTTGACAAACACTTAAAAATCACATTTTGGAACAAAGATACAAAGTTTACTCAAAAATGCTGTGTAGGACAAACCTCAGACCTTTCAAAATCCTGGGACTTGGGGCTAAATGGAAAAAAAGTTTACTCCTACAAAGAGTGGATGAAGCGTAATTAAAGTCTTATTTTATTTTATTTTATTTTTTATTCAATCAATACCTGATTGAGTTGTTACGATTTTCAGGGTAAAGACATTCATTTGAAAAGCAGGGCTGATTTTTCCCATGAAATCTCGCGCTTTTTACGTGAGCGAGATTACAAGTTGCGGGATGGATTTCGTGGAGCCGATATGCCTGCAGGACTCTGTCCTTCGAAAATCATGGAAACGGCAAGGAAGCAAGGAAGGAAAGGAAAAAAAAAGGTGAGGGGGCACGAAAAACAAACAAACTCGGATCGAATGACCAATAAGGGCAGCTCGCAGCCTGTCATTTGACTGTACATTTTCCCCTTTGTTCGGCGCTGCTAACGAGAAACTCGGGGTTTCCGAGATTGTTAAACTCCGAAAAAAAGGAACTAAAGAGGGCATGAGGAGGAGCAGGGGAGGGGGGAAAAAAGGCTCAAACTTATAACATTATTACCTCGAAAGGACACCGCTTATTACGGACGTAGGAGCTGGACTGGGTACAATATTTTCGAAGTTAATTGCGTTTCGGGATTCTCTCGTGCAGCAATGATTATTTCCCGGCCGAGCCGAGGACGGAGCAAGAGCGAGAGAAAGAATAAGAAGGAGAAGAAGGAGCCGATCTAGGACCAGAGTCCAACCGAGCGTGCTCACTTAATTTTCGCTTCGAGATGTAATTTGTGTCGCGCGCATTGTTCCCCGAGATATACCGGGGGAGCAAGGTGTAACGAGCTTCTCGTTTCAGCAATTCCTTTGACTTGGCTCTACTGCGGCTAAACGATTTTTGTTTATTTAATCTTCGTTTATTGGGAGTTTCAGCGAATTGGTAAAGGATTAAATGTTGACGTTGTTTCAGGGGATTTATTTCTTAATTTTAATTTTACAAACACTTGTACTTTAAATACTTATTATTATTTTGTTCTGGCACTTGTGTATGATGTTTTTACAACGATTTCTGATTGTAATTGCAGCATTATTTTCTTATGTATACCGAAGAAAAGTTCCATCATCTTCCGAATCCTCGTGCTGTGCTTAGCGTCGTATTATTTATACTTCGTTTCTGAATAGTTAAAAAAAAAAAAAATGAAAAAAACTCGTTTAAATCACACTTTACTCCATACTTAAAATTATTAATAAATTTTTGTGTTCTTCCATTTCATTTGTTTGTTTTTTTTGTTTTTTTTTTTTTTTTTCAACTAATTTTCGAAATTCAAATATCAAGACACCGAAGTATTCACACTCTTATGAATCCCTACGAAGACTCTGTTAGATTGACTTTGGAACCGAGTAGCTATCAATAAACTCATCAACTGTGAACATTTTAATAAAAAATTTTAAGTAATAATATCCTTGCCTTTTTTTTTTTAATTTCTTGATAAAAAAAAAAAAATTTGAGTATTTCTAAAAATACAGATTTATTATCTGACGCAATGTGAAAGTATATAAATAATCGAATAATCTCTGTCAGAAATGTGAATTAGAGTTAACTATTTAAAAGCCATTTACTGGACTCAATCAAGTGTTTTGTTAGTGACCATCCACTAAATTGATAATCTAATTCTCATTTCTTACAAGGATTTAGAACAATTTTTTAAAAACAAACATGGTACACATACCGCGTCAATAACAGATTTAACTCCTTGCGCACTTTGCAAAAAGAAATAAAACAAGTTAATAGCTTAAAAATCGATGAAATGACATATTTATTAGTACAGATGTAAATAAACTTTTAATTAAAATTTAAAAACCATTGACTGTCAATGGAAAAATACGGGTTTGAAGAAGAATTATAATCTTGATATTTAATTTAATAATTTGTAAAATTGAATTTTTTTATAAAAATTCAGGGAAAATTTTTGAAGAAATCATGCAAAAAATACAAGAAATATAATATTTAGATTTCATAAATTTTTTTAAGATGTCTGACCTCAATTACTATGTATAAGATTATAAAAAGTATATAATCGAGCAAAAAATTAATTTCTATAAATTTAAGTAAATTCTTAATGATTTTTCCCAATTCTTAACTAACATTTTAAAATTAAAAATAGTATATTACTTAACTAGGCAGTATGAATGGGAAACGTCTCAGATCGCATGAAATTGTCGTCCGAGGCGTAGCCGAGTGTGACAAACATGTGATCTGAGACCTTCCCATTCAGGTGCCTAGTTGAGTATGCTATTTTTCCGCACGACGGCGCCGGGAAGCGCTACTGACTGTAGCGGCAGCGGCAGGGAAGTAGCGCTTCCCGGCCGGAGTGCGGAAAATTATTTTTTTCAACTAGTACTTACGGGTGCAGCCAAAATAAGTGAAAGGTAAGCAGTCGCAACTATTAATAAATAAAGAAATACATTGATTTGAGTCATAGTTAACGTCTTTACGAACGAAACTCAGTAATCTAATTTTTGAAGTCCGTCATTTTATTGCTGCGATCAAGCTTTTATAAAAATTTTTTTTTTAACAGCTGCTTACTTATGTTTACTCAAACTTTTGATCGTAAATCTTTTTTTTTTTCAACTGTATTTCAAGTGAAGATTTATAATTCAAATTTGGAAATTCGCTTCAAGAAATAAGTAGTTTCCAGTTATGAATTAATTTTGTTGATTGAACGATAAAATTAAGTAATAAAGTCGTTTGTTAATTTTTAATTTACAAAATATTGATACGATTGTGTGGTAAAATTAATTGGCTGTGTTCGATTTTCAATTTAATAAACTTATCAATAAGATGATATCAAGGCTGAAGCTCGTACAGTGCAAATTTATTACCCTACGAAACCTTGAAAGGTGCAACAGTATACAAATTTTTAATCAATCGATTCACACTAAATAATTTGTTTCAAAGTTTATGACCGCTTGAAAAAAAAAAAAAAAAAAAAAAGTCATTCAAAAATAGCCAATCTTGAAGATTACTCGAAACTTTGGTTTACAAAGTTACATGAATAAAATATCCTCGGTTTTTCCCAGAAGACGAGAAGTCGAAACTATATCATTTCATCGAAGGCTCAAATAATACAATCAGGCCGCGGTATGTACTTTGGCTGAGTCGAAGAAGAAGAAATAAAAAAAAACGAAGAGAGAGGGGAGGGGGAAAGATGAAATAGCCGCAGAAACAAAGGTCCCCGGGGCGCTGTTCTGCGGTTTTAAACTTTCTTTTAAAACTCACTGCGAGAAAATCGAAGTTGCATCGTTCCCTCTTCATGTCTCTTTTGGACTCGCGGCGGCGTTTATTCTCCGAGCGCCCTTCGTTTCTTACTTTATTACACCAACTGATTTTCTACGGAATTCTCGGACGGATAAGTCCGAACCATTGATTGATTCCTCGTTAATTAAAGAGGAGACTCGGGGCTGCTCCTCCAGCAGCACGCGACTCGCGCGCGCGAGTGTATACATCGGAGTTCTAAAAAAGAAAAAAAAAAAAAAAAAAAAGAGTCCCAACCGTGATTTTCTTCCTCGTTTTTTACCCGCCTCGCATGCTTGATCGACGAACCGGCTTGTTTGATTTGTTTCGTGATCCCACTTTTGCTTGATTGTGTTGTCTTTTTTTAGCTTTGTTTATTTGTAACTTGTCCAGTTACAATTTCCGCTCGTGTTCTCCGGGATGACTTTCGGAGGACTTTTTACTATACAGGTATTTGAATCATCAGTATTAATTTAAAGAATTTGAAAAATAATTATAAAATTCACGAGTTTTACAAGTCCATAAAAAGAAGATCTGCAGTGAATGAAATGAATGCTAAATAAACAAACTATCCAAAGATCAATTAGAAAGCGCTAACTGACTTATTGCATCTCTTGCATCAATTGAACTTTCTAAGAAGTCATTTGATTAAAAAAAAAAAGATTTAATTTTGTATAAATAAAAACTTTTGTAAAAATATATTATATTTTCACAAAATAGTCATATTGCATGCAAAAACCAAAGGATGGTAACTTCCATGTTAGGAGAGTTTTAGCTCAACGAAAGCAAAAATATAAACTGCAACGAAACTGCCAAAATTACTGTTACAAAATCTCGTGAATTTTGTCATTTACATTTATCATGACTTCGTCAAAACACAGAAACAAGATTTTACTACGGTTTAAAAAATTTTTTTTAAAAACAGTGTAAAATGCATCGTGGTCATTATTTTTACATGTACTTTAAAAATTGCAATAATCTTAAACTAATGCTCTCACAATTTTTGTATAATGCTTCACCACGCCATGCAATTAAACTTTTTTTAAAGTCGGCAAAATATCAAAAAGCGAATTATCCTTTGAACCCAGAAACTCAGCGCGCGTGCAGAAGTTCTTTAATAACTCTAATTAATTTAATTATAAGAAGACCGAGTGAAAGATTTTTAAAATATCTCCGCAAAAAGGTCAAAAAATTCCAATCAGTCAACCGCAAGCGCACATTGCACCAGTCGAAAATTCTATGAATAATTTGGTCAAATTAATTCCGGGTATCGTTCTCGAAGCGCAGCCAAAATTTTTTTATTCAAAATACCCCGGAGCGGACCGCGGCTCTGTCAAAATATATTCCCGGTAAACATAAAAAACTTTTTTCGTCACATTTGCTCCGTCCCGTTCTCATAACGATACCACACGGGGATTCCTTCAAAATTATCTCCCCCCGCGTGGCGGTATTGACATCGAGCTCGTCCAGATGCATATTTTTGATCCAGCTCTCGCTTTTTCAATTTGCTCATTGTCTCCTCTCCGAGATTCCTGACGTGAATATTCATTCGCCAGCTTTTTTCCCGCAGGCGTCTTGCGAACGGTGGTTCCGGGAACGGGGGGAGGGTACCAGATAAAAAGATACCGGGGGAGAAAGAAGCCAATGAAAATTCATCGCGCGGACCCGAGAGCTCTGATTCGATGCCTTACGACTTCATTTTCACCTTTGTCAGGTTGCGCGTGAGACTCCCTCTTTTTGTTACCCTTGCGGTTTTTTGGTCTCCCGCGCCGGGAAGATCTGGTTTTGGCTGACAGCTTGACACGGAGAGTTAGCGTTGATTCGTCGTATTCAAATTTACAGTAAAATTATGCACGATAAATTCTTGTATTGTCATTAATTTAGTTTAGGGGAGTATTTGACTCTCTTTAACAAATCATAGAACACTTAACATTATCAATGTTTTTTCATAAAATTATTAGTAAAATTTTGTTGATTCATATTCATATAATTATTAAAAAACCGTATCAAATTCAAAAATACTAATAATGAAAGTATTTTTATACGTAGCACAGCAGCTGTCGTTTTTAAATTGTTTTTTCTTAAAATCTCGATGTGTTTGACTTTATTATTAATGCAATGTTTTGTTGAAGCTGTACGAAAGTTGGTTCTGCACCAGAGTAGATTGATTAACATTCGAAAGACGACTTCTCGATTCCTTTTCTTTCTCTCTTCCTCTCTTTCTTTTTCTTTGCACTCGGACTCAAACAAATCCACGGAGCTTGGCATTGCAAATCTATGCACGTACTTGTCCCTGGCGCAATTAGCGACTTGACTCTTCGATTGAATTTAAATTTTAATTAATTTATTTATAAATGAGACTTCCTTCGAGGTTTTAATTTACCCTCTGTCATTTTCTAAATATCTCCCGAGCTCTTTATACCTTTTAATTGAGTGAATAAAATGTGAGTAAGACGCATTTAAGAATTTTAACAGCGTGATGAGTTTTTGTAAATTTCTTATATTATTCTGAGAACTTACAATGTCATGACTGGTTTTTAATATGCATTTTAACATATTTTAATTAAAATCAATTTTGATTCATTAGTAATAACGAACATTTACGAAAAAACATGGAAAATTTTCCAAGGGAGTAACGATTAGGGTGGGCCGAAAATGAAAAATTTTGGAATTTTGACACGCCTGAGGTCTCAAAAGTTGTCTTTTAACATGAAAATAAGAAAAAAATTTTTGTACACGCAAAAAAATAAAATTTTAGGTTTGCCCAAAGCCCTTGAAGTTTTAGTAAAATTGGTTTAAAATGAGCTTATTTAAAAAAACATGTTTTTTTTTTCAAAGCTCGATTACTTTGCGAAAAAAATCGTGGAGACGCGAATAAAAAAAGAAAATAAAGCTTTTTAGTTGTAGTTTAAGCTTCTATAAATTAGAACATCATAAAAAAATTTTGGAAACTGTTTCGCAAGTACAAACTTCATACTTTTTTTTTTTTGTTTGTAGTGATTGTCACCCGAAAATCGCTGAAATGCGATTTTTTTTTTTTAATATTAATAACTTTGAGAAAAAAAATCGTAGAGATATGAATAAAAAAAGAAAAGAAAGCTCATTAGTGGTACTTTAAGCCTATGTAAATTAAAATACCATAAAAAAATTTTTGTAGCTGTTTCATGAATGGAAGTATGCTATTTTATTGTAAATTTTTTTTCTAAAATGGTAAAACTGGTTTTTTTCTTTAAACTTCAATATCTCTGCTAGAAAAAATCACGGAAACGCGAATAAAAAAAAGAATTGAAGCTGTTTAATTAAATTTTAAGCTTACGTAAAACAAAATTGCATAAAAAATCGTAAAACTAGTTAATAAAAGGTTTTCGTCAATATTTCTAGTTATTTTGCCAAATTTCAACATATTTGTATGAAAAACTTTAAAATTTTTCTATAAAATCTTCGAAAAAAGCTTTTTCATATATTTTTTAAGTTTATTAATTTTTTCTGCTTTTGATAAAAATTGTAATATTCATATGTTACAAAAAAAATGTTATAAGTGTATAGTGAAACCCAAATAAAAAGCCCTCCTCTTTTTTCATACGGGCTTGGGACCGTCAACGGCAGAGTTACCATTTTTTTTTTAAAGAAATTTTTTTTTTTTTTTTTTTTTTTTTTTTTATACTTAGTTATTATTTTAAGAAATGAATTGTTTGAAATCTTTTTTTGAATTGAATTCTGGCATAATTGATCTTGATTTAAGTGTGGCTATGATCCAATTATGTCTATTTTCTTTTCCAATGACTCTTGATGATGCTTCGGTGACTAACTTTACTGTGCGTTCGACAGCTTGTGTATGGCACGGAAAAGCAGTAAAATTCCAATTAGAAGGTATTTGATTATCATTTAGCGTGCGTTCAATATCATTTATTGTTAAATTGCGTAAAACGGGAGGTGATCGTGTCTCAGAAATCGACCAGTCAATCATATTTATATAGTTAGTTGCTTCAAAGTTTAATTTCGGAATTTCAAATTTATTATTGTTATTATTTTCCAATTGCAACCGTTTAGCTTCAAGAATTTTCTCTAAGGCCAATCGTCGTACAGATGGGTCTTCGTCAGTCAGCATGCCTAATAAAATATTTTCAGGAGCAGCAAAATAAGCATTTCGTTCTATAACTGGGTCTATTATTTTTAAATATTTTTCTGAAAGATATCGTGTAGATCTGATAAACTCAAATAAATTTTTCGATCCATCTTTGACTGAACAATTAATTTTAATTCGGAACCAGGATGGTACATATACTTTTAAAATAAAGTTTACAATCTCTTTGAAATCTTCAGACGGATTTTCAGAAGAAATATAGAGCCTCAAAATTCGATTAGCTGAAGTTAACCATCGTGAATGAGAAATATTTCCAGGGTGGCGGTTCGCTAAGTCTTCAGAGCAGTTACCTGAACTGACAGCCTTACTTATTTCAAAGAGATATTTTTGATCATCACTTAGTATTTTTAAATCGATCTCAGGTAAAACACAATCGATTGGTTCAAAGGAAACAACTTTTAGGTTTTCACAATCTTTCAACTCTTTACCGATTGGACCAGAATATGTATTTGGACCAGATGTTACACCATCAATTTTTTGAAATAAATGTCTCAGTGGCAACTCATTGAAATGGAGTAAGCATATGAATCTTTGAATCGGCCTTCCTATTTCTACTTCAAGACGCAATATTACGCCTCCTTTACGGCCTGTATTCACTACCGTACCGTCACAACCAACTGCTTCAAGAGTCTCCATAGCCGTAGGAAATTCTTCTTTCAAGCATAATATTATACTATTTGCTATACTCTTAGCATCACTTTTTTTTGGCGTAACGTGGCTAAGATACTTTGACCCAGGTTCTTGAATAAGTGAGTAGTGATCTTCCAAAGCAGTACCTTTAAAATATTTGTTTCCTTTTTTTTTCATTTATTTGAGTTTGATCGTGGCGTCCATCAAAAGATAAGCCACGAATAGAATTATTTTCATCATTTTCAGATCTAATACCAATTGCAACTTTCTTCTGTTCTCTTAATATTTTATTTTTATCGACCAAATTAGACTCTGATGCTATTCCAGCGTCTTGAAAAGCAGCATTTACTAATGCTGCAGTGGCTCTAGTTGATATTCCATAACGTTGACTTATGAGTGCAACATTTTTAAGCTCAATCCTAGATTGAGTAGATGAAGCTGTTTTACTAAAATGTTGTTTGTATAAGTCTTGAGAATCATAATCTTCACTCGAGTTGGAATCTTGCGATGATTGCACATTTTTAGTCGTAAACTCTTCGATACACTGCTTTTTTAATTTTTTTGCATCTTTTGAGTTTCTTTCGAGTTTTCTTTTAAATTCATTCGTGTTTGAACGGTCAACTGAACCTATTGATAAGCGTCTTGAGCTTCGTTGGTCACTCAAAAAATTTCTTTCTGGCAAAGGTACCTTTTTATTTTTAGGACATTTGCACTTATCAAAAGTATTACATTTACAAGACGCAATGTCAAATAACTTAAGTGAATTATCTTTAAACTTTTTCAAGTTTTCTTCACCATTCACAGATTTTTCAACTCGGTCTAAATGTTTTTTAATTTTTAAATATTGTTGGTAATACTTTATAATCAGTTGTTTTACTCTTTGGTGACTAACTCTAGGAATTAATAATTTATCATATAATTCCTCTACTTTTATACTCACTAATTCTACAATGTCGGAAGAAGATGGATAATAGCCACTTAGTTCTTGAAGATTTTTGTATTCAAATAAGTAACACTTCAATACATCTTGATAGGTAGGAAGCACAAACCGAGAAAGATCGTTGGGAGATCCGAAAATTGGACACTTAAATGATCGTTTTGAACGTTTGACTATTGACATTTTCACTAGTATTTAAATAATTAAACAGTAGTTTTTCATGAAAAAACTCCATACTTATGACAAATGGTTTATTACTTTATTTATAGATTTTTTAAAAACTTCGCCACCTAGGAAAAAAATATTTAACTAATGTTTACTTATGACTAATAGTTTATTACTTTATTTGTATAAATAAAAACGCCATCTAATGAAAAATTGTTCAACTAAAGTGTATAAAAAAGTAAGAAATGAACGGATTTTTAACAATTACATGAAAATTTTCGAGTAAAAACAAATAAACTGAAAAAATATATGAAAAAGCTTTTTTCGAAGATTTTATAGAAAAATTTTAAAGTTTTTCATACAAATATGTTAAAATTTGGCAAAATAACTAGAAATATTGACGAAAACCTTTTATTAACTAGTCTTACGACTTTTTATGCGATTTTGTTTTACGTAAGCTTAAAATTTAATTAAACAGCTTCAATTCTTTTTTTTATTCGCGTTTCCATGATTTTTTTTAGCAGAGATATTGAAGTTTAAAGAGAAAAACGAGTTTTACCATTTTAGAAAAAAATTTACAAAAAAATAGCATACTTCCATTCATGAAACAGCTACAAAAATTTTTTTATGGTATTTTAATTTACATAGGCTTAAAGTACCACTAATGAGCTTTCTTTTCTTTTTTTATTCATATCTCTACGATTTTTTTTCTCAAAGTTATTAATATTAAAAAAAAAAATCGCATTTCAGCGATTTTCGGGTGACAATCACTACAAACAAAGAAAAAAAAGTATGAAGTTTGTACTTGCGAAACAGTTTCCGAAATTTTTTTATGATGTTCTAATTTATAGAAGCTTAAACTACAACTAAAAAGCTTTATTTTCTTTTTTATTCGCGTCTCCACGATTTTTTTCCGCAAAGTAATCGAATATTGAAAAAAAAAACATGTTTTTTTAAATAAGCTCATTTTAAACAAATTTTACTAAAACTTCAAGGGCTTTGGGCAAACCTAAAATTTTATTTTTTTGCGTGTACAAAATTTTTTTTCTTATTTTCATGTTAAAAGACAACTTTTGAGACCTCAGGCGTGTCAAAATTCCAAAATTTTTCATTTTCGGCCCACCCTAGTAACGATTTCTTTTAGTTGCTTCAGATTCTAAAGGTTTTTAGAAAAATTTCATGATCCGATTTAAAAATTTCATTTTCTATAAAGTTTTCAACTTTTGTTTAAAGGTAAAGTTTTCATTTATCTTTTGAAAATTTCCTTCAAAGTTCTTTAAACTTCCAGAAAAAACACAAAAGTAAAGTTTGTATGAAACTTATCATCTATTTACAATAATTATTTTTATTTCTATTTATTTAAATTTTGTTCAACATATAGTGTAAACAATCGCGTTTTACATTGAAGATATGAATAGCCGAACCAATTTATACTTAAATGTGCACTTGTCTCCGCGCGACGAGGCGAAAAAAAAAAAAAAAAAACGGATAGCAGTAGTAGTTGAAGCCGGGAATTTATTACGAATGAAAACGGTCTTAATCGGGCCTCCTCTTTGAGATAATCACTTCTGCTCAGCATAAAGAAAGACCGGTCAAGATTCTCGGGAGCGGTGGCAGAAATGTAGCCGCGCCGTGGCTAGCGCATCGCCATCTTAACGAGGGAATCGGCCGCGATCGAGACGGCAAAAAACGGCCAATATTACCCCGCGGGTCCCTCCCCGATTATGATTCCGCGAAAAGCGAACAATGCTGCTCAACGAGCCAGCGCTCTACCGGCATTTATAAAGAAAGCATCATCATCATTATCAGG
The DNA here is from genome assembly GCA_038277355.1 of Encarsia formosa. Lineage (NCBI taxonomy): Eukaryota > Metazoa > Arthropoda > Insecta > Hymenoptera > Aphelinidae > Encarsia > Encarsia formosa. Next base: position 11,196,229 of record CM076188.1, read on the forward strand.
CTCGAGGGGAGGGGAGAGAAGACCATTTCCCGCGGTGGAAATGAGATAAAAAACAACAACAACTGGATAAGCAAACGTTCTGCCTACGGAGAATGAGCGATCGTTGCGGTCGTACTTAGGCTTCTTTTTTGTTTTCTTCGAGTCTAGCCTCGGCACGCGACTGGCCTACTTATAGAGATTCACGTTTGAAAGAAGTTGGCTCTTTATTATGCGCAGGCGCAGGATTTTTTGTATTAAATATTTTGTAACATTTTGTTACTTTCAAGTATTTTTATTACAAAAATTCGTTATTTTTTCTATTTTACTATCTAAAAAATTCATCTTAAAAATTTATTCAGCCTGAAGTTAAGGATTCTCAATCAAAACGGCTGCAACGTTTATTATATAAGTAATTTGTTTTATTGAGAACTTTATGTCATGGATGCTGCCAAGAATAGAATTCAAATTGATGACAAATTTCCGTAAGTAGTAAGCTTCATTTATACACAATTGATCAAATACTGTGACTAATGGATTAAGTCAAATCTGGAAATCTAATTTAATTTTTCAGTTATTTCTTCACAAAGCTGATTTTTCACATTAAATCGCAGCTTCTAATAATTAAATTTTGCATTTAGAAGTCCCTGAAAAAGTCCACCATACATCACCCTAGCCGTGGCGTCCAGGAACTTGTTGTGTTCATTGGTGTGAGAAAGGGTCTATTAAATAGCCTAATCTAAATTAAAATTGTATTTTTATTCATCAAGATTAAACTAAATTTTTCATACAAAATAAAATATTGATAAAAAATCTTTTTGTTCAACTTACAGCATTTTCCGCGGCTTTAACTTTTACCATGTAGTTTACTTTGAAAAGCTGCAAGAAATTGAACTACAATGAAAAGAAACTTATTATTTAATCAAAATTTTCCATCCATTCTTAAAAAAGAGAATAAATTAAAAAAATTCAATTAAAGTTATTCATACGTACTGCATAAAATATAGCCTGATAATCTCTATAATTTGGTATAGTACCCTACATGAATAAAAAAATCTATGAATCATGGCTAAAAATCATAAATAAATCAAAAACTTACAAGATTCGAAATGACCAGTGAAAAATAGGTCATTGTGACGGAAAAAATAAAAATTAATCTTTCACATCGAGCCATTTAAAAAAATTTTTGGATTTAAAAACTGCGCACCTGTGAGAAAGTTCGAAGTCCAAGTGGACTCTCGTTAACATTTGCGGCTTAATAAAGGTGCTTCGACACTTGGTACAATATCTATTCAATGAAATACGTTCACCGTCACTTTCTTTTCATAATTTTTTTTCAGTAGTCTCGACGACAAACAGTACGATGAAAAAAAAAAGAAGATAATTTATAATAATCAGAAAGCTTATCGATTGGCCAGACGATATTACCAGACAATTAGTCTCCTTCCTCATAATAAATTATCTCACTTTTAATTAATATTTTTCATTTCGTGTCATGATTCATACAAATTGATCAAAATTATTGCACAAAAGTTTTATCAATGATTGAAAGAATATGAGAATATAAAAAAAAATTAAATCTCTTAACTTATTTATCAGTTAAATGATAAACCAAGCCCAAATCCTAGTAAAACAGCTCTACGAAACTCGAAAGTATCTAAAAAATTTAATCGACCCCACCCGAAAAGTCTCTCCCTCGTACACTGAATTTTCACCCAATGATAATCGCCAGACGAGAAATTCCTCATGTTTGCCAAGTCAATTCGCAAAAAAAGCAAAACAAATAAATGAAAAAAAGAACGAGCTTTCAAGCGGTCCGAGACATGTTGACGTTTACCTAAAATAAAGTTTGGTTTTCCGGGAGGGTCGCATCGGCCTCTGTAAAAAAGCCGCGGCGCTGGAATTGATACAAAAGAGTTTCCTCCCCGCGGTCTACCCCCAGCAGAGAGAGAGAATTTAAAGGGCCGTGGGTGGGCCATCGCCCCGTGGGAGGACCTCGCCAAATATTTGGTTAGCTCCGAGGAGTGTGTATACGATCGAAAGCGCTGCGCGATTCAAGAGGGAATAAGAAACGATGGAACGAGGATGAAAGACAGCGAATGAGCCGTTAGGTAAGGAGAATGCCGGGCATTTTTATTGGTTCTAGGGCTAAGACGATTCCCTTGAAAACGAGATCGGTACATACGAGAAGGGACATGTCGAATGTGCACCGATGGAAAAAAAAGAGAGGAAGAAAAAAAAGTGTTTCCCGGTTTTTTCTTTTGTCGTGTTTGGACCTTCCCTTGTATCTCTGAAACCCGATTGAAATAGAGAAATTTCATTTGGTTTTCTTATTTGAGGAACCTGAGATTTGAACTCTGTGTGGCAAGTGTGTACTTCGGGTGATCGATTGACTTTTTTTTTCGCTGATGGTTACGGAGAAATTAAACAATGGATTTCAATTGAGTGATTTTATTTGATTTTGCACCCAAGTATATTAAATTTTTTTCTGCTCCAGCATTTCACCACTTCCTGGCATTTCTTTCGTTGTAGTTTCATCATTGCAAAAGTTTCATTCTGCATCTGACTTTGCACCTTCATTTTTGGGATGAACATGTTTCCTTTTTTATCAAGATTCTAAATTTCAAAGAAGACAATAGTGAGTTTAAGACTGTTTAAACGATAAAAGTATATCTTTCTTACCATAATACTCATTACAAATATTCTGTACCTAATTGATCATCCTCCCCAACTAAAAAATGCGGGATTCTGAATCTTCTTCTTCTTCTTACTGGGAGTACTCTTTGTAGTTATTTCTGTTGATAATTCTGTATCTTCAGTACTGTCAGTTATAAATTCAGTTGATGATTCGTCAGGATGATTCGTCTCTGTCACCGACTCCATAAGTAACTATTTCAATAAAATTTGAATAACTGAAGTCTTTGAATAATAATCTATGAATTGCAGGCGTCACTTGATTGACTAAAATAATATCGAAATATCTATAAGAGAAAAAAAAACTGACAGTTAGATGTAAATTTTTACAGAAAAAAATAAATATATATATATTTTCAAAATATTAAGCTGACTTAATAATTTTTTATAAATTCATGCTGTGATTATAAAATTTTCAAGTAAAACACATTTTTAATCTACCTGAGGATCACTATGATTAAGATAGAGCGACAAATTTTTCCTTGCATCCTAAATATTTCAAATTATTTTCCAAAACCTCGCCCAGTGCGCAGAGTTGAGTTATGAAACTTCAATCTGAAAGGTTTAAGCGTTGGCCAATTTTCTCTTTCCTGAAGTTTCCAAAAGCATTTATCATCATTAGACTCAAAAATATTTCAATATTATTTTAGTTATAGTACTACTTTAGTAAGTTTTAATTATTTTTTTATTTTATTAAACTTAAGTTTTAAAATAAAATTGATAAATAAGCTGCAGTATTAAAGATAGAAATTTATCTAGTTAAAATACTCACTGGGTTTTCTTTAACTGTAATTCCTTCTGACGAGTCCTTGAGAACATTGTCCAACTGCAAAGTTGCAATTGAAAAAATTAAAAAGTTTAAAAACTAATTTAAAATTTCTTGTTCAAGCGTATTATTTAACGTTATAATACACATATAATGGCAGAAAAAAATGTTTATACGTACAGCTTTAACCAAAGCTTCAAAATCTCTATAATTCGGTATCATGCCCTGAACAATCAAAGAAAAATTCATTAATTTTTTTTTTTAAGTTATAAAAATGATAAGTCTTGTCGATTACTTGAACTAAAAAACTTACGAACTGAGACATTACGAGAGAAATACTAGCCACGAAAACTGAGAATGACAAAATTAATTTTTCAATTCGAGCCATGACTAAAACTTTAACTACAAGTTTCTCTCACTGAAAGAATTAAAATGTTTAAAGCTCCTGATGACTCTTGTTTTTATAAAAGACTCGCACGTGCATTAACTTCTATTTTACACTATGGTATCAAGCGTTTTTAATTCAAATTTTCTTAGAATTATGAAAGTAAAAAATTGATACAATACAAAGTGGATAATTTATAGCGACCAGACGCTATATCAGGTGTCCAAACGAAAATCCAGACGATATTCGTCTGTTGTCCATAACTTATAATCTTTAGTGCCTTATTTTTTAATTTTAGTATGTATACTTACAAAAAATGATGAATACATTTTTTAATTCAACGTATTGAGTTTTTTAATTTTGATTAAACTTTTTTTAAATTTCAGTAGCATTGAGCCATTAGAGTATTGATGAAGTTCAAAGGCATATAAGGTTGCATAAAGTTTTTATCACAATTTGAAAAATACTAATGAACTATGCTATGAAACTATATAACTAAACATGCAAACTTCCAAAGTAAAATTGTAAAAAAATGTAAAATTCCAAAGCAATCCCTGGGTAATTGTGAACAATTATAATAAAATTTTTACTAGGTGAATTAAAAGATACTGCACCCGTTGCACAATGTACTATTTTAAAAACGGAAATCCATTACAAAAAAGTCATACATGATTCAGACTCACATTAAATATATAAATCAATTAAAAACTAGTATCATTAAGAAAGATTTATTTATTTATTTTGTGATTAACAAACATTTATAAAAAATTTAAAAAGCTTTTCTTCTCATCATTTGACGTAACAGGTTTTCCACAGTCATCGTACCTTTTCAGCCATTTTTTGATTACAATCTATTTTTCTGAAAAGAAAAAAAAAGATAAATGATAGTTACACGTAACTTGTTTTTTAAATCTTTCAGGCTCAAAGTCTATTAGAATAGCTTCAAAAAATTTGAGCAGAGTTGAATATAGCTATTAGCTTGGTTAAAAAAACGTTATTCTCTGTATTTTGCAAGCTTGATTTTAAAGGATTTAAAATATTGAAATATACAGTAAAGTATACTTTCGAGACAAGTCATACTCACAGTTATTTATTTTCATAGGTTTCCTTGATGGGGGTACGATTTTTTCAAGCTAAAAATAATGAAATCCAACTTAAAAATTTATTTTTATATAATAATCCCTTTATAAAAGAGAGCTATCGCCATTTTGGTGAGATTTTCAATGTAAGATTTTATTCGTGAGCTGATTGGTGGACAATTGTTTTTAAAATATTCGAAAAGTGCCTTTTGAGGTTACAATTATTGTTTTTTTTCCTATGCGCGCTTGCAGCGCGCTGAGTGGTACTAGTTAATATTTAAAAAATCTATCCCCACTACAATGCACTATATTATCAAGTAAATTATTGAATTTTTTGCAAAACTCATATTCTACATACTTTTTGATAAAATTTTTCCTTTTGCTTGTCAGTTAGTTTCTGAGCCTGTAACATACCATAAGTTATGAGAAAATCTTATGAAAATTAAATTTTGTTACAGTTAACAAATTAACGTTAAGAAAAATAAACATTAAAGGAATATAATTTTTGAATAAATATTTTATCCAAAATTAAAATTACTACAACTTACCAGAACCTGCGAAAAGTAGGTAATCATAACCACAACTAAAAAAATCAGAGCTACACGAGTAATCATTTTTATTATAATTTTTTACGGGCTTTGAAAATGAGAATAAATATGACTGAGAATTTTAAAGGCACTACTGGTTATATATTAAAGTCAACGAAAAAAAAATTCAACGGCTTTTTACTGATTATTAGCTTTAATCAAATTAATTAATTCTTATGTCACTCTTTAAGAGTCATTTAAACAATTACTTTATTTCTACATTTTTTAACACTAAAAAAAAAAATTCCATTAAAAAATAAACTGTAATCAAACTGAACAGACACGAGTATGTTTTTCAATTTCCTGTTTGCGTCTGTAAGTAGGATGTGACATCACTTCTAAAAACTTTAAAAATTATTATTTTTCAAATCAGAATAAAGTACTTAAATCATTTTCAGTATGGCAAAAAAGCTAAAAATTTAAAATATTCTGAAAATTTTGGAATATTAGATCGTGAAAATCAGGGAATTTTCATCGGGGGAAAACTAAACGGGCGATAATCATTAAGTTGTCATATAAGGTAAAGACTTATGAAATGTAGAAATAAATAAAAATACTACACATAATATTCAGAAAGTTTTTTTTATTAATTTATTCTATTTACAAAAATTTGTGAATAGTTGAAAAAAAAATTTTTTCATTTTCAATCTCATTTTAACTTGATAGGTTTTCCACAGTTATTGCATCCATTTGAGCAATTTCAATTTTTCATTTTAATTCATTCTGAAAAGGAAACAAAAAAAAAGATAAATTATACATAAGACTCGTGAAAATCTTTAAAAATTCATAATTTTCATTTGAGACCCGCAAACTAAGAAAAATATTTTAGAATATTGTTAAAAATTCTAAAAAAAATTAGGTATGAAAGAATTGAGAATTTTTTTTTTATTTTATTTGTAAAAAAAAAGCTTATACTTTGTGTATTTTAGGAAGTATTCTAATAAATTTATGAAACTTATGATCTCGAAATACATTTTAAAGTAAAAAAATTTTACGTACAAATTTTTATATTCACAGGCTTCCTTTTTGAAGTGATCACTTTGTCAAACTAAAAAATATCATGAAATGTCAAATAACATGTTACATAATAATTCATCTTGAAAGATTATTGTTAATAATAACTTTTTTTAGTTTCGTTACAACTTCGATCAACTTTGAAATAAATCATTCCATTAAGATTTATAGCAACGCTTGAATTTAAAAAAATAGTTTTTGCATCTAAAAATCAGAAATAATTGAGGTGTTTTACTTAGATCCTCTACCGAATTCAAAAAGATAATAAAAATTTCGATGAAAATATACGCGTCTTTGGTTCTCATTACAAAAACTACTTTTTCAAACAATACCGAATAAAATTTATGTACTTAATAAATGTGCAAACCAGTGTAACCAACTAAATTTTACTTATAACTTTAATTTACAAGGAATATAAATACATAACAAAATTACATACTTCACTAAAAAACGCATCCATATCCTTCTTACTCAGTTTTCGGGCCTAAAACGTACAAAGAGCCATTAAGAGATTTAAAAATATTTAGAATCTCTCAATAAAATAAATGAAAAATTAGAAAACTAAAAACATATTTCATTTGAAATAAAATTTATAATTACAACTTACCGTAACCTGTGAAAAGTAAGTTATAATAACTACAAGTAGAAGTAAAAGAGTGATATGATTCATCATTTTTATTATGAATTTTGTTTAATCTTTAATAATGCACGAATATTATTGGGGAACCTTTGAGCACTTTTGATTATATACTCATAAAAAAAAACTAAAAAAAAAGTCAACTGCTTCTTGCACTTGTTATCATAAATCAAACAAGTTAAATAATTTTTGTCACTTTTAAAAAATTATTCAAACAATCACTGCGTATATAATAATCTTAGAATATCAAGTATTTTTTATTGAAAAGTTTTAGAAGAAGATTTTTGCGGTAAAAACTAAATTTAAATTCGACTGAACTGTTACATTTGCTTCTAAAAACTTTTTGGTTTGTGTCCTAGTATAAACTGTGATAAAATTTTTTACGACTTTTGAGTTTTTGTTGAAAACTAGTCGTAAATTTTCGATATCGTCAAAAATTTTTTTTATTTTATCAGCTGTGGACTGAAAATACCTAGTGTCAAAGAGACAAGCACATCTAAATTGCGTTCTAAATTTTGTCAGAAAATTTATAAATTCAAATTTTTTTTAACGACAGAATTCATTAAAAGTTTAGAAAAAAACTCCTCAAAAGTGTAAATTTTAATTAAAAAAAAAAAAAAAATGAATGCCCATAAAAGGACTCTAGTTATATAAACTACGTCTCCGATTCGTTCCTCGCCATTTAGCGAATTCGATACGATCGCAAACATCGTCTCAATTAATTTTCCCGAGACGCACATATAGAGGAAGAAGACAGCCCTTTGAAATTCGAACGTGGCGCTACTGTCGGACGTAATAATCGCGATTCTGTCTTTCTCTCTATCTCGCTCTTTAGCGAAAGAGTATATCCTCTCATTATCTACCTCGAAGCTTTTCTGAAATCGAGGATTGTGGAGTCAAATTACGGAAAGCTGGTGCCTCGATATTGGATTCCTGAGTAGAATGGATGCTTCTCTTTACTCGCTTCTCGAGATTTTTTTTTTCTTTTTCGCCAACTGTCAAATTAGATCGATTATCGAACTTCGATGGTGCTTACGGGTTTTTTAGGCAATTACGCTGGAGCTGCTTTTTATTAATTTAGTTTGTTACCACGTCATTTCTCTTAAAATTGCGTAATTTCCACGAGCTCAAAAAAAGAAACCTTGAAAAAATGATAAGCGTGAATGAGCTGATAACGTTTCAAACATTGCACGTGTAGTTTTAAATTTTGAATAAATTGAGGAAATCATAAAAAGGCTTAACCGATCAAAAACTTTTCTAGAAAAATCGATGTCCGTGTCATTTATTATGAATTAAGATAAAAGAAATTAAGGTTTTAATGATAGTGAAAAAATGTAGATATAATTTTGGCTTGAACATATTTTTGAAATAAATCATTTCAAATACAAAATAAAACTTCTGTTTAAAATATCTTATAATACATAGTTATTTTATGATTTTTATCTTAGGTTTATGAAATAAAAGCTTAACAAAAGGGGTAATAAAGCTTGTAATTAAGGCGTTTAAAAACTACAGTTGCTTAAAAGTTTTTAATTTTTCATTACTTTCTGCATTAATATTAGCGCCAAAGAATACAATAAAAACTAATAAAGAACAAAGCTTTCTGTTATTCTACTGTTTCTGTAATTTAAACTAAAATAGTGCTTTTTAAATTCTCTTAACAAACTCTTAATTCGGAACTATTTTTGAACTTAAAACCGTAATAGCTATTGAATAGAACACATAATCTCAAAAAAAATAAAAATTTTTTAAAAATTTACCATTTCTCTAATATTTTCTCAGTACCAACATGTTTATGGTCATCAGCTTGATCGCAGCGCCCGACCCAGAGTAAAAAAAAGACGGATAAACGAAAAACAACACAAAAGCAAACCCTTGTGTGACGTACATCTCCACCCCCCGTCAAATATTTACCTTTCCAAATCTAAAATAAACGTTTCGCATTACCGCGGCATGAAAAATTTTTCCCTCGGAGGTCTGCATATAAGCCCCCGGTAAGTCCGCCGCGAAGCGAAAATACCCTCCCTACCCCTATGCTACGGTACAATAACATTTCTCTCTCCTTTTCGTATTTTGTGAGTCAATTCGAAACATGAATCGTATAATAATTCAGGGGTGGCTGCTGCTGCACCGGAGGAAAAATATACCAGGGCCGCGTATTATTCGCAGCTACATATGGATGGGAGAGGGTGCGTTTTTCGAATTTTCTTCTACTTCTTCTTGGAGGGGTTTTATGGGTGGATAATGTGGACTGCCTCTAACGCCCCTGGTGTGGCAATTTTTCTCAAGGAATAACGGTGGGGCTTTTCCGAGGCAAGGTGCCGGTTTTCACTCCTTTGGGGGGATGATTAGGAACTTTTTTAGTCAAAGTATCAGGTGAACCGTGATTGGAGTTTGTTAGAACTGGAAAAAATAATAATGTTAATTATAAATTTAAATTATTTCTTCCTGTAAAACTGGAAATTCAGAACCAAACAAATAAAAAAAAGGAAAAAAAAACACTGCTTGATGTGCTAGTATCTCTTACACAGATTGAAACATCTAAATTTTTATATCTCCCCATACAGGTAAAGACTCTGTTTAATTCTGAAACTTCATTATACTTCACATTGGTACCGGGTAAATAACCATTAATACAGTAGACCGTAGACTAACGGTGACCCGTCATCAACAAATCTAAGCCGGCAATAATAAGCTCGGCTCGTCGATTATCCACAGTTTAGCAACTTTTTCTCAAACAAGGTGGCGTCTCTTTGAAGAAAAAAATAAAAACAGGAGCCCTCATCGGATAATTACGCTCCTTCTTTTTTTGGCCTAATGAATTATGCCCTCGAGCTTCCGAGAAAAATGTACATAAAGTCACAGGAGGGAGGCAGGGAGGGGGCATCTCAAGAAACCGGCTCGTTGGCAATTCCAATGAGAACCAGCGTCTTCTTTTCTCTCCTCCTCCTCGGCGACGATGACGATGATGATGGGCGCGGCCAGAGCCCCCGCGAGTGTGTGTATCGACACCGCGCCAGGACTTAATACCGTTCATACATATTGTGATTACTTTCCGCGAGCGTGGAAATTCATCCCGAGAGGAGTCATATTGCACCCCGGTAGAGATGGAAAAGGCCGGGATGAATTTATGAATCCTGCTGGCCAATGTAACTGATGAATTATAGATCGGTACCGTGATAAATAATAATCAGCCGCGACTCTCGTACACCTGATTATGGGAGCCGTACATGTTTTATGTTTTGTATGTATGTGCGTCTACGTTTGAGATCTGAAGATCATATTCTAAGGTCAATGCAACAATTAAAAGCTTTTATTGTAAGAATCTTGATGAAAACATAAGTTTTGAAAGGAGTAATTTTTTTTTCTTCAGCTTTGTTTTATATTAACGCAAATGGACAAAACGTCAGATTTCATGGATTCATGGGTTAACCACTCTGATGACTTAATCAATTTCAGACTTCGACTAATTTGCAAGTGCCTGGTTCCTACGTCAAGAAAATCGTTAAAATAATGTAGTGTGCAAAAGCTGTCTAGTCGATGAAAGTGAGTAAACACAATTCACTTCCGGTACTTCTGTAAGATTTCGCACGCTCCGGAGTCGGATGCTAAGCGGCATACATATTCTTTTTTTTTTACTTTTTAAATATTTCATTTATTCATGGGTTTCTCAGTACAATGTGTTATTTACAGGTTTTATAATAGTAAATAAACAAAGTGTATCAGTATTATATCGCACATTCTTTTTCGTTGGTACCTAGCATATCTAACTATACGCTTTCATCCAAATACATTCATGTATATCTCTCAATCAAAAATATGTCAAAATTTCTTCCGCAGTAAAAAATATTTTACATCAAAGATGTCGTTCTCTATGGAAAAGTAATTTATAGTAAAACCATATTTAACTTGTTTCCTTCACGAGGTGTGTAACTTAAAAACTAAAACTTAATACTAGACAATAATATATACACATATTTACATTAAATCATTGCACAAATATGCGCATTATAATTTCACACTTTCTGACTTTCTGTCTCTCAAAAGCACATGATGTAGAAGTTTGTATCTAATCTTGAATGGAGCCGTCATCTCGTCATATTCGCCAAGGTTTGATAGTATGTCGTGATTCTTGGTTTGAAGTTCAAAGAAGTTTTTAGTGAATTTGTGGATTTGTTCTTCCATGGTGTTAATATTCAGCCTTTTCCTTACTTTCTCATTAGATTCCATAAATTCAGCTTTGCTTATGGACCTCAGGATCTTGCTTTGTAGCCTTTCTAGCTTCTGTATGTTTGTTTTACTGGTATTGCTCCATATAGGAGCTGCATAGAGTACAATTGGTCTTATGAGCATTTTAAAAATCAAAACTTTGTTTTGTTGACTCAATTTACTGTTTCTGTTCATGAGGTTGTACAGTAAGGATAATGTTGCATATGCTCTCGCTGTGACTTTGTTAATGTGGCTATTAAACTTCAATTTTTGGTCTAGGATGACTCCCAGATATCTTGCCTCACTTTTTGGGTAAATCGGTGTATCATTCATCATCAGTTTAAGTTCTCTCTTTGTTGTTTTTTCATTCTTAACAGAGAAAATCACTAGTTCAGTCTTGCCAACGTTGATTTTAATTTTCCATCTGTAATAAAATCTTTCCAGCTTGTAAATGTGTCTTTGCAAGTATTTCAGAGCTTGTTCGCTATGCCAAGATTGAGCCATTATTCCAGTATCATCAGCAAACAGTGCTTCATCCGTATCATCACTCTTGGGTAAGTCGTTTATGTAGTAGAGGAAGAGCACTGGTCCCAAGATTGACCCTTGAGGAACTCCTGCTGCAATGATTTGACTGGTTGAGTAGGTGTTATTTATTTTTATTCTGAAAGATCTTTCTTCCAGGTAGACCATGATTATTTTTATCAGGTAAGTTGGCAACTTGTACTCACTCAATTTATATATCAGACCTTTGTGCCACACTGTGTCAAATGCTTTTTCTATATCCAGGAAAAGCATTGCAGTCACTTTGTTTGTGTTAAAGCCATTATTAATCATGTTCAATATCCTTGCCAGTTGCTGTACCGTGCTTTTTCCTTCCGTAAAACCAAATTGCTCGGGCATGAGATTTTTTGCTTCCTTTTCCACCGTTTTCACTCTTGCGAGGATTAACATCTCAAACAATTTGCTGGGAGTTGGTAGTAAACTGATTGGCCTATAGTTTTGAGGGAAGATTTTATCTTTCCCCGGTTTGGGAAATGCAAGCACTATAGCAGCTTTCCATTCTTGAGGATAGTAGGACAATTTCAAACAAGAGTTGTAGATATTCGCAAGCAGAACTATGGCTTTGTGTGGTAAGTTCTTTAATATAATATTTTGAATCTTGTCATCTCCAGGTGCTTTCCTGGGTTTTGTTCTTGCTATGGCTCTTCTGACTTCAAGAGGTGAGATATATTTAATTTCATCAGGGGAGATGTTGGAGTTTTTTATTTCTTCATATCTCTGGTTAACTTTCTGTTCAGTCTCTCCGTCACCATGATCTTCCGTCAGATGGTGTACTTTCTCAAATGTTTGAGCTAATAAGTCAGCTTTTTCTTGCTCAGAGAACACAAGACCATTAGGCCCGTGAAGATGAGGTAATTTGTAGTCTTGCTTTTTAGTCAAGTGTCTTGCGAATTTCCATAGAGAATTATCCTTAGGCTTGAGCGAGACGAGCTTTTTTTCCCAGTCTGTGTTTGTCTTGCTTTTCACTTTCTTTCGAATTAAGTTGGAGATTCTATTTTTAGCAGTTATCAGCTCAAGATTTGGCGTGCCTGTCGATCTTTGTATAATTCTTCTGACTTTATTCCTTTCTTGAATCAAACTTTTAATTTCAGGATCAGAAATTTGGCAATAAAATTTAACCTCCACTTTTGGTATAGTTTTGTCCATGGTTTTTTGAATCAGTCTAGTTAATTTCTCGACTGCCTTATCAACACATTCCTCACTCTGTATTTTCTCCGTCAAGTCAATACCTTCGTTGATGATTGTCCTAAATTCTTGCCAGTTGGCTTTGGAGTAGTCCAGGTAAGTATTCTTTGTCTCTTCGACATTGGTGTCACACAATTTGAGAAGTAAAGGTAGGTGGTCGGAGTCAAGTTCATGGCACACTTTTAACATCCGAAAATTTACAATATCCTTGATTATGGCCACGTCGATTATACTCGGCTTTTGCTCAGCATTACTCGGGTAGTGCGTAAATTCCTCAGGAGCTATGAGATTGGCTGTTGTTTTTTCTAGAAACTTAAACAGTTTCATTCCATTTTGATTTGACTTATTCCCTGGATTCCAAGACTGATGTTTTGAGTTAAGGTCTCCCAAAATTATTACTTTCCTACCAAGAGATAACATTTTATTGTAGTCATCTTCTTCAAACTTGTTTTGTGGCCGTAAATAGGCCGAGACGACTGTGAGTTCCCCCAACCGTATCGCCACCGCCTCTGTTGTTGTTGTCGTCAGTGGGATTTCTGTGCACTGTATGGAGTTCTTGACGAGTAGTAGGACGCCACCTCCTTTGGCTCCATCACCTCTGTCTTTCCTGTAGGAGTTAAATCCTGGGATGTTTATGTTATTTCTATCATTAAATTTTGTTTCATTAATAGCCATTATGTCAATTTTATTTTCTCTCATAAACAATTGCAATTCCTTCATTCTACCTTGGAGGCCATTGGCATTCCAGTGTGATATGTTTAGTTTTCTTAGATAATTATTTGTTTGCCCAGAGGGCTTCATTTTCCATCAAACTAGATAAAATCTGAGCTTGCTCTAGAGCTCCCTGTGAAGTGTTTAATTGTTGATTTGCTGCCTTGACAAAACTTAAAACTGCATTCATATTACACAATTTTTTGAATTTCTCAAGCTCATTCATGAGTTCCTTCAATTCATTCAATTGGTTGAGTAGCTCACTCTGACACTCAGCGAAAGGCGGCTGCTGCTGAAATTGTTGATACGTCTGTCTCTGATGCCAGTAGTTGTTGACGGGCGTAGGAGCCTTAATCCATCCTTGTGGGTAATGCTCTGCTGATTTTGGTGGAGCTTTCAAATTTTTATGCATTGTTGCTCTCTGCAGTCTATTCTTTTGTATGTTCTCTAGCCTTTCCTTATATACAGGACACATCCTGCTGTTTGCTCTATGTGCTCCTTTACAATTCACACAAAATGGAGGAGTTGCTTCTGCCTTACTGCATTCTTTGGTTAAATGCTTTTGGTCGCATTTGACACATTTTGGTGTATTATTACAACTGTCGGTACCGTGCCCGAATTCTTGACAGCGGTAGCACTGTGTAGCTCCTTTGGAGCGTTTATATTTTTCATATTTAACTTTCACAGATTGAATGTATTTTATTTTTTTGACTTCATTCAGGTTCACTGATGCATCAAAAGTAGCCATGTATATAGGTTGGAATTCCTCACTCTTTTGTTTAATTTTTATAAGCCTGATGCACTTAAACTTTTCACACAATTCTTTCTTTATCTCATCGACCTCTAGAAGAGGAAGGCCTTTCATTATGAGGTGTTTTGGCTTTTGTAATGAGTAGGTATAAAATTCATTCCCTTCTTCCTTAAGGGCTGCCTGCAGAGCCTCGAAGGACTGTTTATCTTCCAGAAAAACTTTTATTCCGTCCTTAGTGATTTGGAGCTTATATTTATCACCCACGACTGCATTGAGACCTTTCTTAAAATCAGAAAAGTTCACAAATCTTGTAGTAATTACTATGGGGGGTATTTTAATTTTCCTCTCTCGGGTTTCTTGACCGTCCTGCACTTTTTCTTGACTCTGTGCTTCCTTGTTTTGCTCATTTTCAGCTGTATCCATATTGTCAGTTGCAATGCACTCAAACTTGTTACGAACTGGCACATTATACTGATTATTTTCACCACTCTCTGAATGTGTTTTCATTCTTTTGCTCAGATTTTCTGTGCTTTCGCTTTGTGTGTTTAGGTTATGTTTATTCCGTAGTCTGGGATCTCTCGGTTTTTGTTGGTACGTTAGATCGTTGCCTTGTACCTGAGTAGGAGATGAAAGGGTAGCCCCAAACATGACCCTAGGTGGCAAGGTGCCCTTAAAAGGGCAGGAATTTATGAATTATTCCGTACGTTCACTCAGCACACGTGTGATCACCACGGCGGCTCATGCGCGACTCGGCATACATATTCGCGCCGTACATCCAGCTTTATGGGGTGGAATAATGGCGTCGGTCGTCTTTTGTCGCGATGCACTTTTTGGAGAGAAAAAGAGGAAAAAAAAGCACACGTACTCGCTCGAGCGAAAAGTTACAGGAGCTAATTTATGGGAAACGGGAAGTGCGTTTGACGCGCGCATGTTTTCGGGAGGGGAGGGGGGCTTGGTCCGTAATGGAAATATTGCGGGCGGGGTGAAGTCGTGAGTTATGCTTTTATTCCATTTGTTATTGTAACGGTTGATAAATTCAGAAACTTTTTGAATCAATGACGAATTACTGTTTTATACCTAGGGTTTCTTAATATTTCATTGAACCTTGAAAAATTATTAATTCGAGAAAAAAATAAAATTAATTGTTCTTTATAGATTTTTTTCAAAGCGGTCAACTAGCTATCTCATAAATATCTTATTTTTCTTCACATTATTATTAACATTGCAAATCATTCTCTGGTTTTGAAGGCAAATAAATGACAATTAATTCTAGTCGCTCAAATTGAGCTCTAAGCGGGAATCAAGCTAGTGAGTTTAAATTAAGTAGATTGTTACACAGTGTTAAAAAAAAAGGTCGTATCTAATTCTTATTTTGCTCATAATTTTTGATTTTCACCAAGTAATCAGTCAGAATATAATTATTCCTTCAAGAAATTTTTATAAAATTCGGTATTCTTAAAAAACCAAAGCTAAGCCCTGAGAATCCTGTTTCATTCCCACCCGTAAAAAAACAGAATTTTTCCCAATACCGTAAATTTCGTGCCGAAAAAAAAGCTCTTAACAATTCCCATCATCCACTCAAAAAAAAAAAAGAAAAAAAAAATGTGTCCAACAACGAGGCTCAAAAAAAAAAAAAAAAAAAAAGAACAGCTCGATTCGTCTTCCTTATAACGCCTCGTACGGCACTCGAGCATTATTTTTATTTCGCGTGTTTTCAAAAGGGGCCGAAGTGTTCCGGAATCGGGGGACACGTAGAAAAAAAATGGTCGGTAGCGCAAGACGTCCCGAAATGTATGGGCGGCGTACGTAGTGCTGATGCCGCTGAGTTTTCGCAGACGAGCGCTGGATGTACAATCTCTGAGGGAGCCTGATAAAGCGATGCACTTTATTTTGGGGTGTTGGGACATTTGTCACAGCCCGAGAGAAAAAGTAAAACAAGCCTAGTATACCCGGGCGCAAAAAAAAAATAGCCTCGTAGTTTAATTTATTTTATTGCTTTGGTTTTGATTAACTAAGTAGTCGAGAGAGATCAAAATTAAAATGGATGTTGACATCATACAAGTGATAGTGCAAATTTAGGACTGACGTTCTTTATGTGTGCAATAATAATAAAGTTTATTTTTGAAACTGTTTATTCAATCACAACCCACAAAGTTTCATTGGAAATTACAAAGATTCCATTTCTTAGCAAACAACAATAACTATTATTCTTTAAATCTTTCGAAAACCACTAAACTCGAAGCAACTCTGTAATCCGAGGATAAATTTTATCGACACTTCCGCAGCAACCGTCACTTATACCTAATCAACTAACTCCTTCTCACCTCAAACTATTACCTTCTCAACGGAATAATCCACCCCGAGATGCATAATCTCGAGTCTGCCAAGTCAATTAAAACGAGTGAATGAAATTCCGCGACAGAGACGTCTGCACCGCGACTTTTTATCCTTCCTTCCCCTCGTCCAATGGAAACAATTACTTCGACGTCGTCGCGTCGGCGAGTGCATAAGTAAAGAGCCGACGCCGAACTGTATTTGCATTTCTTGGACCAAGACGGGGGAGGAATGCGGTTAACGGTGATGATCGCGGCCCGTTCAAAGGTACTTTTGAACGTAATCACCCAGAATTATTGTACTTTGTTATGGGAATATTCATTGCTTAGTGGGTTGTTAATTAATTTTTTTTTTTTTTTTTTTAAGAGAATACTGTAAAAATTTTTTTAATTTGACATTCCAGAATCGATTGTGTATTGAATTTCAATATGAAGTGTTTGTAAGTAATATCAGAACGAGGCTCAGTAAATAGACAACTTAGCTTGTACAATCTTTGAGTAGTTGATTTGATTCCCGCTTGTCTCAGTAGCCAATCGATTAAGTGACTCGAGTTCTTTTGATTTAGTTAAACTAAAATTTTAAACCTGATTTTTAATACTAATCTTACCTAAGGGTTGATTAACTGTTGAAAATATCGTTTAAAGTTGAAGTACAGTTCTGTGAATTATATTTCTGACCAAAAAAGTAGATACACAATTTTAAATCAGAAACAACTCGATTCAAAATAAGCCAGCAGTATTTTTCCCTCAGGACCTTTACAAGCCATCCCTTCAAAAGCCATGTCACGGAAAACGAGTTCGCTTGCAAGCTCGCATGTAGGAACTTTTCATTATGGCATGAAAATGCTCCGCGTGTGTATGTCAAGCAAGAGTATAGAAATGGTCCTGCAGGGATTTTCAGCCATGTCGCGGGAGCGAAAACGAGAGGAGAAAGAGAAGAAGAAAAAAAAAGCAACCAAGTACACAATGTGCGTCCGATGTGTGTGCAAAAAAGGGAAAGAAAAGTAGCGATTCTGCCGGATACGATTTCTTATTTTACAAGAATGATGGAAGCCAAAAGTTTTTCGGGATTTTTCGTTAGTCAAACTTTTTTAAAAAAAAAAATGGTCATCCGTTTTTTTGTAATAGTGTGAAAAATGCGTCAAACTTACAATTTTGTTGTTGAAAATAGCCAATCACCATCTCCATTTTGCAGTTTTTCTGTAACAAAATATTTATTTTTATAAATAAAAAAGTAATAAACATGCAGGTAAGAGAATAATTGTTGATATAATTGAAAAATAATAAAAATTAATTGTCTAATACCAATAAACTCTGAAAACACACTCCCTCAAAAGCTCAATCTTCCAGCTTAAATTGAAACATCGTCATCGAGACAGGCAAACACAAAAAAAAAGCGGCCGCCGTGCGGCGATCGTATTGGCAAAGACGACGACGTACGACTTTAAAGAACATCCCATCGGACCGATAAGATCCCCCCGGTCCGACTCCACCCGAAAGATAAACCGAAGGAAAAAGTTTACATAAAGGAAAGGCAGTCGAGGGTCCGAGGGTTCGACAAACGTACGTAGGACGCATTCAGATCAACTCGAGAGGAGACATCAAAGAACGACAGCCAGGCCGCGCCTTCGAATACTAAAGGATGATTTCAAAGCTGCTGGATCAGCGTGTATTTTCTGAAAAGCCGATTTTTTTTTTTTTTTTTATCGGGACGAGTTTTAGACTCGAATTAAACGTGAAACTTTTTATTGAATTTAACAAATTAAGCATGGGATCGTTTTGCAGGTAGTTTAGAGTTCAAAGATAAACCCAAAAATTTACTATAATTTAATTTAATTCTGTTTTAATGATTAAATCTTTTTTTTTTCACCATTCTTTACCTACAACATTGAAACATTTCGAGCTTATTTATTGGTAACGAGATGACTCAAACTTTTATTTTAAGCTTAATTTTTAAAATTCTAATCCTAATTAAATAAAAAGATAATTTTAATATATTATAAAAAGACAGTTTTAGCGATCTTGACCTCTGAGTATTTTTTGTAAAATGATTCTAATCATTTTAAATTTCTCAAATTTATAAATTTAAACAAAAAAAAAAAAACTATTCAAAAAATTTATAACAAAGAATAATCTCGATAAATTAACCTAAGTACGTAGCTTCGAAAAAAAAATATCGCTTTTCAAACTACAAATTTTGGATTTAATAGTTTTAGAAAAAAAATTTAAAAAAAATTCTCTTGTTCTTTTGTACTATCCTAAAATAAGCCTACTGAAATAAAACTAATCATAGCGTTATCAACTTATAAAAAATAAATGTTCAACTGCTTTTTTCATCAGAAAGATTTCATATTGAAGCAACAAAGTTTATAAATTTCAGAAATTCACCAAAACTACCCTCGAAAAAAGCCAATCGTCCAAAATCGAATTACCTTCAACCGAATCTTCATCAATCGTAATCAGGTGCAATGGGGGGTAGCGAGGCATCTGCATACCCGAACAATTCCAAGAACCCGAACGAAAGCGTGAATCTCGCGCTCATACATATACATAAGCCCCCCTGGCCAATACCCTTGAGTGGTCAGAGGCGGGGGAGAGATTTGCTTTGGCGAATGTCGGGGAAAAACGTTCGGCACGGACGACTGCATATGCACCAACGTACCCAGAGAAGGGGAGATTTTTGTGTATTTGGGAAAAGTGCCGAGGGAAATAGAACTACGGGGGGGCTTATTTTGCATCGGTATATCAGGGGTGAAGCTTCCACAAAGACAATGGGGCACTTTCTGTGAAAATAAACAGAGACGAGTTCTGGAAGATTGGTTTGCATGTCGAGATGAGATTAGACTGAAATCGCTGAGTCTGCATGATATCAAACGATTACATATTCATAAATTACGCAAGTATAGTTCATTAGAAATAAAAAAGTTTTATCTAAACAATTATTCATTATAAAATCTTTGTTTGAAAAATATCTCATTTTGTTCTCACCAATGGCAACCCTTGCCCGTTTTAAAATGAAGGCACTCACGCCATACCTGCTCTTGAATTCACCCCGGCATGAAGAATCGCGTGCGGGGGGGCAGCGCGGATCAATAAAAACCACCCCCAGTAGGGCGCATGCGCCCAGCATCCCGGGTACGAGTGGGGAGAAACTCTGAGTGGAGACGGTAGGGGCACTGATAAATAATGCGTGAAAACTGTTTTATGTAAATCCGTCCGAGACCACGTGATGGATACGAGCGAAGGATAAAAATGGGGCGGACGATGTTTTTTTGGGACGATTATGCGTAATGGACGTCTCGATTATGTGTCATTCGAGGAGTTATATATCGTTTGGAAAATTGTATTTATAAGTGAAATAATTCATTGTTTATTGTTATTTGCGATGAATGCGGTTATGAATTTTTTAATGATGGAAAAATTCTCATTTAACTATAGTCGGAGTAAAAAATATTTATCTGTAATCATGGAAAGTGATAAGAAGAACTATGACAGATGATGACCGGAAGATAAAAAAAATTGGATTAAAGATCATTTAGTTTGAATACAATATTTTGAATTCCAGTAAAAATTTTGTTTTCTTTCTTCTGTTAGTTTTAAATTTAAAGCACATTAAACTGGTACAATTTTCACTGCGAGGCAGCATCAAACTCGAGACTTTTGTACTACGCGTTGAACGCTCTATCGATCGAACCACTCAATCACCAATGAACTACTTAGAGTTATTTATATCTGAATAATCAATGTCTCGTGATCTGTCTGTTTGAATCCAAGTCGTCTCAAAAATTTAATTTAAAAAATCATTAACAACAATTTTTCATTGTTCAAAAATAAAAAAAGTGCAATAAAACTTGTTCGTCAAGCTCGCGGAGAACATGAATGATTTATCAACCGCGAGAAAAGTTAAAGAATATAACATGTATTTACGCAATTCAGATTATGCAAATCGGAGAATGTGGAAAACGACGCGATGCGCGAGAGTTCAACATAGAAATATCAGTCCGAAGTAAATAATTCCCGCGGCTGGCCGTCGATCGCCGCTCAAATTTTTTTCCTCCGACATAAACTCGTTTTTGGCCTCCGCTTAGTCTTTCATTCGAGAGTGTGGAGTGTGGATGTGTTGATACAACAGTGATTAAAATGTAGTTTTCTTCGATTTATGTGTGGATTTCAACATCAAAAGTGTTGCAGAAATAGTGGTTCGAAAAAAAAAAAAAATAGAGGTGAGTTTTAAAGAAAAGATAGTGGAGGCAGTTTAATCGTATGAGAAAATTCAGAATTGCTCTCGGTGTAAAAAAAACATCTTATCTCGTTCTCGAGCATGTGCGACGTTAGCGTTGTGGGGATCTGTTATTGCTTCATTGACGCGTGCTTTGTTTTGTAATGGCCTCCAGCATTGAAAAATAAAGTTTTTACAAACAATCTAGGTGGAATAAATTAATTGAAAAAAAAAAAAATCAGCATTTATGTATTGCATAACACTCTTGAGTTTATAGTAAATCATATTTTTCAGAGCAACTGTCATCTCGGAGGTATTTACTATCATCATCGCCATGGCATCCCGAATAAAGCAAATCCTTGCGAAAAAGGAAACGAAAGATTATTTCATGAGGTATGCACTGAATATTTCTTTTATTTTTTACCTTTTTTATGAAATGTTTTGAAAAAAAAAAATCGACAGCACACACTTCTGGGGTCCATTTTGCAACTGGATGATCCCAATAGCGGCTATATCCGACACCCAGAAAGACCCCAAGTACATCAGCGGAAAGATGACCTTAGGTTTGATATATATATATTTCTTTTTTTATTTTTATTTTTATTTGCTATAAAATACGAAAGTAAAAACCAATAAAACTCCCTTCTTCATTCGTTTTCACAGCTCTCACGTGTTACTCGCTGGTATTTCTGAGATTTTCGGTTAAAGTCCAGCCCAGAAACATGCTGCTTTTCGCTTGTCACGTTGTCAACTTAAGCGCTCAGCTCACGCAGGGCTGCAGATTTATCAAATACCAAAGAGATTTGAGGAGACTAGAAGCGCCGAGGACGACTTAAAAATTGTCGATAAAACTAGGAATTTAATACCGTTTTTATGTATAAAATTTTCGAGCTTAAAAGCTTCAAGTCGTTATTTTGTTTTATTTATCTCTACTGTTAATAATTAAATCTTATTATGTAACTGCATTTGTTCAGCTTTTAAGTGTGAGACAGCGGTAAGAAAAAAATGTGATTTCATTGTAAAAAAAATACTTCTATATTTTAGAGAAATTATAAGATTTACAAATAAATATTTTTAAAAATTTTAATAAAAAAATTTTAATCCAAAGTAAATTTATTGGTGGTTATTGTGTGGTACATATTTATAAATTTTATCCAAGCATTTTTCTTCCTCCCTTTCGTTCATTCGAAATCAACGAATCTCCCTTTCCACCCTCGAAGCAGAAAAAAATGCGAAAACGTAAGCAGAATCGAAAAAAATATATATATAAATGTATATACATTGTCACAAAAACGTGAATCTATAGTCGTTCCGGCTGGCTGGCGACTTTCCGCTGCCTTTCTTTCTCTTCCTCCTTTTTTTTTTCTCACTATTTTTCTCTTGGATTATATTTTTCTCGATATTCCCCTGGTTTATGCGGCGGATCGCGCCTCCATGGTTTTTCACACTCGAAAATGTCATTTTTCTGTCTATCCTCTCTGAAGTACGACTTGTAAAAGCCGGCGAACGAGAAAGAAATCAATGTTTCCAAACTTTTAGCTTCCATCAAAACTATAAAATCAGAACTCTAAAGAAAAAATGTAAAAAAATAGTTGAGTAAAGAATTTTTTTTGCAAACTCGGTGTAAAGTAATGAGCAGGATCTGGTTTGGGACAATTATATTTATAAAAATAAGGTCTCAACTGAATTTTAAAAAGCTTGAAAAAAAGCTAGTACATTAAAAGCTGATTGAAAAACTTAATTTCATTGGAATCTGCATTAGCTGGGTGAAGGCAGTAAAGTGCTAACAAGGAGTTTAACTTTTAACAAACAAGCAACCAAAAAAGAAATCGAAATAACCCGGTTCGCAAGAAAAAAAAGGTCTTTCACGTCCGGATAATAAAGCCACTTTCCCATGCGCGTCTCGGCTCATCCATCTCCTTAAATTCCCTCCTCCAGTCGGCTTCGATTTCGCCCAAGTCGGAATCATTCGTCGTCGCACCCCCCTGGACGAATGTATAAGGAGAGCAATAATTTTCTCGACGGCTTTTTCCTTCTCTCTCTCTCTTCCACCTCCCACTTTCCATCCTTCCTTCCTTCTCTCAAAGGGGGAAAAAGCCGAGTTGGGGTCACTTTTATGGCCTTTCCCTCTCTCTCTCGCGGATCTGCTTGCGTTAGCTGGCCAGAAGTTTTCGGGGGGTGAATAAAGCCCGGACCACTACCCTTACGAGATGATTCTACCAGTGGACATGAATTTATAAATTTCTCATTCTTCAAGTTGATATTTTCTTTGAGTGTCCAAAAAGCTATTTACTATTTTTCTTTTTTCTTTATAAAAGCTTTTTCTTATAGTTTTGGAAAATATCTAAATAAGCTTGAATCCAAAAAATTTATATTTGCTCTTAAAGCCGTAGAAAGTAGTTTAAATGATTGTTCACGAAACAATAGGTAATTTTTTGGGAGCTTGCAGGATTAATATTCATGTACACAACTTCAAAAGACTTGTGTACTTACTACGTTAGTCAATTCACTTAAATGTGGCTTGGATAAAATGATGAATTTAGTGTCAACATGCAATCAATAACGAGATTATTTTCATTGAATTTCGTAGAAAAGACTTGTAAACATCACTTACTCAACTTTTCATAAAAATCGCTATTGAAAATTGCTTTTACGCCTCCATAACGATATAACAAACTTTCAAAGAACTATTCATTTCCCCTGTGCTCATATAAAACTTAATTAGAATTTTTTTTATTCAAGTCATATGGCTTACACTGCCTGAAAATTTAAGATTTTTAACTAGAATCAAGAAAAAATAAAAAGTGTGAAAATTCACGAAAAACTCTAGTGCGAATCGATAACAGGGAGCCCTAAAACTCAAGGGTCGGTAGCCGAACGAGATCCCATGGAAATCGCACTCCCACGCACACATGTTGTAACCTTCCACACGGTATAGAAAAACACGAAAAGCTTCGGTGCTGCAGGGTGAAATGGAGAGAAGGAAATAAAAGGCGCTATAAAAGCCCCGCTCGCTGTCGGGAATATAAATATAAATGAGCTTATTAGGACCCGGTGGACGTTACTCCGGTCGCTTTGCATTTGCTCGATTCCATCGGCACCCCTTGTTTGTTTGTCGACTCTTTTTCTCTCTTTCTGTAACGAGACTCCATTTTAATAACGCTGACTTTTTATGCGTGACGTATTTTCGGGAAAATGTTTATTTAGCAGGACGAACCGACTTAATTGGAATAAGCAGTGAGCTTTTTTTGGAATAGTAAAGCATGAAAAATACTTTTATTTTTTCAGTCAGATAATTTTTAACAAAACAAAGAACACTATAGTCTGTAAAATAATAATTATAGCAAACAACAAAGTAATAATAATAATTCATATGATTTAATCATGAGTTTTCTAAGGTATTACATAAAAATTGTTTCTTTTTATTCTACAGTCAGCCGCTTACGTATCGAAATAAAAATAAAAAAATTAATGAAATTCGGGTTAAAAAAAGAATTCAAATTAATTTTTTTGGAGAAATATTTAAGGCATTCGCATGGACCCTTCATACAAAATTCCACGCAAATTAACTCGCGAATAATCAGGGGCTGCTTTGATAAGCGCGCATAATAAGGAGCGGGCGGCGCGGCGCGAGCGAGTCGGCAAAAGGGCGCGTCCACAAAGGGAAAATGAGAAGAGGAGGAGGATAGTCCTCTCCGGGGACTGATTTACCCAAACAAAATGCCAACGATTGAATCCTGGCAACTCGCAAGATGGATCGCTCTCTTTGACTCTCGGCTCCGCTCTCTTCTCCCGAGATCGACAATTTGCCAGCCGGATTCTCTCTCTCTCTCGCTGCCGTAAAATTTCACGGGGAATTTCGGGCTTTTGTTCTTTCCGTGGATAAATAAGTTTGTCTGTTTTTTCCGCCCCTTTTTTTCAACTTTGAATAATTACCTATACGGTTTCGTTATCATATTTTAATATGCACGGGGACAGCAGTTTAGGTTTTTAATTAAAGTTTTTACTAGCTTTGAATGAATTTGGATTTGAAAAAAAAAATCTAGTTTTCCCTGATTTAATTAATCAGTATGCAGTCCATGCAAAAAGCTCTTATAAAGCTTAGAAATAATTGGATGAATACTTCTAATGAATATCACTTTTCAAAGTTTCAAACGCTAATAATTAATAACAAAACAACTTTTCAATCAGAATTTTCAAAAATTTTAAAATAAAAATAAATCTTTAGATTATAATTTAAATGGATGCATTAAAGAGAAAGAAAAAAATGAATTGCCCAGTACAATTTCACAAGTGAAATAAAAAGGTTTACGAATAAACCGCAAAGAACCACAAGTCAAATGAACTGTAAAGCGGAATGCTTAGATTATAAAGGAAGTATAATACAGGAGGGTCGCTTTTCGTCTGATCTTGCGACCCTAAAAAAAGGTTTTTTTTTTTCGCTCAACGATCTTTAAATTAAGTGAACTGGCTTATGACGCCCATGTAAAATCTCCCGACTAAATTTTTCTTTATCGCAGCGATTTCAAGTATAAAAAAAGGGAGTGCGGGTCGCTGAAAGGTCGTGAAACGCGTGACGGATTTGAAGTAGAGAAAAAAAATATAAGCTTCAGAATAAGCGAGGGTAGAAAATAGGGAAACTAAATTCACCCTCGATTTGGATACGAATTAAATTTATTGCTTCGCGAAAAAAAATAATTTGGTTTTTAAATTATTCTCGTAACAGATAATAAAGGAAAAAATGAATACTTATCGAGCTTGATTTGCAAAATTTTTTAATTTAAATTTAAATTAATTTTCTAGTTTTAGTTGTACTTGGCCTTGTTTCAAAAACATTAATATTGCAAGACAGAGCGGAGCGAAATAGTAATTTTATGAAATTTAAAATAACCATAAAACTTTTCCCCATTTCAGAAAATTTCGCTACTTGAACATTCCACGCTTACTGCGTATAAATATTGCGAGTAACCTTCATAAAAAAGATGTTCGAGTCACCCCTCAATATAATAAGGTACCGGTACTGGATTGCCGCGCCATAAGGTCATGTAAGTACGTGCGGCTCTCAAAAATCATGAGGGTACTAGTTCAAAAAGCATTCAATAGATTAATTTTTTATCCAATTTTTTTTCTCTCAAATGTAAGAGGATTAAATACTTGAGTTTTCATTCTTAAAAAGCTCGGAATAAACATAATTTTTTATTATAAAGCGCTACAAAGTGAAAATATGAAATTTTTAGATCCATTAAAAAAAATTCATCAACAATAACGTAGAAAACTTGAAGAGAGTTTGGCTCATAAAAGAGTAATATCAAATAAAACCGAAGCAATCGCTCGCGATCCATGATCAAAGCAGCTTCCAATCCAGCAGCCGTGACAGGTATAAAAGCGTTTCGGCTGCATATTTTAGGGAAAAAAGCGGATTGTGAACGCAGGGGGGAAGGAAAGAGAAGGCAGTTGGACGTAATCTCCAACGAGCTGGTGCACATCGCGAGGGTGGAGTGGACGGCCTAATCCCCGATCGAGAGCCTGCAGGACCCGCCACTCGGGGGAAGTCTTATCTTCATAATACACGCGTACGATCGATTTTGACGCTGGATGCGGAGACATCAAAAGTATAATTACAAAAATAGTCAAATTCTACGTTTTTTTTAGCAATGCGATGTGGATCTACAAAAAAATTTTTGTAAGCTTTTTATAGTTTTTGTTGAACAAATTACGAAGATATGATTAATTAAAAACTAATTTTTAATTCTATTGATATTTGACAGTTTTTGAAGTAGGACTATACGAAAGGTACGAAAAAAAAAACTCTGAGTGAGGAGTAATAGTACGACATTTAAGGTAGGACCGCGCCTAAGGCTCTAGTCAAGATGCATTTTCGGTTAAACATTTGACTAGCTTCACGCGTATATAGATATAGAAGTGCATTAGCAGCAGAAGCTTTTTTAACACATATTAAAAACACCTAAAACACATATTTTTGTTTTTTATTAATACTTAGAGGAACTGAATGGATGATTTAATTAATTCTATGTGATTCTTGTGCATTCTAGTTAAACTGACAAATATTCTGAAAACTTGATCACATGTAATTATGTAAAGACTCAATTACTCAAAAACGAAAAACCCCCAGGTTCTGAAAATTTAGTGGCATCATTTTTTAATATTTATCTTCGACTTCCTAAAGTTTTAGATTTTTGACACATCTCTTTCTAGTTTGTGCGGTCCTAACTTAAGGATTATACTGCATGACTACGTGAGTCAAAACAGTTCACCAATGTATTTTAAATGGTGAGAATTCAAATCAAATCAAAATCCAACTTTGAGACTTGAAACAATTTTAGTTATATCAAGAATTACTGACTGAATCTTTTCTGGCAAAAAAAAAATATACCTTCCCGAACTTATTACAGAAAAAACAGAGTTGAAAGTTCGATGATCTTATGCACGGGCAGCATATATACCTCTGTGTTTAACCTCAAAAACTTTGAACTCAATTTTCTCAATAATAAGTTCGGAAAGGTATATTTTTTGTTTCAGGAAAAAATTTGTCAACTCTTTCTGTACATAACTGTATGATCTGGAGTCTTAAAGTTGGAATTCAATTTTTCATCTATAGAAATGCAGTATCATCCTTAAAAATTTATAAACTAAAATTGTTCAAAAAAAAAAAAAAAAAATTTTATTTTATTTGTGAAACACAGCTGTGTATGTATAAGGCACTCATTGTTAGTTATATTTCACTAAAATGAATAAACTTACTGAATTTTTACAAATACAGTAATGTCCTTCGATCTGCTATGGTTTCAGATTCATACCTTAGAAGTAGTGCCATCTAACAATGACACCCAGAATCAAAGCCGCTTATTAGCTTGACTTAAAACGGTAAAATTTATTAAATAAAATAAGATCATGGTAATTGTTTGTAGGCTATGAATACTATGCGTTGCACACTTAACTCTGTATACTAACAAAATCATTAAAATATACGTGGAATTGGAGCCATGCGTTAATTTCCCGAAGTAAAGCTTTATGACCCGTAACATCACCCTCGGAAAAAATGTATTCCCTCTCCTCAACATTGGTAAATACATTAAAACCACAGATACAGAAGTGTGCATAAGTCATTATAGAGTTGAATTTATGGCAGTGATGTTATTATAAAATTTGAGATTACTCTAGATTGCATAGTCATCCCAGAATGTTATGCGTGACTAGTTTATTTATATGCAACTTTTATTTATACTTTCTCATCCGCGAGAGCCATCGAATGATATTATATAGATGATCAATATTAGTAAAAAATAAACAGTGTAAAATAAATAATAAAAATAAATTTGTAAATTATTAAAATTTTATAATACTTAAAAAATATATTTTTTGATGAATTAAAAATCCTTTTCGAAAATTTCAGGCAATTGCAATTTTATAAGAAGTCAAACAATACACTGAGAGAAGGATTTGGTTCACGCAACCAAATTTGGTTGTGTGAACCAAGATTTGGTTATTTTTGGTTTCTCCCAAGCTATGGTTCATGCGACCAATGATTTGGTTACAGGAACCAAATGTATAGATCACAGTCATGTCAAACAGTTCGCTGTTATAACCTCAAAAAATTTTTTGAGGTAATTCAAAAAATTACGTTCTCACGAAAAATTTATTAAAATGATCAGTGCTATATTAGATTGAAAACGATTAGTAATTTGATTTAACTTCGTAGAGAAAAATAATTTTGTTGTCAAGAGAAAACTCATATTTAAATAAACTTAATTAATTTTTCGAAGTTTATTGCTGAAATTTGAAATTGAAATATATTCTTATACATTTAACAAGAATAAAGATAACTGATTTAAGCAAATTATTACAACAGTAAACAATAAAATAATACAATAATAAATAAAATTTGTTTTTAAAATAAAAAATAAAAGCTCGATTTTTACGCGTGGAGTGTGGACCAAACATTTGGTTCCCACAACCAAATTATCCGATTTCTTTTCAACCAAATATATTTGGTTCCTTGAACCAAATCCTTCTCTCAGTGTAGTGACTAAATTAATTAAATAGTACTGGTGCATTCTCTGCTACAATATATAAAATTAAAAGACACTTTTCAATTCATTTTCTCTTAAAAAATTTGATAGTGTATAAATTGATTCAAATGTAACACCCAGCAGAAAGATAAATTTTCATTAAAAATAAAAAAAGAAAAATGAAACATAAAAAACCAATCGAATTTATACAGACCCCCTTGGACGGCAAATCGTTCTGGGGGTGAAATGAATACACATCGGCTTTACGATTTTTTCTATAAAAAGGTTCGGTGAATTCAAACTTACGATTATTGGGTAAAACGCTTCGCGCGGTGGGCGGCCAATATCTCTCGAGAGGGAAATATTCCCGAGGTAAGTATCCGGACGGTCCGAGGCTCTGAATAATGAAAGAAGGCTCTTTGGATATTCCCGGATCCGGGGTGTCAGTCTTTCCTCCCCCGCAAATTTCGGTCGGGGAGAGAATATTCCGAATCGATCGCGACTACCCTGAAGTACACTAACTCACCGAATAAAAAATAGGTCCGGCAAACTAAAGGCGGGAATTATTGTGAATTTTTAAAATATTCACATCGTGGCTGCATTCAGATGGTTAATTTAATGACTTTAGTGCTTTATTTAGACTTGCTTCTATTTTATAAAAGAGTAACAAAAAAAACTGTTAAACTAATAATTACAAGTTCAATTTTATAGGTTGCTGACTCTCGAGTAAGCTTATTTTGACTGATTTTTACGGATGGCTGCAAAACTTAATAAATGATTTTTTTATGATTTAAAAACCATTAATGCTTCTTATTCCAGTATCCAAAAAATTGGTGAAATTTTTTGATAAAGCTTGCATAAACTTTAAGGCGAAGTCAGGCTCGTATCATCGGTAAAAAAGTTTTAGATAAATTCTGAAGCGAATTTTCATTGGATTTTAATTTTTTTGGACTTAATTTAAAGCTTGTGATCTTAGTTTGCGGGCTACAGAGTCTTTTTTTTAATTTTTCGATTCCTTCATTTTTAATTTAATTTTAAGTAACGACTTAACCTCTCATGTCCAATTATGTCTTAAAGTTATTTTGAAAATTAAATGAAAAGGAATTTGCAAAAAATGGCTCTGTAGCCCGCAAACTATGATTACAAGCTTCATTTTGAGTCCAAAAAAATTAATATTCGATGAAAATTCGCTTTAAAATTTATCTAAAACTTTTTTACCGATGATACGAGCCTGACTTCGCCTTAAGGGAATTTTGAGCACTCAAATAACCTTCGATACCCAAGAGCTAAATCGAAAAAAAAAAAAAATTTCAGTCGAGGGATAAAGAAAGTGAGTCGGAGTTTGAAGGGTATTTCTTATTCATGTGACGTGTTTGAGAGCGCGGAAAAACACATTCTGCCAATCGAGCCTCTCGATACGAAAAGCGTATAAATGGAATATGCTATACGTCTGAATCGAGAATGGAATACTCCCGGGGTGTCTGGGGGATTCTGAATTTTCAAAAAATTCCTTACGTATGATCCCACACTTTTTCCCGCTACAGCCGACCAAAATCATAAGTAAATTGTTGAAAAAATTTTCAAAGTAAAATTTTTAATAAGGTTACTCTTTTGATGAAAATTCAAATGGTATAAAAATATAAGTATTATGGATTATAAACAACACGCTGGGATGATAAGTGCAACGGTGGCTTCATTAATCAAAAAATAACTGACAAGAGGAGTTTTTCCGTTTGGCTCGAGGATAATAAATAACGCACAAACTTTCTTGCTCGCTCTGACGGCACTTAAATTTCCGCGGACTTTAGCAAAACTCGTCGTCAACTGGAATATGAGGGTTGAGTGTACTCGATATAAATTAATCCGAAGCATTCTCGTGTTCTGAAAGTAGTTAGAAACTAATATTACTTTAAGAAATGAACTAAAAATGTATTAATTATAAGGCAAAAATCAATTCATTAATCATTTTATATATTTTAAGGTCTAATATTTAGTACCGGCGGTCGTAATTTGCATGTAGATCCACGTTTTAGTCCTATTACACTTTATAAAATGCATAAAAAACTTTGGTAGTTATAATACAAAAAAAAAAAGGAAAAGCTTTTAAACAATTCAAAATTTACAAATACTAGACCTTATATAGGTCAATTAAAAAGTGAAGATCAAATTAGTAATCAGCATTTTCAATAAGCCCCGTACACTGATTTGGAAGATAAATAAAAATATTTTTTTTAATTAATTTTGATCCTAAACAAGTAGTTCTGTAGGTCAAATTTAAAATGGAGCTACGGTTCAGAACATATTCAGTACTTTTAAAAACTCTCGGAAACCAAATTTGAAAAAAATCTTATGCAAAATAAATTTTTTACGGCCAATAAATCATACTTAAAAATAAACATTAGATTCGTAAATAGCGACCCCAAAAAATCCCGACTCCGCTGTACTAAATTTCTAATCGATCCAATTATAAATTAATATTAAAATAATAGAAAAGTTAATTCATTAAATTTTTTACCAGGTTTTTACTTTAGTTGTCAGAACTACCATCATCCATATTATAACATATATTATATTTATATATATTTATCAAGTGGAAAGTATACGTCTAACGCCAGACGCGTTTTCACAACCCAACCCGGCAAGTTTTGATCGACTTAAAAATTCTCTAACCTGTACCAAAAGTTTAAATTTTGATATTATCAAAACCATTTTGTGCATTCTACAAGTTCAGTTTATGATAAACCGTTTATCTAAAATACGAGCTGAAACTTTAAAAAATGGAAAATGTCTGTGTAACTAGGAGTACCAGCTATAAAAGACAATTAACCAACATTGAAAAAAATCAAGAAGTAAATACAAATGATCCAACATCGAGGCAGTTAAATTATTACTGTTTAGTAAATATTTTTCAATATTTACCAATTCGTGATAGGATAAGAATTGAAAGAGGTTAGTCTGCAGGTTAAATTAACCCTATTTAATAAACCAATTTTTTTTTCTTGAGAGAACACAATTTATTTATATGTGTTTTAGTATGCAAACTGTGGCGAGAAGCAAGTCGAGCTTCTTGGTACAATTTCAAAAAACTTGATTTCCTGGACAGTACTTGGGGAAAACCCGTTGAAAAGTCAAGCACGTACTTTTTTCTGCTTATACATATATTACAGCGATGTGGCGAGTTTTTGACTCACATTGACTTGTCGAGTGTAGTTTTTGACGTTCCATGGCGATCCAACAGCTTGAGCGTGTTGGCCTTGTGCCCTAACTTAAAAGAACTTAATCTTAGAAATTTTAGAGCAGGCGTGCCTCAATTGAAATTTTTGACAAAACATTGCCCAGAAATCGATTCAATCACTTTGAGTCTTGATAGATTAACAAAAAATTGTAATGACGCATTCTTGGAAAGTAAGTTTGTATCAAAGTTCAATCTTCGACGCTTACATTTGTGCTCTCCAAAGGAAAAAATTAAAGGCCACTGTTTAAAAAGTTTATCACCGGATTTTATTGAAGAAATCATCTTGGAAAACTGTTCAAGTTTTGATTTAAAACTTATGATAAGCGTAATTGTCTATTTAAAAATTTTTTTTTATTAATATTATGAAATTAAATTAACAAAACGGTAGTGTACTGAGATTTTTACATTTTTTTCCTTTTTTTTTTTTAATTCACTGAGTATTTTACTGTTATTCTTTATTATTTTTATTTTTATTTTATCATTACTTCCATTCATTTATTTATTTATTATTATTATTTTTTCTTTCTACAAATTTTTGCAGATTAAGTCATTGCTCAAAAAATTTTAAGTGAAGACAATTTTTTTTTTTTTTTTTTTTAAACTACATTTATTTTATCAAGATTATTTTTATTGTAGCAATTTATACAAAAAATTCTTCACTTAACTATAACAGGTTATTCCAACATTAACAAAATTACACACTTTGAAATTACCTGGCACAGTTTATGATTTTTACTTTCGTTACCCGGAAATCGAAAGAAAAAATGAAATTGCAATGCTCTTTAAAAATTTGGCTGAGCTGAAGAATCTTAGAACTCTAGACTTATCTCGCAATTGCCGATTCGTTGATGATGCTAATGTAATGGAATTAATTGGATTACGCGACACTTTGAAGACTTTGGATTTAAGCTGTAATTAAAAAACATTATTTATTATCAACTGTTCGATTGAATGTTCAATACTTCCTTTACAGGCACTTGCGTAAAGGATGCTGGTCTCAGTGTAATAACTGCATCCTCCAGTCTTGAAAATTTAATCATAAGAAACTTATGGGGTATCACAGGTGCAGGTCTATCAAACATGCCCAATTTAAAGACACTTAACTGTAATTCTTGCACGAGAATAGAAGAGAGTAATCTAATAAGAGTAATGAATTCTTCTGAAAAACTAGAGAAAATTGATGTTTCATTCTGCAGAAGAATTACCAAACGACTGGAGGAAGCTGCCAAAAATGCGATTAATTACCGTGTAAGCAACATTGGTATTCATATTATCGGAATCACTGAAAATAGCCAGCCACCACCAGAACTTCCGCCTCCTAGGATTGATTATGAAATTGTTTGCTGTTCTTCTTAAATCACAAAAAAAAAAAAAAAAAAGTGATCTGCATCTTTTCCAGCTAAAACTTTGTTTAGAAAAGTTGCGAATAGTCATGTGAGAGAACCAAGAAATCCATTTTCAGCCGTTATTCAAGTTCTGCCATCGTCAACCGAGGATATCAATGGCTCTTTCGTCAAAGATGGAAATGACAGACCAAATGGATTTAATGGATATGAGCATACAAAGTTAGATGCTGATAAATGAGTAGGAGTTAGAAGCTTTTTTGGAAACGTATTATACGAAGTAAATCAAAATATGAAATTAATCATGCAATCTGTGACGAAAAAAAAAGTTTTTGTTGGTTATCTTTTGTATTATATTTTGTTACTAATTTTTTATAAATTTTTTTAACAGTTATTCAAACAAATTTTTGGTTAATAATATTTTGTTAATTTTTTTACTGAACAATTTACTTTTGATAGGTTGAAGTTAACTTTTCAGAGCTTCCAGTCACTAGCCGAAAAAGAAAAAAAAAAAAAAAAAAAAAACTAAATCAAAAAGTAGAAAAAGCGTCGATTCGTGTAACCGTTGCAGAATCCGGAAAGAGCTCGCACGGTCATCCATAAACGGTCTTTATTTAGGAAACGCGTGTCGCGACGATCAATCACCCGGTAGTTTTCCCCCCACAAAAGGGTTAGCGATATCGCGTTGCTCTGGACCAATCGCGCGAGGGGTAACTACACCCCTACCGGGAGCCCCCTCGCCTATATTTTTTTCATCCGTTCTTCTTTGTGCTTTTATCGAGTTTTCTGCTGCTAATTTTCGTGAAAGATTAACGCGGGCCGACCGATAGCGTTAATGAATTATTAGCTCAGGGAATGACCAGACGAACTTCTACCATTGTTCTGCGTGTTTATCTCGTTTTTGCCATGCTCGAATTTTTTTTTTTTTTTTTTTTTGCGAAAACAAAGAAACGTCACTGAAGTTAGATTGATTGGGGTTAAAATAAATTTTCAAGGATAACTTTGCAAACTTTTTATGCGAAAGCTTTTGAACGATTCTTGCGTACCCGCAAAAGTCAAAACATTAAATATTTTCAAATCATGTTATTTTTGAATTCTTAATATTTTTTTTATAATTTTTCATTCTTTCCAGTGTAGTTTTTTTTACCAAAACATTCAAATTACAGATCGAGATTTTCAAATTTCCCTTCAAGATAGCAATTGTTGATAAAAAAATAATTTTCTGAGAAAAAAAGAACCAGTTGTTGAAAAATATTATAAAAAATATGGAAATTAGAAAAAATACGAGTTTCTAAAATGAAAATATTTGCTTTCAATCTTTTTAAAAGCAAAGTTTTTCGCGTCGTAAGCTTACTTTGCAAAGTCAGTAAATAAGTAATGAGAACATAAAAGTTTTCGAAGTTTATTGTTCGGTAGTCAAAAAGCAATTTTTTGAATACAGTACCAAACGAGCGTACAATAACCCGAGTCCAATTGCAATCTTCGTCGATTTAATTTCCTATGAGCCGAGTCTTTGTAAGCATAAGTGCAGATTTGTCGTTATAAAAGGACAATGGACGCGAGTCATCGGATGTTGAAAGTAAGAATACAAGAGAATTTTAGTGCTCGATCCGTAATATATGTTGGCGTGCAATTTCAAATCCACCAATGTATACGCAATGCATCCATTCTTTTTGGCGCTTGGGATTTTTCTCGTAAAGTTTTTTTCTTACTACGCTTTTACGAGGACATTATCGATTTTTCAGACTTCATTGTACCACCGAATGTTCCTCAATTTTACACGTTGAATTTAAACCAGGGAATAATAAGGGTTTTTGGAGTTAGGAATAGTGTACGAGCTATAAATTCCGCCGAGACCACTGACTCCACACAAACGGGTTTTCTTTGTAAAATACATTTTTTCAGATTCATAAAAATTTATTAATTGCTCATATGGAAGAGATCATACAAATTTAAAAATAAAAAAATGGTTGAAATACAAATTTTCTAACGACTTTGAAACTGGAATTTACATAAGCTTGAATGTGATTCATAGACACCTAAAACAATGTTTTCACTTTTTTTGAATATAAGACCGGACACTCCAAATTATTATTTAGGCAAAAAGAATCTAAAAATGATCGGAAAAACAACAGCTTTGGTCAAGAGCTTTAAAAATGCTCTGTCTAATTAAATTTCACCAACCTTCTGCGTTTCAATTAACATCAAAGCCAGTGAAAAAATATTATTAACCGATCCATTCAATCTCGTCACAGCGCGACTTGTATAAATGTGCTACACAGAAGCTCGGAGAGGAGAAAAAAAAGTTGAAATCAAGCTCCATAGGAGGGCACCGAAGCGCGCTGCCCTTTTTCCGAATCACGTATATGTATTCTCTTTCTTCTTTCGGGCGCGGGCGTTATGCATGAGGGACGCCAGGCGCGTCGCGACGCCCGGAATACCAATGCCCGGCCGGGAGCTTGCACCGAGCTAGCCCGAATGAATCGGAGGGAAGCTTTTTGAGGTCTTGTCACATCATGAAAGAGAAAGCCGCTGTTACCTTATTTCTTTCACTGCCTAGACGCTCGTGAAAAATACAACGCGATTCGCGCGAAGTCATGAGAAATTAGATTTAATTTTCAAAGTTTTATTTCGTACTTCAAATTAAGATATCCTTTTCAACCAGGACTTTTTTTTTAATCTTAAAGAAACGTCAATTTAATGACTTAGTCAATAAATTAAAGTAACTATTGACGGAGCTTTCACATTCAAAGCGAAAAAATTGGTTATTGAAATCAAAGTTGTATGAGCTTTTTAAATTTGCGAAAATTTTACAACTACATACGTATTGAAAAAGATAAAAATGTGTGGTGCAAGAAGTATAATAGCGGACGAAAAACGGAAAGCTCGTATGCGAGTGACGTCACGAATCCAAGCTTCGTTTCCGCTTCCGGGCTTCATGATTTTCGCCCCGTCAAGTCCATTCTTCCCCAAGCCTTTTCTCTCCCCTCTCCTTCTTCTTCTTCTTCTTCGCTTGTATTCCAACTAGGACCTTTCATTTTTCTGCTCTCTCTTGCGCGAAAAGGTCGCGAAAGCTTCTTTTGTTGACGATCTGCAGCCATTCTTCCTACGAAGCTTCTATTTTATTTGAATAATGCAGCCTGTCGTGTGAGAGCTTGTTAAGATTTCTTTTGCAAATGTTTCTTTAAAAAAAAAAAAAAAAAAAATTCATTTTAAAAATTAGGTTTCTTTTGATTTGTTCTTAATGATTAACTAAGGGGACAGCAATTATACGAGCTAAATTTTTTTGCAGTGTAAATAATAAAAAATTGCAAGATAAATTTTTATATATTTTTGATAACATTAGGGATTCAAGTACAAAAAAGACTAAGATTACATGATCTTTTTTTTTAATTTTTACTTCAGCGAGTAAAATTTTGAAAGCTGGATAAAAATTCCAATAAAAAAGTTCATTTTTTAAATAAAAACTTTGGATAACTTATCGATACGATTTTGTGGGAATCTATTCCAAATTATGAAACTTTTCCTTTGATATTACTCATGTCTTCTCAATTTCCAATAAATAATAAAAAGAATCGCGCATCGTTATTCTCCCTGAGGATTCCCAACTTTTCCCATATGCACAGCTTTTTTTCCAATTTCCTTCAAAGAAAAAAAAAAAAAACCCCCATCAAAGAATTCAAGATTTCTCCCTAAACCGAATAACAATCGGCTTTCAGAAATTACACCCGCAACAAAATTCTCCCGGGACCCACGCAAAAATGCAAACATGCCAAAGAAGAAAAAGATGAAGAAGAAAAAAAAAGAGAAGATTCGATCTTTTTCCCTCTCGAATATAAGATATCGGTCCTTCGAGGATTTCGGACTCTCTCGTGAAACGTAAAGCCCAGCAATTTCGCGGAGCTTTGAAAGCTCGCGCGCACGTCGGCTGAAGATTCGACTGCGGTGATAAGCGCGGAGGGAAGGGAAAAAGGGAGATTTCGGGTGCTTAAGGATTTGGATGCTGGACTTTTTAAATCGATTCAGTAAGAGAGGGTTCGAAGGTTTTTGAATTTTTGATTCAGAATTTTTGTTGATTTTTCTAAAGCTAGTTTTCGAGCATTTATTAAAGTTAATAAAATTTATAAGAAATTTGGAATTCGAGCTTTTTTATGAAGGTATTGGAGGAGTATTTTATAAATTCACTAGAGAAATTATTCTGTTGAGGCAAAATTAAGGATTAGAGTCACAAGTGGCGACATCAATGAGATCATCAGCGAACCCTATAATAGTCGCAGAGCATAGAAAGACGGGAAAAAGGTAATTTCAAACGAAATGTTTCAAGAGGTCATCGCAAAAACTGACTATTTATAAAAATATTTATCTTTAAATGTATGACACTCACGAAGAGTCCACTTCTGTATTTTTACGGTACTGATTGCAATATCTCACTATAATAACGTACTGTAAAAAGGTAAAAAAAAATTATAACAAAAATTTTTCGAGCATTTATTAAAGTTAATAAAATTTATAAGAAATTTGGAATTCGAGCTTTTTTATGAAGGTATTGGAGGAGTATTTTATAAATTCACTAGAGAAATTATTCTGTTAAGGCAAAATTAAGGATTAGAGTCACAAGTGGCGACATCAATGAGATCATCAGCGAACCCTATAATAGTCGAAGAGCATAGAAAGACGGGAAAAAGGTAATTTCAAACTAAATGTTTCAAGAGGTCATCGCAAAAACTGACTATTTATAAAATTATTTATCTTTAAATGTATGACACTCACTAAGAGTCCACTTCTGTATTTTTACGGTACTGATTGCAATATCTCACTATAATAACGTACTGTAAAAAGGTAAAAAAAATTATAACAAAATTTTTTACTACCATATTAATTTTTTTTTTTTTTTCTATTTTTTCTCATTTTTCCAATCAATTCAATTACTATTATTCTTTTTTTGACTTTACCAAAATTTTACAACCCACGGGATTCTATTATTTTAGGTATTATTGATTTTATTTCAGGCTAAAGTGGTTAAAAAAAGAAAAACATTGTAAATGTAAAAAAAATTTATTTAATTCATGATTCCACAAAAAAAATAAAAAAAATTTCTAGTAAAGTGGAGACAGTTTATAAAACTCAGAAGAATGTAAACGAAAATTCTTGTAAATCTGTGAAATTTTAATAAATAACTTCCTCGAGAAAAATTTCCCGGAATTTTAAAAATGATTTTTTTTCGTTGTTTTATACCTACATATTTGAATAGGAAATTCCGTAATAATTAATTTGGAAGACTATCTAGTTGAAAAAAAAAGAGAGATTTACTGCAAGTGTACAAATATTTTATATTACAGCTAATAAAATCTACCTTGAAGATATGTCTCATTGTTCTTTACAAGATAAGATGGTCCTTGAGAGCTGAAGATTGATAAAGTGATAATATTGCATGCATCTTAACGTGACTTTCTTTCTTCGAAAACAAAGTTTAAAAATTTTTTTTTAAAAGCTCTAAAAAAACTTTTGTTATAATATTGCATGCAAAATTCAATTAAAAAAATAGAGTTTAAATAGAAAAAGAGCGATTTACTATTTAATCGGTACATTGCCAGAAGTTGGAAAACTCCGAATTTCTTATGTAACATGTAAAAAGACCCTTAAAAAAAAGTTTTCTATGTGAATTCAAAATTTCTTTTTCTCTTTAAGCGTTAGCGGATTTTCACCATTATACAAGTATAAATGAAGTCAGAATATATTAACAAACTTATTTTTATATTAAAATTATCATTTATTATTTATTTTTTTATTTTATTTTATTTTTTATTAATTAATTTTTTAATAATTTTATTTTTTGTTTGATATTATTTTTTCTTTCCTCCAGTGACTGATAAATCTAAACATAAAAATCAGATTCTGTTGAAAACCGAAAAAACTAGCACGAAAGTTTTTATTCAAAATTAAAATTTGAAGCATGAAGATCTTATTTTATAAGTTTTTTCACAAATTTCTATTATACACTTACATGAAGTTAAAAAATAACGTTCGTTACAACCAGAATACGTCATATTCGAAGTTAATTACACATATTTACTATTGGAACAAACCAAATAATATTTAAAAATCGTTTCGTAAAATCCGGGTTATCGTTTAACAATTAAGTTCCAAATAGCCAGGTCCCACAGTACATAAAAAATTAATCTTTTGAAAATATCTATTGAAACTAAAAAAGGAATATTGAACATTTTTTATCTTTAACATAGAATAAATTTAAGAAATCATTTAAAATTTTCTAGCTCTAAATTCTATAAGAGCGCTGTATGTAGAAATTAACGAATAAAAAAAAATTATACATGTATAAAACTAAAATTTTTCTAAGAAATTAATCATCTCCGAAACTGTGGCGAGAGTTGATCACAAATTTGTAAATTATAACTTGAAAAATAAAAAATTTTTACGAAAATCATCTTTTTTTTTTTTTTTAATGATCAAAAAAAGTTTTTGATGCTTGAATATAAAAATAAATTCATTTCGCTGTACTTTACGTATAGATATTATATTTTAAGAATCTTTCAGTTGCAGATTAATTTTAAAAAATTCATCTTTAAATTAAAAAATACTAAATTGTTAATATTTTTTTTTTTTAATTAAGTATGAAGTAAGTAAATCAGCAAACAGTTAATCAGTACTGATGTACTTATTTACATTCACAATGGAAATAAGCTTACGAAATCAGATGTTAAGAGTTTTTTTCTTTAAAATCCTGTATAGAATTGTAAAAAATATGTATTTTCATTAAGCGCAATTGTATGTACGTCGTTTCATCATAGTCTAAATTTTTAAACAAAAATTTTTTCAAGTTTATTACTTACTAATGGTTAAAACAGCATGTGCGCAATGAATGTACATTTTAGCATTTCTGACGTTTTTCACAAATTTTTTCACTTTTCACTAAAAATTAAGCAAACACTTGTTTTGAAATAAAAAATATATAAATTGATTTAATAGAAGAACTAAGGTAAAGATACCAGTTATGATCACAAAAATCGCTACTTTTCAGCATTTTGAATTTTATTGAAAAAACAAAGCATGTTAGACTAAATCTTCTTTTACATACTTAAATTTTAGGTTCTTAGGAACTTAAATAATTTTTTTTTTTTATGAAAATTGTATTTATTTATTGAATAATTAATGTTTGAAGTCAAGATCTTTTATGCCCCTTTTTAAAGTCAAGGCCACAGTTTATTAGACAACTTCAGCTTTGACCCCAGTTTATGGAACTGTACTTTTACACGTAAAATCACGTCTGTGACTTAAGTACCCCAGTTGATGGAACGGAATCGTCAAAATTCGAGGGTTTCATCACTCCCAAATGAGAAAAAATCGTCGCCCCAATTCAGAAAGATACTAACTCAGAAAGCGCGCGTGAAAGGTGCTAACTCAGAGCCGGTTCAGAAAAGTGCTAACTCAGAGCCGGTTCAGAAAAGTGCTAACTCAGCTTCCGTTTAGAAAAGTGCTATCTCAGACTAAATTTCTTTTTTCAAGCTTAAGTCGGTGAAACATTTTTTTTTTTTTTTTTTATAATTGTATAATTTATAAATTTGAACACTACTTTACATTAATTATTATTATTTTTTTTTTTATTAAAAATTCATTTTTTATAAAAACTTTGATTTTTTACCGTGTTGCAAAAAAATAAAATTGTGATTTTAATCACGAATTTTACAGCTGAATAAACTTTTTTCCCGATCGTTAAAGTTGAAACACGGTAAAAAATCAAAGTTTTTATAAAAAATGAATTTTTAATAAAAAAAATAATAATAATAATTAATGTAAAGTAGTGTTCAAATTTATAAATTATACACTTATAAAAAAAAAAAAAAAAAATGTTTCACCGACTTAAGCTTGAAAAAAGAAATTTAGTCTGAGATAGCACTTTTCTAAACGGAAGCTGAGTTAGCACTTTTCTGAACCGTTTCTGAGTTAGCACTTTTCTGAACCAGCTTTGAGTTAGCACTTTTCTGAACCGGCTCTGAGTTAGCACCTTTCACGCGCGCTTTTTGAGTTAGTATCTTTCTGAATTGGGGCGACGAAATTACAAATCTAACCAAAAATTAGATAAACCGTTCCATCAACTGGGGTACGTAAATCACAGACAGGATTTTACGTGTAAAAGTGTTTCATAAACTGGGGCCCAAGCTGAACTTGTCTAATAAACTGGGGCCAAAAGGTCTTGTCTTTAAACAATAATTATTCAATAAATAAATACAATTTCATATAAAAAAAATTTATTTAAGTTCCTAAAAACCTAAAATTTAAGTATGTAAAAAAAGATTTAGTCTAACATGCTTTGTTTTTTCAATAAAATTCAAAATGCTGAAAAGTAGTAATTTTTGTGATCATAACTGGTATCTTTACCTTAACAGTAAAGTTCACTTTTGAACATATTTGAACATACAACATAAGACTAGCTTAAAAAATTCAGGGATGTAAAATGGAAGGGAAAAGAAGCTCCACCCATAGATTTTTAATGGCCTCAAGCAAAGAAAGGGGAAACTAAAGCATATAAAAGTCTACCCTTTTAATACACCAACTTTCTATTTTTGAAAATAAACATTTGCTACTTTGTTTAAATCTTACATTGAGTTTTTTACAGTGGTAAAATTGTTCATTCTAATAAAAATTAAAAAAAATATTTGCTTGAACAATTTTTTTTTATTGTCAAAATATTTTAACATTGTATTGATAAAGAAAAGTTATTATATCTCTTAAGAGATATGAAAAAAAATCTATTTATAAAATGTATTATAAATGCTTTTTTATTTTTGTTAAAAAAAAAAAAAAAAAGCATTAAATTTATTATAAAGTTATGGATATTTGTTAAT
Source organism: Encarsia formosa (assembly GCA_038277355.1). NCBI lineage: Eukaryota > Metazoa > Arthropoda > Insecta > Hymenoptera > Aphelinidae > Encarsia > Encarsia formosa. The sequence continues at coordinate 11,238,808 of CM076188.1, forward strand.
AATTTATATGTACTGATCAGTGCAAGTTTAATTGAAATTAGATGTATATGAATTGTTTAACCACAAAAATATTCAATTATTAAGAATATTTGAATACAAGAGTGAAAAAGGTAAAAAAATTGGTGTAGTTTTTGTTTGTTTCATTAAAAATAAACATGAAAAATAACAATTTTATAGTTGTTAATTATGCCAATGAGTACAATAATTATCAAAATAAAAAGTCTATTCTCAATAAAGTCTTTTAAAAAATTAATTAATTGAAATTACCTTTTTTTATTTTTAAAAATAAAAAAGATTAAGTATTTTTTCCAGTACTTTTAAATGGGCAGTTATAATGTAGATTTAAAATTAGCTGCATAAAAGTATTTAAACCTTTTTAAAACATATATATAACTATGATTTATAATGTAATACAACACTGATAAACACTGTTACCCCTAACAATCACCAATTCAAACTAAAGGCTTTGAAGTACTGAAGCAGAGGGTTTGGAAGACTCCGCATGACTAAACTACCCTTCTATCGGAGACCTGTAGCCCAGAAGCTGGCCGGTGGATGAGAGGCTGCCATTGGTTGATCCCCTGCCGTGGAGTTGCTCCCAGGGTGGGAAGGCACAGACGCAGGCTCACAAATAGTATCTCCGTTGGACCCTTGCTCTCCATTTTTTGTAACCCATTCTTAATTCCACTCCCAAAGGGGTGTGTTCTTTATATTTTATCTGCAAAGTAGGAAAAATATTGTCACATATTGATTTTTTTAAGCATATGATTTTTTCAACTCAAAATTGAAAGAAATGTTTAATGATTTAAAATTTAACTTTTTTATGTAAAGCAAAATTGGAAATAAACTTAAATTTTTAAAATAAACCATGATATAATTCAGCTACTTTTATTGGTATAGGTATTGGAAAAAAAATCAGTCAAAACTTTTGCTTTTTAGCAACCCTTTTTACCAGGCACCCTTTTTTTATAAAGAAAGGGGTGACACTATCCCTTTTTTAAAAGGGGTGGCTCCCCTTCCAAAACCAAATACAATTGCTCTACTCACCCAAACAGTTTTTTATCTATTCTATGGACCATAGTCAATGCACTTTTTGATTTTCTTGGTATCTAAACAAAATTGATTAAAATTAAAAAAAATAGTTTGATAAAACTAACATAACCCACGGTGACTTTGAGAATTTATGATTTTGTTTAATTTATCAAATAATAAAAGGAAATGTAAAAATATTATGATTATCAATTTGAGTAAAAAGTAAAAAGTTAACTTACATTTTCAAAACTTTATTCATTATCATATTAAAAGTTTTGTTTATATTCCATCTGTTGTCAGTTGACACTTGACACATTTATTTCACGAGTTTCAAAAAATCTCGATTTCGATATTCGCTCGCGAGATATCGAGGCCGGCTGGCCTACACTGCACCTACCTACGGGTGCAGCTACACTAGACGCGTATGATGCGTATGGCTTGAATCCAACAGAATAATCCAAAGAGAATCTCTACAAACACGCGATTGGAGGATTCCGATGGATTCGATTCATACGCATCATACGTACGCGTCATACGCACGCTTCATACGCGTCTAGTGTAGCTGCAGTCTGCACGACTGCACCCTACTGAACGTTTGAAATTCGAATACAATCAGGTATAGGTATACCGGATCAGCTTCCATCAGCGCATTGTATACCTGTATGTATTTGTGTATATGTATATTTAAATATACCTAGGTATACACCTCGGTGGCGGGAGCTTCAAGACTTGCCCCCAATCGGTTGTTGCATTTGAACAGTTGAACCCGTCTCAACAATATTTTTTTAGCATTCCTTGTTCGTAAATCTATTAAAAAATATTCATTGATAGGTTATATAAATTATAACACATAATTACTTATTAACAATCATTTATTACTGATTTAATATAACTGCTTATATACATTGATAAAGGATTACTCAAAATTTAAATGATTTAAAAATTTTTGCAGAATGCAGCAAGTTATATTTTAAATGTAATTTTTATCTTGAAATAATTTCCATTTTTAGAATTGATTTTTTTTCAATTAAAATGATGCATGGTTTCTATTGTCAAAATCCATTTTACAATGATTCATATACAATAATTTATTAATTTTATCCTTGGTTTACCGGGTATTCTAATATTTTTTTAGAAGCTTTGGAAAAATTAGTCGTATGTACACATTACATCTATTTTATTTTGTTAAATTCACTTTATTAAGATTTTCAAATCTGAAAAAAGAAATAAAAGTAATTTGAAATTTTTTTTGTATTTTTAGAATTATTTTTATATTAAATTGTTGAATTTTTTTACAATTTGATAAATAATCTTATGATTACCTAGGTTTTTGTTTTTGTTTTTTTTTTTATTATTCCTTTTAAAGTAGAGATTTTCCAAAACTTATCTTGTCGAATAAAGAACAGAGTATCCATTGCACAAATTAAAAACTAAATGCTTATAATGTCTTATTTGTGAATAATTTAGCAATCAAACTAGCATAACACTTTTCAAGATTATTCCATAATTTATAAAAAACTTCTAGATGTCTAAAATTTATTTGATGGCTTTCAAAGTACACAATCTTATTTCTAACCTTAAAAAACTTATGCACAAAGATGTTTATCTATAATGAATTTATTTATTTTTTTTTTTTTTCTTCTATGAGAATAAAATGCTGACTGACATAACTACACAAAAAACTGCAACCCAAGGACTTTTTCTTTCACCTATTCGAGCACATTTCCAAAATATACCAAGAGGTCCAGTTTTGTTTTTATCCATCAGACTAGGGACCATCTGGCGAATGTATGCACATGTGCAAATTAAAAGTAGTATTATGCTAAGTAAACTTTGAAAATTAAATATTACCAACATTTTTAAGAGTTAGCTATTTGTGCAGTTTAATCAAGTTGAACTTTTCTGAAAATCACAAGACGAAAATATTTATTGAATCAGCTGTGGACTGTGGTTCGCCATTGACGTGGACGAAGTGGAATAAGATGGAAACAGGAAAATACACACGGATTTGGGTGGTACGGACTACGGACGATTCAGAAGTGTTCTTCAGACCATTGTAGACTAGCTGTACCTACCGACTATAAGGCAGTTCTCATAAAATTAAAAAAAAATAATAATAATTAAATTCAAAATTAAGTATTACCTAATAATATAAATATTTAACTTTGCAAAAAAAACTTCAATTTTTGACCCCAATTTAATTTAATTATTAAAAATTATTAAAAAATGCATCTTTGGTGACAATTTATAAACATAATAGATGTTATAAAAAAACATAAATTCAATCAATATGTATTAGGAATTCATAGAATTAATTTTTGCGTTTATAAGCAAACTAATTTATTCATGAATAATATATAATATTATGATTCTCTTGTAATTTCTCTTGCAGTAAGTTCTTTTTTTTTTTGTAAAATGGAGTTTTCTCCTTCAAGTTCTTCCAACTGCAACACAAGTTTCTGACTGTAATAAATTTGTTCCGCCAAACATTTTGTCAATGATTCACATTCCTGATTATGCTTTGATTTTTCAGTATGTAAATTATGTTCCAAAGTTTTCACTCTGTTTGAAAGTTTATTTATGCTTTTGAGTAATGGATCTTGATTATTTTCAAGAATTAAAAATTTAGTTTTCATATCCGTAAATTTACTTTGAAGTTGTACATGTTTATCTGTAACTTGTTCAGTAAAACCCAACATTTCTATTTCACGCTGATGATAAGTATCTATATCTGTCTGAAGTTCTGAATTTTCTTTTTTGATTAGCTGCATCTCTTTTTCTATTTCACACAGATGCTCAGTTTTACTTTCTAGTATCTTATTAATGTTTTCCATTTGACAAAACTGAAGCTTTAAAGTGTCTTTTTCTTCTTTTTCTTTTTCATACAAAACATTAATTTCACTAAGTTTTGTTTTTAAATCAGAGCATTCATTTTGTAATATTTGAATTTGGGATGAAAGTAGATTATTTTCTTTTTCTGAGATAGTCCTTCTTTCCTCAGAAATTTTTAATTTTTCAATTACATTTTGTTCTGGAAAAACTTGTAATTGTTGATTTTCTAAGTTATGATCATAAATTGGAGCTTTTGTTTCTCCTACGCCTGTTAAAGTTTTTTGTACAATATGAATTTGTGATTGAAATGATTGACACTTGTTTTTTAATTCAGTAATTATTTTGAAAGATTCAACTAATTTTTTTTGGGTTTCTTCTTGAGTGTCAGAAATAAATTTCAATCTGTTTTGCATACCTTTAAATTTTATTTCTTTAATATTATCCATTTCTTTTAATTGTTCTATGTGATTTTTTAATTGAGTTATTTCTGTTTGTTTTTGTTTATTTTCATTTGTATATTTTATTATATCATCTTGGACCTTTTTCAATCTTTTTTGTAAAATTGAGTTCTCTCGAAAAGCATCATCACGTTGTTTGTTTGCTGAATCTACAGATTTTTGAGCTTCAAGTACACGCTTTTCTGTTTTAACATACTTCATAACAATTTTTTCTTTTTCTGACTGAGCATTAGAAAAATTTTTAAAAATATTGTTATATTCATTTTGTATTTTGTGTAAATTCTCTTCAGATTTTAAACAATTTTTGCAAGACCTTTTAGAAGAATTATTTTCCTCATTTTGATTTTGTATTTTTTTTAAAAGTGTATTATTTAGTTTATTTGAAAATTCATAATTTTTTAGGACCAAGTAGTAACACTGATATAAATCTAAAATTTTACATTTATTGGTACAGCTAAAATTTGTAGAATTCTTACTATATTCAGTTGCAAATGAAAGAAGTGAATTATCCCTACTAGGTTGATACTTTGAAATAATTTTATGACAAGAAGTTAATTTATAATTTAAAAAAGCACATAAAATTTTCAACACTGAATATAACAGTTCACTTTCACAAATACTAAATGTATCTGTATAAATCTTACCTAGAATACTATAATAGGTTTTTTCATTCAAATTATTGTGTAACACAGGGTCAATTATAAAAGTTCCTAATTGGTCCTTTGATAAAAAACATGAACAAATAGAGTATTCTTCATTTTTTATAACTAAAAAACATTTGTTACAAAATCTTTTATGACTTCTCACGATTACTTGCGATGTTTGCATTTTGTTAAGATTAGAAATTACTTCAATGTCGACAATAACAATAAAAACTAAAAATTCTAGTTATTTGTACATTGTAAATTTATCCAAAACAAGTTTATCCTCTAATGAATGATTTACGATGGGCCATGGCCGTGCGGGACGAACACTGCAGCTGTTAACCTTATCTATCGTCTGCTCTGGCCTCTGGCTTTCTAGTTTTTGCTTAGGCTTTAGCCCACTTTAGCCTGTTCGATAACTCACTCAGCACTCTGCGCATATAAGTATGCGTAATAGCACGGGGGTGTGATTTGAAAATTCTTTAAATAGGTATAGGTAGGTATTTAGCTTCAATTTGTTGATCACAGTCGCAGAAAAAACAATTTATCATTAAAATGAATATAACTCCAACACTTTTTCATGATAAAAAATCTTGAACTTTATTCATCAAAAAGATAATTAAATCAATCATACGGTTTTTAAAAAATTAAAAATTATTTGCATAAATATAATTAAATATGTTACTTCTAGGTATGTGTACTTTTTTATTAAAATTTTTATTTATATAAATTTTATAACTCTGAAAAAAAAAAAAAAAAATTATGAATAAGGTAATTTTGCCTATAATACAGACCTCCTAAATAAAAATATTGTTACTGCGGATAAAAAAAAACAATATTTTTCATTGCTTTAAAGTCTCATTTCAAAGCTTGAACCAAGGCCTTTAGATTTGATTTGATTTTGATTTTGATACGTTTATTGATTGTACATTATGTTGTACAAAATACATCAAAATAGTATAACAGAATTTAACAAAGATATCATTATAGTATAATAGCAGTGGTAACTTACAGTAAGTAGTAATAATGAAGCTTTAATAATAATCTTAAATATCTAAATACAATAATAAAATAAAGTAAAATAAAAATAGAATAAAATAAAATAAAATAGAATATATAACAAAAAGTAATAAGTTAAGAATATAAATAAATATAATTTCATAATCAAATTTGAGCTTAAATTTATAATTAAATCTAAAGTTTAAGTTTAAGTTTAATGATATACATTCATTCTTCTCCCTCGGCAGCAAAGATGTGTGCTTTAACGAGTTGTTTAAAAGTATGAAGGGATTGTGAGTTACGGATGTGAGCAGGTAGGTTGTTCCAAAGAAAGGTAGATGATACATGAAAGGAGCGTTTCAAAGTCTTCGTCCGAAAGGGGGGCACAATCAACGCATCCAACGCATGAGGATTAGCCACCCGCCACGGACGTGAGTGAAGTTTCGCAATAAAAAAGTTCGCCAAATACGGCGGTATACCCGTAGCTAAGATCTTATAGAGCAAGCAGGCCGCAAAGTAGTCCCTGCGACCAGATGCTCTAAGCCAACCAAGCTCACGCCTGAAAGGGGTGACATGATCACTCTTTCTAAGCCCATAGACATATCTGATCCCACGATTGAGCACGCGCTGCAGCATAAGATCAAGCTCGTCCGAGATGTTTCGGTACACGAGACAGCAGTAGTCAACAATAGGAAAAAGAAGGGTCTTTACGAGGTGTTTCCGCAGTTCGAGAGTGGTACTGCGTCTGAAATGATTCAAGCGATACATGAGAGAATTAACCCTACCGCAGACATATCGGATATGATCCTTCCAGGTCAGTTTGGAATCCAGTACCACCCCCAGACTACGTGCAGACGAAACAAAAGGGACAGTGCAGTCACCAAACTGCAGGGTGCTAATACCTAGTTGAATAAAATCATTAACATAGGACGGGGTACCGAATATCATGGCCTTAGTCTTGGCGACATTTAGCAGAAGGTGGTTAGTGGCAGCCCAGTTTGCAACGTGCTCAGCGCCTCGACTCAGTTTTTCGAGCGTCGCATGTATGTCCTCGAGCCGGCCTCGCACGTAAATCTGTAGATCATCTGCAAAAATCACATGACAGACTCCAGTACCTAGACCTAGGGCAATGTCAGCGACAAATAGTGTGAACAGCAAAGGACCCAAAACCGAACCCTGAGGGACTCCCTTATTGAGGGGACGAAAAGAGGTGAAGCAACCGTCCTCACCCTTTACAGCCTGAGAATGAGACCTTAGAATACGTCCGATGCCAATTTAATATTTCAATATGTCAAAAAATTTATCAAAATGTTGTTTTTTAAAGGACAAAATTTTGTACCCCTCCCTTTTTACAGATTTTCATCAACATTTATATTCGTTTTTACAAATTTAAGGAAGTTTAAGTAAATTTTCAGCAAAAACTGATGCAAAAATTTAAAAATTCAAAAACAAACTATAGGGACAATCAAGGCTAATTTTCATTTTTGATAAAATTCAATAAAAAATTGTACATATATATTAAGTACATGCATGCACTGAGAAACGATTGGCTGTTACAACCAAAAACTTATAAAAATATAACAATTTAATATTTATTGTCAAAAAATCTATTATATCGTCAATATTAGCTTATTTGAAAAACTTGAAATTTAATCAAATGATAAACTATAAATTTGTGAATATATCATGTTTAATAATATGATATAAAAATAAATAATACAATAAAACATGATCAGGAAAAAGGTTAAAATGAAATTCTAAAATAATAAAATAATGAAAAATATTTAATGAAATTAAATATTCAATAGACATTTAGGATAACCTTTATTGATTAATAATTTTCTAACTACATTACATTGTTTATAATCGCTTATAGCATCAGCTATAAATACAATTATTATAATAATACAGATCGTGTCTAATATACAGGTATTGTAGGTTAATAATGAATAGATAATATGTATGATGTTTATATTTATTTTATTATATAGTACTTAAGGTTAATTAATATCGCATGCCCTTAAATTTTAGGGCTCTAACATAATATCTGCATTCATTTAACGCTCGTTACTTATTTTATCATTTTCAAATAATTTTTTGACAAATTTTATTTCATTCCATTTTATCAAATACATAGCGACTTGCCGTCAAATCGCTTAATTAAGATAAATTCATTTTCTCACGCAACTATACTTAAAAGAATGCGAACTCCAAAATCTTCGGAAAAGTGGCACTTGTTTGATTATCACGCGATTTCACTGGAATTCATGCAATTATTATTATAATTATTAATATTATTATTTAACTTAATTACTTTCTTCATAGTTCATAACGTATATTATTTTCCTTTTTTACTACCTTGAATAACAATATTTTTAACTTGACCATCATTCAAGGCGGAGGCTTAAAAGAATTCTATGAAGAATATTATAGACATATTTAATGGTCAATGTTGACAGCCCATAAGTGCACTCTGCATAAGGGACCCTTTTGATTTTGGAGTTCAAACAATGAAATGTGCAAAAAGCGAATTTTCATTTTTTCAAATATTTTTCATTAGCATTTTCAAGGTATTTCATGGATTTTATTATATTAGTTTTATGATTATTTATATTCGATTGCTTGTTAAATTCCAGTTAAGTAAATAAAATTGTAAAAACAACGTTAACCATGTATATATATGTATTGATGTTTTTTTTTAATTTCCTTTATACCGTGGAATATCTACGGTATACGGATTTTTATAATAATATAGTTTTAACTAAAAACTAAAATGTTTGTTTTTAGTTTTTTAGTTTTTTTTTTTTTTTTTTTTTCTTCTTCTCGAACACGAGCATCAGTTTGTGTATATTCAATCAGGGTATTATGATTATAAGCGTTAAAAGCACTTTTTCTTGCTTATCGTTTTAGTATGATTTTTTTTTTTTTTTATCCAGAGCCTATTTCTGATTATGCGTCCAAAATGGCTTCCGTAGATTTTACGAAGAAAACTTTATAAATAAGGTACGAAATATAAAGTTTATTTTATTTTTAAAAAAAGCCTAAATTTTAATATATTTTTTGAACTTTATATTGAACAAAAATAAAAATTTTTTAGTTTTTAATGCATAAATTATCAATGATGATTGAGCTTTTATTATTGCATTTTTTACTTTATGATTTTTTTATCGTACAATAATTTTAATGCTTACAAATTTTTATTAATTAAGACTTTTTATGAAGGGATGATTTTTCTTTGAACTTTACTTTAAAAAGTAACTAGAAAGTTAGAATCGTATGAACTATTCAAAAAATTTTTGACTTATTGTGCAAATCTATCATATCAATCTGGTCCGCTAATTTTTTTTATTCTTTTTTTTTTTTTCAATTCACTTAATCTAGAAAATATATTGTTTATACTTTATACTTTCTTTTTAGTATAATATTTTTTCAATTTAAAAGCACGCATTGTGTATGTATGTACTTTAAAAGCTTGTTATTATATTTTAATTCGTACTCTTTGAGATTGGGAGAGAGAGAGAGAGAGAGAGAGAGAGAGAGAGAGAGAGCGAACGAGTTCTATGTTAATAAATTGTCCATATAAATTACATTGAACTCTTTAAGGTATCGTTAAAATCAAATGCATTTTTTTTGTTTTTTTTTTTTCAACTTAAATAGCAAAAAACAAAATTTTTTTCAACGTTTTAAACAGTAAAAGTATAAAATAAAAAGTGACGAAATGTGTTGTTTGCTTATGTATTTTAACTTATATATTAAATAAATATTTTAATAAAAAATATAATTAGTTTTTTATTTAAAAATCTGTGAACTTCTTAAAACTTCAATAGCAATGTAACGGAGTCTTTCAATTACAAATTTGTGTAATTTTTTTAAAAATAATTATTCAATTGAAAAAACGTGTATTTGTCATAAAAATTTAAAAAAATCATACATTAATTATCTTCACTTAGTAAACTAAAATTTTATTTAGTTCTTTCTTGCAATTTTAGTTTTTCTAATTCTAATTTTAGTTCACAGATCATCTAGTTTATAAACTTCTTTTTTTTTTCGTCTCAATGAATTATTATTGCCATGAAAAAATTTATAAAGTACAATTCATGTTGTAAAAATTTTTGGTACGTTAATTATATGAAATACAAATTTATAAAGATATTAGTTGTAATCTTGAACAAGATTAACTTTAGTCAACGTGTCTTGAATTCGAAAAAAGAATATATATTTACGTCCTTTTATTTTCGTTTATTTATTTGTAAAGTTTAGAATCTTTATTATAATATTATAATTGTATTTAGCTGATTAATGTTCAATTAAAAATTACTGATCCAATGCCAATAAATTATATCCTATATCACTATTCAATTAAAAATTACTGCTGCTGCATTCAAGACTGGTTAGTTAAATTTATTTGAATTGCTAATTTAATTTAAAAAAAATAATAATAATTTATAAAAAAATTGTGTGTTCATGAAATATGTATTTGTATTTCCAAGTAAAAACTGTATAAATCTGAGATTAAAAAAAAATTTTAATTAATACTATCATGTATAATCAGTCGTAATACCCCTAGTGCTTCAAAATTGTCGATAATTTTCCGACTGTCATAAAAATTCGGAAAATTATCTAAAATTTTGAAGCACGAGGGGTATTCGGATGGATTATTTTCCCCAGCTGAATTTTAACCCATAGAAATGCTGTATTTTACATGTTGGCGGTTATAGTTCTATAACTCACTGTTTACTATGAATATACCTATGAATACTCATATATAGGTATACACCGCAGTGACTCGGGTCTAACCCAAAATTTTAATTGAACAAGTTTAACAATTCGAGTTGCCATGCGACTCGAAACGTTCGAATTGGAAATAACCGAAAAATTATCGAAATAATTTTACCCACACCCCTCCGCCAAATGTCAAATGCGGCGTTCCTATTGGTTGTAATTCAGCTCGGGAAAATAATCAAAAATAACCATTAACTCCCTAACATTTTAATAGACCTATATTATCGAAAATCAACAAATTAAAAATGTTTTTTTTTTTGTCACGTTTTCTTTTGAGTTTATCTCACACATATTAAATAAATAAAAACTTTAGTTTTTATCTTTTTAAGTTCACTTACAGCTAGTCGAGAGTGTTTTAAAAGATTATCATCATTTAATCTATTTTATCGAAAAATTGCAAGAATATATGACATCTTTGTTTAAAAAAATTAGGTGTCAAAAATCTTCTCTGTTTGAGAAGATTTTTGAAATCTTTGCTTTTAAAAATCTTAGGCACTACAGTATGGATTCACGATTCTAACTATAAATTTATAACACTTGAAAATGAAATATCTTCTGGAGCAAGATCTGGATTAAAAATATCAATAATTGATAATAATATAAAAATTATAAAAAATTAAGTTGGTGGATTCACAGTTAGTTTGTTATTTACATTTCTCCGTAAACAAATTTTTCAAGTAGTTTTTCAATTTAGATTGAAAATTCAATTTGTTTTCAAATTTTGATAGTCATCCAAATGATATCTTACAACTGATTAGTAGCGGTTGCAAATAAAGAGATCTGTCGTAAAATCTTCGCTGATATTGTCCGTATCAAAGTTAATATAATTTTTTTTTCACATTATTTATACATAAAAAAAAAATTCATAAAATATAATCATATATGGATATTTTAATCCCTTCAGATATGTCATAATTTATACGAGAAAAATCTATTACTTTTTTCACGTTTTGAAGTCATGTTAGGATGGATTGTAATTGCATTAAGACCAAAAGTTACACTAACAATAATGATCGTTTCAATTATTTAGTGAATCATACAAAATTAAAAAAAAAAAAATCAAATTATTTGAAGCAGTTAAAATTAGTTATAACTATTATACATTATTATACTGATGCATCATTTCACTAGGACAATTTTGAGTCTCCATGAGCGTTACAGTTAGTGGAGCCCATGTTTCTTTAAGAACCCGTGGTGAACATGGTGCGACAGTGTACATATTTTACTAATGATACCCGATAAGGAACAATGTTCCTATTTTCAGGTAAGAACGCGAGAAATATTTGTCTCTTCAAAATTAATTGAACATTCAAAATTATTTCTTTCTGGGGGTTGATTCCATTATTAATAACTCTTAATCATGGAGTATTAAAAAATTAGTCACTCAAAATATATTTTGACGGATAAATCGATATTAAGGCGTACATGAGATCGCAATTTATATAAAATGAGCAACTTTTTAAGATTTACTAGGAAATATTGTGCTATATTTTTGATCTAGTCCAAATGTAACACTTACAAGAAAAGTTTTACTGTGTTCTATAATATGAATAAGTTATTAAATAACTGCACAAGGACTAAGAAATTTTTTTATTGAATTGTCATCTCGATTTTCATCTTTGTGCTAGTTAGCTCACAAGTACCTTTATCATCGAACTTATTTTATTTATTATTTTTTAATTGGATTCTTCAAAAAGTTCACGCAGTTTATGTCGAGGAGTTATTTTTGAAAAATTAAGTCGAAATATTTAGCACCTTGCATTAGTTTTTTAAGCAGCTTGACTATGACAATTTACTTTTATTGCTACTGATGTTATTCATGATACTCGCGCTCGACAGTTTAAAAATGTTATTTTGGTCGACTTTTTTTTCAATGAATATACATGTGAAATTTTGATATGCCACAAGTTTATTCAAAATTATGTTCTTTGCGCCATCATTTTTCGGAGTTCGCATGACCACAAAATAGTCATGCATACAATAACTTCGACACAATGGCTACACCGTCATAATAGTCGTACTTTTTTTCAACATACATACGTGCTATTATTTCTCATAAAAATGCATCATGAAAGTAAGTTCAAGATAGCATGATCAAAATTAATGACGAGATTTTGATGTATGTACTATATTTCCATCCATTTGTTTTTTCAAAAATCATTAGTTTCTGTTCACATATAGTCATCGGCTTGAGAACAATTTTTTACGATAAGATCGGTGGTGAATATACGAGTTTGACGCGATAAGGTAATTCTCTTTGCGCGTAAAAAATTCGATTCTCTTTTATAATAATAATCAAGGTGACATGGAGATCAAAGTACGCGGTAATCGTCCTGTCACAGATGGCACAATTTAATCACAGGAGGCCTTTGTTTTTAGATTTAATTTATTTTTCATTCGATTTCACGTGAAAATAATAGCGTAAATAAAAATAAATTACTTTCTCTCAAAACACTCGTTAAAACAACCATCACACATCCAGAGGCTCGAATGAATCAATAAGTGTTTATCAATTTGTAATAGTTAATTAAATTATTTTTACGTTTTTTATTGCGTTCACCAAGCTTTGATCATGTAGTAAATAATCGTTATTTTTAATTTACTCATCATTATTTCATCTTTTTTATATTGATATCTTAATACTAATATAAATAGACAGTTACAAATTTAATTAAAATTTGATGAATATATACTTAGAAATTTACCATACAAAGCATTTGATTTTTAACGATTATTTAACTCTACGATGTTTAAATTTTTATTAACTATTTTACTTATCTATTGCATTCTATTAGAATTACTGATGTTTATCCCTCATTTTTTTTTTTTTTTTTTTTTTTTTCGGAAAAAATTACATGTTTCTGTTTAGTTTTGAAAGTTGATATCAAACATCAATATTAAACTTTACAATAAATTCAATAATTTTTAAACTGCAGCTTTTCATGTGAATTGTGCCCTACTAAGTCACGGTTGATGACAGCAGTGGTTAATTATTTAAAAATCATTTGTTCAGAGCATTATCGTGTCTGATCAGTGAATTTGTGCTTAAAAATTTTCAAGTTTAGTTTGAAAATTTTATTTTATTCGCAGATTTAATATTTTAATTTGATACTCGTTGTCATTTTTTCAAATGAAAACACTTTTTTTTCAAATTATTATTCCTTTTTTTTTTGTAAAAATATTTTAACACACTCGTATTTTCGAGCGTATTTTATTATTATTTTTTATTAATTTTGACAACTTCATAATCTTAGCAGTAGTGTCATATACTATACTTTAATTATTTTTTAACTTATTTATTAGTAATCCATTAATCGAAAATTCGCATTTAATATTCTTCATACGCGAACTTTCAACGAGGTACTCTTACGTACTTGAATCTTTTAAACTAAAAATATATTTTTACATCTCCCGTAAAAATTTTTTTAGTTTATCTTTATTACACTTGCTTGATTTCATTTAAGATCCAATATATATTTATTAGAATATACGTACATATATATTTTTTATTTTCTTTATTAAAAACTAACATTATATCTTTATCCATAAAATGTTAGTAAATTTATGATTACTTACTTCTTATTAAAACTCCGTTGACTTATCGTTTATACAATTATTTCTGCCCTTATTTTCAATGAAGGGCAATTATAGATGAATATATTATGTACGCTATACATATTAGTAAATTAAAAAATACGTATAATTTTTACTCTGAGGTTCATCTCGATAAGGACTAGTATTCTCAGTCTAGCAATTCTTCTTCACCAATTAAAAATCAAGTGTTTGATTCACCAATAACTTTTTTAATGCCCAATAAATATGTTTTTATATTTTTTTAACTTTTGACAATTTCCAGTTCTTTATTTTTTTTATTTAAAACTATTATTTGGACAAATACGAAATAATGAAGAATCAAAATGAACTTTTTAAAATATTTTTCTTGTTTACTATTAAGTTCTACACTGAGATCATCATTTAGCAACTAAATATTTTCTGAACTTATAGTCAAGGGATATTTACAAAAATAATGCACTATTTTTAAGTGTAAATGAAAGATCTTCACAAAAAAAGGTAAAATGATATCGACGAATTAACTATTAATCTATATATACTCACCCCATATAATCTAGTAGCAAATGATTTCAATAAAATTACTTTTAATGATAGTTATAATCACATTTATATATTGATGATTTTATTAATTTTTTCCTTTAATTTGAAAATATGAATCCGGATCTCATTTATTTAGTTATCTTAATTTTTTTTCGAACCTCAGAACCTTCATATTTTATTTCAAAATTCCTAAGCCTATGAAAAAAAGACTTAATAAGCACTTTGCAGTATTAGATCGCTTTCGATTGCTGCGGAGACTCAAGATAAAAGGACTTACTTTTCAGGTCTTTGCATACAAAAATTAACTCTTTTGTCGACAAAAATGTTTTCAGGTGTCTTTCTATACAAGAATTCACATTTTTACCAACCCAAAATAAATTTTTACGAATAAAAATTGTTATGTATTTTACAATTAAATTATATACGTCCAAAATTTAACCCTCAGTTTTAATTAGTGGAGTTTAAAAGTTTACTTAGTTGATAACTTGCAATGTTCATTTTAAAATTATCCATGACAGTAGTTTAGTTTTTTATGTTTATGGCACTTTTCTAGAACCGGCTTCTTTGGACAAAGTACCCGTATCATTTTTACATAGAAAGCTTTATTTTATCCTTTTTCGATCAATTTTTTTTTCTCAAATTTGGATTTGGCACATAATATTATTCGTGTTAAATTGATTAGAAAATATTAAATTTATGGAAAAGTTGAAAAATTCAGAAATTTTATACTCGTAACTTGTAAGTGGATACTTTATAATTATTTTTTGATTAGGTTGTAGAATTTTGCAAAAAACTGATCAAGAAAGATAATTTTAAAGTGCATTAAATGACAGTAGTGTCAGTTAAAAAAAAAAAAAAAAAAAAATCAAAAACCCTGCTTTCTTTCATTTGTACTTGATTAAAAAAATTTCCAAGCAATATTTTAATACACAAACTGGTATATATCCAAGATTTTAACTTTTAACAGTTTGATCAGTTATAAATTTTTAAAGTACGTTCTTACAAATAATTTTTTCGAATAATATTAATATTTTCAATAAGTGCCGACGTATGCATGCTCTCAACTGTGCAATAGAATATTATCTTGAGTTCATGGATATATTGCTGGAGTATAGAGTATTGCATTTTTCAGGACAAATGTGGGGTTCTTCATTAATAAAAAAGGAATCATAGCATCATGAATATTTTTACTTAAAATTTATACTTAGCCATTTTTGGTTTTGTTTATATTTTGATTGTGCACCACTTGAAACTGTTTATGCAAATTCAATTATTACTGTGATATAGGGATATATTTTTATTGCTGTTTGGTTTTTAAATTTCACAAATTCAATCATTTTTTTTTTTTTTTTTGTATTTATTTATTTGTTTTTTATAATAATTATATAATAATGATAATAATATTAATAGTAATATATGATAATCTTAATATTAATAAAAATAAAATTAATAATTATCTAAAACTAAACTAAATTACTTAGGTACAACTGGTTGATACTTTATTGTTTTAAAAATTAAGAACAAAAAGTAAAATATGACAGAAAAGAGAAAAATACAAACATTTTTTGAAAGAAAAATTGCTCATTCTGCAGTAAAAAACATTGAGGTCATAATATGACATAATTTATACTTATTACCAATCATGAATGAGCTAACTTTTACAAAAATAATAAAAATTAAATTTATAATTAAATTAATAAAATTAATAATAATAATAATAATAATAATAATAAGAATAATAAAGAGAAAAGCACCCTACAAAAATGGTAATCACATCTAAAAACAATAATCGAAAAATAACTTGACCGATACGGCGACAACCGCAACAATAACAATAATTGCAATTAGGTTAGTCGTTAAAAAACATAAAATTCATAAATTTGTCGTTGTCAAATTTTATTACAAATTTTTATTAACTTGTTTTGATTGTATGCTTAATATATTTACGACTATAATAATTTAACTAGATTTTGATTACATATTGGGACTTATCCTGAAAAAAAAAAGATTCTTGAACAAAAGAGCGAGCAGTTATTAAGGCCTCTTCGGGGATTGGCTTTTATTCGCTACTTTAATAATATAAAAAAAATTTAATAAATAACCGTTCGGCCATTTACTCAAATTATGAAAATAAGCGTTTTATTAAATTGCAATGCTTGCATCGCTCTTTTTTTCATGATCACGCCTAACAATTTAGAATTATTATTGTTGTTACCGTATCGTCATAACCGTTCAACATTATTATTACCATTATTATTTCGATCGCTTGGTTTTTTTTTTTTTTTTTTTTTTTTTTCATATAAGCCTACATGATTTATTATTGTACTTATTATTAAAATATTAATATTTTCATACAGTTACTAAAATGTCTTAGTTTTTTTTTCGTTTTTCTTAATTTTCTTTTTTTTTTTCTTTTTTTTTAATTTTATTTTTTTTATATATTTTAATGCTTTGTAATCTTAAAAGTATTACATCCGACTATATGTTATAGTGTGTATATAAGTATATTAAGGCCCTTGTGTTGAGGTTCCTGGACAGAATGTCAGAGCGTCTCACATCCTTTTGAACCGCTTACGATTTTCAACTGTCCTCAAATTAACATTAATTAAATAATTGTAAAAAATTGACTTTTTGGAAGCAGTTTTTTTTTTATTATTTTTTTTATTATTATTTTTTTTTATTACTTTTAGAATTGTGTACTTTCAAATAGCTTGTTATAAGTGCGATACGTGAGATTAAAAACGAAGTGCGATTAAATTATGTTACTTAAAACTAATTTCTTTACTTTACGTACTTGATAGAGTATTAAACCTACGATTGCACGACACAAAGATAAGTTGATTTTTAAACGAGAAAAAAGTTTTTTTGGGGTTTTATTTTTACGTGTATTCGAGTGAGCATATTTGAGACTGTTTATAATTTAGTAAATATTAAAAACTTAAAATAAATCAACTAAGAATCACCAAAGATGCCATGATTCTAATGATTTTCAAATTGATAACAAAAAAAATTTATAAATCTAGAAAACAATATCAAAAGGAAATCTTGTTGATCATAATATCTCCCTGTTTTCTGCACCTTTCAAGATATTCATAACAATAATTTTAATAATTTTCAATTAATAAGAAAACTAGTATGTGCGTAAGTTGTATACTTACATAATAACTAAATAGGTTTGGACTCCCGATATCTATACGAAAAAACCTCATGTTTTATCAGTATGTTCAAGTAACTTTAAAAGTTTAAAAAAAAACCCTTTATCTCAATGATTTATTCTACTCAAGTTTAAAACTTTCATATCTCGTTAATTTCATTAACTATTTACTTATACTTTTCTGTAATTATTTAAATTTACATGCAACAGAAATGAAATTATTTATTACATACTAAATTCTTTAACAGTTTTATCTATCAAAAATCACATTAAATCAACTTTATTCAATTAAATAGTATTAATTCTATGGCTTAAGACAGTCTTAATTTTTATAAGGTCTTCTCTCATATCTTGACGCAAATAACTTTTTATTTCATTTTTTACATTTTTCAGTAATATTTATTTTTTATTCTTAAAAAAATCATACTCATTTCAATAACATTTTTAAGTAGCAAAAGAAAAATTTTAATTGATTAAATTAAATTCTAATTTTGGTCAGATTTATATTTTACAGACTACAATAGAATTAAACTCGGTAAAGAAGAGTTATAAATAATCCAAGCCCATTTATCGATTATTTACTGTGCGCCGTGCGAAAGTACTTCTACTTATAAGTATTTATTAATATTAAATAACTTGATCAACTATATCATATTCATTTATAGATCGTTTATACTGGGTTCGTATCTATTGTGCGACTAGTCAAAAGACTTGCAATTTCCTTTTTCTTTTGTTATTATTATTATTTTCTTCGTCCTTATTCGAATACTAAAATTTGTTACTTAGATTTTTTTTACTTCAAGCAACGTGATTTTTTCGTTTACGTCTTTTTATTGTCAAGTCCTGTTGATTTAAAAGTTAAATCATCGTCTCTGTCGTAGTCATATCATAATTCAAACGAAGTAAATCCGATTACGTATTTATCATTAAAATAATTGAAAAAGTTAACACAAGGAAATAGCGGAGGACAGTTGAAAATCGCATCCGTCTTATTAAAACTTCTTTTAATACCATACACGTTTTTTTTAATGCAAAAATTCACTCTCAGACTGAACCAATTAAATTTTTTTCTCGCTGTACGCATTTCGATAAAATTCTAAAACGCATTCGGCCATCAAAACGACGCGTGCGGCGATCTCGAAAACATAAATTTTAGTTTTTTTTTTTTTGACACAGAAAATTTATGATCTATAAATTTTGAATCACATAGTCCCTTCCTAGTTATTTTTAGTTTTATATATTTTTTTTCATTTTTTATACTAAAAATTAACGAAATTCGACCGTACGAATCGCTTTAATGCCTATATATGATTCTTCATAGTTTGTGAGTTTGTGGAAGAGCAAATAAAATTCAAATTTTTAATGAATTTTATGCTTTGTCAAGCTATTCCCAACGTGTACTTTATGCGTGCACATTTATATAAACTACAGTCTGTACTAATTTTCATGTTTTTTATAAGTTGAAGGAGGAAAAAAATAATCGACTTTCAAGAATTTCATTAACTACAAGAAAGATATATAGCCTATAATTCACAACACAGTTTACATATATAATATGTATAATTTAATAATAACCTTAATATTATTGACTACTGATAACATAATGATATAATAGTGATGATCTCAGCGTTGATTAATAATAATAATGTTAATAAAACGTCAATAAAAATATTCTAGAAACCCTTAATCGGTGTTTTTTCACAATTTCGCTTTGCGCACTTTTTATCCAAAAAATCAATCATCATTTAAATAATACTCGCATTTACATAATTGGCATAATATACTCACAATGATGACAATATATAAGTGATAATTATAATTATGCTAATTTATTAATATATCGTTTAGTGGTTAAATATAATTTATTATCGTTATTTTGTATATATATATATTATATTATATATTGTGTATATATATAATATATTTTATTCATTTTTATTTTCCCTTACCGTTTAATATGTTTAAATGTACGTCATACAATATTATTTTTTCTGATCACTCTTTTTTCTGAAATGTATTTATGTTGATAGTTAATAATAATTATTATTATAATTATAACAAGGATGTTGGCGCTTCACAGATTCGTTTCAGAGTGGAAAGAACACCGGTCGCAAAAACAGTTAACGTATTAAAAACCCAACCTTAAAATCTACTGAAATTTAGGATCTTTGTCGTTTTTGCAAGAGAAAAAGGCCCATTGTTTCAATTTATTATTTTTTTAATTTGATTTCGCGCTTTTGAGTAAATTCAAATGTACAATCAGCGCTAAAAACACGAACCTTTTACTCTTTTTGCTTTCATTACCACGACAAGTATTAATTAAATCTTCTTTTTTATTATTATTTTTATTTTTTGACACTTATTTATTACTGCCCTTTACCTTTCCTTCCATCGCGTCACAGCTCAAGTGCTACTTTTAAAAAACGATTTACAATTGACGCGGTTATCGTCAATTTTTTATTACTTTTGTTAATTTTTATTGTTTCTTACTGTAATATTATTATTATTATTATTGTTGTTTTTTTCATTATTATTATTGTTATCATTATTATTTTTATGATTAATTATTATTACTATTACATACGTTGTAATACGCGCGCTTAAATTTATATTGTATATTATAATTATTATTACAATGTAATGTATTATAGAGGTACTAAGAAGCTCGAAAGAAAGAACGGAAAGAGTAGTAAGGGTTGATAATTAATTCGTAATTATATATTTTTTTTAAAAAAGGCGCCCCGTTTTCGATTGGCCGATTACTAACCAAAGCCAATCCTAACGATAGAGATGATCACATTTTGATATATTTGACACGAATTTCGATGAACACCGTCGAGCAAAGTAGCGTTTATCGATATCGAAAGATCTGCCTTTACGTACATATTAATATACATATAACAATCATTCTGTTATAAATTTTCAACTCATAATTCATTACCCATGCCAAGTGATTGATGTATCGTCTACATTATGTTACTGTTTGCAATAATTGTTGAGTTTAAGATTTTTATCATTTTCGGTAAAAATTGATTTATCTTTCAATCTACCTAACGATTGGATCTTCATTGATCGAACTTAGCGACTATAGGCAGACCTGGCTTTTCGCGGTCTATCGTCTTTCTCTCTTTCTCTCTTTCTCAATAATATTTACTTCTTCCAAGACATTTATCCTCGCCTTTCTTTTATTAAAACAGAATTTTTTTTTTTTTTTTTTCATCATTTTTTACTTATTTTATGAAACACCATAATTAGTTTATAACATTATTCAAAGCAAGTCAAGTAGCTAAGTAAAATTTTTACAATGCAAGCGAATTTCAAATTTTTTCCATACTTTTTTTTTAAGCGCCTTCTTTATAAACACGAAGACCACAGAAAGGAGGAGTTCCATACAATAAGGTCACTTATTTCAAATACTTTTTAAGTCTCTGATTATAGTCAATCTTAAATTCATTTCTAACGCAAACTTTGACATTGCGCGCACTCTTTAAAATTTTTATATTGTTTTCCTCATTTAAGACTAGATTCAGGCAGGTTTTTTATTTTTATTTTTATTTTTTTCTTCCCACTTAAATATGCAAGCAACAGGATGGGTATGGGATATTACAAATAGCGCCATGAAACTCATCTGCACTCTGTACTATATTTAAATAAAAAAATTCTTACAACAATAACAGTAATAATAGTTAATAACTAAAACTAATGGTTGTGAGCATTGATTAGAAATGATTTATTTTAAATATCACCAAGCAAAGTTATCAGATCTTCGGTATGAAGGCAGGACTTTTTTTTAATCATGAGATATTTAGGTCTTTTAACAATTAAATAAATATCAATAATAAATACAACATTGTTAATTATTAATTTCAAGTGTACATATACATAAAAAAGAAATTTTAGAGTGCAGATGTTTAAAAGTTCACAGTGGGACTAAGCCATATTTTTGCCATGTTATATGAAAGATTTTTTTAAGTAGTAATTTTTTTTCGAACTTGAACTATTTTGAAATTAAAAAGGCCACACTCCATTCGAATACGCTATGTTTATTTAACGGTGATTTAAAAAATTATATCATTTTTTACTTAGGCACTGAAATATGGAATTTTATTTAGTTTTAAAAATATTATGAGAAAATTAATCACAAATACTATAAAGATCTTTTTAATAGTGTTCCATCACTATTCCAACCTCAACTGTTGAATTTTTCCAAAAATAAAATTTACTATTTTTCCAACTAATGATTAGATATCTTTTTACAAGACAACCTAATTTTGAAAAATTTAATCTTGAAAGTAGAAAACGTGTTTTAAAAAACTAAAATTTTCATATGCTACAATTTATGTATAATGTAAAGATACTGGAGTACAGCAAAAAGTAGGTTTTGAATTGGTTGGAAGATACATACATCATTTAAAATAATTAAATACTAAAATTCGAGGTTAGGAATTAGTGAAACACATGCATAAAAATGGAGCTGTTTTAAGAAGATTACTCATATAGTCTTAAAAAAAAATAAATCCTTTTAGATAAAATCGGTAAGAGATGAACGGAGAAAAACGCGATCATTAACATCGGTCCTTCCAGTCGCAAACTTTACAGAAACATTGTACGAAATATTCTTTTTTTTTTTTTTTTTTCTTTTTTTTTTACTAAGATAAATATACGATTACGATATATTATTTATACTCGTTATAAATTATTGAGAAAGAGAGAGAGAAAAAACAGGCGGGAGAAAGAGAAAGAGAGATAATATTTTATTCAATTTATTTTATCATAGAGAGGACAAATAGAAACAACAATTGCAAATGCACGCAAAATACATAAAAATTCACGTCTTAATAATTTATTTATCGATTAAAAATAAACTAAGTTTATCGTTTGATTAATTATAATAATTATGATTGGCAACACAATTAAGCGTATATCAGAGCAGCTAATTTAACGGTCAGTTTTACGTTTGTTGAGTTATTAAATTTCAGTTTTACTGTTGTTCCAAACAATATCTCTCTTTTTATTTTTATTACTTTCGCTTTTCAAAATAATAAAAAAGTAAAAGATTTAAGAATATTTTTTAAGCAACGTTACTGTTGCGTCTTATTTATTTATTCATTTTTTAATTTTTTTATTTTTTTTAAACGTTTGAAACAAGCAATTTTTTAATTTTAATCATCACTTAGCAAGTTGCCGTTCACTTTATGGAAGAGACGATTGCTTTTTTTTCTTGATAATTAGATTTATTAAGCTTTATTGGTTAATAATTGCTGAAAAACGCACCACGTAAAGAAGCTATTTATTATTTACGTGTTTTTAAGTTCTTAGTTCATTAAAAAAAAAAAAAAAAAATTTCGATCAAATTCCTTATTTGTACGTTTTCACAGCTCGTAGCGACGTTGATTGTTTAATCATTGAGTTTATTTGTAAGCATGTACGTATATTATGTATAACATGTTTTTAGTGTACGCAGTGTTTAAATTGGGGTTTATAAAAAAGGCATTCGCGAAATTTTTAAAAATACGTGTTAGAAAGGAGAAGTGAGAATAAGAGGAAAGACATTGACCACTACGCGTTCAAAGAAAAATGTTTATTTGTCTATGAACGACTGTTTGGAACGAAAAAGGCATCTCAAGTCAACTTGTAGACTCGAGGAACACTTCATTAGTTTACACAACGTTGGACATTTTTCTGCAAGTTCAGAGACAAAATGAAGGAACATGGAATCTGGAATTACAATGTCCAGATGTAATGTTGGCTTGTCTTTTTTTCTCTTGGAGTGTTTAGTCAGACTGTTTGTTTTTGTTTATTTTTTTATGCATTTATTATTATTTTTTTTTAAGTCGTAATTTTATTAGAACTTTAGTTTATAACCAAATTATTTATTCTTATTATCATTCTAAAAAATTTTTTCAATTCAAATATCTGCAACGAAAAAATGAAATAGAAAACCTCTCATAATTTATATCAACTTTTGAATTTGTACGTTATTATGCCTATCAAAATTATTAAATTTATAGAGAAAAAAAAAAACAGTTTGTGTTCATTGTTGTATTAATATTTATCATGTAACCATTTTTATTAACTCTATAAAATCACACCGATTTTTTTTTTTTTTTTTTTAGTTTTATATGTTCAAATCTATGATTTTATGAGTACATTCACGTTATCATCAAATTGTCTACCGTGCAATAGTTACTAACGTCTAAAAAATTTTTTTTAGTTTAATGAAACCAAATGCCAAATTTCTAAGGTTTTTCATGGCTTGTTAAAAAAAAAAAACTAAATAAAAATTAGGTCTAAAATTTTTTGTAACAAGTAATTCACAGTAACATTTGTAATTTAAAATTACGGTTTTCATCAATTTTCAATTGAATATCATCTAAAAAATATGTTTAAATCGATATTTTAACATTGTTCCCGCGCAGAATTAGGTTTGTATTGTATTTTTTTGTAATTTTGTCACTATATTGTTCCAAAAAAAAAAAATAAATAAATAACATAAAAAAAATAAATTATAATAATTTATGTGTATGTTTTTATCGTTATTGTTTTTAGTGACTTTTTTTTTTTCTTTTTAATCAACTTTATTACTTTAACTTTTCATTTACAGCTTAAATCTCAATTAATTTATGTATTAATGAGTACAGCAGAGATTAAAATTTAATTAGAAAGTTAACTTTCTTCCCTGTTTAAGGTCCTTTTCGTTTTTAAATTATTGCACAAATATCATTGAAATGCGGACTTATACAGATTTAACTAACTTTAAACAGTCAACTGGACAATGGATATCTTCTTAATAAAATAAATCGTAGCAATGAAAAAGAGAACAATTTTAGGAAGGTGCAAGTTTTTTTCAAACTGATAGAAGACGTAATTACTTTACGATTTGGACTAATATTAATTATTTTAAAAGTAACAAAATAATGAAACAAAGTAACAAAGGTAGATTCGCTGTAACATTTAGATTCCGAATGACTCTTGTATTAATCAGGTACTGGGTAAGGGTTATGAAATTATAGGATTAGAAAAGACGAAAATTAGAGCATTTTCAACATAAATTTTTTGAGACGATATTGAAAACTCTCAAAATATTACTCTCGCTCGAGTATAGCTAATATTGACATTTTAAATAAAAAGACTATAATGGCCTTAAGTAACTGCAATTTAGATTTGAGTCTTTCGTTTACTTTCACACTAGACTTTGTATTATTATTTGATTTAATTTTTCAAAAATATACATTTTGCTACATTAATCTAACACTCAACATTTATCACTCACTCTTGTACTCGTATACGATTAGGTGCACTTTTTTATTTTTATTTTTTTTGTAACTATTTTTATCGTTAATTATAACATCAAGTTTGCGACTTTTATTTTCTTTGATAAGTATATAGGAAACATGAGATCACAGATTCGAAGAGCACGATTCCATCCGAACGTTCAGTTTCCTTACAATCATGATATAGTATATTTAGCCTATTTTTTCGTATTTCTTAAGGAAAAACAAGATTTTATCATTTTTTTTTCGATGTGACTTTTAAATGCTGAAGGCGAACAGTTTTTTCCGTCAAGAATCAACGTAAATGCCCTTTCTTATTAAGGAATCGGCGCCTTTATTGTTAAATTCATATAAATTTTTGAGTTGAAGAAAAAATATTAATAATAGAGTTTTTCAATGTTTTCAAAGATTTTTCTCTTTTACAAAAACAGCGATCCGAAAAAAGACCCAATTTAATACTAAAGTTTGTGCCTTCGATTGGTCATTTTTTTAATTTAAAATTTTAAAGCTTTTTAGTTTTGATTTACCAAATGGAATGAATGCTACATGAATGTGTTCAAAATAAAAAAAAAATGCTTAAAATGTACAATCTGCTCAAAACAAACAATATTTCAAGAAAAATTAGTTGTTTTTTCATTTATCTTTATTTTTCATTGAGTTTTTTTAGATAAAAAAATTACTCCAATTTTCAGATTTTAATTTTTTATATTTATTTTAATAAATTCTCTTAGTGACACGAAATTCTATCAAAAACTGATAATAATAAGCTTTATTGTCTGTTTTATCAGTTGAATTTTGAATATTAGTAAAAAGTTATTTTCAAAACGTATTTTATAAATTTCATTACAGAAACAATTCATTCGTCCAAAATTATATACTCCTATAATTAGGTACTTTTTATCAGTACACAAAATTGACCTTGACTAGTTAACTTTTACAAGTTAACCTATACCTTAATCAAAGTAGAAAATGCACGTAAAGTAAAATTATTTTTAATGTTTTTCAAGACTAGTTAATTTAGAAAAAAAAAAAACTTACTCGCGCAGCAAATTTTTTTCAACTATCAAGTTGAAGCAATAAATTTAAAAACCTCAAGTCAAAAAAGCGCTACTTCTGAGATCTTAAACTTTAGAGAATAATTGTTTATGACACACGCATTCTTATCACAATTGTAAAAGCATCTCTCAATTTTTAACGAGTATTCTTGAAATTTAAATTAGTTTTTTTTTTTTTTTTTTTAAAGTGGCGCTAGCTGAAGTGACTTTAAGGTTGTAAATGGCATTACGGTCAGGTGCTCGACTCACCTCTTAACATTGTCATACAAATCGCGTATCAAACGTAACCATTTAGTTATTTCTTTACAGTGCCAGGAACGCGAGAGAGCTCGTTTTTGTGGTGCATGGCAAATAAACTATATAATATATATTTAATTGTATGTACTCATTATACGTAGATTATATTACTTGCTAAACTCGCTATATCGCGCCCATTTAATTATTTACATGTACTTTTTTAGTGTGTGCGTAAAATCTAGATAACGCATACTATTTTATACTCTTACTTAAAGAATTTTTTTTTTAATTATTATTATTATTTTTTTTTTATTATAGTGGAAGCAAAAGAGGCATGATTGTAACAAATGTTCTCTAATTCTGCATGCTAATTGTCGATTTCAGTTTAATATTGAGATATCCATTATCTAGTTTCGATAAGTTCGTTAAAAAATTGTAAAGCGCATTTCATAAGTCTCTAAGAAAAGTTTACGATAGATCTCTTGAGATATTGTATGTACTGTTTTTTTTTTTTTTAGTGCTTTTTGGTCGTTTTTCTGTTAGTATGTTGAGTCTCTCGAGATTTCACCCTTATTTCACAAGTCATGTTGTGTTTACATTATATTGAAAGAGTATTTTAAATTTATTATCATCCTCAAAAAGTGACAAGAAACCCACTCGGGAGTTTCGAGTTTGTGGTATGCAACATGGACAAAGAAAAATGCCAAGCACTGAGGCCATTCAATAAAGTATAAGTTATTATACTTCCGAACTACATTGTCATGTGGTGATAATAATTAAGCAGTATAGTGTATTATCTTTTAGACACTTAACAAATCCACATTTTTTTAACAATTCACAATTGCAATAATGATGACGATACTCCAAAAAACCATAGCGACGGTAATTATCATCGAAAAAGAGTAATAAGTTTTACAATTATCCTAAAAAAAACAACGTCTCTCGTAGGACAAGACACGAGAATATCACATAGCGGGTATTTTTTTTTTTTTTTTTTTTTTTTTAATTTTTTTTTATTTTATTTTATTTTTTCTTATTATTATTTTTTCTTTCAATGTTATATTTTGTATTTTTAACCTTAGTATGTACGTGTTTATTTTTTAAAATCTACAAGACTTGATAAAAATTAAAAGCCCCCATTCTAAATTTCTTTTGCATGCTACTATTACAGTAATATTTAATTATCATTACTTAGTTTACTTTTACGAAATGAAACCGCATACCATAAAACACTTTAATTAAAATCTAATTATCGTAATATTGGATATACACTTATAATCTTACGCGATAATTATGAATAACAGGTGACAAAAAGTCCCCTTATTTCAACGACTACAACACACTGTACCTTTGTGGTTGGTTTTGGTCTGAAATGATTAATTCATGATCTTATTTAATTTTATTATTATTATTATTAATAATTTTTTAATATATTTTTTGCAGTTTTTAAAGTTAATTGAGGAATTTGATTGGGGACTTGGAAAACATCTTTATTTGATATGATTTGTACATTTTTCCCGCTAATTTGCTATTTATGTTCTTTAATATTTAATTATTTATTTTTATTTTTATTTTTTGCCGCGTACTCATAAGATGACTATTTGTATTCAGTTTAATCAGTTCATCTATTGACTAGGATTCAGATAGCGCGAGTAAAAAAATTAGAGTATCCGTGAGTCAAAAGGCATTGAAGTAGGAAGAAGAGTCTTTTGAATTTATTATTTAAATCCCCTTTCAAAGTTCCTCGTCATAATTATAAATTAAGACCACACATGTCATTTAATATTTTTGTTCACATGGAACTACGACTATCTGATTAAATATCAATAAGCGATTGAAACAACGATAGGTATCAGTAAAAATAAATACTCCTCTTAATACGGGTGACTTCGCATTTGTTAGTTTTTACAAATCATTAATAAGAACTACACGTTGAAAATTAGATTATGTACTTTGAATTTAATTTATCTGAACTGGTGTTTAATAGTTAAAACAATATTCGAATTATGAATTATTTGAATTTGTTGAATAAATTGTACATAATCTAAAATTATTGTAAGAAAAAACACAGAACTCAGAACTAATATGGATGTATTATTGTATTTGTATTGTATTTGTGTCAAATGTGTTTGCATGTAAACGTTAAAATTCCTATCGAACAGTCGCATGCTGATTTATTGTATAAGGTTTTATTACGCGGACTCATTCTCGGGTTTCCAAGTAGGAAAAGTGGTGAGAAATTGTTTTACGTAATAATTTAAGACCCATGAGTACGGGACTTTGTTAAATTGTTTTTTGCCATCTCTTTGGAAATTTTAACAATTATAAGTAAGGGTTACTTTATATTTTTTTCGGAAATTTTTCATTGTTATTGAAAAATTCATTACTTATTACTCATTGTATTATTCGTCTTATTCTCTTACTTTTTTTTATACTTTTTTAAGAATAATAAAATCTTACTTGGAATTGTAAATGTATATATTTTATATTTACTATTTCCGGTCCTATGCATATATATATATATAAGTATATATTTATATAATTTATATAGATTTCTTATTGATATACGTATGCGTACGTAATATTAATAATGGATTACATGTGTTTCAGCACGTAAATAAGAATCGCCAGTATTTTTACTATATAGTATAGGTACATTGACGTGTTCGATAAGTATTATTTATTATTCATTAATTATTCCATCTCCCATTCTAATTATGATACTTATATTTTATCGCATAACTCCTACTTTTAAAATTATTAATTAATTTAATATTTTTGCATTTTTATTTCTTCTTCTTTAGTCTCGCATACGAACGAGAGGAAAAAGCCGCGCACTGATAATACCTAGAAATTCAAATATTTATTATCACAACAAACGTTCTGTCTTTCTTCATCGTCTTTGATTTGATCAATAAATATAAGTCTCAAACTACGTGCAGCTTAATGTACACAAGTATATACACATACATGTACAAAGTTACACGTACATATAACTGAATGTGTATACTATAGGGACACCTTAAATAATACACACATTTATTCACACAACGGCTGCACGTATGAAATACTTTGATATTTTTTACTTTGAAATTTTTTTATTTATTTATTTTATTTTTGTGATCCTCTCTCCAAACCCCTAACGTTTTCTTATACAGTTTTTATCGTACCGAAGAAAAAAATGAGTGAAAATAAATGCCTTCTTGCTGAGTTTCACACCGACACGCGTAGGCGCTCAAAGTATATTTGCATTTTTTACCAGCCGTTCTCACTGATTATATTAATTCCGTATACAATTAATAAAATGGCTTGAAATCACTTACAAACGCCCCTGCAAAACCGACGTTGTATTTTTTCATTTTTTCGTTTGGTCGATACCTCGTCGTCATATTTTAGAATTTATCATTAAGAAGTAAATTAATTTAAACGATTGACACTTTATTATTTTATTTCAAAATTTTTTTTGATAATTTTTTTTTTAATTTTTAGTTAAAAAAATAAATTTTAAAGCTATACCTCACGACAATTATTTATATGCATGGTTTAAAAAATTTTGTTTCTTTAATTATTATTATTATTATTATTATTATTATTATTATTATTATTATTATTATTAGTATTATTATTTTTTAGTTTTAACTACTGGACTATATAAGAAAGGAGTTCGCTGCAAGTGACGCAGCTGTCGATGGAATACTCGGACTCAACACCCTCTACGAAGGCCTTTTTAGTTTAACCAAAAATAAGATCTTTTGCTCTTTGATATAACATCGCAAAATTTGGAAAAAAGCGACACCGAACGATAAGATCCTTTCTTCTTATTTAGGTCCCATTGAAAAACAATTTTTGCGTCCGCAAAATCGTCGTGGCAACTTTTGACTACTTGTTAGATGAAGTTCAGGTCAACTTATAAATGGGTTACTAACATAAATCAACCTAGTTCATAATTTTTTAAATTGTTCACGACTAATTTTCCAGTGCACATGGTTTTTCTAATTTTTTTATGTTATTGTACGAAACCAGAAAAAGATTAGCCTTTACATATTAATGCATCAAAATTGATACCATAGCATGGTTTTTCTTTTTCTTTTTTTTATTATGACTTTACTGTCGAAGTCTTAGAAAGTAAAGGCCTTTTCTAAAATTTATTTTTATCACGAGTTATGAAGGAATGAAAAAAAGAATTTACAAAGACAAGTAGAGTAATAAAAAATGACGTATTGCTTTTACATCAAAAATAAAAATAATTATTCAATAAATTAATATTATAATGTGCAATTTTAGATCGTGACAATGTTGAAAAACAATCCATTATCGCGCTCGCTTTATATTGTAATTTTTTTTTTTAGTACTGTAACTTTGTTTCGAGTCACCCGCGACTAGTATTAATAATGTTTCCGGAGTCAATTTTTTTTTTTTTTTTTTTTTTATAAGATACATTTAAAAAAAAAAGAAAAACAAAAAATACTTGAATGACGGTTTTTCTACGGAAAATCGCTTATACGCTGGGTAAATATATAAATATATAATATATATTTGATGTACATATAAATGTATGCCTTTACAACTTCCATCAATGATTAATCAGTAATATATATATATAACCGCTCTTTTTTACAATTAAATAATACAATCAGAACTTATGCTTACAATTCTATCGATGTGTGTAAGTGTATTTTTATTTTTCACGTGTGTGTCTCTTATTACTTTAATTTTATTTTAAAACCTTTTCCTCTCTTTTCAACTCGATTGTGTAAGTTTTATCACATACACTCTTTAACTGTGTTAATTTATTCTAATCATTAATTTTTTTTTTTTTTTTTTTTTCTTTTAATTAAAAACAATATTATATACCGGATTCGTTCATATTTTATCGAATTGTTCTTCGCATCTTTTATGTCGACTGAGAAAGGGAAAGATTAATTAAAAAGAGTGAGAATGAGAGTAAAAAGGGAGTAGAAAGAAATAGAAAATAAAAGTCCATCCCCGAATAATCTATGCACAAAAAAGTTTAAAAAATAAATATAAACAACTATGATAAAAGATCAAAAAGAATTAAATTCCAAGTTCATGTTATCTCTTCCCCTTGCACAGGTTTAAGACCTAACATTTCCCTCTCATCAGTCAATCAGGTACACACTCAACGCCGAAAAACTAGAAAAAGACATTTTTAATATACTTACAATATAAATAACTAAACTTTATCACTAGGTTCAAAAATTTTACTTATTCACGGCTCGAAATACCTAAAAATCAATATAAGCTGAAGAAACAAAAGTCTTTAGTAAAACTACATAAAATTATTTGAAAAGCTTTACCCAGTCAATATTATTTAAAACAACTGATTTCAATATTACATGTTAATTAAATTTTGAATTTTTTTCTAAGGAGATTCGATTCAAAAATGCAAAAACGAAATTGAATTATTAACAGTGTCAATAATTAGATTTATTTTTGCCATAACAAATATTTTTTTATTAATCATTTAATAGAGAATATTAATTTATGATCAGTGACTAAAATTGCTTTTCTCACCTCTCTCTCATTCTCCCTCATAAAAGAAAGAAGCTCGAGGTAAAATTAGTATTTACTTTTGTCCTATTTCACAAAGGCCCTAAAACCTCTTAGCTTCAATAGTCTTCGGGGTTTTTTTTTTGTTTTTTTTTTTTTTTAACTTTTGAATATCATTAAAATTCTACAATTATTAAATGGTACAGAGACACACTGGACATTGGCACGACAGGTGGCATTTAGATTTAATATAGAATAAAATTTACGTTATTGCGATAACATTTGGTATCGTTGCGTCGCCGGCCGCGTCTCTCTTCTCTCTTTTTTTTATCGTTGGCTTTAGTTTAATTATAGTTTTTTAATCATTACCTACAGATGACACTTTACGTGCCATTTTTCTTAGCCTCACGACGGATTCTTTTTTTTTTTTTTTTTTTTTTTTTTAATTTTACATTAGTACTACTTTTTTTTTTCATTTTAAGATACGAGTGATTGGGTATGCAACTCAGGCTTCCAGAATGTGAAAAACTTTAAAGACATCTACTTCCAAAAAATAAAATATAATAGAAAAAGTTATTTAAAGGGTCTGAAAAGTATTGAGTCATTGTTTATTATTCGCTGACATATTTTTGGTTTTTATTTTTTTTTCTATTGTATAATTTATTTTTTGATTAGATCGGTACAGTCTAAGTTGAATGCCACACCGTAAAGTCTTTGACTGTTTGACAATTAATTAAAGGAATAAAAAAAAGAAAAAAAAAAAAAAAAAGGAACACGTTGTTTTAAAAAGCGGATGATGTTGATCTCTTATTGATTGCTAAGAAGAAAAGTCAAATAAAATTAATTTCAACAGCAATTCTTAGCTGTTTATTTTTAACTAAAAAACACTCATTTGCAATGAGTTGTCTTAATAGTTTATTTTTATTTTTAAAGCAATGAATTATAGGACAAAGGACTTTTCTACTTATCACCTTCGGAAATCTGCTGCTCTTCATCCGCCTATTAACGTATTAAGTAACGTTTGATTCGCGATAGGTGGGGACGAATAAAATCGCACGCACGTATATACGTATCTTATTACAATTACTCTAGTCACAAGAATCAACTAAATCATTTTCAATACTACTAAAAACTCTTATTTAGCCCACTCAATAAAAAATATTCGTCATCATTATCGCTCGCTTTTGCTGCATATCAATCGTAGTCGTTTTTTCATTCTCTTCGTCATTTGAAATTATTCGAATATTTTAAATAATTGACGGATTTTTCTGTACGACAGAATCATTGGTTCTCCTTTTTTTTTTTTGTGTTTACATGGACTCACCTCCCAAGAGGTCACCGGGTAAGTACGAGTTGAGGGAACTTGGGGTTGCGCGCTGTTGCTCAGCACTGTCGATGCCGGTATTGCTCCAGAGTGAGTTAGCACCTTGAGGAGTGCCCCACAGTTGGCTGGAACTGGCTGACCAAGTGTCTCCAGGTGCGGGTCCAGCCTTATTGACAGCAGGACGTAAACCACTCCAGCCAACACCACCAGTACCACTGGGTTGCTGCTGTCCAGCCCCGCTGGTGGCACCACCCCCGCCTCCTCCGTGACTCAACTGCTGGAGCATGTTATGAACTTCGCTGTCAACTGGAGACTCGGCGAAGATGGTTGTATTACCGAGGACACAGTTGTTGAGTGCTCCTTGTGCCTGTATATTTTTAATATTTAAAATTTTTTTATTCACAATTCATCATCAAAATTAATTAGAAATAAAAAGTAGGATATTTATATTACCTTAATAGCTTCGTCTCTTGAAGAATATTTAGCTAGCGCAATACCATGATTCAAGTAAAGTCGAAAGTCTTGAACAGGCCCGTGTTGCATGCACAGGGTCTTTAGCGTTGAACCATCTATTTGTGGAGTAAGATTTTTTAGTAATAACCAGGTTGAAGGTGATACCCAGCCGGAATTAGCTCCACCAGCTCCAGGTACATTGGATTGCAAGCCCCACGTATTCGAGCGGCTTAAAGCGGTCCAACCATTACTAACATTAGATATGGAACCAGTGCCTTTGTTGCCCAGTCCAGGTGGCGGACCGCGTTTATTCATTGGAGCTCCCCATAGTTCGGAAGTCACAGCCGTTGGAGTTGGAGGTGGTGCACCAACGTCTCCAACCGCCCAGGAGTTCTTTGAACTACACGGATTTAAATTTATTTATTTTTATTTATTACTATCATTTTTTTTTTTATATTACATCAATTTATACAAACAACAACAAATTTACCTTGTGAAAACACTGGGTGTACTGGCAGGAGGATTGAAACTCCAAGTTGAATTGCTTAAGCTGGGAATTGCACTATCCGCATTCACAGATTGCGGAGGAGGTGAAGTCTTGCTTCCAGTTGCAAAAATCGTATCTGGATCTTTGATGGCTGCTAACGATAATGGTGAGCGCACCACCGAACCAGGAGTAATGCTTGGATCATCTTCGATTGATTTCATCTAAGGAATAAAAAAAAAGTTTTAAGTGACTAATTTTAATAAAAATGTATTTTTTCCCAGATTTAATTTAAAAAAAAATAACTGATTGTTTGAAACATAATCTCTCAATAGCTTCCAAATTTTATGCTTCAATTAGAAAATATCTAATTTTACATAATTTTTAAAGCGTGATCAATTTTTTAAATTAAAGATTCTAAAAAGAATATTCAATAAAAGTATATGTAAAGTTGTGTTGTTAACTATTTCAAGTCTGGATGATTTATAAAATTTCAATTATTTTCGATGTAATGTACACCTAAAGTAAATTTAATTGTGGAAAGAAAAATTACCTTCCAAGGCTTTCCTGGCTCAAATTCTGGGACAAGATCAGTAAAAGCGGCCCCAGTTGCTCCTGGCTGCCAGTCTTTACCATCGGTAGAGTCGTTATTGCCGGTGTCTGGCCAACCACTATCACCAAGCCGCGACGACCAAGTACCGTCGCTTGGTCCCAGTAGTGGATTCATGTTGGGGCTGCTGTGCGACTGGCCAAGTCCAATTGGAGTTGTAGGTGGCTTATTGCTTGATGTTCCCGGTGCTCGTGAGAATTCGTTAGCCACAGAATCAATATCTTTGTCGATAGACGGTGGTAGTTTCCATTGGTTGAGACGAGATTGTTGTTGACTCTGTTAATACACGTTAATCAATTATAGTGATAATGAATTTTTTTCCTAAACTTCAAAAATTATATAAAATAAAACTTACTCCTGGAGATTCTTTATTTAAGTTGAGGTCGGAAAAGTTGTTTTGCAAGGCGCTCAAGGTATCGTGCATCGACGCTGACGGTTTGTAATAGTCAGATTGCGATGGTGTGCTAGTGTGCTGTTGCTGTTGCTGTTGTTGTTTCATGTAAGTAGCTTGCTGCACTGCTATCTGATTCTGCAAATTTTGTATTTGCTGCTTGGTTTTTGTTATCTGAACACTAATCTGCAATACATTTTGGCCATTGCCCTTGAGACTGTTTTGCATAGTGTGCTGCTGATGAAGCTGTTGTAGAACTTTGATTTGTTGAAGTAATTGATTTAAAAGAATCAATGTTTGCGGTGCCAGAGGCTGATTCAGGATCTGGTGATTGAGATAACCCTCTTGAACTGCTAACTGTATCTGTTGAACCAGCATGCGAAGTTGCTGGGTGCTTGGTTGACTTTGTGACGACCTTGATGCCTGTTTTTTTTTTTTTTTTTTTTTTTTTTTAATTAGTAAATATTATAGAGAATAATTTTTTTTTTCAAATAATATTTTATTGATCGATTACTATAAGAAATCTTTATAAAGTTTTGATAAAATTCAGATGAATTTTCAAGTGGTAAAATGACGCATTTCATAATAGGTATCGATCAATGGGAATAATACCAATAATTTTTTTGAAAAAAACTAGTTTTCAGTGTTGTCGGATATAAGTGTATGTTGTGAATTATCTCGTCAATAATTAGTATTTGCATGATAATATTTGACATACAAAGATTATTAAAAAAATTTAAAAAAAGAATAGAAAATTATAAAATTTGAAAACAATTGTAGTCTCAATATCATTGAATAAACTGACAAAATTCTAATTTTCAGTAAATATCGATCAAATATAAATAATTAATATCTTTTAATTTTTTTTAAAGTTATCAATTAAATTGGATCAGCTACTTTTATCATCCTAAAAACTGTAAAATAATGATATGCTGACGCAATTAATAAGAACCAAAAAGTGCTGATTTATAAAATAATTGGAAAATGACATGCATTCTTAACTAAATATAAGCAAAAAAAAATTTTTTTCTGGTACAAGCCGCAATGGTTCATAAAAAGCTACAAATAAAAAATCAAAATCTTACTCACTCAAGTTAAAAAAAAAAAAGAGCAATACATTGATACTTGCAAAAAAAAACACATGCAATAATAAATGATTCAAGCAATATATAACTATTCCAGCAGCTTTATAGCAAAGCATATTTAAAGAATCAACAATCTAAGATAAAATTTAGTCAAAGTAAAATTTTCTAAAAATTACTAATATGCTTATACAACCTTGGCAATTTTTTTCAATTTCTAATTTTTATTAGCTTATGTAACTATTATTACTTCTTCAAAATGAAAACAACTTTTTCGTGGGCTTACTTGATGAGAAATCTAATATAAAATTACACTCAATTTAGAGTTAACAGTAAAACTCTTCATTTCTGACATACTCTACTACACAGTGGCAATTTTTTCACTCTTAACAGTCATTTCGATTGCTTGAAAAATTCAAAATGAAAACAACGTTTTCTTGGACTTACTTGATGAGAAATCTAATATAATATTAATAACATTTCATTTGTCACATAGTTTACCACAAAGTGTTTATTTACTCTTAACTTTAAATTGAGTGCAATTTTATTATTACTTATATTGAAATTTACAATTTTAATTTTTATTGAAAAAAAATTAAAGTAAACTATGATCAAAATATTATAGGATCGAATAATAGTTCTCAAAACTAACTAAATGAAATTAATTTTACATGGTAAAAAAATAAAAATTAATGCCAAAATAGACTTAACTTGAAAACCACTGATTAATGAAATCAACTTTTTTCAAAGTTTAAACAAAAGTACCGACAGATACGAGTAAAAGCTCAAAAAATGATAAAAATTCTAAAAATTTTAAAAGTAATAACAGCAGCCGAAAACATAAGATAGGAAAAAATTTTATTGCTTACGAACAAACATTAAAGTAACGAATAGCAGACAGAGAAAGAGTAAACAAAGGGATAAACTTTGCGGGCCTATATTGATGCAACAAGGGATTGTCGTTTATTGCTTGTATTTGTTTTTGTTTCTGTTTTCTTTGAATAAATTTTCACCTGGTTGAAAGGCGGCTGGGGTGCACTGCTGCTCGACTGTTGCTGCTGTAGCTGAACAGCGGCCGCCTGCTGTTGCTGTTGTTGTTGCTGTTGCTGCTGCTGGAGTTTGAGAAGGCTGGCGCTTGCGACCGAGCCTCCGGCAGCCGCTGCTGCGGCTGCGGCGACCGCGCCACTCGGAACGCCTACCCCCTGGGCAAATTTTATTCCACGATAACACGAAATAATTTTCTTTCTTTTTTTTCTCAAACCATAAGTTTTTATGTTTTGTTTTTCGTTCTTTTTTTGGAGTAAACGCGACAATAATATAAACCTTCAAATTCGAAATAAATAAGTAATTCTAAGAAGAATAAAACCTTCACCTTCGCGTATACGAGTGCATTCTACTTATAATACCTTTCCTTCAAACTGAAATCAACTAACCCAGTACAATTAAAATTTGTAAATAAGTTCCTTTATCTGCCAAAACTATTAATTGCAATTTTAATTATTTGTGGTTACATTTTCAAGAAAGAATTTCAATTTTCCAAGTAAAACCACTCAAGTAAAAACCATTTTAAATCATTCCATACACAATCGCTGTTTCGTTTAAATTTTTCAGTTCTTCACTTTTTTAATTAAATGTAACATGAAAATTATTCAAAAAATTGAAAAATGAAGCAGATAAATATAATAAATCCCATCAGGAGTGAAATATAAATAATTATGCTTGAAAACTATTTTAACCAAAAATAACAACGATTGTGCTTTTTTCCAAAACGCTTTAGTTGCATGCTTT
Source organism: Encarsia formosa (assembly GCA_038277355.1). Lineage (NCBI taxonomy): Eukaryota > Metazoa > Arthropoda > Insecta > Hymenoptera > Aphelinidae > Encarsia > Encarsia formosa. The sequence continues at coordinate 11,277,031 of CM076188.1, forward strand.
CATCTTGTATTATACGAGATTAAATCGTATTTTACAAGATATATTAATTCAAAATATCATGTTTCACCCAAAATCACAAATGTATCAATAAATTATGAATAAAAAAACCAGGTATAACGTATGCAAACCAAGGAGTAAATATCGTGTCAGTCCCAAGCGACCGAATAATAAAACATAAAAATTGCGCTTTTGATAATTTTTTTTGCATCACTTACCGGTGGGAAAGACATCTGCTGAGAAGCATGATTAAATCGAGGGAAAGGTTGTCCACCGGATGACTGATTGTTTGGATCAAAGCCTGAATGGCCGGTTTCATGGCGACGCCACTGGTCAACCGGCGCTGGGCGCAATGAGTTCAGCAACTCCATAGCTTCGTCGCGATTCATTTCGCGAGATCGTAGAGCTGTCTCTACGTCTTCTTTCTGTAGAAAAAAATATTTTTCATTTAAAATTTTCAAAAATATTATTTTTATGATTACAATCGATCTCAACCAACCTTGAAGCCTAAGTCGCACAGATAGCGGAACTCTCGGCTTTTCCAAATCATTTCTTTAGTAAGAGCAGGTTTAGCGTGTCCCCAAGAACTTGATGGATCCATTTCAGCATCGATCCAATTGCCAGCTCCGCTAGGACCCATCTGCTGTGATTTTTGGTGTTCATCCCAAAGATTTTTGGGAGTTCGCGGATCGATCATTTCCGGATAACGTCGGTTACGAGAATTATTTTCATTCCAAGCTGGGGCATCGGGTGGGCCGTCAGCCCAAGATCCGTTGTGACCAGCTCCAGTTGGGCCGCCACTACCCGGGTGTGAGCCCCACATAGGGCCGCCACCACCACCTCCTCCAACTGAGTCTGGTTTCATACCTGGTTGACCTGGCATTTGATTTTGTAGCATTCCTGGAGGACATTGCATACCTAAAAACATTTAAACATTAAATATAAAAAATTCATTTATATGATAGTGTACTCTATCATTTTAATAAAAAGTTACTTTATTACTTGAACTTAATCTTTGAAAATGTCGAAAAAAAAAAATCTCTAAAAGCACTACATTTGAAAAAAGGGTTTGCAAAAAATTGTAAATTACCTCCACGTCCAAGATTTTGAGCAGGAGCATCTTTCCAATGCGACACTTTACTCTGCATGGTGCGAGGGTTGGCAGCAGGATTAGCCCAGAGACTGGTACCATCATCATAATTTGGCATATTTCTTCGCTGAGTAGGAGGTGACGGTTCTTCCCAACCAGAAGGTTTGCCGCCAGGCATCATATCTTTAGGTGGTTGTGCAGTCCACTGATTTAAAGTTGAAGACGTAATCATTTTTGCTGGAGGACCGCTCGGGTGTTGATGACCAGGCATTTGGTGGTGTGGTGGACCTGCAGTATTCAATTTAATTCAATAAGATTTGTCACATGAATTAATAATAATTTTGAGTCAAAAATAAACAAATAAAAAAGAAGTCTCACCTGGAGGCTGATTCCACATGGCATCGGCATTGGTACCGTTAAGCCGTCCGGAAATACCACCGCGAGTATCGACTCGCATTTCAGTCATGCGAGGATCACGAACCATTGGATCAATTGCACGTATATGCTGTTCACGAGGGTCCAGAGGCATACGGTGGTCCCGTGGATCGGCGACTCGCATTTCTCGTGGGTCCACTGGACGAATCTCTCGAGGATCCCGTGGATCACGTGGGTCACCCCAATTTGAACCTGTGTAATTGAAAGATGTAAATTTTGAGTGTGTTTAAAAATTTTTTTTTTTTCATAAAATTTGTGAATTATTTACAAAAAAATATTTCTTACCTCCGCCTTGACTACCACCACCGCCTCCGCCTCCGCCTCCCCCGCCACCACCACCGCTGGTGGAGCCGCTCCACATGCTATTCTGACTTCCAGAATTTCCTGGCCATTGAGCATTATTTGCTTGAGCCGGTGGAGGAGCACCGGTCCACATGTTGGAAGAATCAGCACTTTCATCGTCTTCACCCCAGGTACCACCGATGTTAGTGGAAGGTGTATGACCCCAGGGTGTTTTAGTTTGTTGTTGGGGCGGTGGCTGACCACCGTTACGAAGATTCGCTTCCCATAAATCTGTTCCGTTATTGACTGGTGGCTTCCAGAGTGGGACGCCGTCTTTATTCAAGCTTGGCTCAGGTGAGGTAGGTACATCCCAGTTCGTGTCTTGATTCACGTGTTGCTGTAAAAATTTAATATCAAACGTTTAGTTGGAGCATGTTGTTAAATAAATTTGAGAAAGTTAATCAAAAAGAAACTCACGCATCCCCAACCATCGGGACTAAAAAGTGCTTCTCGCATGGTATTCAATTGTTCGAGTTGCTGCTTGGTAGTTGGATTAGTTGTCGGTGTTGAAGCAGCACTTGGTGCACCAGGTACATTAGCTATTTGCTGATTGTTATTACCACCATTGGGCTGTTGTTGTTGAGGCTGAACTTGCTGAGCTTGCTGTTGTTGTTGCTGCTGCTGCTGTTGTTGCTGTTGCTGGGGAGGAGGTACATTACCACCATTATTGTTTTGTCCTTGAGGATTGTTGGGTCCAACAGGATTCGGTTTGCCAGTGCCTTGATTCCACTGGCCACCGTTCCCAGAATTGTTTCCAGTATTCGGTTGGCTCTGGTTATTTGGTTGAGAAGTTGGTGCTCCAGGTTGGTTGTTCGACCCTGAAATTGAAAAGCAATATACAATACATTATCGAAGATTCATGAATTAAATTAGTGTAATCATATTGGTTTTAAAAAATAAATTAAATTGAGTATTTAGCTGCACCAACCTTGATTATTAGGTGGACCAGGAGGTCCTTGATTCTGGTTTTGATTGGGATTCTGATTTCCAATAGCTCTGGGACCGCTCACAGTTTGCCAATTATTAGGCGGTCCAGATTGGGCTCCAACAGATTGATTGCCAGGAGTACCGCTAGCGCCGGTTCCAGTTCCACCCCAACCCGATGGATTTTGATTATTGTTGTTTGGAGTAGTTGGTTGGGTTGAAGCCCAATTGGCTGCACCGGTATTATTGAGCGAGCTTTCACCGCCTCCGCAAAGACCTAGAACGCTGGCGATGCCCCAGCGTTGTTTGTAATCTTGGATAAAATCGATGGAAGAAGTGCATGAAGTTTGTAGCTTTGGTGGGATAGTCTTGATCATGGTAGTTTCAGTAGTGATTTTAGTTGTAGTCGTGGCTGAGTTATTCAATTTGAGAGTTATTTTCATCAGAGTATCAAAGGCCTCCCTCAGTCTCGTCAAATAGCGCGGATCGCGCGTTATCCAGTAATCAGCGAGAAGGTCCTTGCAGTCTTTCACGAGGCTAGTCCTCGTTTCCTCGCTTTTATTCTGTAATAATAATTTTAAAAAAATTAATTTTTTCATATCAAGCCATATTAAATTTAATTAATATTTATTTCCTAAGATCTGGTTTTTTTTCCTTATTCTAAAATTTATATTAAAAATAAATAAAAGTATAAACGAATAATTGAATATTAAAGTTAAAAAAATGCTTACTTTATCATCTTGATCGTCGATCTCGTGATTGTCCAAATCGACGCATCGACGAAGCATCTCAGCAGGTACATCGTTCGTTCGGGATGTAAGCGTCATCGTAGGCTCGCAGGTAGTCAGTTTAGGAATGTTTGAGGTCATCAGCGATTGATGCTGATCAACTTTGTTCTGGCTACAATTGTCAAACTTCTTGAAATCATCACTGTTAGCGTTGATTAAAACGCTCTCTGACCCCGGCGACACAGCTCCGCGGTAAAACATCGCGTCATCATAATTATAATCATTAATCATTAAAACAACATTATCAGTGTCAGACTTATCGCTAGACTTAACGCTCGGCGTAGACTTAGACAGAGACTTAAGTATTAGGTTAGATTCGCGCTCCTCGGCTCTATCATACTCATCATAATTAAACACCTCACTTAGCGCGATACTCTTAAAGCTAGTGTTTTTTAGAGGCTCGTTAGACTTATTGTTATTCTGAAATGAAAGAGCACCAACAGTATATATTGTTGCTTCGGTACAGCTAATACCATCGATTATTATTCTCCGTGGCTCATCTGGAATGATCGTGGTGATCTTAACATCAAAGTCCATCGGAGTACCTATCATTAATGGAACACATAATGCGCTTATTAGTCGTCGCGACAGCTCGAAACTTGCAATCATCTTCCCAGCGCCTTTGGAAACGATATTATTAAGCGTAATGGAAGAACTGGCCGTGCTGCTGCTGTTGTGTAGGTGGCGCTGCTGCATTAGTATGATAATCGGCCTGGCGAAGTTGCAGCTCGAGCTGAGCGATATCACAGACTTGGAGTTATTCGGCTTAAAGTAACTTACATAACTATTCTTAGCCTTAAGGTTAAAGGCCCGCTGGCCGTCAGACTTGGGTATCCTAACTAGGCTAGATTTCAATCCTCGCGGCGAGGACCATTTGATCATCTTATTTTTGCAATAGATGACGCTGTTTTTGCTGCTTATTTTGTTGTATAACTTACGACGAATAATTCTTAAGCTTAGTACCCTAGGGCTTACTGAGCTAAAGCTATCCTTATTATCACTTAACGGCTTAGACGTAGACTTAGAGTTAGCGGCTTGGCTGATGGCCACTGCTGGCCAACAACGATGCGGTGTGTTGTTTTTGTTTTTTTGCTTTATGCACTTGTGATGATTATGTTCTGCATTGTTGCGGTTGCTTATTCTGGTGGTTTTTGATGTTATTGTTTTATCAACTTTGGCTGATTTAACAGCTCGATCGTTTGTTTTAGTATTGTTGACGTGGCTGCTGCTAATGGTGACGTTGCTGGCGTCGGCGGCTGCAACTGGTGATGAGTTTATTGTTGTTGCTGCTGCTGCTGCCGATGCCGGAAGCGACCCCCGTACAGAACGCACACCGGCCAAACCTAGCTCACCTAAAAAATCAAATTTTCATCGTCAAAATCATATCACAATTTTTTTATAGGAATTCGATGCAATATTGTTGAATAAAATTTATCAAAACAAATAAGATGGGTTAATTACCAGAATGGCGTGACAGGACGGTTGAGAAGTCATTGGCGGCGGTAGCTTCGGGGTGGCTGGTAGGTGCTGCCATAGTGCTGCTGTTTATGAATTCGTTATCACAGTACCCAGCGTCTTGTGGTCCGTTTCCCTCCCCCACCCCACTCAGACTGCTTCCCTCTAATACTACTACATCCCCCTGAAAATTGAAAAAAAAAAAAAAAAATTAATTAATACGAAAATTATTTCTAGCGAAACTCATTTGTAACAGTAAATGATCTGTTGTACGTCACTCGCTTTTAAGAGTAGTTAATTTTGACTATAAATTATAAATTAAATTTAAAAAATTACGCTTATTATTTTTTTGTAATTTAAATACTTCACAACTTAAAATTAACTGCATCATAAATAAAAGAAAAAAAGTGGTAACTTAGAACACGCTTCTCTAGTTTGTTTACGGTCTAATTCGCGCAATGTTAATATAGACAGCAGATTAACAATCTCAATAAAACATATATGTAAAACTGTGAAGCCACAGTCATGTACACGGTTATAATTATACGCGATTGAAAATTACATTTTAATAAACTTGAAAAAAAATTCATCTTTCGAGAATAGTTTTTTTACCTCACCTTGGAATTTTGTACGAAGGCATTTGTTTCGGTAGAAATCTCATGTGAACTAGAATTGTGTGGAAACATTGGGCTCAGTTCTTCTTTGGCAGGCAATGCATAGAAACCAAGATCTAAAAATATTAAAATATAAAAAATTACTTACACTTTATTAAATAAATGACAAAAGTTAAAAAATAAAAGAATTTTTTTTTAATGATTAATTTACCTCGTAAACTATCGCTGTCAGTGCACTCCTAGCTCCATGCCAGTAGAGATCTGTAAAATTGAACAAATATTATGGACTTTCGTACTATAAAGCAGAATTTTTTTTCAATTTATTTTTTTATTTATTCATTCATACAAAAAAAAAAAAAAAAAAAAAAAAAACTATCACAAAAAAGGTTTACACAATTAAAAATTATTAAGCAAGTAATAAATCCCTCTCGCATGAATAGAATTTTTTTCAAGTAAGTGTTGTAAGCGATACAACGCGTTCATTTTTACACGCTTCTTTTCTGTAAGAGTATACTGGATAAGCGTCTAATCCCCAATGTACTCGTGATCGCGATAAAAGAGTGTACCAATATTGCTGCAATAATTTTTTAAAACTCGTTCTTCCCCCCAACCTCCCCTTTTTTTTAATCCAGCAAAATTATTTAAATATAAACCTAACAAACTAAATAAAATTTGAGTAAAAACCTAATTCAAGATCAAGCCTATTTAGCGAGGATCAAAAGTAATAGTTTTGGTGGATGAAAACTAGGCCACTCTCGGGAAACCCATCATCCGTAAATTAATCGGAATTGAATTGAGCTGCAGCGTCCACAAAACAAAAATTTTACAGCCAAGCGGAAAAAAAGAGGGAGTATGAGAACTCGCGAGTAGCACCGAAAAACTAGATCGAACCTGCACGGTGATCTCCCCGATGAAAAGGACAAAGAAAAATAGCGATGATGCTGTGGCGGTACTCGGCTCGTAGATGGTAGGAAAACACACATAATGCGATGCGCGCGCGTGCTCACTCTCTCTCTCTCTCGTCTTTTCGCCCGTTCAAGGTTCCCGCGGAGGGGGAGGGGGTGAAGAAAATACCATCCAGGTGGCACCGAGCCGAGGGGTGGAAACTCCTGCGCCAGGGGGGGAGGAGTTAAGTGAAGGGTTTGAGGATTTATTCAGGCCTGTCGAGGAATTATTTCGCACAAATATTCAGGAAATAACGAGAAGCGAAGTTTTATTCACGGTCGGGTTCATTTGGTTTTACAGTCTGTGGGTATTCGAATAATAAATATGATGCACAACTTGAGATTGTTGTTGTACATTGATTTTCAGCTGATGGCAGAAGCAATATGGTTCCCGAATTAATAATTACCAATTTTAATCGATCAATAAAAAAATAAAAAATAAAAAATAAAGTGGTAAAGGATGGATGTATGTCCTTTTTATTATTTAGATGCTTTATGTTTCTACTCTTTTCTTTTTTGTAGCAGAATAATTTGACAGCCATCAATGTCGAGTTAGCCCATTAATTTTACAAGACATTTCATTCCTTTAGCATTAAGAGAATCACGCTGTTTTTTTAAAGTAAAATTTTGTAGACTTTTTAATTTTTTTAGAATTTAAATTTAACATGGTCTTTAATAAATTGTTAATGTTATTAAAGCTTATTTTTTAGGAATGAACGGCTAATAAAAGTAGCACTCAACGAACAACTTTCTTTAAAAAAATTAATTCAAGCAACAGGGTTTTATTAAATTAAAAAATCTCATAATGCAAGTGTGACAAGATTAAAAGAAGACAGAGATAAAGGAATAAAACGACCTAAAGAGTAAAAATAGAGTCACGAAAAGTGGATTTCCAGACACGGACGACAACTGTGGCGTTTAAAAATAGGTTCCCCCGAAAAATTGCGTAAAATAATAGTCTGTAACGTTTACGCTTGTTAACCGTAGAGTGTGTAAAAAAAAAAGCCTCAAGCATTCAATTCTTCTCCTACGAGTAGAGTACAAAAAAAAGTTCAACTAACGTTTTGCAGTTGTTCAGTGAAAAATGTTCAAAAAAGTACAAATTTTGTAAATAATGCAAAAGTTTTAGTGATGAATCAGCCATTTAACTAATAAAAATGACAAATTACGATTCATGTAGATAAAAGAATGTTGCATACATTTCAATGCTAAAATAATATGCTCAAATTTTCTTGAGAGCATACTTTTTAAGAATACTGAATAATATCTAAAAACTATTTTGCAGAAAAAGTGAAAATGATGTGTTAAATTAGAACTTTATCAGCGATCCAAAAGTACTGTTGAAGATACGCTACAACGAGAGCGACAAAAAAAAAAGAAGCTTCAAGAAAAACATTCTGCAAAACAGCTGACTTAGAACTATAACACACCACACGAACATACACGCGCGCACGAATATACACTTGCGAGCATCGATTTCTCCATTGTATCAAAGTTGGGAAATGGCCAAACTACACCTTACAACCGAGTGCTTTGAAAATATTATCCAAAGGGATATATAACTTTTTGGTGACGAAAAAAATAAAAATACCTGTATGGTACCAAGACCTAAACGAACAAGTGTTACGATAGAAAAAAATCTCTCTTCAATATGTAATATCGTGGCGAATGAAAAAACGTACGTCCTCAGCAGATGCGCATAACGCCTCTGCTCCAGAAAAAGAATAGAAACCTTCTTTTACCCTTTTTTTTTTTTTTTTTCTATTCCTCGCCGCGTAACGCAGTATAATAAACGGCCTGTGCTCTCCCGTTATATTTCACGGGTGCGCGGAAAAAGGTTAGATAACCAGCCAAGCGCCGCCTGCACAGCCGGAGAGAAAGACGAAGTTAAAAAAAATCTCGCACACTCACTTTGCTGATTTGATGCGAGTGGTGCTCCAAAATTTTTTTGTTTTTCGATATTTACAATATTTTAAATGTATAGATTCAAGATCAAGATCGAGATTTAATAAGAATAAAAGTTTCAGCCTTTTATCGAGTTTGTTCACAACGGAATTTTGAATATTCATCAATGCTCGAGTTCTGCGTGTTTAAATTTAAATTTCAAAATAATTCGGAGTTCTTATCTATATGCTTTTGAATTGCAGGTGTGATATCGACTCTTTTATAACGTAACATTTCTCGACTCCAGGTTTGAATTAGGAAAAAAAAAAAAAATGAACATTGAAAAATTGTACTGTATCAAGCCACCCATTGATACAAACGATTTAACTAGTGGAAAAAATTTAATAATATTTACACGCTCGCATAAAGTTACTACTAAAAAAAGACATGAATCGCGCTTGCGTGATACACAAACTACGCTATAAAGTATCAACATTGTCATCAAAACTTTCCATTCCACCTAAAAATATTTGATGAAGATTCTTCGCTGAAAATGAAGAAAAAAAAAAAAAGCAATTTTTTCCCTTCTCTCACCGGAGCAGCAGCAGCAGTGTAAAAGAGAGCGCGATTCTATAGGTATACAAGAATGTACATATCTCCTTCTCACTCGATCGTTCGGGTACGTATATCGTGTGTGCTTTGTCCCTTTCACCTAAGCCTTGATGTCATTTTTCCTCTTTCTCTCTCTCTTGCCTTATAGCGACGAGCTCTTTCTCAACTCAGGCTAGATAGGTACTACCGCATCTAGAATGCAAAGCCACGAAACACTTGCAGTCGTCTAAGTACATACACACCCGCAAACTGTGTAAAAAAATAATGTACGATCGTGCGCGATGATGATAGAACTCCAATTTTTTGGGATACGCTCTCTGGGCCAGATTGGAACGTAAGCACTAAAAATTTTGAGGTTAGGTCAGATCTCCAACTGCTCTTCTATCTCCTTAGCACCTCATCTCTTACATCGTTCGAATTCCTCATTCATTATAGCCACTTATTTAAATATTACGAATAGTAGTAGATCATGACTATTTTGCATATGTGTGGTTGTGCGGCGCGCAACACACTTTCCAGAGCGGTGCGGAGTAGATAGTTGTGTAGGTATATTTTTGCACGTCCACAAGTCTATTCGAAATATCTCGTGGAACGTTTTTAATATTGTACCTGTCGGGCATAATCTAAAAGGTGTGCTTAGGTGGTACCTACGTACAGTTACACACCAGGCCCCAGATGAAATTCAAATGGTGTTCCTCCACTCAATACATGCACACAGCTGTGAGCGTGTATGTGCGTAGCGAGGAAGAGAGAGAGAGAGAGACGGAGTCCGGGATGCCAGAGGAGAAACTCGACATACACTGTACGTCGCCAAGACTCACACTCGTGCAGTATTTACAAGTATAAAACATCCAGAGGTAGCAGCAGCAGCATAAGTAAAAAATCTTCCGTCGTAATTACTTCGACGCACCGCTGACGAAATATGTAACTTCGAGATCGAACGAGAGAAGGAGATACATACTGGAAAAAACATTAAAAATCGTGTAGCACCATCATTTACAAGTCGTCGTTCCAAGTGCACACACAGTCAAAACACGTAAACGACACCCACGACTGCTGCTGCATAAGTACACGAGCACCACACTTACATACACACACAGTGCGCGCGCATTTTACCGTCGTAGACGGTGCTCTCAGCCGAGGAATTAAAAAACAAAAGGCGAATTATAAAACTGGGCACCACTCGCGAAAAACTACTTGGTATCTTCTTCCGACGAACAAAACACTTGCCGACAATGCTTCGAATCCACGCGAAAAAAGGGTGACGTCGAAAAAAACATGATGGAATGAGTACAGTGGTGTGGTGGATTGAAAAAAGGAATAAAAAAAAACTTACGCTTCGTGCCCCGAAGAACAGACAGTCTCGTTCGTGCGCGCGTCCGCACGGAGCTACTCTTCTCGGCTGTACGAACGGTGGCGGCGGCCACCGCGGATCGAGCAGCCACGACTGTCCGTCTCTGTCGCTCTCGTGCAATCGGGTCTACCGCTGCGCCCCCCCTCCCCTCTCGACTCGCGCGCGGCGGCTCGTGAAGTTCGTTCTGCAAGTGCGCGGAGCCAGAGCGAGAGAGAGAGAGAGAAAAAGTTAGGTTAGGGGAAGGGAGGGGAGAATAGCTATTCTCGCGAGCGGCGCTCCTCCCTCTTCGTGCACCGACGTCGTAGATACTGCTGGTAGTTGGTATACACCGACGCACTCACACATTTATACTCTCTCTATCTCTCTCGCACTTGCGCGCGTCAACAGTGCGCTTACACTGTATATGATATAGTTTGTGTTGTATACGCTGTTCTATATCAGGCTCGCTCTACAATACGCGCATGGTCTTATCAGATGAATTTTTTTTTTTTAATTTTATATATATATGTGTATTCCAATCACCAACGGTCAATTTTTTTTTTCATCCCAATCTGTAGGCGGAGAGATTTACTTGCTTCTTGGCTGTTTAAGAATGATTCTGAATTAAATTGAATTTCGCTATTACCTAATGCTAAGGATTGCCCATTCTTATGAACATAAAATTTTTCAGCACGTGTGAAAACACTCTTGGTGTCTGAATAAATGTTTGCATTAGCGTAAATGATTAATTTCAAATAGAGAGGACAAACGTTAATTTGTTAATTGTCAAAAGGATTTGTTGCCAATACTGGGAAGGTTCAATTTTCAAAAAACAAAGTTTCTTTTTATTCGGTTGTAAATAAAATTTTACATCATTTTGGAATTGAAATAAAATTTTGTTTTCATTAATTTAAAGGTATCGGTAATATTGTTATCAATTAATTAACATTTTCTTTCAAATTTATTAAAATATTAAATTTGAAGAAAAAAAATAATTTTGTGTGCTAAATTTGTTTAATCTGTACTAAAAAAGGAAAGGTATTTACAATCAGAATGAATTCGAGTTTGAGACCAACAAGTTTTATATCTCAAACTCTAAAAGAAGTTTAATCACGACTAAACCATTTAAATACAATGGAATTAAAGAATAAAACTCTACACTACAGTTGCACAATTACACACTCAAGCTCGTGTTATTGTAGAACAGACTTTGTAAAACACATATATTAACACTACACCTGCAAGCAACACACACTCGTGCACATCTAAAAGCAACAACTTGTTTTTTTCGCTCTCGCTCGCTCTTGCTCGCCAAACCTCAATTTTATTTTTTTTCCTTTTGATTTTTTTTTTTTTTTTTTTTTTTTACGGACAGTCTTTGGAATTTTTTGGCTGAGAAGGATCGGAAGATTTGAAAATTACGGTTTGGCCAGACGATGATTAATTTTACGAGAATTCGACTCGGTGAATTCGTGAGTGTCTCACTTGCTGCTCTATCTGTAGATCTAACGACGGCTCCTCTTTGCGTCTCTTGCTGCTCATGCTTATAAGAAAAGATACTTTTTTTTTCTCGTATTATGTACTTATTTATTTTGTTCGTATTTTTATTATTTTTTGTGCATCTTTAAAGTGATTTAAATGCAAAGAAAAGTACAATTTGTTTATTTGATTATTTCAAGACGTTACAAAAATAATACCGAATTATTTAACTATTGTTATGATATTTGTTAATTTTGTATTATACGGTAGCTTATTTTGGCAAGGGTTTAATATTTCTTTTCTATTTTGGTCATTCAGAGCTAATAAGTTTTAAAACTGTATTTGAGGAGTAAGTAGTATTTTGTTTTCTTGCAAAACTGTAAAATCCTGTCGATTAGTTTAGAATTGCTGAAAATATACAAGTGATAACAGACTCAATGAATAAATAGTGAATATTAAACCAAAGGGATCGAGTGATTTTCAGAAAAAATTCAATTTATTGACGAAAATTTCCTTCACATCGTAAAAATTATATGCTCGATTATATGTACATTAAACTACTTTTTTTTGGAATAAATTATCTGTTAATTTTTACAGGTTCTTTTTATCAATATATCTTGCGGCTTTGAGGCAAGCTAATAAAAAAATTTTTTTTCACCAATGAAGCGCTTGATAAAAAGCGGCTATAAAAATCAGCTGATAAGATTATTTGCGTAACAAAGTTATTACGATCAATTATGATTTGTTACTGATAAAACATAACTTTTTTTTTTTAATATTATAAACTGAGTCTTTTTAATCCGATATGTACAAGTAAACATGAAAATTGCGGTTTGTGTGTGCAACTGTGACGTGCAGTAGATGAATTTTATTTTTTAATCTAAAAAACAAAAAATAATACAAACAGATTATTTTTCGTTATCGATAATAAAAGTAGTAAATTTAAAAAACTTTAATTTCAAGTATTGAAAAATATAAAAGTGAAACATTACTCTTTAAAATAATGTGTCAAATTTTGCAATAAAATTTACATATTCAACTGCTTTTGACACTTTTTAATTATGATTTAAATTCAGCTTACTACTATCAGTTGTGGTAAGAATAAATACTTCATGTCGGTTAAGAATTATCAAGTGACTGGTTCGATTGAAAACTATTTATAAAATACTTGAAGAAATACTGAATTGAGTTGAAAAACTCTTTCTGTCACCTCTAATCAACAATGCACGTCGAGCACGTCATTTTCTAAAACGATTATATCGAGAGTAAAAATTACATAAAAAATATGTTCAAATACTACTGAAGCTATAAAAAATATTGATTCACTTTGAAAAATATAGCACATGTTTACAAGATCTCAAGGATTTTTCCTCCAAAATCGAATCAACATAATAATAATAATCCCCCGAACAAAGATAACCCTGAACTCGGTACAAAATGTTCCCTGCGTATGAATAAAGATCAGCCAAACAGAATTTTCAAAATTTCCCGCGCGCTCGTAAGCTTGCAAGAACGCTCTATAGAAAAGCTCGACGCTCGGGTAGAGGGGGATTATTGATCGAGTCCCCTTCTGCCTGGGTCTTGCTGCGTGCATGCACCACGTCGAGGACGAAATGCACGCTCGGAGGGAGAATGAAAAAGAACGCGCGTGCTGCAGGGACGTTCCGTTGTAGTAAAAAAAAAAAAGCGGGGAAGAGCTTCTGCGTCGAGGGTGGGGAGCTGATAAGTATAAATAACTCGCACGGGGTAATAGAATTCGGAGCATTTTTTTTCATTTTTTCATTAATTTATTTATTTTTAAATTCATCATCGGGAGCTTCTCAGTAGGGGTAGTATTTTTAACCTTGAATTTACGAAATTTGCAATTTCAATAGCACGCAAATCGATACATGATTTATTTATTGCCCGAGAAGTACTTGGAGCATAAAATATTGGAGTATTAATATCGGATGGGAAGAAAGAAAAAAAAAAAAAAAAGGCAATAAAGGCCGATCCCTTGGCCCATATTTGGAACGTAATATTCATCTCGTCGGTTGATGCCGCGCTTCCGTATTTCCTTTCATCGCGTTTGTCGTAATCGTCCGACTCGGCAGATTTTTTATTTCCCGGAGCCAGTGGCAGCCCTCGCATTGTGGCAATTCACGTGAATATATTAATATCAACGTTTCGCGAGCGAGAAAAAACCCCGGGGATGAATCGCGATTTTTTGGGTTTTTTTCGGGGGATAGAAACTAGTTGCGAGAGGCGGCTTCTTGATCAAAATTCAATTCAAAGTCTCCCCTGTACCCCCACGGCTGCATTATTCTCTCCTGTTGCTGCACTCGCGCGCGCGCGCTTATTTTTCTCTCCCCTCGTGCGTGGCCCTTCTTCTTCCGGTCTCGTACAATACTCTACGCGGGAGCACGTGTTTCTCAATAATGCGCGGGACGATCTTTCGTGGCGCACCTTCGAAAAGTTTGGAGATCCTCGCGATCAAATTTTTTTCTACCTAGTAAATTTGGAGTTTCAAGTACTCCATCGTCGACCAATTTTTCGGACAACTCGGGTTTGTTTTGCGCTAAGGTGGTGCCGACCGAGCCGTAAATGATTCTACCGCCGCTACGACCAATAACCGCATATATGACTACAAAACAAGCTCATTAAGGATCAATTTAAATCCAGTCGGGGATAACTACTAATTTTAAAAAAACCAATCTAAAAACTCGTTTTTGCGCGATTTTGTATAATCAGTTACCGTCTGCAATAAATCGCTCGAGCAAATTTACATTTTATCAAGCGAGAAAAAAAAAAAAAAAACAAAAAAACAAATTATCCCAGACAATAGAAATATCTCCGTACAAAGCTCTCGGGAAAATCTGCGATTGAAAATCAAAAATTTCAGGTCTGATGGAGATCAAAACACATATTCGAAGTTTTTTTTTTTTTTTACTTTTTTTTTCTCATCGGTCGCAGCATGATTATCTGGAAGACTTCCGTGGCACTTTTTTCGTGGCTGCTCTTTTATCACAGTGTTTGATGCTGACCTCCATATACGCACTTTCCCCCCATCGTAAAAATTAATTTAAAATACACCAGGATTCATACGAGACGATGGTTAACGCAAATTTTCGCATTCTTTGCTCAGGCTATTAATTTAACGAGCGTTAAAACTTTATGCAGATCTATAACGTAGAATAAATATCAAAACGAGCTTCGAAGTTTTCTAAATGAAAACTGATAACTTGAATTTGAAAAACATTATCAACTTCTAATCTGTATTCACAATAATTTTTTTTTTTATTTGAAAATCAATCTCAAAATACTTGAGCTTTTATAAATAAAGTGATGTCATTTCGCGTCGAGAAAAAAAAAAAAAAAAAAAAAAAAAAAAAAAAAAAAAAAATCTCGCTCGGATTTGCTAATGGACGAGTGGGGCGGTAGGATGTCATTAATTGAACGGTAAACGCTTTTAAAGAATGGAAAATCACTTTGCATAGTGCTGTCAACGAAATTCGAGCTCTAAAGTCAACTCGGTCTCTGAAATTAGATTAGGTTAGTGGTGTTCCTCCTCCGCGCCAGTCGATTATTAACTCGGTGCGAATTGCCCTCGTCATCGCCACTCCTGCCCCCCCTCCCCACCTCCTCCTTACTCGGCGAAATAAAGCGCACCCACTTGATTGTTCTTCGGATGGATTTCGGATGATTATGAGGTATCATCGCTGTCAAAAAGTCAAACAGTCGAATCTATTAAAAGCCACGGTTGCGCAATCGATCGATTAAAGATTGAATTCACGCGATGTAAACAGACGCAAAAAATTTTTGAAACCAAATTTATGGTTTGGCGCAGATGATTGTGGGAAAAAAAATGAGAAAAAAGAGAATGATATTGTTTACGAAATTATGTAGTTTATAGACAATTTAAGCGTCAATTGTCGGAAAAAAAGAACGCGCCGAGGAAGTGGATATTTTCAAAAATCATGCGATCAAGTTTCGTAATAAAGATTTGAACAACCGATTATGAAAGACTTATGCATGTTTGATTATTACGGTGTACTTTTTTTTTTCGTTTTCTCCTTCTTCTTCTTCACTGCTTAGTCCATTCACAATATTCAATTGCCAACGGTGCGTCAAAGTCTTTTGAATGATCTTTAAAATATACATGACCGAAACCTGACTTGGTAAAACAGATTTTTTATTTATTTTTTATGATTATACTAAAGTGTCCTATCTCATCGGTCAAATGAAAAAATAAACGAATGAATTTTGCATAGAAAGTGAAAACAAATCTCTTCTATCTGTAAATTACGTAATGATTTTTTAAAATGCTTGTAAATATCGTTTGGTTATAGTGACTTCGAACTATCAGTCGAGCTTTAATGAATTGCAGATAATTTATCATTTCAAAGCTTCATTCAATTTAATAACGTTGGAATCGGCTTTAAGTATAAAACGATGTTTCGACGTGTTTTAATTACTCGAAATCATCAAGTTTTGAAGAACCACGTTAACAAACAATTTCCAAATTGAACGTTAGACGAGACAAAACAAAACAAAAAAAAAGAAGATTTGTAAATAAATAAAATTTAAATTTAAAATGCAGCGTCCAAGTACATGTAAATTAATTCAAATTAAATTTCCATTACACATTAAAGAAGCGGAGATAAGTAAAAATAATCATACATTACTGTCAAGCGTAAAGAGCATTCGTGGTCGTCTATTCATCGAAAACCGAACATTTCACGCCCTGTGTATTAAATCGAATCAGTAGCTGGCAAACGATGCCGTAAAAGACAAAAATAGAACCCTGAACAGATTGGAGAGGAGAGAGAGAGAGAGAGAGAAAAGAGAAATCAGACAAAAAGAGAGAATAAAGCGAGCCCGTGGGCTATGCAAGCGGGCATTCGACAAGCAGCCACCGGGAAGAAGAATAGAACGGCGAAAGCTATATAGGCAAATAGCAGGAATAAAAGAAAGCTCGATGCCGCATGCCCGGCTGGCTTCCCCAGCTCGAAGCCGAGGATCGATCGGTATCATCGCGGATGAAGAATGCTCCTCTCTAGAACACGCCCGCTCGCTGACCGTTTGCGATAAACTCGGACCGGACCAGACTGCATAACCTCCAAAAACAAACTTGTGCAAACTTTCCACTTCGCGAACCTATAGACGCGATATGGATCGTACTTGCGGGTTTGGGTACGCCACCTTGCGAGAGTCTAGAGAGAACAATGGGAATTTTTTTTTTTTTTTTTTTTTTAAACCAAGCGCCAGCAATATTGTCTGGTGCTCGAGAGAAGCACTTTAATCGTAAAAATCGCGAGTGAAAAAGCCTCCTCCCTTGGCCCTCCGGCGTAGGAGGAGATGATGAGCTTGCAGTCAAAACAGGGAGGCAGACTCTGGCACAGCTCTGTTCGTACCTACAGCTCGGCAAAGAGAGAAATCGATCCAGCGGGTGGCGGACGCTTCAAAGGAGCCACGCTCAACAAGAGTGACGGGGACTCTCTTTTTCCTGGGCTCGGAAAGCTCCCTCTCACCCCCCCCCCCCCACTCCCGGAGCTTTTTTTCGCGTTCTTTTATTCGCGAGCGTGGGCGAGCCGTGCGTGAAAAACAGACGTGTCCTCGACGGACTATTTTGAATTGCTAGCGGGGCGGGGCTGCAGTTTTTTTTTATCGTTTCATTGATAACTCATGAAGGTTCTAGTAACAGGCGCGTCAGCAGCATCGACAGGAAGGGTGATCGGAACTGCAATCTTTCAATTTAGTCGGAACTCGCGATTAAGGCTAAATCTAAACGAGCATCCGCTTTTTTATAAACTTCCAGCGCTAATAAGATCGCTTTCGTATTGAGGTTCGACAGACCATGTGATAACGGCATGGACAAAATAAAAAAAAAAAAAAAAAAAAAAAAAATCATCAAAAGATTGGAGAAAAGTGTGTTTCAATCTTGTATGCAGATGCACAAAGGCAATTCTGGTCGACGACCCTACTCGGTCTAGATAAACACGTCGCGCGTCACCGTGTATCTATCGCCTTACGGGCCTGTTACAGATGTTGTATCGGGTAAAAAGTGTGTACAACATAATGATGCAGATTTTTACGGTCAACAGGTCGAACACAGGCTTGTTATGACTTTGCCCTCGACTTTTAACTCATTAATTCTCAGCGTGTGGAGGGCGGCGTTTATGCAAACAAAGTGCACTTTGCATTCTTGGCCGTGTTTCGCGAATTTTATTTACTTCAGGGACGTCGAAAATTTTGACGCCTAGGAAAGGCTATTAAGATCGTAATTTTAAAAACCAAAATTTTTTTAAAAAAGAAACCTAAACTTTCTCAAAATCAATACGTTTACATCGCGCGACAACTTCGGTTTGTTATTGTTGACGCCTCGAAAAAAAAAAAAAAAAGTATCTCGAGTATTTGACTTGCATAAAACACTGCAGCAGGTTATAAGTACACTTACGTCTCAATAGAGAGAGAGTGCCGTGAGATATTCAAGATTACAGAGCGCATAAATCGTCAAGTGCCTGCAGCAGCAGCAGCAGCAGGAGCAGCTCTCGCACTGATGGGCGCCGCCACGGCATTTTGTACGATTCAATCCAATGACTCACTACTGTGTGTTTGATAAAATAATAGGTTCGTTCGCGCTTCGGAGCTATGCAACTATAGAGTGATCTACAATGTTGGCCAACGCATTGTTTTCGAGTTGTCTTGTTTTTTTTTAATCCCGAATGAGTTATTGGATTGGTGTAGCGATGGGTTTTTTTTGGAACATCGATGAGTCAGGTCTGTAAATATTAAGGTGCGCTCAGAAAAATAATTGTTCGATTTCAATCAAACTTATATAAAAATATGGCAATTTATTTTGATAATGTTCAGTTTGGTTACGATTTAATACGAGTTCGCGGGGGCCTTGGTATATGAAAAAAAAGAATGAAAGAAGTAAAGCAATAAAGAAAAAAAAACCGCTAACTTGTTATGTTATTGCCGGCGATGATAAATTTTTTGTCCTCAAAGCTCGGAAACATAATTAAAGACGTTATAGCTTTTTAAAAGAATGCCATCACGCAAGTATGCCAATGGTAATTTTCAACAAATATATGATACTCGCAGTAAAATAAAAAACTTTAGTTGAAAATTTTGAAATTTTTTCAAATTGTAATGGTAACAAAAGAATAATAACGTAAGTTAAACTAGTTTAAGCTCAAATGAACCGAAACTATAATGTTACCAGCTGAATGCAAAGCTATTAAAAAATATGTCAGTGGATACTACTGTTACACCTAAATGTGCGAGACCATTACGATCTCAAAATTCGACCGCAAAGTAGTTGCAAAAAGAAAAAGAAAAAAAAAAAAAAAAGTCAAGAGGAGGATGGTCGGTGGATATAATGGATGTACACGTGCCACGTGTCCAAACGATCGGCTGGCTGGTATACCATCACCACTACGACGACGACGACGACGTTGGTAGCTTGGCAACAAGGCAGCGGAGCAAGTTGCGGGGCAAGGTCGAGCTTCCCCCTCCCCTACCTCCCTCCCTCTTCGCTCCGCACGGCTATTTTATCCCGACGGCAGCACATATTTATTACGAAACCGCATCACACTGCTTATGCTACCTCTACTGTCCTACCCTCCTCCGCCCTCCTTGAGCTCAACTTAAATTTATTCGGTTATTGTTGCTTGCTGCTTTTCCAGGGATAAACTGCCTTTTATCTTGGAGAGCTTTCGTGGATATGTCGCTTGATTTTACTTATACAAGGTGGAAACTATCAAGCTCGAGTTGAGGAAGATTAATTTGTTGATTAAACTCTGAGAGACAATCTGAAAGGTTTTTCTCTCGGTTTTTCTGTTCCAAAAAGCACGAGTTTAAAAAAATTGACCCAACTGCCTCGGGCTGTTATAATTTTCAGGCGTATCATCTGTCGTTACTAATTCTTGAATGATAAAAATTTGATTGTCAGTTCGTCAATCATGTGCTACTTTTACGCAGATTTTAATTTAAGTGGAACTTAACAACAAAATGTTTTTTGACGTAGAGTTTTTGTAGAAGTTTTATATTCTGCCAAAATAAACTTATAAACAACTTACAGCTTGGAATCAGATGAACCTGGTGATGGAAATCAGGGGTGTAGAGAAAAATATGTTTTTTATTTCATTTTCAAACATTTTATATTCACTTGACACAACAGATACCTGTTGTTGTTGAAACAAGAATAATTTGATTTTAAGTTTTGTAACCACAAAAATAATTTGCAAAGTAGTATTATTATGCTGCATAAACCTATTCAACCATTTAAAATTAATGAATCTGCTAATAAATAGTTACTAAGATCTAAAAAAAATACCTATAAATTTTGGGTCCATTAAATCGGCAGAAGCAGGGTAAAAAATTATTTCTTAATGGTTTGGATTGGCTGTTAATTATGCCTGCTTCTTGTCTGAAGACATTTTGAATATCCATTTAAAGGCTATTTTTTAATCCACATTTCTTACACAGGGCCAGTGCGAACTTATTTAGCTACCCTGTGTAAATATTTTATGTCTAATATTCATTACTGTCGTTCGTTTATCCTTAAAATATCGTGGGCGGCAATGAGAGTAAGATAAAAATTACATCTGGCTCATCGTCGACTTTGGTATTGAAAAAACTAGTATGATATAGACTACACTGTATTAATTAGACACATTTAAAACGAACACCACTTGGCTTGTGCTCAAAAAAATTATCAAATTTACTTAATGTTTCTCTTATAAAACATCAATACTTATTTTCAATCGGTTTTAAAAATTTAAAAATAAAAAACAAAGTTTGACCCAACCGTTTATTTTCGTTTTATAACCATCAATGACGTACGATACCATAAAAGTTTCTGAAATTTTTAAAGAAATGCAGTTGAAAGTATAAATTTACCTTAAAATTTTAAGAGTAAAAGGATACGCATAGATTTTTTTTTAGTAACATTACGTTGAAATAAATTTTAACTGATAAAAAAAATTATTTGGTTACCAAGTTATGTTCGACTATATAATATATTCAAAAAGTGATGAGAATAACAGAGATGGACCGTGCAAACAAGAAATTACACGCGCATGTTACAAGAAACTTTTATCTCTTTTTATCATACTTTTATTCTCCTCACGAAGTCCCACATAGATTTTTATCGTGTTTATAAAGTTCCCTTTAAGATTTTTTTTAACACTTTACAAGCAAGAATTTAATTTTGTTGAAAACTAATTACTTTCTTTGTGTTTCAAAGAGCCATGATTTTGTTTACTCATTTATTTTTTTATCGATCATTAAAACTTACGTCTTCTAACGAAGATGCCATTAACAAGTTCAAATGTTTATAAGGTACAAAAAGGAAGTGAAATTTTAGGCACTTGACTGGAAGATAACATCTTCGACCTTCAGCTGGCACGTGTTTACGAAGCTGTACATAAATTATTGAAAAAAAAAAAAAAAAAAAAAAACCCATGCTACACCGGTCTTTTTCTTTTCTTTGTTCTTTTTTATTCAAAATAATAAAATTCTTTTCCAAGCACTTGTAATGCAAGCCGATATTTCTCATACCATACGTATGTGTGGAGAAATAGATTTGGCTACATAGAATTTTGATAAATATTTATATATTTAACACAGTCACAGTGAAGCTCAGCAAAAAAGTTTTATTTTTAAATTAAATATTAAGTTAGACTTGAAATATTTGTTAAAAACATTTTATTGTACTTTGCATTAAATTTGCACAAAAGAAGATGTATGTCTTGCAGTCAATGAAAATATCGCGTTACCATATATATTGTATTTCTATTGTGCTCTTAAAGCCTGCTTTATTGTTCAGAGCAGCGAAAAAAAGTACTTCTCTATTGTCGCATCTCCTGCCGTTGCTGGTGCATTAGATTTTAAACAATAACATTTTCAACGCAACAAACTATTAGTCAAATTAAATAATGATCATCATTCATTTAAAAATTAATAGCAATAATTTTTTGGTACTTCATAAAAAAATAAAAAATTATTTGAAACACTTACAAATATTTTGATTTTAAAATACAATCATCAATATTTTGTAAATATTTTATGAATTTTAATAATAAGTCAAACATTTGAATGAATTATTATGATTCTTTTTCAATTTTATTGACAAACTAATAATATTGTTTACACCGCAAAAAGATAAACTCCACTGTGTTAGTAACACAATCTACTCGAAAATGTATTTTTTTATTCACAAGAAAATGATGAGAATTTAAAGTTTTAAAGCACTATATGTGAATGAAAATAAAAGTTATCACTAACCAAAAATTTTTAATTTTAAGAAAATACTTTAGAAATTTTTTGAGTAACAATCGCCTTCGCTGCAACTATACAAGCTTGTATTTATAAATTATACCAAGTGCGCCAGAAGTTCGGTGAGAAGGGATAACTTATAAAATTAACTATAATAGGGAGGATGAAATTCATTCTCATTATACGATCTTATCAAGCAGACTCGACCTAATGATACAAAATTTTTTTGAAACAAACCAGACTGAATTTTTAAATTCAACCCCTCAACGCTTTCATCCTAAAAATTAAAAAACTAATTCATAAAAAATTGAAAGGTAGAAAAAGTCAGTCGTAGTATAAGACTACTCTCAAAAAAAAGAAAAATGAAATGATAGTAAAATTTATAAGCGGTTAGTTATACTTTGCACCGTGCAATGACCACAACGACGACACCGCAGTCGGGGTAGCTATACGAACGTACATACAAGAGTATCGAAAGCCAAAAGGAACACGAACGTATAGCTGGCTGGTGCACGCGCGGGCTCCTCGTGAGACCGCATTCCAGTCGATCGGCCCCCCCCGCCCGCTCGACTCGCGAGCCGCGGTTTAATGCCCCGGTACTGCTGCTGCTGCCGCTGCTGGTGCAACCAGCCGACAACACCGGTCTAATGCTTATTATACACCGCGAGCTGTGTATAATTGTCGTTCCCAAAAACACAACAACTTTGGTTTCTTTGGGGTTTGATCTCGGTAATTGAACTTTCTCTTCGAGTAGCTTTGTATCCGGATATTTTGGCACGATATTTAGCTTTAACGTTGTGGCGATCGAGTGATGGAATTTTCCGTTCAGGCTCTATTTTGACGCAGGTACGATTCCTGCAGAGCCGAACGAAGGCTCCAACACCCGATGCCTTAATTATACCTGAAATACTTCAGTGTGATGATTCACTAAGTACTTCAGGGCCCTTTTGACCTGCGGTAACGAGCCGGCAGGCCAAGAACAACAGTCTAGTTTTGCTCTGCGAGCTGTTCGCATCGAGCTTGTTCAAATAAATTTTCTAGTCTAAAAATATTAAACTTCGAGTTATTATTTCACCAAAACCCGGCGCACCTTACCCCACAAATTGGTGACCCCGACGTGATTAGTGTTTTGTGTTTGTGGGCATATATTTGTGCGATTTTGTTGGTGAAAAATGGTGAACGAGGACGGAATTGTCAGCGTCAACGAATCCGGCTCTGGGACTACCCAAGTCACGGATGACGCAATCAAGGCTGCCGCAGCAGCTTTGGCTGCTGCAGCCGAAGGGAGTGTAAATGGCATCGGAATGAGCGCACCACCCTTTTGGCCTGAAAATCCGAGGGGGTGGTTCAGGAGGCTTGAAGCGAATTTCAAGTCGTCGCGTGTTACTTCGGAAGCTTCGAAGTTCACGTACCTGGTTAGCGCGCTTGACCAGAAGTACTCGAGCATGATGGACGATGTGCTCGACGACCCGGTGTATGACGGAAAATATACCGATGTGAAAAATAAAATAATTGAGAGGACATCGGATTCGACTGAGACACGGTTAGGCAAACTGCTCGAACCCGTGCAACTGGGCGACTACACTCCTGTGCAGATGCTGCGCAAGATGAAAACGTTGGCCAAAGATCTGCCAGTAACGGACGACTTACTCCGAAATTTCTGGCTAAAACGACTGCCAGTGGACACCCAACGGATCCTGGCGACAATAAAAGAGAAGTCGCTGGAGCAGCTTGCAGAAACGGCGGACTCGATCCATGTAATCGATGCAGCCCGTGGACCGAGGATAGCAGCAGTGGCACACGAACCCGCCAAGATAGCTGCAGTAAGCAAAAGTGATGGCAGCGAGCTGCAGGCGGTATTAAAGAAGTTAGACGAGGTGACTTCGCGTCTCAGTCGTCTTGAGAAACAGCAAAAGTACCGCGGCCGTTCACAATCGCGCGGCAGTTCGCGTGGGCGAAGTCCATCAGCTCCTCGAAACCCAGATCTCTGCTGGTACCACGAAAATTATGCCGAAAAGGCTACCAAGTGTCGTGATCCGTGCAAGTTTAAAAAAAACTAGTTGGGGCGTCTTTAATTGCGGCAATTAAAAACGACCCCAGTGTTCGCCGTTTGTATGTGAAAGACAATTACTCGAAAAAGACCTTTATGGTGGACACAGGTGCCGAGTTGTGTGTTTTTCCGCGAGTGTTGTTCCGTGGCCAACGCGAAAAATCAAAGTGCACGTTATTCGCGGCGAACGGTACGCCGATAAGTACATACGGTAGTGAACTTATAATGCTCGATTTTGGCCTACGACGGCAGTTCACCTGGCGATTTATTATCGCAGACGTTGAACAACCGATTATTGGCTATGATTTTCTCGCCCACTACGGATTACTTGTTGATCCACGCAATAATCGACTGATCGACAACGCGACCGAACTATGTGCTGCAGGACATGCCGTTGGTGACGACTTCCCGACAGTACGCGCAATCCACGGCGACTCACCTTACCATCGACTGCTAGCTGAGTTCCCGGACATCGTTCGCCCTGTAGCTGAGATTGGCCACGATGTAAAACACAACGTAAGGCACTACATCGAAACTACACCCGGACCACCAGTGTTCAGCCGTCCTCGTCGCTTAACCGAAGATCGGCTGAAAATCGTAAAAGCCGAATTTGAAGAAATGGAGCGACTCGGAATAGTGCGACGCGTAAAAAACAGCCAGTGGGCCTCCCCGATACACGTTGTCTTCAAGAAAGATAACGGGATACGCCCGGTCGGAGACTACAGGCACGTTAATAAACGCACTAAACCGAACCGATATCCAATGCGTCACATCGAAGATTTCACGCATAACCTCAGCGGAAAACGTGTTTTCTCGAAGATCGATTTAGTCCGAGCTTATCATCAAATCCCCGTCGCCGAGGAGGATATTCACAAGACAACAGTGACTACGCCGTTCGGACTCTTCGAGTTTTTGCGCACTCCGTTTGGTTTACGGGGCGCGGGTCAAACCTTTCAGGCATTCAGCGATGAAATAACTGAAGGTCTTGACTTTGTATTCCCTTATACGGATGATTATCTAGTCGCGAGTGAAAACGCGGAGCAACATTTGCAACATTTAAGGCTCCTGTTCGAAAGATTGAGCAAATACGGTGTGGTGATAAATCCCGCGAAGTGTGTGTTTGGTCAACCGGAAGTGGAGTACCTTGGCTACAAGGTCAACGCCGAGGGAATACGCCCGCTCGAGGAGCGTGTAGAGGCGATCAAAAAGATCCCCCTTCCGGCGACCGCGAAAGACCTGCGCAGTTTCAACGGTGCGATAAATTTTTATCGCAGATTCATCCCTCGTGCCGCTCATCTGCAACAACCGCTCAACGATCTTTTGAAAGGTAAAAAGAAGGGCAGAACGCCTATCGAGTGGACTGACGAAGACAAAAATGCATTCGAGGAAATAAAGAACGCACTCTCGAGCGCCACGCTGCTGGTTCACCCTGTCCCGGGCGCGTTACTTTCAATCACCGTCGATGCTTCGGATTTCGCTGTTGGTGGAACGTTGCAACAGTTTGTCAACAAAATTTGGCAACCATTGGCATTCTTCAACAAGGCGCTAAATCCAGCACAGCGTAAGTACAGTGCATACGATCGCGAATTGTACGGTGCATACGCAGCAGTAAAAAAGTTCAGGTGGGCCGTCGAGGGCAGATATTTTATTATCTTCACCGATCATGCCGCTTTAACTTACGCATTCGAGCAAGGCCTGGACAAAAGCACACCACGAGCAACCCGACACCTGGATTATATCGGACAATTTACGACCGATATTAGGCACATTGCAGGCAAAGACAATGTCGTCGCCGACCTCCTGTCGAGAATCGGTGAGGTAAGTTTGACAGTAAACACCGAAGAAATTGCAGCTGCACAGTCTAATGATGAAGAATTAGTGCAGATGCTGAATAACAACGACCACTCCCTGCAATTGAAGATGGTTCGATTGCCCGAGACGCAATTAGGCATCTATTGTGATGTTTCGACGAAAAACATCCGACCTTTTGTGCCAAAATCTCTTCGACGGAGAGTATTCAATAATCTTCATAATTTATCTCATCCAGGTGTACGAGCTACTCAGAAACTCATTACGCAAAGGTTCATTTGGCCGTCCATTGTGAAAGATTGTAAATCTTGGGCCAGAACTTGTTTACCGTGTCAGCGAGCAAAGACTTCAAGGCACGTACACTCTCCTCTTGGTGAATTTGAAGGTGTCAGCGAAAGATTTCTTCACGTTCACTGCGACTTGGTCGGACCGCTGGAACCGTCACGAGATTTCCGGTACATCCTGACCTGCATCGACCGATACACAAGATGGATTGAGGCCACACCACTGGTCGACATGACTGCTGAGACTGTGGCGAGAGCACTCTTGGACTGGATCTCGCGATTTGGTGTTCCACTCAAGGTCACGACGGACCAAGGACGCCAGTTCGAATCGGACCTGTTCAACGAGCTCAGAAAACTTCTTGGCATCACTCATCTCCGTACAACATCTTTTCACGCTCAAGCAAATGGTATGGTTGAGCGAGTTCATCGGCAATTAAAAGCATCAATAAAATGCCACGAGACAGTATCTTGGAGCGACGTACTTCCTATCGTACTGTTGGGCATGCGAACTGCTTTTAAAGAAGATCTGAAGTCAACACCTGCTGAACTCACGTACGGAGAATCAATTCGCTTGCCTGGAGAATTTTTCGCACCAAGTGCAACGCAAATTCACACAGATTTCGTGGCAAGACTTCGCAAAACCATCGAGAATTTAAAGCCTGTGGCAGCGACTCGCCACGGTACAACAAAGCCATTCGTTTTCAAAGATTTGGCAACATGTTCGCATGTGTTTTTACGAAACGACACTGTAAAAAGACCGCTGCAAAACCCGTATGACGGCCCTTTCGAAGTAATCGAAAGAAACGACAAAACTTTCGTTATTTTGAAAAGTGGCAAGAATACAAGAGTCACGATCGATAGACTCAAGCCTGCTTTTGTATTAAACGACACCGATGAGCAACTATCACAGGCAAACAACAATAACAACAACGAAAACAGCAGCGAGGACAACTGTCCACCAGTTAGCACTACTCCAAACAACGATGAAAATGACAACGCACGCGAGCTGACCGGCACAGCTGAAGAATCGCGGTTCAAAACGCGATCTGGCAGGCGAGTACGCTTTGCCGATCGTCTTCAGGCTGGTTTTTCATAGTGTAGTGCAGTGTTGTGATTTTTTTTAAATAAAAGTTTCAGTGACATATTGAATGCAAAATTGTATTTTGTGAAATTGTATGTTTTGAAACAACGAATGAATCGACTACCGAATATCTTCGATAAAATGTGTATGATTATTTTTTTACAAATTTTCTTTCTCAAATTTTCTTAAGCAAACGACCGAATGTCATTGAAAAATTTTTTTAATATGTAATTTGTTATAATTAATATCAATTAAATTATCATGTACTATTTTTTTTAATACTCCAATTTGTAATTATGTCATATAATTTTTTTACTTTAACGTTATCACTGGTAAGGGAGTATGTGGCGATCGAGTGATGGAATTTTCCGTTCAGGCTCTATTTTGACGCAGGTACGATTCCTGCAGAGCCGAACGAAGGCTCCAACACCCGATGCCTTAATTATACCTGAAATACTTCAGTGTGATGATTCACTAAGTACTTCAGGGCCCTTTTGACCTGCGGTAACGAGCCGGCAGGCCAAGAACAACAGTCTAGTTTTGCTCTGCGAGCTGTTCGCATCGAGCTTGTTCAAATAAATTTTCTAGTCTAAAAATATTAAACTTCGAGTTATTATTTCACCAAAACCCGGCGCACCTTACCCCACAACGTCTAAACTGAACCTTTTGTGCTTTGTGTACCTATTAACTTGTTGTAGTCAGGATTACTCACCCCTTTCATAATATTTCCACCAGTTCTCATTTACGTCGAAATACAAATTTTTAAGTATCACATTTCCACGCGAGGCAATGTACAATGTACATAGGAACTCTTTCGTACTTTTTTTCTAATTTTTGACAGTATTGTGGATTCGGAAACCAACAGAGTGTAAAAAAAATATCAAGTTTATATCTGCCTAGAGCGAGGCTGAATTGATTAATTGGATATAAATTGTAGATGTAGCGCAGGAAACGAAAAATTTGAAACGATTTTTCGATGGTAACCAAGTTAAACTAAGTTTACAATAAAGTAGTTAATTTTTTCCAATTTGTAAGGCATGAAGCGACTTTCTGAAAAAATTATCTACCGACCTAATGGATACTGTGAATTTGTAGGTCAGCTATTAAAAAAATTGATAACTCTCAAGACTTAAAAATGTGGTTTAAAAGTATAATCGAGAGAGAACTAAAAGGTTATTCCGTACAAATTTGGTAATCGTTACCAAGAATATTATCAGAATATTTTTCGCATGGGTAAACGATCAATTTATTGGAAAAATTAAAAATTCGGAGCCTTTACATTTTATTATTTTTCAACGTTTCAAGTGTTTGTAATCGAGCAGCTGGAAAATTCGTAGAGCGACGTTCAAAACAACGCGACGTAGCCTCGAGTGGACGGCGGGTCAACGAACGTGGCTCGTGCGAATTCTTCGCCTCAGTTGTGAGCCGACCTTTACTTTCTCTACGTCCTCGTTTAAACCGTGTGCGGCTTTATAGCCTCAACTTTTGCACAAACTAAATTTCCCATTCACAAGCTGAAGACATTAACTACATCGAGCTTGTTAACATGGATCCTAAATTTACTGTTTTAAATCATCATCCATTGACGCTTTATTTAAAAATTTCAAGCTTTTTTTTTTATTTTTCAAGCAATTATTCAACTATTGTATATTTATATTTGTATTATAACTATTACATAATAATCTCGATAATGATAAATTAAATTTTGTGAGTCTTCATGTTTGTCATGACGATTGACGCTTCTTGCTAGTATGAAATTTTTTTACAAATTCATACAAATTTCTAAGCGAAAAAACTTAAAAGAGTTTTCGAATTTGAGTTTATGGAGACGTAAACATCAAACTGTTGAATAACAACTGGTGATATTCATATCATGCAAATGCATTCACGTGACTTTGAAATTAAGAGCCGCTTGAAACAAAACTGCATTTCATCGACGAAAGAGAAAGAGAGCAGCTACGAAAACTAAACCGTGTCCTGCCTTTTTGAGCAAAATTAACAAATTTTTAGTGGAGTAGCCATAAAAAGGTACATAGTTCATCGAGTTAGCTGATTTGAGTGAAATTTTATCGCGGTGTGTTGGTTTAAAAGTCGAACACATATTTAATGATCCGATCGACGTTTCAAGTTCGATATCCTCGTTAAGATATGCACACGCAGCATTATGTACCTATTGAATTACAGGTTACTTTTTTTTTTTTTTTTTTTAATCTTTATTTCTCTCATCTTCATCAAATTGCAACTTTAACCGGGTTGATGAGAACATCTTAAATTGCGATTCATTCAGAATTAAGTTGAGTTTGGAGAAACTGGAGTATCGATTTCAAGGTATGTGCTCCAACGACATTGACAAATTTAACTTTGTCGTTGTGAATTCTTAACAAACTTAAAGGGATTTTAAATGGTCAAACTAAAAGAAATTATTATTCAAGAGTTTGAAAATTTCTGTAACTCATCGATTACTCAACTTTTCTACAAAGTTCATGAAAATTAAACGAAAACGAACCGTGAAGTATCAATGAAAGGGTCATACACAGAGCCAAAAACCTCAAAAAAAAAGGAGGCGCACGCATTAATTTAAGCGATTTTAAAAAATCCTGACCGGTAGGCGCGGGCGATTCAGCATTGTTTTTTTTTTTTCTTTCCTTATTTCTCCGGCTGCAAGTTTCCTGCTTCGGCTAATGATACCAGCCCAGCTAGCCAGCCAGCCAGCCAGCACCACCGACCCACTTGGCACGGCTGCTAAAAACGGAAGAGAGAAAAATAAGCCAGACGACGACTGCGATAATTAAGATGTGCAGGAAAAGCTGCGAAAGCCCCCAGAGCCCTTTGGGCGTAGCGGGGGTGGAAATAATTAGTCGAATCGCGTTTCGGGCCTCGCCGCGAGGATGTTGCAGCACGCTTCCTAAGTGTGCTTTACAGTTATTGCGCCGACCGAGTCGCATCGATCGTTATTTAATGCACGATTTGTCGTGCGGCCAAACAATAACTTATTTTTATAGCGTTATAATAAAAGTAAACTGCGTGCAATTTTTTTCGCTTCCTCTTCACTCGAGATACTTCAAGTGAAAAAGTGCTTGACAGCGAGCCAGTCCAAGAGTCTCTCGGTTGTATTTTGTTTACGGATTACGTTTTTTTTTTCTTTTTTCTCTCTCTCTTTCTCTCACTCCAAGCCAGAGCGAATCAAGCTCGATGTAGGTATTACGAAAGCCGGCGAGTGGTGCGTTCACCGATCCTTAAGCAGCAGACTCCGAATACCTTCTAAAACTCCGACGCGGTGTCGACCTCGCGCTCGCATTCCTCTCTATAAGCTGCTGTACTGCTGCTGCACCTACAACTCGCGCTTTGCGTATAGATCATCAATCGAGTTTTAGATTATAAAAACTGTCTCCCGCTGGATTTACAGGCTGTTGTTGTTGTCGCTTCACCGAGTTTATTTTCAAGTACCGCTTCGGCAACTGCACCAGCCTGTAGCAGTCCAAAGCCGCGAAACTAGATTTCTTCCTTTAAAACTTTCTCTTTGTCGCGAGCGACAGCGCTAGCTACTAGCTAGGCTCTTTATAATCGCGAAGAACGGACTGGTGGGTGCTGCTGCACCTTCTCGTCGAGGTCGATGCTTTTTCTCTCTTTCGATAAAATCGGAGCAACGCTGCTGATGGTGGCCGCTTAATGCCGCTGACTTTGGATAGGAAGAATTAAATTAAAAAATTTACGAGTGAAAGTTTATGTGGCCTTTTTTTTTTCTTTCAGTGCTTTGTAAATTTACTTGTATAATGACAAATTATTAATTCCTTGGCACGGATGGGAAAATTAACCGAAGAAAAATCCTCTAATTGAAAGATTATGTTCAGAGGAATGAATGGTGATGATATTACAGACAAATTTTGGGATGGTTTAAAAAAAAAAAAACAAAAAACAAAAAAAAACAAAAAGAAAATGTCTAGATTTATCTGCTAGTGGAGGAAAGAAAAAATAATATCAAACAAAAAATAAAAAAATAAAATCATAAGAAAATCAATAAATGAAAGTTAAAAAATAAAAAATAAATGATAATTTTAAAATAGAAATAATTTTGGGAATATTACTCAAACAAAACTTAATCTTAAGGTTTCTCCTTGGATTTTGCTTGTATTGTAAATCATTGTAATTCATTTACTTTTAATTGTGTCACCAATTATTATACAAAAAGTATCAACAGAAAAATAATACATGTAATAAGAATCATATTTTTACTTAATTTTAAATTACTATATGACTATTTGACTTATTTTTTATGTTTTTATTAAAAAGTGTGCTTAATTTAAGAAAGTTCTTTTTACAGAAAGAATTTCATTTTTAAATGCTCAGTCTAACAAAATACTATTGAGTTATGTTTTTCATACAGTAAAAAATAAATTGTTTTGATTATAATTATAATTTAATAAATGTCATAACAATTAAAAAAATATAATGCTAAAAAAAAATAAAATAGATGATTTTCAAAGGAAACATAGGTTTTTGATATAGCTTAGCTTCTTTGAAAGTTAAATTAAATGTTCTTTTTTTCCAACAGAATAAAAAATTTAAATTTTTATATCTCTTTTCTTCACAAAAAAGTATTTTAAAAGTTTTTACACATTCCTTTGAATTGTAACTATTATTTTATTGTTAGTAAAAATTGTTTGTCTACCACTCCCTGAAATTTATTTTTTACATGCTTATTCACAACTTGTTTGTCATGATCATTTCAGGTATCAAAAATTTTTAAACCTAACACAATTTAATATATTTATTTTTACTGAGTTAAGACAGTTGTCATACAATAATTTCTAAAAATTAAAAAATTATTTTTACATTTTGAAACTTTAGATTCAAAACAATTTGAACAAATGAGTCTTATCAATTATTAATAAATGATAGTAAGCAACCAAATCATAATAGAATAAAATTTAATTTTTTAAATTTGAAACAGAAATAGTATGGATCTGGAAGTGGAACCTGGTTTTTCCTATCCCAGGAAAAAATAGCCAAATTTAAAAAATATAAATGATTTTTAATCGAAAAATGAAAACCTTTTATAAAATTTGAAATCTTATCCAAATCGATTTCCGATCATCGACAGGTGTAATAAACAAAATTAACTGCAGCTCTTTTCTGAACTGTCTTCAAAATTTGGAGGTTATGTTCGTTAGGTCAGTCGTTCTTTCATTACACATTCATACAATTGCTAAGCACAATGAAAATTTGAAATTAAAAAGTGCCTACCTTTGTTTAATCAGCTTTGATAGTAGAGTTTCAAGACCTGCGAAGCGTAAGCGTCGTCAGAAGGAAAAAAAACTTGCAGGTATTCGAAGTTACCCCACGAACACACATAAACCGCGAACATGAGAGTGAGTGAAGACGGTAAAAAAGAAAAACCTTCCCCCCTCCGGTTGCACTACTGGTAATTACAGATACGAAGATATTGTTATATAGAAGAAAATATTGGAAAAAAGGTCTCACTTGTCACTATTATCACAAATAAGAGATGCTGCAGCACGACTGCCGGCAAGTAAAATGCGCGCACGACTTTGTGGATCTTCACAGTGTAATTTCCCGTACAGGCGGTGGCAGCAGCGGCGGCGGTGCGTCCCTGGCAGAGCAGCCAAGTCTTCCAGATTATAAAATTGAGATTGATCGTCGAAAGGGGGAGGATTTGATTAAAACTTATGAACTAGTGTTATCACTGATTATTGTGGTTTATAATTAAAAACCACGAGTTTACTTTATCCGTTAAATTATTTGTTTTTTTTTGTTTTTGTTTTTTTTTTTTTTTTTTTGTCAGGTGAAACGCGGCCGTGATGCTTACGCGCGGCGGAGCGTGTTTTGCAGCTGGCTGCTGGTGGCTGGTGCATCAGCAGGAGCGCAATAAAACAGGGGTCGAGTATTTCGAGATACACGCGCGCTCCCTTGCGACGGAAAAGCTAAACAAGGAGTAAGACAAAAGTGGAGAATGGGGAAGATGCATAAAAAAATTATTTAGTTTGTTTGAGTTTATCAGATAATATATCAAAAAATTATCAACACGTATTTTTTTCTTTAAAAAAAAAAAAAATTTAAGTAGTTGTAGACCTTGGAAGTTTTCGAAATAATCATATATATGTAGATATACTTCCAATGTAAAATGGTAATGATGACGTTACGAGTACCAATTTTCAAAAAATTATATCCTCGGTAATATTGGTAGAAAATTTATCATAAAAATCTTAGATTTTATTAAAAATCGAGAACTTTCTTAAAAAAATGTAATTAAAAAGTGTGCATCTTCCTTATTAAAGATTGGAAAAAAGTGAGGGGAGCGGAACGGTACAGCTGTAAGCAAGGCCTTCGTTTTTTATGCTTACAGCCTAATATTAGTTTTTTTAATCTAACAAAATCATTAAAAATTTTATTATTGTTTTGCTGGAATCTTAGCTATAACATTTTACATGTACAAGTTTTTTTACCGACCGTGTTCCTAATAAAGTCTATTCGCATGACCCAGTTTTTTGACTTAGAATTTCGAGTCTTCTGTGGAATAGGTCTGTTATACTTTTAATTCAAAAATATCTCGAGTTAATTTTTATAACGTTATCCATACGAATTTCTAATCTGAAAAAATGCTAAGTAATTTGTAATCGGAAATACCTGTACCTATATTTGAATAAAATAATTTTACACTCAATTATAAAAACAAATAAATCATATTATTATTAGTTTTTAAATTGTTTTTATACACGATGCTGTTATTTTCAAACGATTATCTTTAAGAATTTGTGAACACTTCTTCCAAAGAAGATTTGTTTTTTAGTCATTTGAAGAAAATTGAGTTTGCTAATGTTTCTTAACAGACGTAAATAGTTACGTGGTGAGCCTACCGCGGAACTACCCGAATCGAAAGTTTGTACAAATGGTAACCGTCAGTTTTTTTTTTTTTTTTATACTTATTTATAGTCGCGACTTTTTATGCTCCGTATGGGCTTATTGACGACTTTGTCCCTACACTGCTTCGCATTAGCCCATGGCCCATATGGACCATGTGGAGTACGGGAAACCCAGGGTATGTGCCTCATTCGAGTTAATCGTAAGACCAGCGCTGAACCGGCAGGCTCATTGGGACTTTTTATCCCACATATCGCCCCCAATCAGATAGTCTTGGATTAGACCAGTGCCGAACCGAGTTTAGCTCATTGGGAAATTATGCCCCGAATATTGCCCCCAGTCGAGATAAACTTACGACCAGCGCTGAAATGATGGCCCCCGGTAAAACCGACTCCAAAGCAGTCGGGGTGAACGTAGGGATCGATGTTACCGACGCAACGAACGAAGAAAATAATTCCAAGTTAGTTGCGCGGAGAATCGAACCCAAGACCCCTCGAACGACGTTGTTTCAGAAGCGAGCACGCTAACCACTGACCCAACGACCGCTCGGTAACCGTCAGTAACCACTTTTTTCTAGTGTAGTTATATTAAATTTTAGGAGACTGTTTAAGAACCAATCTGTCTTAGTCACGGTAAAAATTCATTGACTGTGTAGGACATGTAGTAGGTAAAATTGGAAATATATTTTTTTTAATTTAATAAGTATGAAATATTTATTTTTCTTACATATATTTATCGTTATAATTTATTTTTATTTTTATATTATTGAAATTATTAAAAAATAAAAAATCCTATTTTTACAATATTTACTCAAAAACTTGGATGGAAATTTCAAAGTTATACATCAATAATTATTTGCTTTACATTATTGAATTTACAAATAAATGCTTATGGTAAATTATTTTACATGTTTTCAATTAAATTTATAAAATTTACAAAATTAAAATCTTAAATTTCATATTTTGGTATAAAATATTCATCCACCATCACGTAGTCTTTGAAATGAGGAAGCTGCACATAATAAAATTTACTTCCTAAATCTTTTCTTCTTTTATTTACTTTGACGGTGACTGCTTTCACCATTTTTGAGATTTCCATAGGTGTACAATTTCTTATAACGTCACAAAGATCCTGAATAAACCAGGAACCTATGAAAATAATAAGAATTATTTTTAATGCGTGCTTAGTAATCTAAAACATATGTATTTTTAATAACTGCAAAGTTTTTTCAAACTTTAAGTTATTGTTTCGAATTGAAAAATTCTGTTTGCACGTTAGGTGTAATTTTACGTTACATGATTATTACTTTTTACTCGAATGTATCAGAGATTGATTACTAAGGCGTAAGCTAAGGGGTTGCCCACATAGTTATGAAAGTCCTGAAGAGTCCTGGCCAGCCTATTTTGAACGGGACAGAATTGCCAGAGCTTCATATAATATTTGTAACTGATAGTCCTATCATAGACCTGTAATAATCCTGTCAAACAGGACTGAGTGCGTTAAACCCCTTGGCCTAAGCCTTAAATATGTAAGCAGAATTTATTACCTTCAGTTTTACTCAATACAGCTCTGTAAGATGATATTGTCGCAAGAAATAATCCAAACTGTTTAAAATAATTTGGATTGTAGTTTGCATCTATGAGCTCGATTATTTCATTTTCAAACTTTTTAGGACTGTCAGTTTGTAAAACTGGCTCATCTAAAATTATTTTTGATACTAAATAAACATTTTTTTTTAATTAGTTAATTAAATGGTTCAGTAAAATATCTTACTTATCGATAAACTGCTGTGTTTTTTTAGAAGGCCAGTTTTTGCACCCTGGCAAGCTTCTATAATAATAAACTTGAAAACTTTTTCCAAGTTTTTACAACAGAATTTTTCTCTAATTGTTTTTAAGGGAAACACTTCGTCATCAGAAAGTATTATTGCGTCTACAAAATTTTATACAATAAAACCAATAGATGATAAATTTTTAAATTATATATTTATTTATTTATTTATTTATTTATAAGTCCAATTTGTTTACCTTCTTGACCATGGCTAAGAATACACATGAATATACATTCATAACTGATGTAATGAGTTTCTGTATTTGTGTTTAAGCCATCTAAAAGCTTTACCATTGACATTTTATTTAAATTCTTATAACTTTTTACTTCGAAACCGCAACCACCAAAAGTTTTTTCCAAATTTTTTTGATCAATAATGGTCCCCGGAGATCTATTGTCGGCCTAAACAAAAAATTTATACTTTTAATTTCAAATGATTTTTTTCGCAGAAGTTGATTTTGAAATGAATAAAGTATACCCAATTAAATTCAATTTCGTTCACAATAATGCAAAGTCTCTTCTTAATTGAAAAAAGTGATAACATAGGATTGCCAAAATTAAAGCTTCTAAATATTGAAAGTAATTTCTCCGATGCAGCAACTAAAAACAATTTAACTGGTCATCAAAATTTTAAATAAAAAAAGTTGTAATTTATACTACACATGTAGGTGTCAACATTGACATTACGGTAACGTGTTATCACAGGCCCATGATTGTTTATTTATTTTTTTTATTTTTTTTTTTTTTTACATAATCAGCATAAACAACAAGCCAGATAACATAGTCAAATTAGAAAAATCTTTACAATGTATATATCTTGTGAAAGGGCATAAAAAAAAGGTTTTCACGCTAGTAGCCCGAAAGTACAATTTTAGGGCTCGTACTGGGAACGAATACTGTACTTTCTGACCATACCAACCAAACCGCTAAATGGCGATTAGGGGCGACGGAAAACGATTTTTTTTGGTTTTCCAAACCGCTAAATGGCTATTAAGGGCGACGGAAAACGATTGTTTTTTTGGTTTTCCAAACCGCTAACTCGAAATTATGGGCGTAGGAAGGCGATTTTTTTGGGGTTTCCAAACCACTAAATGGAGATTAGGTGCGTAGGAAAACGTTTCACTTGGTTTTCCAAAGAGCTAACTCGCGATTTAGGGCGATTTAGAGGTTTTTTTTGGTTTTCCAAATCGTTAACTCGAGATTAAGGGCAACGGAAAACGATTCTTTTGGATTCCCAACCGCTAAATGGAGATACTGAACTACGGAAACCGATTTTTTTTTGGTTTCTCAACCGCTAACTCGAGATTAAGGGCGTAGGAAAACGATTTTTCTAGGGGTTTCCAAACCGCAAAATGGAGCCTTAAGCTTATGGGTTTTTTCACAAAATTTTTATGCAACGAAATATCACCGTACGATGTAAACTTTTTCACAGTAATAAACTCATTCAAGAAACATATTACTGCAAATTATGTTGACAAATAGATAAATGTATATCATGCGCCAGATCGCACGCAATAAGGGTCGATTGCATTCTCTAATTGCTACTTCAGTTTGAAGCAAAATACCCTATCTTGGAATAATGTTCGTAAAAACTCTGCAGAACATACTTTTTGGATAGAAAAAGAAAATCGGTTTCCTTAAATAAACGCATACAAGTTAATGTCTTACCTTTTTCTATGCTGATAAATTTTTGTTGAATCCAGCGTAAAATATGAGTTTCAATATTAAATGGAATATTTTTTGCAGATGATTTCAGATCACTATTTATTTTGAGGATCAATTTTTTTGCATCAGCTTCTTTCAAATTATCAAATACATAGTAAAGTATTTTTATTGACGTATTCAAATTTGAATTTGAAAAAGTATTTAAGTACAGATCTTTCATCTCTTCTACTTCATCTTCACGATATCCAAGTTTAAAAATAATATTAAAATTTTGTACAATAATCAAACACTCGAGTAATTTTTTTTCCCAATTTTTTTGGTTTATTATGAATTTATATTTTTCATACGGACTCTCATTTAAAACATTTGAAACAAATGTAATATTAGTTGGGTCCGTCATCAAAAAAATTATTGAATTTAATTCGTCATTGTCTAAATCACTATCGTCATTTTCATCACTAGTTATCATTTCTTCAAGTGACGTTAGGTTAATTTTTTTTTCCATGATGAACAAAATAATCTGAAAACATACCGATGATACAGTACATAAAATTTATAATTTTAATGAAAAATAAAAAGACAATACTTGAATCAAATAAATGTAAACTAAAAATAAACGTTCTAAAATTGATAAAGTTGTTGAGGCAGAGGTCGAAAATCGAAAAAAGAATTGTTTTCATAGAAAATTTTAATAAATTTATAACTACAAGGTAATAAGATTTTGCCGCTTCCGCTGTTGTTTTTACAATTACAACTTATCGATTTATTCAAAATGTTCAAATCAGCTATTCAAATTATGGGTGTAATAAAATTAAGTACTACTCGCTAAATATTGCTATTTGCATTTTGTTTTTTTACAAGAGACTAAACAAAACTGACAATAAAAAGCCACTGTAGTTTGTTACAAGAATTTAGTAATTAATATACAATAACA
This sequence comes from Encarsia formosa, assembly GCA_038277355.1. Lineage (NCBI taxonomy): Eukaryota > Metazoa > Arthropoda > Insecta > Hymenoptera > Aphelinidae > Encarsia > Encarsia formosa. The sequence continues at coordinate 11,315,723 of CM076188.1, forward strand.
TAGAAATTAATACTAAACAGTAAAAATGTTAAAAAAAATTTTGTATCAACTAATCTCATTAGAATCTGATTAAAAAATTCGATTCGAGTAGCTAGAAAACTATATATCAGACGAATAAATAGCGCTGAAATGAGTTAGCTAGAAGAGCGCGAACGATTGCAATTATCATTAAATTTTGTCTTTTGTTTGCATGCATTTTGCATCCTTACTAATATTCTATATGACCAAATCGAACTGTATTTTTTGAACAAAATTGAACTGAACTTTTAGGGGCTTTTTGTTTCACGGTACTTTATGTGTAACTATAGAATCTTTTCATCAAAAGAGTTAATTTGTATTTAATTCGATAAAAAAATTTAAAACCGTAACTTTTTCCATAATGTACACTCGATACCGGAAATTACGTAATCAACTTTTACAATACGTCGATGATAAATCCTTTAAATTAATTTTAAAATCTATTTTGTCTCAACTGAACGAAAACCTCAAAATTTATAGCTTTTGACGCCATCATTACAAAATGATACATTAACGAAAAATGAGTCACTGTTATAAGAGATTATAAATACCTATTATTAAAACTATTTTATATAAAAAAAAATGAATTATAATTTTTGATTTCTAATAGTAAAAAAAGTACCTTTTTTCTATGAATTGAATAATTGAAATGTGGCGAGTATTATTGCAGTTAATTTAAAAACTTAACTATGTATAGCAAATTAATTTTTAATTACCTGATAAGGTGTGTGTATATATGTACGTACCTATTCATACATCAATGTATGCTGCAGTTTTTTCTACTAGAATCTTGAAACAATTTAAATAACTAGGTTTAGATTATAATTTAAAACTATTAACTTATATCTTTTTCATCACATTTATAGCAGACGCCAAAATGCTCAATGTGTTTTTTAAAACAGGAAGTTTATATTTGTCTTCAATCCAAGCTTGAATTTGCGAGAATCAACAAGTGCCCTTCTTTACCGATGTTCTAGCAAATTTCACGGTTACAATTTTTCAGTTTTATTGGATTAAAATTAATTACCTGTTGATACATACGCTTTGTAAATAAAAACAATTCTAAAAATAAGTTGTTGATTTAATTTTGAAAATAAGGCTTGAAAACTGAAAAAATATCTATTAAAAATTATAATTTTCAAACACGCCCCGCTTATATTAATTCATTATTAATTGGTAAGTTTTCTGTAATTCGCAAAAAAAAAAAAAAAAATATTGCAAATGAACGGCATATTTTTTACATTGACGAGACGAGACATTAAACAAGCTGCCTGCAGCATTTGATGTTGATCTCTGAAGTCTAAATGCAGGGGCGTATAAACGAGTTTCTTAACCACTGCGTACCCTAACTCCAAAATATGGTCTTCAATTTCAGCATTCAAGGTAGTAAATATTTTTTTAAATAAAAAAATTAGATTTAAAAAAATATATAAGTCAGATTCACGCAACTGGTGAAATTTAACGGACATAACCTAGAAATGACTTTGCTTAAAACGCAAGAACCTCAGATGTTGATACGGTCATGAGCACCGGGTTCACGTATACACATCGAGCCGTATTCACTACTAGTGCTCAGTGCTGTGCTCACTTTCCTCCTTGAATCGCTCAACTAAGACAGTGCTAGTTCTGCTCCGGATAGATAAGCAAAACAAGTATTAGTTTGGTCCTGTAGAAACAAGGTTGATGTACTATAATGCTCGTGTAGCGAAAATAGTAAAAAGAAAAAAGCGTGTGGATAAAGTGGCAAATGTCAGGGTATCCGGAGCCCTCGTCAACGGACTACGGTGGTTCTATAGACGATCTGTGACGGAGAAATAATAACGCGCCATGGACGGACACCAGGTGGGTAAAAAACCGTACTTAGGTTTATGAAGAAGATTATTAAACTTTCTTTGAAACTATGGGTTAATTAAGTTTATTGGGGCAACACCCCCCATGACGAGTTTACAGCTGATGACTGAGTCACGTCACGATGTTTTCCTTTGTTTATGAAGTTAATAATGAATTTTTGTTTTTGAGGGATTAACTTGTATGTTTTGTTTACTAAACCAAGTAATCATAAACTAGCAGTACAAATTCTCAAAGTTATTGAATAGTTTTAAACTTGCGGCATGTTTCACTTTTGCTGTTTTGTTGTTCATTTATTTGTTCAAAACTTTTTCCAATATTACACATCTTATAAAACTTTTAAAATACTGAATTTACAAGTTGAAATTGATCACCAATAAATAAATGCATTATTATGTAATTTACAAATAAATTTATTTAACTCAAATTTGATCAGAAATTGAAAAATGATTCTTAGGGCTCATTAAGAAAATAAGTGGTTTCATTAGATCTTTAAAATTTCAATTTGTTCAGCAAATAATTTGAAAAAATTAATGTGTTTTGTTTTACAGGTGCGAGCTCTCTATGACTTCTCTGGCGAGCCAGGATCAGCAGAGCTGTCAATTACAACTGGCGAGGTGCTTACAGTCATGAGAGATAATGTAGGGGATGGTTGGTGTGAAGGATTTAATCAAAGTGGACAGTCTGGATTATTTCCCGCTTCATATGTACAGCTTATAGAAGCTACAACTCCAACAGGTGTGATATTTTGGAATTTCCAATTTAAGAATATTGTCCGTTATAAATTAATGTCATATTTCTTGCCTAAAGAACAGATGTTAGATTAAAATAATTTATTTTTATTTTTAATACATTTCTAACCTACATTCTCAACACTCAATTACAAAGTCTGCAATGTGATTATTGATGTTAATCAAAGATCTAAAAAAATAATTTTTGTGAAAATTTAAAAATTTATCAAATTGTAAGACCAAATACATGGAGTAATTTATCTTAATTTTAGATTATGCTTACAGTATGGTTATATCTTGTAAAGATTAAATTAAATTATGATTTCTAACTTTTAATTAAAATAATGTAAAAATAATTTTCTTTTGAGTAAAAAAAAAAAAAAAAAAAAAAAAAAAAAAAAAAAAAAAAAAAAAAAGAAAGAAAAAACAAAGAGGAAGTAACACTTGATTAATTATATCTTAATATTGATAACTGAATGAGCATGAAAGCTAAAAAGTTTCAATCAAACTGTAAAAAATAATAAAAAATAATTTTTTTTGTTTGATCATAAATAACTTGAATGAGTTTAGTACCCTTGAGTCTGAAAATAGTTTAACTGGAAAGATAAAAATGTGAATGAATTTAGTAGCTCTTTCTTTCCATTGGAGTGTGATTTATTACTATCTGCTGTTGTGCATTATACTCTCTCTCTCTCTCTCTCTCTCTCTCTCTCTCTCTCTCTCTCACTTCAAATCAAATCAAATCAAATCAAACTTTATTGTAAGATGTGTTAAAAGAATTAAAGTTAAATTTTTCTATAATTTATTCTATATTTATTTAACTATTAAATCTATGTCATTGTTATTTGTAAATTCAAATTTTTAGTTTATGCTATTTGATTAAGATATTTATTAATCTTTTTCTATTAATTTTTTGCATTAACACTTTTAGGCAACACAGGTGGGTTTCAACAAAATGCAGCAACTGATTATTGGGATGATGACTGGGATGATGACTCAGAAATTGGACAGACTCAAGCTTATGTTCCGCCAAGTCAACAGCAAGCTAGCCTTCTTAGCTCTCAATCCACTGAGTACAATAATGATACTCATCAGCCACTTACAGTGCATTCTGTTATACCAGAACGCTCTATACCCAATGTACCAAAGAAAAACAACAAATTCGTCCTGGTTAAATCAGGGGAGGATAATTACTTACTCAGTACCAAAAAGTATGTAATAGATGAAACAGAAAAGATTTACATTGAGGAAGTAGACTCTGGTAGGTTTGCATGGATTAACACTGGAGAAAGTTACAATTGTGTAGTAACAAGCCCTAAAAAGGAGAGCAAAATGAAAGGATTGAAGAGCTTCATAGTTTATCAATTAACTCCAACAGTAAGAAATTGCATTATTAACTATTTAAAAATTTAATGTAAATTATTAATAATTCGAAAAAAACCAGTATTTCTTGAGTCTTAAATTATTTAATATATATATTTAATGTAATTGCTTTTTTTTATAGTTTAATAACATTCAAGTTTCACGAAGGTACAAGCACTTTGACTGGTTGCATGAGCGTCTCGAAAATAAATTCTGTTTCATTCCAATTCCACCTCTACCGGACAAGCAGATATCCGGTCGTTACGAAGAGCAATTCATTGAACACCGTAGAACTCAACTCCAAGAATTTGTTGACTACGTATGCCGTCACCCGGTGCTATCTAACAGTAAAGTATGGAAGCACTTTATTACTTGTACAGATGAGAAACGTTGGAAACCAGGCAAAAGAGAAGCTGAAAAAGATGAATTTGTCGGGACCACGTGTTTTCATACGGTGCAATGTCCTGATGCACCTTTAGATCAGATCAAGATAGAATTTCAGACAGACGCTTTTGCCAAGTAAGTATTGATATTTATTATGTTTTAATTTTATAAAATTATCGGGAACTAAAAAAATTTTTAAATATCAAAAACCTTTAGATGCATCCATTTTTCAATCAATCATTTTCATTTAAAATGTATTCAGTTTTACTTTATAACTCATGCACTCACTTTAACTCATGCAAAAACGTAACAAATACTTTTCACAATAAAATCTATTGTAACTTTAAATTATTTGCTCATATTTTTAGAATTGAACGATGACTCATTAAAAAATTATCATAAGTGTTGATAAAGAATTTATAAAATTCCTGCCTAAAAATACATATATTTAGAGAGTATTTTTTATTAAGAACTGATAAATAATTTTTTTAATCAGACTTTTTATTCAGCTAGTTAAATAAATAAATAAATTATAAATCGCTTTTTTGAAGCAATATAGAAATTTTAATACACAATGTGTTCAGTTTTTTTTTTTTTTTTTTAATCAAAATTTTCAGAATATTATGTCACAGAACTCGTCACTTTTGATAAATATCTTGATTTCTCATGATACAACTCGTGAGAAACATTTAATCTCAAATTTTTGCTTTAATGTTGTAAGATTATATCATACATTAATGAAATTTGTAGTGTAAGTAAAACTATTATTTAAAAAAAAAAAAAAAAAAAAAAAAAAAAAAAAAAAAAAAAAAATTATAAAAAAAAGTGTAAACATATAAAATATTAATGAATTTTCAGATTCATAAACAATCTAGACCCGGCAGTCAAATCTTTTATGGCTATGGCTACAGATCAGTTGAAAAAACATCAAGTTCTGTATAAACGAGAATTTCAAAAAATTGGCCAGTGCTTTGGAGGGCTAGGACATGCACTTGAAGCTGAGGACGCTGCTCGAGCTGGTGGTACTAGTCGTACTCAATTGAATCAGGCTCTTAAAAATACGGGTGATGCTTACAATGAAATTGCAAAACTGTATGAGGAGCAACCTAAGTTTGATTGGGAGCCTTTAGCTGATAAGTTTCACATTTACAGAGGAATCATAAGCGGATTCTCGGATGTCGTCAATATACACAAAGTAAGTTTGTTATTTTATTTTACTTTTTTAATCCTTATAATAGTTTTTTAATTGTATCGAGATTTGTATTTTCATTATTTTATATGTATTTAATATTTTAATAAAGATCTCCTGATGATGCTAGTGAAACGTTGAGAGAACAGATTATTTATAAAACTAGTTAATTTGTTAAATTAACGTCTCCCACTTTCTACTGGTCTTTTAGGCATCACACATGATTTCTTTTTTATATAGTTTATTTGATTAACGTAATCAATATTAAAATACAACTTAAAACAAAAAATACTATAATTGTTTTGAAATCCTATAGTAAAATTTCATTTATTATTATTATTTTTATTTTCAGAGTGCTGTGCAAAAACGTAAAGACTGCGAAAGGCTCGTGACCGAACACAAGATGGAGGCTCAACAATTGCGTGAACTTTACTCTCGTACAGATGTTATAGCTCGAGCATTAGGTGCCGAAGAATCCCATTTTCAGACCGAGCGTGAAATCCACCTAAGTCAGGCAATCAAAACTCACTTAATAGAGCAAATTAAGTTCTACCAAAATATTACCTCAAGGCTTCAGGATGCACTCAACTCCTTTGATGCCTAAGTTAGAACTAACCAATATCTCACACCTGGTATGAGCTCCTCTTTATTGCTTTAAAAAATGTCCAAGTCCAAATAATTTTTACCTATGAATAAAATTATATATTTACCTAGATTGATTTTTTTTTCAAATAAGTTTTTCCTTAACCGAGTAACTTAAATAAATAGACATAATAATTATAAATTTATCTTTTTTTTTTTTTTTAATTTACATTATAAACGAATTAAAATGAACTACATTTATTAAGTTCTTTCTTTTAAAAAGAAAGTTTTAAATTTAGTTTTTAGTGGTTATTTTTAAGAATAATCGCTTGAAATAAAAAATTTTTACTTCTACAATCAAATTAAAAAAAAAAAAAAAAAAAAAAAAAAACTAGTAAAATACTAAGTATTGTATTAAACTAGTAATTACTTTATCATATTTCATGGTAACATTATTTCATTCCATTTTTTAGATTTTTGTATTTATTTCTTCATTTTGACTGTGGATATCTCATCAATTTTAGCAGTAAGTTTTATTATATTATATTTCAAAGGTAAATTCATTATTTCTACTTATTGTAAATTAAACACAATAATGATATTTTTTGGACTTGGTCATATTTGAAACTAAAGTATTTAATTTCGTGCATAAGTGTGCATGACAATGTATTTGAAACCTTTCTACTGCAATGATTATGAAATTCACAAATCATTTTTATTTCGTTTATATATTGATGCTAGTTGAAATATATGAATCACGTTTTTTTAATAGAAAAATGTATTTTCGTTCAAACTTGATGAATAATATAAATGTTGTTTTGAGAATCATATGAATTCTTTTTACATTTGTTTTTTCTTAACTTTAAAAATTTAGATAACTTATAGTGAAAGCTCAAAATTAGTGGAAATTCATAACCAAAAAGTATATAACTTTTTTTTTGTATAAAAAATCTGTTTATAATTAAGTGAATATTTTACACTTTTTTTATTTTGATGGTGTAAAAACTTTCATACTGTTAAATTAATGCTTAAATGGTTTATGAAAATTATGTAAAATAATTTTAGAAGTATTTTAATAATCTACTGATGAATTAAAGATGTGTTATTTGTATATAAATATATTTGTAAACTGTAGTGAATGTACGTAATAAAAAACTTCTCAATTTTCTCAAATTAAAAATGAAAAAAAAACTTTCTATATTTTAAAAATGTTTTGAGTATTCAAGTTGTTAACCAAAACTATCACGGGAATCAAAAAAACGTTTTAAAAGTGATTTGTTAATTTTTTAATTTTTATTGGATATGATATAAAAATAAATCATTGTAAGAAATAAACAATTTTTCGAAAGACGATGAAGTCAAATAGAGATCGCTATATTATTTGCATTTTCTCTAATACAGCAGACTGTAAGATAAATGAATTGTAATTATGACGTTTACGTAATTATTGTATAAATGAATTGTGTATATTATGTATCTTTATCTTAAAGATAATCAATGAATCAAATCTGTAATCCAAAAAATTTATACTCTTTTAAAAATTTTTTACAAAAATATTTTTGTACAAACAATATTAATAATTCCAAATATATTCAACAAATTTTTGTTGAAGCCGTTTATTATTGTTCAATATTCAGAGAAAAATTTTTTTAGATCCTTATGAAAAGTGGATAAAATTTGGCAAATTTTGTAGTTTTTTACAAACAAACGTTAATGAAGTTGCAAAATTAAATTTAAGTTAAATACTTAACTCCATCATAGAGAATTTTTTTTAATATTATTCTTTAAAAATAAATATATGTTATAATTAATCAACGATATTATTTCTCATTAATTTAAACGAATGTAGAAACTATTAATTTTATAAAAAGTTTATTTATAGTTAATTATATAGTTAATAGTATAAATAAATCGACTTGATGAATTACTTATTGCTTATTTTCATAATTTATCAAAACACATTACATGCACAAATATTTCTTAGAATTTTAAAAATTTTCATGGAAGTGCTCTTATCCTTATAATAAAAATTTAACGTATTTACTGGGTCTTAAAATTTTTGTAAATGCGTTTGAAAAAAACACTCTGCGCATGCAATCAGCACTGCCGTATCAATTTTTCACCAAGTTCAAACAAAATTTTGTACCTAATAATTTAACGAAATAATAGTTTTTAATAATAAAAAGTATTGTAAATTTGTGTAAAATTTCACTAGGAAATTATTTGCAACAATGGAAAATAGTTCAAAATGCAATCGACAACGTGTAGTGATGGTTATAAATGATCAATGCTATTGAAAAAATAAAGATAATTTTTCTTACCATCCAGCTTTAGAAGCAAAATTCTGAAGGCTGACTTAGTTTTTAGTTTGTAGTTTACATATACACTGTAGCAGTAGACTAAAAAGTAGTCTGTTGGGAACTCCGAATCACCGATCCACTTAAAATTTTAAGAGGACTATTTTTTTCACTCATACCATCACATTAGAATTTTTTGAACGAAAACAACCTTGACTGAATAGAAAAAGATCTTTCTTGACATAATTAATTGAAAATCGTAATTCTTACTTTTTAAAAGTTGTAATTTCTATTCAGAAAAAAAGTGATATTTTCATAAAAATCAAGGAAAAAAAAAAAAAAACATTTTTTTTGAATTTTTTTTTAGTTCTTTTATTTGGACAACACATTGTTTTTGTACAGACTTTATCCCGACAATTTTCAATGGTCAACAAAACAAACCTGTAAGAATAAATTTTTCTTCAAAATAATATTAATTCTTTAAGAACAAAAAACGAAATTTTTATTTTAGTAACTGATCTTAATTCTGTGAAAATAACTTAAATTTATTTTTTGATAAAATCACCTTAATTGGTAATTTTGCTTAGTAAACTTTGCTGTGCTGCGAAGATGCAAAATTAAAATTAAAACCATTGTCTTAAGAAGTTGTTAAAAAGGGAGGAAACAAAATATCTCAGCCTGTATTAGGGATATTTTTTTATTAGCTTTTATGTAGTACTAATCTATCACCTTGTGTTATTTTTTTCTTGGCAATCACGTAGATTTCGCTTTTTAAGTAATTAATTTCAATAAAAGATAAGTTATTCAATTAAGAATTAAATTTTCTTAAATGAACAAAAATAGTTTTTTATTTTTTAATAAATTGAAAATATAAAAGATTTTTTAAAAATTTTCGACAACTAAATTGAATGGTAAAAAGAAAAAATCAAATCTTCAAATTTAAAGGTTTAGAATAATAAAACGTGTGTTAAATGTTTAAATCTAAAATATTTTGATCATGAATAAAACAAACTATCATTTAAACTCAACCAAGCTCACTTTCATAATCATAACACACTACACTGAATTATTTACAAATATTGATATTAGTTTCTCACTTTCTCTATTTATCGCTTTATTCAATTGTATAAAAACTATATTTCATATTTCTGTAAAGAGGAAACAAACACGCTGAAATCTATAGTTTCTCCTCATAATTTTATTATTGATTAATTTCAATAAATAAAGGAATGTAAAAAATTGTTATAGGAAAGTAAAAAAAGGAAATATATAATCGTTCTAGGTTGTTTGACATACTTTCAAATATCTATTTAAAAAAAAAACTATTTTTCAAATTTTACTTTTTTATACTCATTCATGTAGTAACAGACCCTTTCATATTCACTTTTTGAATGATTAACAGAACATTCAAAAGTTGAAGCTTTGCGCAGTGTAATTTATTTTCTGGAAAATTCGCTTAGATTTTTGATGATGTTTGAACACTTCAATTTTTTGTCACAGTAAAATTTTATAACAAATTTTCAAAAGAATAATTCGTGGTAATTTGTATGTAAGAATTTTTTATTCAAATTAAATGCTACTTTACCTGAAGTCTTTAAGTTGATCAAGTGAGACTGATTTATATATATGTGTATATATATTTGAGTTTAAAGAGAAATGTTTATAAGCACACTGCTTACAAAGCTGTAAGAGAAAAGCATAAACTTTTTCAGTTTACAATCAAATTACAATGCTATTTTTACAATTTTTTTATTGTCCAAACTAATCACGAATAAATTGTATTCATAAAAAACTACACATCGGCAAAAAGCATACGAAAATATATTCATTTGTTTCTCCATAAAAAGATTTTTTATTTTAATATCTATATATCGTCTTGTTTTTCTGATTTATTGTAAAGTAATGTATTTTCTACCTTTTATGTCTGCATGAATACTATTAAAATGGTTTATACTCTTACAGACGGTTTTTTAGGTAATTACATTTGATTGAAACTCTTTTCTTTAAAATATAACTTTTGTTTCAAGCATAAATACTTTATCAGAAAAACAAGATTTTTCTGTTCGAGATTCCTGCTTATGTTGCAAGCGAAAAATTTTTTTTTGTAAAAAAAGTTTTCAAAAAGCAAAAATGAACACAAATTTAAAAAAAAAATTTACTTTTATACCATAAAGACTTTCCCGTGCTAATTTGAAACTAAATATTATGCAAAAATAAACTTTATTTAAAAATAAAAAATAGTTAAATTTCTTGGTTGGAAGCAAACACTTAGTGATATTTTAATAAAGGAATCATTAATTTACTATTTAGATCTGCATCCTGATGCATATCTAAATTTAAGCTGGCGTTGAAAAAGCTAAAAGCTTGTAAAGCTCATATATTTTTAAAAATATTTTTATTCCTGTTTAACATTATCAGTATTATTATTGTTTTATTTTTTAAAGTATTTGAATAGCAATTCTTCTTTTAAATATGTCTCCACCACCTAATTTATTATTATTTGCAGTTTAAATGAAAAATTTAACTTATCACAAGTATAAACAATTATACGTACAAATATTTACGCATACTATATCATATCATCATTAAATATATAACGAGTGTAAAGGAACGGTATATTATTAATTATAGTATACACGATTTAACAATATTACATGAAACGGCATATATATATATATGTGTGTGTGTTTTTTTTACATGTAGCAACAAAACATTTTCATAATTATACATACACATATATATATATATATATATATATATATATATATATATATATATGTTTAAATAAATTTACTTTATGCATCTCTCTTATTCAATTATTTTATACAACAATGTATCAGTCTGAAGTAATGTGTGTACTCGTTTGCTGAATTCATGTTTAAATGAGTTAAGAACCGCTAGATAACAAGCTTAATATTTTTTTAACAACACATTTATAAAGTTAATTTTATTGAATTATTTAAACTTTTTATTTTGTTTTTTTCATTCAATCCGACTATCTCGTCGATATGTCTGCTTAATGATTCATGGTACGCAATGTCCCATCGGTCCCTCAGTAAATGATTTTTGTAGGTCTTTTTTACCTACTAATAATTGCTGAATCAATATTTTTCATGACAACAATTTTTATTTATAATATTATTTTAACAAAAACTTAACCAAAGAAAAACCAGTATAATTTTTGTAATTTGATTGATAATAAATAACTCTAAAAATGAATTATTGGCGAAAAATTATTGTTGTTATTTTTTTTTTTTCGTTGTAAAGCTGGTTATTAAAATTAAATGCCTAAACTTATTTTTTATTAGTTTTTCGTTTATTTGATTAAATTAAGTATTTTAATATTCCAGTAACATAAAATTTAGTAAAAATTTTTTTTTTATGTTTAATGCATTTTTATATACTTCATAACTTTGTAAGCAATCAGTTGATTTAATCTAGATAAACGAATTCGTAACTGAAAATTACGAATATAATAAGCAATTACATATTTATACTTAGAAATATTCCAATTTACTCTTGTGGTTATATTTAAAAAATTATATAGCTTATTCGTTGCTCGGTTAGTCTTTCAACATTTTTGTTTTAAAATTTTTTTAAATATTTTTTATTTATTATAAGTGATAATGTTCGTTACTTTATGTAAATACGTATACATATGCAGCAACCTCGATTGTATTGGAAGCACATATTCAATACGATGCGCTTAATATCTTTTAATTAGATTTGGTAAGCAAGTAATTTATCTCATGGCTTGCAAAGCTGATAATTTATAAAATTCTGATACTAATATTGTAAGATAATTATTTTATGAAGATACATAAATACGTATATTGTTAAAGAATAAAATGTGAGCTAGCTGTGCTCTTACTTCTACGCTCACTCAGTAATTTTTTATTTAATTAAGTACTCGAAAATCTAACACTGGAATTTCATAAAAATAAAACTATTTGGTCATTTAATGTATGTACAATGGCACATTTTGGATTTTTAGGGATATTTTTAGTATTCACATATTTTTTTTACAGGATTCAAAGCAGCTTATACTTCACTTAATCGTCGCTGATTTTTACGCTCAATGAGCAAAAAGAAAGAGAAAGGATAAGAAGGAGATTTGAGACTGAGAAAATTACAGTAGTATATATTTTAAACATCCAATAGTGCGTTTAAATATCAGTGCGTTTGAAAGAAAGATATATTTACAATGATAAAGAGATGCATAATTGTACAGCCAAGAATGAGCTATAAAATCGCTATACAGTGCGAAAAGATTAAAAAAATTTTTAGTATTAGGTTCAAATTATTATTTTTTTCTAATTTTTTTTTTCTATTCAGCAAAGTCTCATAAGTGTACAGTTGCAGTTTACTTTTTGACGACAACGAAGTTACTATGTAATTCTGAGATTTTTTATGTACACTAATTTTCTGATAAAGTTAAGCTCGAATTTATTATATATCAAGGTCATCACAAAGTAACTGTTAAAAAATAAATCTCTGTTAAAATTTCTTTGAAATTCTTTATTTTTTGTCGTAAATTGATGCGTTAGATTAACAACTCAACAAAGTATGTTATTTAAATGCAAGTGCAATAACGCACCATATTGCCAGTTCAACAACACATGTTATTGCAAAACATACTCCAGATTTATTTAACTTATATAGTTTGATTGATAAAAAAAAGAAAATAATAAAAAAATTATTTCTGAATCATTGTAATTTTTTCAATAGCATCATTATAAATCCGATTTCTGATTATCTTACTAAATATTATCAAAACAACACTCGTTCGGAAGATGATCAAGCTTAATTTTATTGCAACTTTTCAAATTTTATGATAATTTGTAATTTGTTAAGTTACGATCCTGAAATATAAAATTTTACGGTGTATGGTATTAAATTAGATAACCATCATAAAATCGTCTTGTAATATTTTATTTACTCATTTTTTTTCGATGATTTACTATTTCTTTGATCCGAGCGCAATTTAATAAAAAGTCGATGTTACCTATTTTATCACACATCCTTTAATAGACTATTTTCATTGGTTCGGTTAAACCATAAACAATTTACAAAAATAAACTTGGATACAATAAAAATAATTAAAAAATAAGAGAAAAAAAATAATGTAAATAATTCAGTTTCAGATTTAAATTTTCCTGTAAAATAGAAATTGAAGAAGTTAAAAAGTGACGACCTCGATTTCAAAAAATTATAAAATTTATTTTCTTCTTTAAAAAATTTTTTACCCAAGCTATTGTATTTTTGTTGATTACTGCAGCTAAGGCAGTATAGTTATATTTAATTCTAGCGTAATACAATAAAACAGCATAGCTCATGTCGTATATAAGTGTACATGTGTGAGTGTTTTGTTATATACAAATAAATTTTTCACACTCTTTTTCAGCTATTCATAGAATTCATAGATAAATTATAATAATATACATGCATCTATTTATAGTGCTTTTAATGAGAGAAATTATAATTTTAAGCTTGTGCAAATAGAAAAGTCTGTTAGTTTTTGTCTGCAGTAACCTTAAAAAACTCTTCGATTATCTTAAATTCTTTAATAATAAATTTAATAATTTTGTAATTTTGAAAAAGTAATAATAATAAAGAGTCAATTATTTTTTATTAAAATTAAAATCTGAAAATTACAGCCGACGAATTGTCAATCGAAGAGTAAGACAATGGTACTTTTTCACGTTCTTTTATGCAATTTATTTATCACTTAGTATAAGGAATAACATTTACTATAAGTAGATAAATGTCATTCAAATATTTTTTTTTGCTAAAAATTATTTTAAAATTCTGATTACAACGTTGATGTTTCTTACCCTTACAGTGAAGATCAAGAGTAAGCGAAATATCAATGAGAAATTTCTGCTTTCTTTTTATAAGAGACGTTTTATTAATAAGTGCTAAGAAAAATTTATACACGCTAGATATTTTAAATATTGAAAGAAGAAAAAGAAAGTTATTTACAAAACCAGTAGGGTAAATTTTATTTAAAAAGACACGGGCAACTCATTAAAATTTCTTGTTTTTTTTTTGTTTTTTGTTTTTTTTTTGAAAAGTTAATAAATTTTTTTAATTATAAATATTCATTTTGGGTACTCAACTAACGATAATCTGCCAAAGTTTTGTGTGAAGCATGAGAGTAAATTTTTTCATTACAACGCTTAACATACACAATAAAACTCTGTTATTTTATCAACTTTAACGCGTTGTATTTGAAACTTTTTTAACTGATTATCTTTAGGTTCAATAATTCTTATGCAATGAAAAATTTTGCTAAAAACTAATAGAGGAAGTTGTAAGTTTTATAAATCTCTACGTTCATATAAAAATTCATTTTAGAGTAATTTTTTTATTTCTAAATAATAAAAATAAAAAATAATTTTTATCAATGATTTAATCATATGTTTTTCAGGATTTAAACAAAAAACTTGATCAAAAAATATTGTTGTTTCTAGGCAAATTAAAGGTGCTTCGTACAACCAATATTTCTTAAATCATTGAAGCTTTGTTTATTAACGCGCGATTGTTACAATGAATAACAGGTTAAAAAATAAAGATATCAAGTCGTTTAATAAAATCATAATAAAAAAAATCAAAACATGTTTATTTATTTAACTTTTTTAATTGATACAAATCCTACATCATATATATTCCTGCTCTTGCTAAATTTATAAATAAAATGAATCAATTTGATTTTGAAAGAGTAAATTCAGTAATTGCTATGCTCAGAAAAAATCAAAATATTTTGTAACAAGTGAAAAGAGGGTTTATGCTAAAATAAAGACTTAGCTGATATTTATATCCTTCAATGTTTTTTTCATTTTCAAACCGACACTCCGTTTAGCAATTAAAAATACTAAACAACTACTTTTTCCTTGTACACGTGGGTCATAAAAAGTATCGCACGTACGTAAAAAAAAAAAATGCATAATCTTTCTTCAAAGTGCGTAGCACATCGTATGATCGCGAAAACACCTGAAATTGTTGTATAGAGTGAGTCAATTCATAAAATGAAATTTTGTCCTGACTTTTAATATATTTTATAATGAATGAGAAATCTTTTGTTTAGACATCTCGATCATCCTGAAAAATTTGGTCAAAGCAGTAAAACAATTAAAAACTGTAAAATTAATAACAATCAACACAATAATCAGATTCACAGGAAAAATTTTAAAAGATCTAACTCGAGCTTACTTTTTCTTGTTTGGAAAGATTATCGCCCACAGCGGTATGCATAATGTATATGTACATGAGATTTTAATTTAACATTGAAATGTTACTTATTTATTTAGTTTTTTCAAGTAATGTAGTAGGAATAGAAAATTTAATTTATTGTTAGTTAAAATCTGAAAAATCTTGATTTTTTAATTTTATTAATTTATAGTGAAACTATATACTCAAATTGCCGTTGTCTCAACTGAGGATTACCGACAAAGACATTATTTTAATCAAACTAAAATTTTTTTTCAAAATTTTACCGACACTAACAAAAGTCACAAGATTTCATGTACTCTCTTTTGCCTTGTGAAAAGCACTTACATACTCGTTAATCTTGTTTCGTACCGGTTAAACTGTATCAAGGAAAAATTTTTTAAGTTTGAAGCGCAAGCACGCCAGAGACAAAAGTGGTCGTTGAAAATTCCAGAATAAGAAGAAGAAAAGGAATAATATACAAGAGAGAGTAAGTAAGTGGAAGTCACGAAGAGGAAGTAAAATTAAAATAAAAACCAGCGCATAGTAATGAATCATCATAGCGAAGTACTAAAATTAATTATGCATAATATTTAAAAGCTACTTATAATAATTAATATTAAATTTAATTGGTAAATAAATCGTTTAAATCCGTCCTACGTGATTCAGGCTGCTTTTTCTCGCTGTCGCCTGAGCCGACCTTGGTCGAGCCTGAGGAGAGCGAGGACACTGGCCCAAAGTTTCTGTCCCCTGGCGCCGCTGAAAAGCTCGGCGGTTATCCTCAGTCTCGACTTTCGTTCCTCTTGCTTCTGCTGGTGCTGCTGGTGATGGTGCTTTTGGAGCTCGGTTGGTGCCGCGACGACGATGAAACGACGTTGGTGGCGCCTACGTAGTCCAACGCACTTCCGGACGGATTGTTCCTCATAGGTGATGGTGTTGGTGGTGGCGGCTGGCGGGTCCCGATACAGCTTCAGTGCTGGTTCCTGTGGCTGTGGTTCGGGCTCGCTCCTCCTGAGAGGGGGACGCTCGTCGAACCTTGCTGCTGCTGCTGCTGCTGCTGGCCCTGGTTGTTCAGACAGAGCCTCTGCATCTGTCGTATGACACTCGTCGCGTGGTAGGCTTGCTGCAAGCATCACACAACAAGGAGACACTCCTTTGACTGATCCGATTTTTTTATTTTTTTATGTTTCATTGTGGGTGGTGTCGTGCGACAAGGGAAGATGCAGGCATAAAAAAAAAGAGAAAAAAAAAAAAAAAAAAAAAAAACCACTAGTCAGACGTGCTGTTAATTGATACCATTACTAACCTTCCACCTCGACTTGGCAAAGTTCTTTTTAAGTTGTTCCGATACCGTACCGTGAATATTTTTGTTGCTCGCAGCGTTTCCAGAGATCCTGTAATTCATACAAATTCAATTTCATTTTCTTGTCAGAGTACTTTGGTTTTAATTTATTATTATTGAATAAGTACTTGTACGAAAAATGTTTGACTTTTTTTTAATTGTTTTCTTAAGAAAAAGCTCTGGATGAAAAAATTTATTGTCAACGATGTTCGTACAGTTTACCCTAAGAATTTTACTCAACAGTCATATAAGTCGAGCTCAAGATTAATATTATTGTCTTTCGTATTATTTCGACTGAGAAATTTATCAAAGGCCTTTTCAGGATGAAGCTTATTTGATTAAAAATTCACTGTTTGTATCGAAATTTCCAACAGCTTTTATTTTTACTACGTTCTTTCCGATTTCAATACTCTTAGCAGGAAAAACAGAAAAAAAAAACACTAGGCGTCGATACAAAAGATCTTTGAAAACTTTCAATTGTGATGTAATGCTTTGAGTAGAGACGAGATAAAAAGAAAAAAGGAAAAAAAAAAAATGATTGTCATGGCAATAAAAGAAGTATAGGTTCTCCAATGGAAGTTGATTATTAGAATCGATAGCTTAAGAAAGTGTGGTATATGCGCACGCTCGAAAAATATTAGAATGACACATGTGGTTCGAACAAAGCATTCAAATGGTCTTGACGACGCGTGCGTTTACTTACTGCAGCCGGTTATTACATTTTGTTGGTACCTGGATCAACTTTAAAATTGAATTTTTTTTTTTTTTTTTTTTTACTTTTACACTTTATTTTTCCTTCTGCGTATTTTCCTTTCTTCGTCTTGGAAAATTTAATTAAAAAATTTTATCTTCGTAATTGAAGACCAAGTCTAGTAACAATTAGTTGCAGTTTTCCGATTTTTAAAAATAATTTCTGGTCATTCTTAAAGTCCATCGAGATTCTTTAAAAGATGTATTTTTAAATTAAGTTATTTTTCTTTTTGAGGGTCTTCATTATGTTTAGAGTGTTTCAATTTCAGTTTTTATGAGCTTTCAAAAAAAAGTCTCAGCTTTTGTAAAAATTTAAACACTTTTGCCTTTTTACCATCTATATTTTTAAAAAAATGCAAACGGTAGAATTTGATACAAGCAACAATACATAAATAGTTTGAACTTAAAATATAATAGAAATCTATTTCATTATTGCAGGAGTAAAAAAAATAGCTTCATTTCCCGTTCCAGTGTCTATTGTAAAAAAAAAAAAATGTTGTTTCCTGCAATAAAAAAGGGAATGAATGGTAAAGAGTAAATGAGTTTACTCACCAGGGGTGTCCAAGCGCCTGTTTACACGTGAAGCGCTTTTCAACGTCCACGCACATCAGTTTACTGATGAAATCCTTGGCCGAATCACTGATGTCGTCCCAGTATGGTGAGTCGAATTCGTACTCGCCTAAAAAAATTATTTTTTTTATTTCTTATTAATTAACTGCTAAAATTGAATTTTTTTAAACGCACATCTGCTTTTATTGATTCCAATTCGATACTTTTGAAACTTTTACTCAACTCGGAAAAACCAGGATGAAATTTCTTAAAAATTTACACAAATACCCTTGAATTTCTAAACAAAAATTTTACTCTTCACGAAACATCGTAGCATAATAAACAAGTTTCTTAACTATAAACATAGTTAATAATTCAACACTTCTTTTTATGTGTCTTTGAAAGTTTAGTTTGCTCTTTTTTCTTTCGTAAAGATAATAAAGTTATAGTTTGAAAACTAATTAAATAAAATTCAAATGAGAGCTGATGTAATTTCAAATTAACCAACAGATGAAACCTATCCAAGCAATAAAAATTTTTCATCGTAAATTATAAGCTTCTTATTGTTTAAAACACAGCTGTGTAATAAGTCAAATTGAAGTAACTCGTAAAGTCCCGGTCACAAAAAAATTTCAAATTTAAACAGCTCGTCAACGTTGTCACACTCAATTTGAAACGTCGTAATAAAATGTAAAGTAAAAAGAAGGGAGTAGGATAAAAAAAAATCGAACCTTTGAGGATTTGAGCGAACAGGTTGGCGTCGTTCTCGTCGTAGAAGGGCGGGTAGCCGCACAATAGGATGTACGATATAACTCCTATGCTCCATACGTCGACCGCCTTGCCATATGGTTTCTGGGCCAACACCTCCGGAGCTGCAACCGATAACACATTGCACGACCATATATACACACACTTTTATTCGCTTTTTTCATTCGGGACTCGGGTTCTATATGAATTTTTCATTTCGAAAAGACACGTACATTGCTTCCCCCCAGCGCACGTGATAGATACACATGATTAGCGTATCGACTACGCGCGCTGGGTTTAAATAAGATGCCAACGACGGGGTGGGAATTTTTTAGTTTTTATTAAAATTTAAATGATTAAATGAGGAGCGTACCGACGTAACCAGGGGTACCGCAGGCAGTGGCCATGATCCCGGAGTCTTCCATCTTCGAGAGTCCGAAGTCGCTGATCATGATTTTGCTGTCCTCGTCGGGACTGTAGTAGAGTAAATTTTCGGGCTTGAGGTCCCTGTGGACGACACCCTGCTCGTGCATGTAGTCCACGGCCTCCAGCACTTGCCTTATCAGTCCCGAGGCGTCTTTTTCCGTGTACGAGCCCTTTTCGACTATTCTGTCGAACAGCTCGCCTCCTGTAACACTGAAAATTTACGTTGCTCATTATTATTATTATTTAAATTGAATTTTTTCAAGAGTTTGCGCTTATCTTTGAATCGCTAAAACTGAAATAAGTTATTATTTTGATCACAGACAACATTTTTGATAAATATTAATTATCCGTTAAAAAAAAAGTAATTTCATAATCAAACTGAGCAGTTTTTAAAGTTCTTTTTTTTAGAGCGCAAGACAGTTATCAAATTTTGAAAGCTTTTAAAAAATGGGTAAAAATCTTGAAATTTAAAAAATAGATAAGAATCTTTATGACGTAAACTATTTACATCCTTACGGTATCAACCGAAATAAAAATCGATAAAAATTACCAACATACCTCTGGAAAATAGATTTTAAAAAAAATGAAATTTTTAGATTTAAAATTGGTAGAAAAAACTTTTTTTCAACTTTTATAGTTTCATCAAATTTATTTGTTTCATTTTGAAATGCAAATAAACTAAAAGGGTTCGATAAATGCGTTTGTATCAATCAGTAGCGAGCAAATGAAAATCAAACCCTATTCGCTCGTACTCTACAAACTATACCTTTGAAAGTTCGATTTGAATTTCTGCTTAACTTTTCATCAAATTATTTGGTTTAATTGAATAGTAATTAATAATTTCTACCCAGTAAGTAATTTGATTTGAAAAAACTAATAAATGAATTGCAACAAACAATTTCTTTAATGAACTAAAAATGAGTTTGTAACGGAATTTGAAATTACTAGTGTTTCATACTCGCATTGTAACTAATTTAGAATTTTTCAATTCTTAAATAACTTAATTAATATTTTTTTTGTACTCTACTGGCTATTTGCATTGAAAGGTGTAGATTTGTTACTACAGTAAATAACATTTGCCATGGGTGCAATTTCTGATCAAAGAGAACTTTGACACGAAAAGTAATCAATTTCTTTATCAGTGAAAGTTCTTTTGAGTTTGTATCATGAAATAAATTATAAGTTTCAAAGTGTAAAATTTAAATTATAAAACTCTAGCAAGATGTAATCCTTGATGCACTTTTAATTTAATCTGCCAATAATTAATAATCGCTTTGAGTTACTAAAAACTTTCAGATTGCAGTGTCGTTTATTTACGAAACTTAAAACTTTTTTCTCAATATTTATTTTAAAAACTTTATGCAACTCGATGATCCGACTCAAAAAGTTTAATTGAAAAATCTAAAAAAAAAATAAATAAAAGATAATACTCACAGCTCCATAACGAGGTAGACCTTGTGCTTATCCTCGAATGTTTCCAGT
The DNA here is from genome assembly GCA_038277355.1 of Encarsia formosa. NCBI lineage: Eukaryota > Metazoa > Arthropoda > Insecta > Hymenoptera > Aphelinidae > Encarsia > Encarsia formosa. The sequence goes on from CM076188.1 coordinate 11,336,639, forward strand.
AGTTGTACGATGTTGGGGTGTGTCAACCTGAAAGCAAAGCCATCAACGATACATGAATTTTTCATGCCCGAATTGATTGTTTCATTTTCACCCGTCATGCGTTCAGTTTCACCCAGTGTAGGTTATCAACAGGACTAGATGCAAGTTAGTTTGTGTTTAGTAGTGATTTTTAAACAAATGATATCTACAAGTGCCACTGGTTTACGTTTATAAAACCATTGCGTGGGTTTAGATTATTTTTTAATGATTTCAAAAGCTTTAAAACTATGTTAAAATAGCATGTAAAAATAAAAATGACAGTAATAATATTTTTTTTAATTTTAGTTAGTATCTCTCATTCCTAACTTCCACTGAGGGTACTAATTAGCGCGAGGGGGTAATCACTTAGTCCTCTTTGAAAGAGGACCAAGAGGACCTAAAGAGGACCACGAGGACACCTAGACACTACATACACGCGAAAAATTTTTTTAAGAATCATAAAAAAGCTACGATTTTTTTTTAGAAAATTTTGCCGCAAACCGCATGTCTCTAGTCTTTGTAGGTTCTAAGATATGAATAAAAGTTGAAAAATCATTTTTTGAAAGGTAATAAATAAATCAAAAATTCGTTATTTTCCATTAAAATTATCAATGCAGTTACTACTAAAATTTTTTAATCATGAGGAAACGCAAGAAAAAACATAAAATTATTATTCAGTTATCATTGAAGCTTGAAGAATCTCAATAGGACCTATCTATACGACCCAAAAAGGACCATGAGGACCTAAAGAGGACCAAAAGAGGTCCAAGAGGACTGAGAGGATTTTTGGGGAGGATTAAGTGATTACCCCCTCGAATTAGCGATGAGAACTTGATAAATGTGTCGAGAAATCAAACACTTGAAATGAGTTCTGTAAATTGAGCGAAAGACCTTAGTTGAATACGAAATTTACTAATAGCACAAAAGTTTTTTTTTTATTTTTAAATTAAAAAATTAATTGGATTTTTTTTTCGTTAGATTAATTTCTACAAATATTTTTTGAAACTTTTAATCTTACACAAAAATTTTTTAATTAATTCAACTATTGAGCTCAAAGTAGCATCTACAGTTGCGAAATTGATAAATGAAAGAACCAGTTTTCATGTTTCTAATTCATTTTGGCGAATCATAAATTCATAAGCACATATCATGAAAATTTCATCAATTTAATTTGACTAAAAGTTACTATCCCAATTAAATCAATTCAAAAAACAAATCTTGCAAAAGGTTACCTTATCATCATGCAAATTCATTCAAATATTTCTCAAACTAAACTTTATTCTAGTTTACTTGTATGAATTATTGCGATGACCCGCGGGTTATCAGTCGAAACTTGCTGTTAATTAGAGAAATTGTGCTACAATCAACAAATCATCTGTTTCAGGAGAGTATTTTTTAATTTATATTTTTTACAAAAAAATAAGCGATAATGCTACATAATAGATTAAACGTAATTGAGAGACTTTTTTCGTGACTATTAAATTTTAAATATATTGTAGAATTGTATGTATTAATTTTCATATATATTAAAAATTCTTTGCACGTGAAAAAGCAATCGGTTACATGATCAATTCACTTCAGAAAAAAAGATGTCAACCTAAGTTGAAGAAAAATGAATCGTAACTTTCTAAAATTAATATTAGTGTTTGGTACAAAAAAAAAGAAAAAAAAAAAAAGAAGAAACAGTTAAGTGAGAACCATGAATGGCCATACGGCCTACTGACCCTCATAGCTCAATTTGAGTGAATAAGCGTGTTTTTTTTTTTTTCTTGTAAATTTGGAAATATGATAAGTTTTTAAAAAATTACCCGTTTTTAATTAACTAGCTCTTCTGAGCGCGCTTCAAGCGCGCATAGGAAAAAACAATAAGAGTAACCTCAAAATGTACTTTTCGAATATTTTAAAAACTTGTTCACCAATCAGCTCACGAATAAAAATCTTACGCAAGATGGCGATAGCTCTCTTTTATAAAGGGATTATTTATCTAATTGTAGTCAAAGTCTCAGTCAAAGTGATGAAAAAAGCTCGGAGATTGTACGTTCAAAATATTTTTTTGAATATTCTTGAATATTATGGTTATTAATATTATTAATAACATTAATAATAATATTTTTCTTAATATATTGTTCTTTATCGTCATGAATTTCAACTCAAAAGTCTGGGATTTTTAAATAAATTTTACTACAATTCATCAAAAAAATTTTTTGTGAAGGCAAATAAGTATTTTACAATTATCTACAAAGATCAAAACTGCCTTTGTATGACTATTTCATATGACTAACCCTAAAGTGACCAAAATCAACAAAAAAAAAAAAAAAGAAGAAATTTCTCACTTTGATAGCAATGTTCTTTTTTTCAGATAAGTTCAACTAAAAAAATCAAAAGCGTAGAAGGTTTTTAATTAAAATAATAATTTAGTTTTTCAAATAGAAATAAAAAATAATAATTTTAATGTTTATTATAAAATGCAAATTTAGCTGATTAAAAAAGCTCGTGGCTCGGCTGTTAACGAATCAGATTTAATTAAGTCAGCACCGGCACGGCACGGATCGGCTGATAAGTATAACGAAACGTTTTTTGAAAAATCACACCGCTAACTAATCCCGACTGAATCACCCTGGCTCAACCGCTAAAAGATCCTTGAAAATAAAAAAGCAAAGCGAAAAGAAGTACGAATATTTCTTCGCAATGACCGTAAGTTGCGGTGAATCGATCTCGCGGTTGTAAAACGCGAGGTGTTTTCCAATGAAGAACATAACGATGATCGTAAAGGTAAATTGACGACCTATAACACATCGTTCAGAGGCAAAAATAGCGCTGAATTCGCCCCATGATAGAGAAGGCCTTTATATGTATATATATACATATAAAAAAGAAAAGAAAAAAAAAAAAAGTTGCACCCACGAAGGCAGCTGTATCGTGTGCATCGATCGCGCTAAATGGTGCTTTTGCCGTTCCCCAACGGATCATTCGATTTGAATTATTGATCAGGACAAGAGAATTCAGTCGAAGAACCGTTTCGTGAAAAGGGTTATTTTCAGATTTTTTAGATTTATTCTTTTTCCTTTAGAGCTGAGAGCTATTTATCATTTTTGAGATTATTCACTAAGAATTTTAAAAATTAATGGGAACTTTTAAAGCATTTAATCTTGATGCTCCGAATTCGATAAAAAATTCAAAGCTCGTTGAACATTTAAATAATTTTGAGAATTTTAATCTACAACATCAGCCCAATTAAGCTTTTTACCACCAGCTTTACTTAAAAGTTTCATAGTGAATCAAAAAGAAAATAGAAGAAATTAGAAAATCAAACAAACCCGTTTCGATCACGCAAAGGGCCGCTTATCCAAGTATAAAAACTACCTAATGAACGTTTGAGAAAAGTCCAAGAAAAAAAAAACCAGTTCTCCCTGTTCGTTTGGAAAAGAAATAAAAGAAAGGAGTTGCTTGCACCGTAGGGGTGAAAATTCACACGCGATGGAAACAATAAATACGCCCGCGCCGGCTGGTAATACACCGGAAACACACTTTTTAGACGCACGCAACTACTTTCGGTACAGTCTTCGGGTAAATTTTCGCGGCTAATTAATTTTTAATCGCTCTCTCACGCGATAGCTTGTGATTTAATTCCTAAATGAGCAATCGATCACCCGATTATAATTTTTAATTTTCCTTTTAACTTTTTAATTGTGAAAAATTATTATTATTTTTTGCTTGGTTTAAAGCGCCGCCGTCGAGTGGTGACGCATTGATCTTACACGAGGAAAAATTGACGAACGAATTTTCGTGCATTAATAATCAGCCGCCTCCTACGCGGTGGCTAACTTTTTACCGAAAAAAAAGTCGTCGAAGTTTGTTTCTGTTGGGAGTTCCAAAAGCTCAGCTTGCACTTTGCGTGTACCTCTGACACAATTTTTTTTTTTCCAAAATCACCAGCCCTTTCAAGCTTTTGGCCTAAAAATACCACCCTTTTGACTTAAAAATACTCCTCGAAAACGTAAACTTTTCGGGCCGGTCGTCTAATTGTAAATAATTAAATCTCGCTCCGAGATCTGAAAGGCAATGATCAGCCCTGAGGAGAAGGATAGACCGGTTAGCGTCGGCACTCGAGCGCCTTCATCGTGAACTTGAAAACGCCACCCCCCTCCTCCTTCAAGGATGCACACGCGAGCTCGCCCCCACCCCCGGGCCCGTCTGTCTATCCACGTACATACACTTCTTCACTCTGGCCGCTGGCTGCCACGAGAGCTTTTCATTTTACTTATTTGCCTCTTCCCTCCCTCCCCGACCGCCTGGGGACTGCGCTGCCGAGCTTTCGTGGCGGGATTTTAGATGAGCGGGCTTTTTTTTCTCGCCCGGTGATCGATTTGACTCTACCAAACTGCTTGATATAAGTGTTTTTTTTTATTATTATTATTTTTTTTTTTTCACGACGGTTACTCGAACGGCAAAATTACCTTTCTTTAGATTCTTTGACCGAGGAAAGGGGGAAAATAGGCCAATGCGAGCGACCTACTTTTTCCCAGAGCTTTTTATTTATTTCAGAAAATACTACTTACATGAGTAAAAAAAAAAACGAAAGTTGTTATCTAGGCAGCACAAATACAGTCAATAAAAGGTAAAGTAAAAAGAGTAAAACTTTTTAATCCACTTGAAAAAAAGAGAAGAGTTGTCAGAAGCAGAGGGAGCAAAGAAAGGAGTATACGAAATTGATGCGGCGTAAGCTCCAAATTAAAAATCATACATCATGGCTTCATCCCCATTTCAGCTCCTGGATGCACAACCAAAACAGTCCGAGGTAAACATTACCGTAAAAAAAAAAACTTGAATTTACCCAGGCCAAACTAAGAAAAAAGACTGAAAAGCGCGACTGGTTATTTTGTTATTCTCTCCTTTCAACAAAACAACACAAATGCGTCCAATCCTCTTTGGCAAAGTGTATTTGCGCGGGTGAGTTTAGGCCGACGACAAGAGAGAAGGAAAATCTCAGGGTGGGGAATTATCGACGGAGGGAAAATCAATCCGTCAAAAAGAAGGGGGATCGCTCGTGCGACTGTGTGTGTGTGTGTGTGTCGCGTATATATAGCACGTGTTGGCCCTTCCCCTGTGTGTACTCATCTCACCTGTCCTCGTTTTGCTTCACTTTTTTTTTTCATCTTTTCCCGCAAACCCATGAGCACGTCTAAATTGAAAGAAGAGAGAGGAAAATAAAAGCGGAGGGTTATCGAGAAGCGCGTGCATTCAACGCCACACTCGAAAAACACTTATGTTGATTAGATGCATGCGCGTTGTTTAAAACTACACACACACATACACGAGCGAGAGCCTTCGACCTCCAATGTGTGGCTTTTACATCGCGAGTAATCAGCGGCTTTTAATTATTCGGAGTGACTTTATTTATTTACATTCGAGTGAATTGTGAAAAACCACGATTGAAATAACCGAGCACGCGACATCGACAGTCTAAAAAAGAAAGAATGGCCGAGAAGCTTGTATCGTATTATCGAGCAGTGCAAGCTCGTACGAAAGCACCACGCCCTCCGAGTCACGAATCCACGGGACTATACGTCAGAGCTATTAGGCGTACGTAAGCCGGGACTTTTGTACTCGGGTATAGTGAGGGTGGAAACCGGGAGAATAAAATTAAGTGTCGAAAGTGCGTGTGCTTTACGAACCTTATGAACTGGGAAATGGCATACTTGTCTACGTGGGAAAATTGGTTAAGGTCCAAGTTGCAATTTTTTAAATTATATCCCAAGTTCGAGCGAGTTTTGTCGGTGCCTCGATGACGCGACGCCTCCACAAGTACAGCAAGTAATACAAAAATAAATCGTCTATAGAGTTTTTAATGATTCACGCGAAACGTCGAATCTTTTTTTTTTTTTATTTCGCTTGGAATGCGCTTACGTATCCTCTTTTAGCAAAAGAACTTTTTGAATTGACTTTATATACCCGAGGAATGCTGTATCAGGATTATCCGCTAAAAATAGATCAAAATACAAAGACATTTGTCGTTCGATCGAAGATCTTCAACCTTACGACCGTAATAACTTTTTTTTTCGTCACGAAAGCACGAAGAATATTTTGAAAAAAGTCGTGTATAAGTAAAGTAAGATAAAAATGCTTCGATTCGAGTGGTATGAAATTTTTGAACTCGGAATAAAGAGGAAATGGAAAATTCTTCTTTTGCGAAGATACTGAAAGTATGCGCTTATTATAAACTGAAGTGGAATTTTTTTTGCTTTATTATTCAATACTGAGAAATATTGAATGAAAATTAAATGAGAAAAAAAAAAATTTCGTTTCATCGTTTTTTTTCTTGTACCAATTGCTCTAATTATGAATAAATCTTGGTATCGAGCTTTTTCTATCCAGGAATCAAAGGAAAATTTGTGAATACTGTAGCAAAAGATAAATATAAGAGATTAAATTCAAATTGAAGCTCTAAATATACCGTTCATGAATAATGAATTCCATTCAGCTTTACTAATTAGTTTAAAGCACCTCGGAAACTTGCCTAATTTCAGAATTAAATTACACCTGTATGAGATTCCGGGTAATTGTATTAGAAATTCTGAAATGAGTTACGAAAAGTACCTTGTACTTTCAACTTTTACGGTGGCGTGAACGAGCTTTTAAAACGCTTAAAAACAGCTTGCAACCGAGATGCAGCTTGAAAATTGACTAAAATCGATTGTAGAGCACAGCCCTCTTACGTTTTTCAAACTTTAAGGTGCTTATAGTTTTTTTTTTTTAGTTGAATTTTAAAATACATTTTCAACATTTTCGTACACCTAAATTTTTTCTTTCAAATAAGCTCAGTTTTTTTTTAATTCGATATTCATTATTACCGAGTACCAGGAGAATTTACTTCCAGCAGTTAAAAGTTCATTTCCATGAAAAGTGAGTACTTGATTCTTTTGAACGATGCTTCAGCCAATTTCGCGAGGAGAAAACTTTTTTCAATCGTCAAAATTATACGCGGTAAAACTTCGAATTCCCTCGAGCACGATCCAAGCCGCGATCGTAAAAGGTTCGTTCTCGTGCAGCGCCACGCAATCGTGAATTTCTTCGTGCGATAAACAAATTGCATCGCGCGCGCGCCTTACATTATGATAAAAAAAAAAAGGTCTCAGAAAACGAGGGAATATACCACCCTTATTTTCCACTTTTTCCATTCGTTTCGAGCTTTTTGGAGGATGAGTTTTCCTCGACATAATGACCTTCTGTTGTGAAAAATATTTCATTTCTCAGACCAACTGGGAAAAATAAAATAAATTTGTTTTAAAAAAAGTCGTCTTTTTTCTGGTTGATATTTTCATTTGAGAGTTGCAAGTTGGGAGATGAGAAAAAAGAATCCTTGAAGCGTATTCTTGACCCAATGTTAAAAATCATTTTCAGGAAAAAGATGCAATTTGTTCAGTTGCGATTGGGAAGTTTGAGCGATAAAAATTTTGTGTAAAAAATAAATAAGGGAAAAAAAAGTGTGTCATTTATTCGGAAAAAAGTCTTGTTATTTGAATTTTTAAACAAGTACTGTACGTGATGTTGAGTAACAACTGCAAGCGCGGAAAAAAGTTCAACAAATGTTTGTTCAGTAATGAGCCACAAGACTTATTTCAGTCGAATTTATTTCAGCTCTCTTAGTAATTTTTTGTTGGTTTTTCATAAACATTTGTATTAAACGCCATAAAATATTTTTCAGTGTCAAGTTGAAATTCGGATGAATCCAATGAAATCTCCATAAAATATTCCTTGCACTTCGTCAAAACTTTTTGTTGCTTTGACTTTTTCATTTCAGTTAAAAAATTATTTATTTCAGGTGTAATGGAGGTCAACAGTGACTTTCATGCAGTCTTTCATTACATAAATCAAATTATTTGTGATTGATGAACTGAAGAAATTTAATTAAATATCGATATTCTGCTTTTTATTTCAGTTCAAATAAGCAAAGCAATTTATTTAAATAACAAATTGCACTTGAAGAAATTAAAATAAATTCATGGATGATAGTAACTGACACTGATAATATAAAATTTTTTAAAATGTAAATTTTTGTTTCTTTTTCATCCCCAACAAGAGTTCTTGAAAAGCATAAAATAATTCATTTGATTTTTTTTTTTCAAAATCAGAGTTTAAATTGAAAGGTATCAGAGACTTTACAAGTGCCTCTTCTTTTGCTTTTTTGTTTATACATAAATGCGTCTATCGGCTACTGCTTACATTGGATTTTCCATATTCTCGGTCGTTTTTCATTCAAATGGTCTGGTCTTATGCTACCACTCATTTTTATCAATCGAAAATTTATTATACTCTTTATGCAAAAACCCGCTGTAAATTAACCTTGCAAACGCTCTTTATTGCCTGACTAAATTTATATCCCGTCCTCGTTTTAAAATTTCATCAAGTTTGATCAATTAATGTAGTTTTAATCGATATTGATTACGAATAATTAACCGTTCGATCATTTATTTGGATATTTCTTTTCAAGATTCGAAAACTTCAAGCTTACTTTAATTCTGGCTTTTACTCTGCGTCACACGATTCATGTTGATAAAAAAGAGTCGATTACAACTTCATTATTTAAAAAAATTAAACAACGGCAATTTCTGACTCAGAATTCTCGTTAAAATCTTTTTAAATTATAATAAGCTTTCGCAGTACGGGCAATTTGAGTTTATTAGTTGGCTCATTTCCAATACTTGGTATGAAAGGATTTTAAATTTTTAAAAGAACTGTTTTTTTAAACTCACTTTTTTTTACGATTGAATAGCCTTGGATTTAAGGTATTGAAGGAATACACCATTTTTCCTACCCTTATTTGAATTTATAAAATGAAGAGTTCCTTGTACTATTGATCAAGTTGTGTTTTTCGAGTAGTATGATACTTGCAGGGGAAATTGATGAAATATAATTATTAATAAAAACTTGTAAGATTTTACGTGGTAAATTCGAGAGACTCAAGACATTAAATCATTATTCACAGTATGAAATATCATATCGATGAATCGACCTCGAGGGAGGAGGCGGACGTATATTCAATAATCGAGAATAGATGTGAATAGATGTGATACCAAAGCTCACATGAGAAATTTAATCCACAGTCTTCTTCCAGATTTAGCGAGCAAGATATTGCCTTACCTTCAAAAGTAGTACAAGTGAAAATACATGAAGAAAATGTACAATAGTATGTTGGATCCTTTGTCTTTTGAAGAATTCAGAGAAACCATCGAGTAGTTTGGAAGGAGTGGAGGGCTTCCACTAATGAAAAACGAAGCCAGTCAAGGTGCTTTAGAGCGCCTGGGTAAAAATTTTATGCAATAAATTCAGAAAACCGTAGCGGAGCTATTGTGACTTTCAAATACAATTTAAACTCTTTTCAAAAGACTGAGAATTTTTTTTCTTTTTCATTTTTTATAAACTTTTAGTGATCCGTATCAACCGGGGACAAAATATGCCGATAAAGTGTCCGGGCTAGTATGTACATAGACAGGGTAAACGATTTTTCAAACCTCAGAAAAATTCCATCTACATAAAATTGGCACCACTCAACTCCTAAAAATTCAAATTGATTGTGCCTCATCGTATTTTGGAGCTTATTCTTTAATCTTCAGAGTACTTCCTATGCGATCAAAAATTACGTTCTTCAAAGAATCGCAAAGAAAAGTAAAAAATGGTGTGTACCATAAATTTTTCCACTTTAATTTCAACAAGATACGCATATTTTTATTTACGTTCTTGGAAAAAAAAGGGTATTTCGAACGTATTGAACCAATAGTAAAAATGGTTTTACAGCTTATGAAAGCATGTCCAAGCTTCGATTTTATACTTTTGTAGCAGCTCCCCCTTTCTTCCGTAATCGTCACTTCGATCTTTTTTCTTTTTACTGCTGCAATTCTCGCGAATGGCTTCAACCCTGGACTCGGAAGTTTTAGATTGTTTGTGGAGGACAAACGGAAATGAAGGAACAATTTTTTTTTTAGTCGCTCTACCAGGTGGTATGTGGATTCACATTTTTCGGCTTGGATGGAGCTTCGACCTTTCGTGATAGATGGATATAAAAGGATACGATTATTTTTACGCAATTTATTTTCGATGAAATGGTTTTTTTTTCTGATCTAGATTTCGATACGACAAAGTAATCCTTTTTACGACAATTATGCAGATTTTAAATTGACAGAGCGTCGGGAATCTTAATTTAAGATATTAAAAATAATTTTGTGAGTATGAAACTTTACTAAATTATACGGATGAAATCATCAGAGGACACCAGCATGTAATCCCGTTATAATTCAACGTTAATCATCGTTTATGGACTCATGGCACATTTAAAATTTTCATCAAAAATAGTATACAACTCTGTTGAATATTTTTTTCACCCCGAGTGAATACTCACGCATAAAACATGCAAATGAGATGAATTTCAGCCACTAGGTCGAAACAGAGCCCCTCGATTAAATTTTCAACAACCCTCCACTGGCGACAAACAAAATAAGAGAAAAAATGAAGGGAGCGTTGATAGTGCAGGGGGTGCAGGTGTCGAGCAATAAAATTTTATTAATTCCAATGTGGGAAAGGGAAATTCCTTCCTAATTTATCATATCCCCAGCCTTCCCCGCAGCTTGTAAATTTCCGTCACGTTCGGAGTTAATATCCGAGAAGTGTGCGACACACGCTTCATTACGAGCCAACTCCCCTACTTATCTTTTTCTTTCTCTTTCTTAACGGAATGGCACCCGCGAGAAAAGGAGGAGGAATATGATTTTTATCACGGGTGGGTGGCCTCGGGTCGATACGTGAGATTTGTCACGTTGATTCTTTTTTGGGAAAAGTCAGCCTTCTTCCTTCTACCTTTTTTTTACTTTACTTCTTCTACTTTTTCTTCTTAAACTTTCTTTTATAAAAAAAAAAAAAAAAAGAGGCGAGGAGGAGGTGTCTGGTATCGATGATCTTGTTAGCTGAAAAGAGTATAGCTGTGAAAAATTTAGGACGGTGGAGCTTTTGAACTAGCTCTAAGTGGAGTCGAGAATTTTTGTACTTTACCGCAAGTTTTTAAAAATAAATCGACGACCTTAGCTTTGAAAATCCGGTCGTAATTAAATTAATGAAGTCAATTTAGCTTTATCTGATACTCAATTATTTACATGGCTAAACGTGATCGATAAAAGAAATAAATTTTCATTCGGTCGGAGCTTATAAAGCGCGAGCAAGATTTTTTTAAAAGACGAAAAAAAGTAAGCTTTGAAAAATTTAACCTCCTTAGTGAGGAAAAAGTATAGTCTTCTCAAGGTTCCCACAGGGGGTGAAAATTTATTACAACGGGGGGCGGAGGGAGATACGAAGTTACGAAAATTGCCACTTTCGCGCCAAGCCCGGAAGGCGAGTTTCTCGGCGAGCTTTTTATCAGTGATTTTACAACGCGAATTATGTTTCCACGCGTCGCGCGTTCAACAAAATTTTCTCATTAAATTCAACTCGAGCGATGATTTTATAAGATTTTTTCAGAGATAATTAAATCGATTCGAAAATTGTGGCTGGTTTTGGGTGTTTTTGGAGGGTTTCCTATTCTCCGGGTGATTTATAAGGATGCTTTGAAAACGCGTTGTAATTGAAAATTCTCAAAATTAATCACGTAGTCATGATTTATTACGGAATTAATCGCAAAGCTCCACGTACACGTTTTCCGAACTGATTAGTGAGATTAATGATTGAATTGTAAAATACGCGTACAGTCGGACGCTTTTTTTTTAGTAAAAACGAGATTTGTGTTTTTGCAAGTGTGAAATTAACGGTACGCGATCAAAACAAAAAGCCCAACTAGTGAGATTTTGTTTACATAACGCGTTACAAACTGACCTAAAGAAATCGCACGCGTGACCGTCTCTTCTTACTACACATTGTATACGCATCGAACCCAACGCTCGAGGCGATCAAATAAGCGAGGACGTTTACACCCGTAATATATGTCGATGCTGTTTTTCGCACGGGTTTTAGACATATATATTTTATACTTGTTTTTCTTTTTTTATTTCTTCTTGATCTTCTACGTTTCTTTTTTTGGACTTTCGAGGTTGTCATTCAAAACATGTATCAAATTTAATTTCAGTTGATGAATGAATTTTTTTTTTTTTTCTTTTTTTCCTGCTTTTCTATTCAGAGGCCGGCAATCTTTGAAAAAGCTATTATTAGAATCTATATGAATTCACATTACAGAATAATATACATACTGGTCAACGGAATAAAATGATTGAAATTTTTTAATAAAAGAAAATAGTAACAACGAATTATGGAATTTCCCAAAATGTTAAAATAAATTAAGAAGACAAAATTACTATAATCGATTTGTAGTTTCAAGATCAATGGTTGAAATACCCGAATTTCAATTATCCTTATAATGTCTACAACAAAAAAGTCGAGTACAACTAATAATTACACAGGGGGGGGGGGGGTGAAAATAAATTACGTAATTTTTTTTTCTGTGAAAACTCATAATACACGATTTTGGAGCCTTGTGATTATGCGAATTTCTAAATCATTTACATAATGTACTCGATGAAGAAGAAAAAAAGGCCAAGAGCAAAATAAAATTGGAAAAAATTTTTTTTTTAAACGTTTAATAAGTTACGAAAACTTATTTCCTGCTCGTTTAAATTGCTTTGAGCAACTTGTTCGCTTTTTAGACAGCTTAATCATCCGCGGGGAGCGCGCAACATGTGTTACGCTTACGACGTTGTGCGGTCACATGATTAATCCACAGGAGCGATAAATTAAAGAAAGAAAAAAAAAAAAAAAAAAAAAACACAAACACAAATTTAAATACTTCTGAAACTAATCGATTCAATTCGCTCACAGGTAAGAAGTTTTGTTTTCTTATCGAGTTTAAAGTTTCTTGGTCTTCCCAATTCACCATGGTCGTAAATATTATTGACCTTACTGCTATTCGCAATTATTCCAAGTAAGTTTGGTGATTTTTAATTGAAAACAAAGGGTTTGATTATGCGGGTATAAATTTTCGGGACGAGCCAGTGTACTGATAAAATCGTAAGTTTCTCGTCAAATTACCAGAAATTAACATTCTTCAGTCACGTAAGCTCAATTACTTTTCTTTGCTTCCTCCTTGGATTATAAAAGAAAAAGGTTATTTCTTTGTTATCATGCACTGTTTACAAACAGCACTCGCGTGGTTTATGTAAACTTGGGAATTTCGCATTTTAATTATACAGTGATAATTACATTATTGAGCAACAGTGTTGGTATTAAATCTGTCAAAAATTATAATTTTTTGGGGAAAATTTCAAAACGTGCACAAAAATCAACGTGCGTGTGACATTAAAAAAGTAAAATAGATGTAATCAATTCTTACATACACGTGCATTACATAAAGTACATTCCAGGCTTGGAAGCGCTTACACTGCACAAAAGTAATCTTAATTTATCGTAATGAATTTAGTTTGGAGTGTGTTAAAAAATAAATAAATAAAAAGTAAGGAAGATTGAATTTCAGGAAGTTTTAAGTGAATTAGCTTGACCTAATTCACGTACCAGTAAAAACCCAAAGAAAATCCACGAGCGATCTTCGCAGAGTCACTGAACTCGATTTACACATTTATGGTACCTAAGAAGTGAACGAAATTTGAAATTATGATCAGTGTCGTGTCATAAATTACAAAAGATATTGTTAACTAGGAAAATAATGCTTCTTTTGAAAATTTGAATATCTCGTCTTTTGATCTTGGCTTGATGAACACTTAGCAAGTATCGAAGTTCGAATATAAACTACTCTACAAGCGAGAATTTTCCATCGAAATACTGAATCTCTATCGGCAGGATCAAAGTTGAAATGTACGGATCTCGCTAATTCGAGTTTCTATGAGTATTTCATTTCACTCGTTTTTCTCCGATTGGCGCCGCCGTGCTAAAACGTATCGATTTTGGGGAAACGACGATGAAACGTTATCACCAGACATTGCTCGACTATCGGATCAAGTTCGTTTCTCTCCTCGAGAATGGAGCAGCCAACAATGGCCGGAAAAGTAGCCCCGGGGAATGATCCTTGATATTTGAATTTTACTCTCTTGATTTTTTTGTTTGCTTATTGATTGTTTTATTTTCAATTCCGTTGGCTTTTGATGTAATTTCCTACGACTCAAGTACCCTGAATTTTAAATTTTGTGAATGGTAATAAAAAAAAAATTAGCATACATGTTTACCCAAATATCAGGTAATCACGGCTGTTAAAATAATTTAAAATTTAATAAATCTAAACGATCACTAGAAATTATCGTAAACCCGTCCAGCTCAATTACATAACAAAGTTCATCTGATAAGAATGATTTTTGGTAAAAAAAAAAAAAGAAAAGTCGTAAATCACTCCTAGAATGTTTATTCCGTCCGGGTAATTAATTTAAATTCTTCGATCAAAAAATGAAAAATTCAAGAAATAATATTTTCGCCGATAAATTAATCACAGCCAGCGGGAAAGAAAAAAAAAAGAAAGGGAAAGCACGCGAGCCCTCGCGACTCGCGAAAATTGATCCGAAAATTATTCATACAGCGATTTTTTGTAGATAATAATAATGAAAGTGTGTGTTGGCGGGAAAAAGAGAGAGAGAGAAAAAAAAGCCACAGTGCGGCGCGTATAAAAAAGGCGGTCTTTGCAATCATCCACGCGGTCGATAATTTTCAAGGTCGGATTCATCACCACCGCACCTCGCGGCAAGCTCGCGTTCTTGAATCGATTTAAGGAAAGTGAAACTTTTCTTCTGATACTTCTTCTTCTTCTTCTTATTTTTTGGGGTCAACCGCGAGTTTACCCGACTCTTCGTGTGCGTCTAGCCCATAGTGGAGAAATTAATTCGACTGCTTTTTTTTTTTTTTACCGATTATCCATGAGTGACGTGGCGGTGCACTGGTTTTATGTAACAGGTGGCTATGAAAGGGAGCCGACGAGACGCTTTGAACAAGTGTTGATTGTCAGTCAAGAAGAAATATCCATTTTTTCATCTTTTATCTTCGTGAATTGGGGCTTTTTAAACTTGCAAGCACAATGATTTTGAATAAATAATTGAATATTTATCGATCCCTTCCGTAAGTTTCCAGCTCTACGAGGGAGAAAATTTTATTCAATCGTCAAACTCGAACAAACACTCGTGGTTTTGTCCCCCGAAAATTATCCTTCAGATCACGAAGCCGAGGAGGAAGAAAAAGAGAAGTAAAATAGGTTAACGGGCGGGCAAAGTTGGTGCCTCTCCAAAACGATTTCCCTTCGGCGAGCCAACGGTCCGGGAATACCCAACGAGGAGCTCGTTCGGAAAACTTCGAGGATTGCAACGGTGCTGCCAGATCCTTCGGAAAGAAAAATAAAAAAAAAGGGGGGGGGGGAAGAAAGTAAAAGGTAAGTCGATTAAGACTTTCTCTCTACGACGCGAGGGAAGGATTTTTCCTCCCCGGAGTACCCTTTATACTAACCTTTTTTTTTTTATGCCCGAAAATTTTACGCAAACTTTATCTTCTGCAGTTATCGGACTTCTCGGAAATATCGAATTCTCGTCAGCCCAGCCGAGGATCGATGTTATGTGGGGTTCTAAGATATTTATCACCCTCGTTACAAGTTGGCACGAAATTTTCAGATAAAAACTCCCGAGGGTGAGGATTATAATTGGAAAATTGAAAATTGTTATTGCTCTGGGTCGTAACTTTTTTTTTTTTTTTCTAGCTGTGCAAAAAACGAATAACTTTTGTTTTGGTTTTATTTTTTAAAAGATATAAATCAGTGAGGAAATCGGACTTTTTTTATTCGTGGATAATGTAAAACCTCCATGTGTAAAACCACAAAAAATAATTTTTTTTTTTTTTTATGAATCCCTCTTTATAATGATGAAGCATGTTCGAATGTCTTCTTTTTATAATTGATTTAATTGGTTGAGAACGTTAAATTCAAAATTTGAATTGCATTTAAGTTGAAATATTGAATACTTTGTTATTAAGAATTTTTTGCAATAATTTTTTGAATAATTGAATACTTTAAACAATTGTTTCAATAAATGGACTAAAGGTTTCTTTATTGAAATCTATAAAATAAAATGAGAATCTTTATTATTTTAAAAACAATTTTTTTATGCTGTAACCACAAAAATATCGAACTGAACTTAGTTGCAGGTTGCATACGATATGTGATGAAATAAGTTTCAAAAAATTTTTTCAACTTCGTTTTTTTTGAAAATAAAAGTATAAATTATTGTTTATTTACTTTCAAGATTAAAAATAGAGCGCGTTTGCGCGCTGATTGAGACTAGTTATATGAAAAAATTAAACACCTTAAATCGTGTCTAATTAAACGAACACTTAAAACATCAAGTCGGTAAGAAGGATAAATAAATTGTAAATGAAGATTTGAAAATATCCATTTGAAAGTGAATGTTTTGAACTTCACACGTACCAAAGACATCCATTGGGTTACGCCAATCAAACGGTGATGAAAATCCGTAACGTAACAGGACGTGCATTCCATAATCAATGAATTTCTCATTTCACGAAGCATACTCAAACTTCACACAAGGCTCACTCGATTTTCCCACAATATTGGCTCGTAAGACGCACCGCTTTTTTTTATTAGATGCAAGCGGCCTTCGATCAACACTCACCTAGCCATCGAGTGAAAGTCGCGTGACGAAGACTCGACGCAACGTATCTGCGCTAATGATCCAAAAGATAAGAACCAGAAGAAGAAGAAGCAAAAAGAGGAAAAAACAGACTTACTCAACCCTTTCTCGTTTTTAATACACAATTACCTCATATTCGCCCGGCGTTTTTTTTTTATTGCCGAGTTAATACGATTATGCAACCCGGGGATTCCGAAATTACGGCGAACGGCCTTTTTTTATTTATTTTTTCTTTCTCAGCCTCTCCTTTTTTTTGGAGGCTGCATTATATAACAGTTTGGATAACAGTGACCCTGCCAGACCGAAATATTCATGTGTTGTGTCTATGGCTTCTAAAAATGTTTCACAGGTGTACGAGAAAATTATATAATTCAATTAATTATAGCTATATTTCAACAGAAATTTTTCTGTCCTCGGACGAGAAGATGGCTTACGAGCAAAAAACGTAATAATGATTTTATCGAAATACCTACTGGTAACCCGATGAGTGTCCTTGTTTGGCTTGGCCCTTTGACAATTTGTGGAAGCAGAAAATGTAGGTCGGTTCTCTCGGTGTTTTTAATGAATTTTTTTCATAAAAATGTTAAAAAAATTTTGTTGTGAAAAGGGATCTTTTTTCTAAAAAACTTTAAACAACAAAGGTCCGCTCAAAACAAAGCCCAATTTTAAACTAAAAAAAAAAATGGTTAATTTAATTCTAAAAGGTGATAAAGTTTTTTTTTTTACAATATCGTATTAAGCAGCTCGTTTTATAGGTAACGACATGAACTCAATTAAGGCAAAATTAACGGTGTTTGTTTTCAAACGAGAGCGGGCTCGTTTTTAATTAAATTGATTTTTGAATTTTCCAGCAAAGCCGATACGTGATAAATTTAAAAATTTTTTCATTAAACCGTGTCGAAAGAAAAAAAAAAAAAAAAACAACAATGGACCAGTTAACGATCAATTTATCTTGCACATGGTACCGGATCTAATAATTCCCGTATCATTGCAATTATTTATATGATTAATAAAAGCCTCGGGCGTATCGAGCTGATGCGATTATAAAACTAAAATTTACTTTGCAAATTGCGCATGCTTGATTTAGTTCCGCGTGTCTCCGTAAAAAAACTCGAAACGAACTTATCGCGAATACAACAATGTAAAAAAAAAAAAGATCGATTTAGGAGAGATTAATCATCTCGATCTACCAATCCGTTTCCTGCACTTCCTGATAAGTTGATGAAAAAGAAAAATTCGACAAAGGAATGACGTTGTAGGAAGTACGGAAATTTCTTTATCGCCCCGAGTAGCGGGCTTAACGTCATAATTGACCGGTAATAGCTGCAGCAATAACCAATTAAATGACGGGGCGATGACGATCGAGCGGGGAATTCAGTCGGGCGCCACCAACTTGTTCGCGCCTCTCTAGATCAACTGGAACATTTTATTTTCCATTAATTGCCCTCCCCCCTCCCCCCTCCCCTGCCCTCGAAGCTCAATCCGGTTAATTAATCGGCTCGATCGGCGTTCTCTCTCTTCTCCCGGTGCTAATTACTGGAGGTGGCAAGTTACTCACGGATCGGTTAAGATGATTGAAACGCGGTTTGAATTTTACTCTGAATGAAATGACGTCGTATCACCGTATACAGGAGGCTCGACTACGTACATACCTAGTTTTTGTCGTCGTCATTTTTTTGAATTCCCACGCACATTGTGATTTACATAGAATTCTCTCGCAGAGTAATTGACGACTAATTCGATTGGTAGGTCAAAATAAACAAGAAAGCTCTCCTTAGTTTTTTCAGGAATGTAAAATAATTTGTTTTTAATGACTTCATCTATTAAGTTGGTTTTCTACTAAATGCACGATAATAGAGATAATCAGTTCAAATTTTTTAGAGTTGTTTATTAAATATTATTAAACATTTTTATGAAGTCTGATCAAAATTAACCATTTAGTTAAAAAGTTATTATTACTTGTTAAACTTTTTGGTAGAAAAGAATTTCCAAAGTACTGAAAATTAAAAAAAGAAATTTTAATAAACAGTTTTTAGTAATTTGGCATGACCATTTTTTTTTAGTTCTGGATT
Source organism: Encarsia formosa (assembly GCA_038277355.1). Taxonomy (NCBI): domain Eukaryota; kingdom Metazoa; phylum Arthropoda; class Insecta; order Hymenoptera; family Aphelinidae; genus Encarsia; species Encarsia formosa. The sequence goes on from CM076188.1 coordinate 11,355,390, forward strand.
TGACTAGCTCTGGTAGAAAACTACCTTAATTTATTGAGGTGGGTAAAAATGTCAAGCACTTAACAAATGAAAGAGTTGTCATTTTAACAACTTGGATTTTATAAAGACTTTTTAGTTCATTCCCGAACTTTTATAATTGACTAGTCTTGTAACACAAAATCTTGGAAATCCATCGAGCTTTAAAGCAACTATTACAGTTACAAGGATTTCCTCGTAGCGGTTGGTTAAGTCAAGCAGGTACTCCACTTGTAAGACATCAAAGGACAATTGGAAAGAGTTAATGGAATTTCGGATCTCAAACTGATTATACTCTCGACAGCGCAGCTGCTGCAACCGCTCCTGGTAAGATGATGGTCCTTTTGGGCTTGTTATGCAAATTACGTCAACCACATGCGAAATGACGGAATACGATCGTGAACGCGTCTCTCAGTGGAAGATTTTGGGGAATTTCGGGTCACCGCGCGATCACTTTTTTACCGTTAAAAAATTTATCCTGGTGTACAAATACACCGTGAAATAAACCCAATTTTTTTTTTTTTTCTTTTTTGTAAACATACTCAAACTGTAATCACGTTGATGGTGGTTAAAATTATAATGTCTCAATTATTAGATTGGCTCGCGCACGAGTAATGAAACAATTACGGGCATTTTTATAAACTATTGCTAGGAATTATATCAAACTGATACTCCAATAAAATTTTATTGTTGTGAACCAAGCATGAAATGTGGATACAAACATGTAGATGTATTGAATAAACGCTGAAATAATTGTGAACTAGATCAGTCCGACTCTCATTTCAATCGAGCTGAATTATTTTAATATAAAATAGAAACAAATTGAAAAAAAGCATGAGACCTTTGTTTGAAGCACCAAAGCCTAAAGCTGAGTTATTATTGATCCTCCACCGAAATAAGCCCAACCACTTGTATTTGGACTTTTTTACTTTACAAGCAAAACCAATTAGCAAATTTTTATTATAATTAATTTGATAAAATATTATTCTATAGGAAAAACTGAACTCTTAATACCCAAAGTATACTTTGCGGAGTAAAAGCTTAACAATTATTTTTCCTTGGCAGCAATCAAACTTTTGAGACAAAATCCTCAAACAAGTATTTGGCTAAGAGAAAAGAAAGCGAAAGAACAGACAATAATAAAAGCAATAACTGTCAAAATAACAAAAACATTGTTTTCACAGACTGTAAAATCTATAAAGAATTTATTGATACTGAAACAAGTGACTATAGATTGGTGTGAGTGACGTACAAGTTACACCAACTTGATAATCACGTTAAATGTAGTGTTACGTGGAAGTGTGTATTGATAGCCACTTTTCACATCATAGTGTGTAATGAATTTAAATAACAAAATAAATAGTGATTTTTTTTTTTTTTTTCAATAGATTTTGAGCATGCAGCTGGCAAAGAAAGCTATTGAATCAAGTTGATTCCTAAAAGTATCAGAAATCAGTTATAGGACCAACATAATAAGAACGTCGAAACTAATCAAAATATTGTGAAATTTGCTTTGAAGAACAAGAAGAAAATAGATTGGCTAAAAGTGCTTAATATTACAATATATAGTACTGACAGTAGAGGTTCGGTGTAAATATAGTTGTGAGATTCAATTCATATATATATAGTATAACGTGTATGGCTGTGTGTATACATATTTATAATAATAATGTACGGTTAGTGATAAAGAAGGAAGATATTGTAAGTATAATAGTAAGTGAAAGAGTGATATAGAGAGAGAAAGAGAAATAAGAGATAAAGAAAGATTACAGAATTGGCGGGTTGGTTGGCCCCCCTGTGGGTAGGAAGGGCCCACTTACCATTCCTTTTCCTCATTATTATCATCTGACTTGAGTGGCCCGTCGCCACTGTACGACGTCACACATCGACTGAACCTAAAAGGAATCAACAGACAACGGACGATGTATATGTGTCTCTGCTTTTGTAGCTGACTTTATTTTTTATTTTTTATTCAACTTTTTTGTTTATTTTTGTGTGTTTGTATTTGTGTTTATTTATTTATTTTTTCGGTCCACAATCCTGGGCGAAGTCTTCAAAAGTGTTGTAATTTTTTTTTAGCAACCGTGAGTAAAGGCAAGAAAAATATTTTTGAATGAAATTTTTAATATTATTTAAATCAATTTAGAATATTTTAAATTGTTTTTGAACCGAAGTTGGAAAAAAATTCAAAAGTGTTATAGCTTTGTAAAGTTTTAAACTCTTTTACATTTTTAATAATCTTGAACGATTTGAGTAAAAAATTGTAGATTTTATAACTCATTCGAATTGAAAAGATAAAAAATAACAAAAGATTTAGGAAATTTGTTTTAAAAGAATAGTTACTTTAGACTGCAGCTACAAAATGCATAAATTTTTTTTAAATCAACTACGTGTCTTGCCGTTACTTCAATCAATGCTTTAATGTTTTTTGAGTTTTATTTTATACTTTAATAAATAAAAATTTAGTGTAAATGTAGATTTGAAGTATGGTGCATACTCTTTTCTTGTCTTAATGACTTTGGCTGTGAATATGGGGTTGCATCAGTAGCCAAAAGATGTTCTTACCTAATCTTTCTAATTTTTTTTATCTTCTGAAATTTATTTATTTAAAATTGTGATAGTTAGACTTAAGTATGGTGATCGTAATATAGTAATTTTTTTTTTTCAACTACTCAAACATTTTTAATACTTGTTTTTTTAAATTTATAATAATCAATTGATTGATACTACGAAGCTTTACAAAGAATTTACAAAGCCATTAATCTTTCTAAGAAATAAAATACGAATTACTTATCAACTGAACGTTGATATTGGCTTTATATTTAGTACTGTTGACCCATTAAGTCATGATCATAAGTAATAAGACATACGCAAATAGCATAGCTACATTAAAAAACAGATAAAATAGTATAAAAATTCCAAATTGTGAAACAGTTGTTTCTTAACGAACTATCAAGAGTTATTTATTATTAGTGATTGACAGATTCGAAATATAATTGTTAGTGTATAATTATAAAAAAATAGTCACAAAAACAGCAGTTAACATTTTTAAGACAGCTCACAATGCAATAAAAAACATTATATAAAAAAAATTATTTATGATTATTCAAAGATTTTGAAAGATTTTTGGGTTTTATATTTATTAGTAAGTGTAAAGACAATAACATTTAAAAAAAGATAAAAACAAAAAATTAGCATTGAATACAAGGATCATACTCACAGCCAGGCCTTTTTTAATGTAAATTAGTGTAACTATCATGTAGAGCACGAATATAAAGAGCACGCTGTTAATAAGCAGCATTAAAAAAATTTCATTCATACATATATATGCATACATATATAATATATTTATTACATACATAACATACGTATATTGATATTCAATTTATGTATGGAGGTATTTATGTATACATCTATGTTTTAAAGCGAAACGTCTGCAGATTTCGCACTGCTTTTTCAAACTACTTTTATCAAAATTATAATGTTTAAGTAAATTTTTCAAGTGTCAAAATACATTTACAGTAAAAAAAAAAAAAAAAAAAAAAACAAAAACAAAAAAACAAACAAACAAAGTCTGGAAATGTTCTAATTGATAATCAAAATTCAAAATACTTAAAGTCACTATTTTAATCATTAATTAGTCCATTAGTTTTTGGGTTTGCAATATTTAAATTAGAAGCACGTTTTGTAAAAATTATGAAAAGTAAAAAATTTCCAGGCTCATATAAAATTTACAGTTTGGTAACTACAAAATATTATTTTAAGAGCAAGTTTGATCAAGTTGTCTTTTAAAATGATGGTTTTCTGTTTGAATTAGTCGTACGACAAAACTAAAATTATTTATACGTATTATACAACCAAAATTTTTTAATAAAAAGTTACTTAAGTGTTGTTAAAGTTAAGTACTTATGAGTAAAAGACGAAAAAGTTTGTAATTTCAATGAAGAATCACTTCAATTTTAATATTTTAATTGATTATAAAGTAACTCATAGTAATGTTTATGAGCTTCAGAAAATATCTGGTTATTTAACAAATCATAACAATTGTTGCAACTGCCTATTAAATTTTACGTATAAGAACTTAGGGATTAACGTTTGAAAATATATTTCATATTTGGCTCGCGTTTTCTAATTGATTATGTGAATAATCAATAATAAGACAATGATCAAAAGTAATTAAATGAAAAATAATTTTGTTGAGCACGAAAACCCATCATGATTAAAAGAAACTTATTGCCAAACATGCCGCAAAAACCAAACTATGCAAAAAAAATACAGTCAATCCGAACGTTTCAGCTCATAGTAACGATACACATCGTTTTTCATCTAACATGTACTTGGAAATTAGGGGGTAGTTAATAAATTTGACTTACCTTCGAAGTACTTTGATTTCGTTTTCCAGGGAGTCTTCTTTTCCTTTGAGAGCTTTCTTATCGATGATTTTGACCGCGTACAGCATACCTGGACGGTCTTTGCTTTCGGCAAGTCTGACTTCAGAAAAAGCACCTCTGTAAGCAGATAAAGAAAAATTGTTTTTACTATATAGGTACAACATGCAATTTGCTGGATGTAGTAAAAAAGTTGAGAGGGTAATGGGAAATATTCGTATTTTCTTTTTATGGACACTCGCTGGGACAACTCAGGACTGAGAAGAAAAACTTTATGCACATAAATGTCAGAAAAAAATACGACGCTGCGTAAACATAGAAGATGAACTAAATAAAAGTGTCATGATGAAGGTATACAGAAAAATATACTTTATTCAAGCTAACGATGGTCTTAGCAGATGAAACCGAAAAATTTGCACGCATTTTAATAGTTAAATTTAGATTTATTAAAGTCTAAAAATAAGTATAATGTACGTGAAGAAAAAAAAACAAGAATTTCAAAAATATTTTTTCGTGAACTTTGGTCTGTGAAGATTTTATAAAAACCGGTTTGCACATATTTGTGCAGGCTTTATAACGATAAATACCCGAGTTTAAAAACAAAACCAGACCTAAATTTAGCCTTGCAAATTAGATAGTCGAGATTGAAAAATACGCAGCAACCGAACGCGTAACAAACAAGAGATAAAAAAAAGCGAGCGTTTCGCATCATTGAAGTTGTCGAAATAATGTCATTCACATACCAGCTATTAAGATTTGTAGATCAATCAGGTAAAAATTTGAGATGGGCTTTAACGGTACGAATGAAACAAAAGAATTCGGGGCAATTAAGCAGCAATGCGCGCATATTGCCATGAGCATGACCGAGTGTAATTTATAAGCACGGCGGGTGTCAACGATTGTGGTTGGACCAGAAATGGTAGGTTATAGCTTCGAATTAGTAGAGGAATTTAGCAAACCTCTAAATGGTACTGATTACACGATACGACCTTAAAATGTAAAATTCGTTGAGATTACTTTTTTGAATTTTTTGGCAAATTTAACGAATTATTAAATGTTCGGTGGTTTATAGTCCAGCGACGAAAACAACGTTAAGTAGCAAACGCTGTTGAATAATGGCTCACAGCTTTTGCCCATTGATCAAGGTTCTGTTTCGAAAAGTGCAATAAATTTTATACTTTCTGCCCATCTGTTGTGTAATTCATAACTTTTTCGAAGTTTTTAAAATTTTTTTACACAGTTCTACAAATTTTTTTTAAAAGTTTTCAAAACGTATTTTTTAATTATAGTCTGTTCCTCGGTCTGTTCACGTTGAACATAATTATTAAATACAATTATTTCAGAGCTGTGTGTAAAATATACATATAGGTCGACTGCAAAATTCCATTTTTTTTTCTTCTAGTATTTAATTGTTTTTTAGCTTTCTCTAACAAATTTACTTTCTTACAAAAATTATATATTTTTTATTTTACACAGATTTCACTAATAAAAAAATTAGTTTATATATCTAAGATGTCTGAATTAAAACGCAAAATTAATTTTTCAGAGACAGAAGTCATAGTTTTTAACTCATGAGATCAGAAGGCAAAAAAAACTTTTTGTCATACTTCACTCTGAGAGCTTCAGAACAAACGAATTCTTGTATTTTCTAAATTGTAAAAAATTCTCATCAAACTTATCGTTGTTTCAAACATTTCAATGCTTCTAAACAACTTAAAATTCACGTCACAATTTAAGAAATGACCACATCCTTCAGTCCCTGATACAATAATAATTCAAAAGCTACGAAACAAACTCGGATGTTATTCATCGATCAAGAGTCTGGTCTCTATTTTACGATATTCCCAGCATCGGTAACAAGTTACGTGGCAGCATTACGAATCCTATCCGAAATTACGTAACGGCCAAATATCCGAAAGCAAATTAAGACCCGTGACTTCTCGTAATAGTATATTCAAAACAGTGCGAGAGAGAGAGAGAAAGAGAGGGAAGAAAAAAATTATCGAACAAGTCCGATCGGTATATAACTTTCTCCTGGTGCCGGTGCTGCGTGGGATTAACTGCTAAGCCGGGAGCGCTATAACGCTGGGATGGGATCGGAAAAAAATAAAATCTAAGAGTTTAATTATCCGCATCGCTCGAAACATATTGCGAGGACATTGGGAATAAAAGGGTTTTTTTTACGTTTGTTTTTAATGCTAACGATCAACCGCTTTTTTCCTGTCTTTTTTTATTTAAGTTAAGTTAGCTTTGAAAATATACCGATGGAATTAAAATTTAAATTGGTGTTTTGATTTTATTAATGAAACGATATAAAAATTTAATCTTTTATTTTTTAATGAAACAGGTAATCTCGAAATTTGAAAAACTTTTGATGAATCACTCTCGATTCTTATTACGGTTATAATTTTATCTTCAAATTTTAATGAAGTTAATTATTTTTTTTTATCTTCGAGTGATAAAGTCCATGCAGTTGGCTTGTGGTTTAATTCGATTTTTTTTTCTTTTTCATTATTATATACTTTTTCATTTCAAGCGTTGTTACTTTCCTTTTTTGCATAATGCATAATTCTTAAAAGCTAATTAGCTTGTATACAAGGTGGCACACGTGAAATATGAATGAACGTGGGAAATTCGTAACAAGTGTATTGTAAGTTGAGAAAAAAAAAAAAAAAAAAAAAAAAAATAGAAATTAATGACTATTTAAATTACTTCTCACTTCCAACACGAAATGAATATTCATCAAACTTTTGTTCTCGTTTATCAAAAAGTAATTTTTTTCATTTTAAATTTCAAATTAGTTTTTTTAGGCTTACGATGAAAAAAAAAAATTTCTTTAGGAAAATAAAATACCTTTGGACCAGTAAAAACGACCAATATAAAATAAATTTGAAACCCGATGGGTTATCCAAATTGAACTTTGATAACTTCGGTTTGGCATCTCGTGTTTGCATAGCTATATATTACTGTTTCTCGTGGTATAGCGTGAAACATTTTTTTTATTCAATATTCTTTTTTCCAAGTTGTTTTTGTCGCGTCCTATGACCCAGATTAATCTAAAAAAAAAAAAAATGTTTTCCCTGAAGTAAAAATCTCTTTAAAATGACCATATACTCGACTAATCCAGTTGAAACATGGTTTTAACAAGATTATCCTTATTGTTTCACTATATTGGTAAATAAACTTTAACGCAAAAAGTTTTCTACACGTTTTTTTTTACACAAACGACTTTTATGAAAGCCATTAAAAGTTAAAATTTGCTATTATGTTGAACAGCTTTTCCAACTTGAGATAATTTGAACATTCAAACTAGCTCGTGTACAATTATTTGAAAAAGTATTTTCAATAATTAAAATAATTTTTAAAGTTATTTCAAACGAATTCTGACCCTTAAACTCGTGTACAAAGTTTTTCCCATAAAAAAAGCACGCTTGATCAAACTGGGCTTGATATTTTCGTATGGTATTGATTTTTTTGTTATCTGCGGGCGGAAGAACACAAAACTTTGACAAACTATGTGGAGTCAACTTTGTCCATAACGGCCGTAAGTCATAGAGAAAATTTTTACGAGATTACATATTTCGCTCGCAGGGGTGGGAAAAAAAACTTTACGCGTATCGTAAAAATCGTTTTAAAAGTTTGGTGAACTGCACGATCTCCGTCATGTAAGCGAACAAACCGGATTACACTCCTAAAAAAATTTCCTCCAGTTTCGTCGTAAATTAAGTTCATCGTGCTTTTACCCTCGAATCAAAGCTCAACAAAAAAAAAAAGAGCGCGAATTTTTGGTTTGAAAAACGGATAAATAAAAGAAACGAGATAAATCCGTAGGTGCGCTCGTGCACTTTGGACATTGATTCAGCCGCCGTGGGGATCATTACGCATTATGCAAGCGTCCTCGCTCCACGGCGCGGCGAGCGTAATTGACTCCAGAACTGCCGACGCCGAGATAACGTTGAGTATTTATCCCCGGGGACCGACTTACCACCGGCGTCGCACCAAAGCCCCTCCAGACCTTTTTCAATCCAGGTCCGTCAACCGTTTAGCGAGTGCGTGGCCTCCATGTGCTTTTATTTATTTATCCATCTATCCATCCATCAACAATTTCATGAAAAGTTTGAGTTATTTGAAACAAAAAGGTTTCATTAAAATAACAAATGACCTAAAAAAAATATATGTATTTGACTAAAAGATTTTTAAATATCGCGGTTAAAGCGACCAAAGATGAATGATCATTAGGCTAGGTGCACGTACGTAGCTCGTCAAATTTGAAGTGCGAAGGTCTCTCAGCCTTTCGGGTTAGTTAAAATTTCGTACACAGCGAGTATTCTCGCGGGCCATACCACCAACACTTTAGGCTCGAGTAGTAGGATAAGAAGAAGAAACACATTACGGAGACTTGTTATTCATTTTAATGGGCGCTTCGTGACACTGTAAGCCGCAGGGACACGAGTTATACTCGAGAGTTCTTCTTTTTTTTTTTTTTTTTTTTTATATTCTTGAACAAGTGTGTAAAGGGGATTAGTTTAAGGACGAGAGTTTTATCGTCGAGTGCAGTCGCTTTACGCTTGACTTGGTGCGTTTTTTTTTCTCTTTTTATCACTTTGTGAAATATTTATTTAAGCTTCCGGCACGATGTACTTAAGCGTACTCATTTTCGAGGCTGCTAAATTTTTCCATGGGTACGAGGAGTTTTTGAATAAACCATTTATTCAATTATTGACTTAAAGAAATTCGTAAGAAAAACGTGTTTCACCAGGTCGCGTCGTAGCCGAGGTACAGAGCTCTAATTGCTCGTACCGCATCGATAAAGAAAATCCAACACCGCACTTGCAGAGGAAAGTCTGGCGGTTACAACCGGAGTCGTAAATCTCGGGCGTTAGTTTGCGAGCCGTTAAACACGCCGCGCGGGGCGTTCGTTAAGGAAACCCGAGTTTGTTTTTTGGACTTTTAATTTCATTATATACCCGCGCGTGCTCTATGAGAAAAATTTAAAATTGATTACTATTGCTTTTTTCAAGTTTATAGACGCGCTTTGATTCGGCTAATTGTGGACAAGTTCTTTCTCTTTAACCCCCCCCCCCCCCCCCGGTTTCGTTTATTTATTTCTCTAATGAATGAAATATTTAGAGTTCATTCTTCGATGGAAGTTTTACAACCGGTCTAACGGCTCTTTTATTTAATTAATCACACTCTTTGAAAAAAAGCGGTTTTTTAGTTTCATCATTTAGACACTTGTGCATTCGAGCTTTAGATTTATTGAGCAAAAAAAGTTTTTAAAAATTCTGTAATTTTTCACTTTAAAGCCGTAAAGCTTAAAAGCGGGTCATCCTAACTTTTTCATTATCAAGATTAGATCAATGTTTAAATTAAAAGTTTTAATAACTAAATGTGTTTCATAAACACTGTTAAGATTGAAAAAAAAAGAATTTATAAAGCAAATTAAATTTAAAACTTAAATTGTATTCACACGTATGTTTTACTCTCAAGATCTCAAGCTACAAAAATTTTGATTTTTTTTTTCCTGTATACTTTTTTTTATAGATTATAAGTTTTTAAATGTAAACTATCTCGAGAATTATTTTATTAAATTTTTCAATTTTTATAATTACGGGAGAGGAAATACGACACCAAAAGACGGTAAGTAGAAAAAGACAACTCTAGCCAGACATCCTAATAAGCAAGCTCGATGACAGAAATCAAGTTAAAAATTTTACGTAAAGAGTGATTGCTTGAGAAAAAATCACGAAACTTGTGAAATCCATTATGAAATATGCAGCGATAAATTTACGTGTGTGCACGAATAATGAAATTTTCAAGTAAAACGTGTTTCGCACATTAAAATTATGTCGGTAAAAGAAAATGTCAGATTGACAATTTAATGAGATGTCCGAGATGAAAATTTGTCAAACTGGTACCTCAAAAATTTTGTACTGTAATAATAATTAGTAAAATGTCTCATTCTTAACATTGTTTGGCTGCAATCCAACTTAAATAAGCAATGTAAAACGCACGTATAATTTGTAACTGAAATCAAAATTAAATCCACTTGTATTGCGAGCCACAACATAAATTTATTCATTTGAAGTTACTTCTCTGCAAACGTATCATTAATGTAATAACACGATGCTAAAGTAACGCGTCATAACTAAACAACAAGTGTGAAATTGTGATTCTTGATACCGCACCAAAGAGTCGTAACGCTTAAGCTAGACGAATTTTCAATCATTTCGAGCGGTAATTAAATTAACCTTGGAATTAATAAACTTATTAATTTGGTGTGAATACTGTTTCTGATTGTTGATAGAGCAACAAGTTAAGTAGTACATTGAGTTTATATTCGAAAGTATTATTCATGAAACTAAAGGATTTATTCAAACTATTTGTTTTTTTTCATAGCTTTGTTTGAAACTTATAAGTTGGTATAAAGCAAATCAATGCTACAGTGTTTCCTTCTAAAAAAGTTCTAAGGAAAACTGCTTCATCATCAATGACATATGCAAGAGTAGCATTTCTCATACCAATACTTACATATTGCATAATGGAACCATACAACAATCAATTTTTCCAATTATCTAAAAAAATTTTCAAGTAACTTATTTAATCAAATTAAGAAAATTTAGTTGAGTACTATAGAAATTTTCGTAATTGGGAAACTCACAAAATTATCTAAACTCAAATTACGAATCATGTTTAATTTATTGCCGATGAACGCAGCTAATGAAAATATTTGAGTGTTTTTTTAACGATGGACTGACGAATTTACTGCCGACGTAAAATTGGGCATATTAATCAGATTTGACTGATGCAGATAATCGCTATCTTTGTATTTTTAATTTTCAGTAATGATAATGAATTTGTGCTTGAAGTTTAAACCTAATTCATGCATACAAATTTTCAGGACATTCACGTAATTTAATTCAACGGTCAATCTTAAAACTAATAAACTTCAATTTTTGAGAATGCCGTTTTATGCAGCACTCGGCCAATTGGCAATTCGAGTTTTCATTTATCAAAATACTTTCTTTATTGCCACCATTACATAACATTTGATCAGTAAAACAGTGCAGTTATAAAGCATCATAACTGGACTTGAGTGCCTTGTAAACTTCTAAAGGAAAAAATAACTGTTAGTTTTCATTACAACTGTAAGTCTTTTTTTTTATTTTTTGCGTTGCCCAAAGAGTAACAATATCTTTTTATTTAATAAACCTTAATTTTATATTGATCTATCATTTACGTTTTAAAAAACTGGTTTTAATTAATAACTATCAATACTTTGTTTTCATCTCAAATTTATCAACGAATTTGTTTGGAAACTGAGCGTAAGAAATAGTTGCGATAAAAAACAGCAATTATAAATGAAAAAATTTTGATAAAAGATTATAAATCAACGAGTTGAAAATTAAAATTATCGATTTCCATCATCAATTCCAAGTAACAATTACTTGCGTAAAATTAATAACTATTTTTCAATCTCCAGCACAATAAATCATGATTGAAATTTCATCCACCGCGCCACGTTTATAGCGTCGATCTTATAAACTTCTAAAACCGATTAAAGAGAATTTAATAAGTAAAGCGTAGCTCCTAATACAAATTTTAATGAAAACAGTCCTGACACGATTCTAATTAAACGTTTGAATCTCGTCGCGCGGGATATGAAATCGAACTTAGAAAGAAAAAACCGAGTAAGTCAAAGACCCGCGGTTGCATTCCCGGGGTGTAGGAATGAAAGAAGGCGGAAAAATAAACTCTCGAGTGTTTGATGAAAAGCGGGGGTGGCGCTGGTATATTACCGCCGCGGCGCGCCACCCGCCGCCTTCCGAGACGACAATGGAAACAATCGAAGAACGAAGGAAGGAAGCTGCAAGTGGGATGACGACGGCAACGCCTTATACCCGCACCGCCGCGATCACTGCCCCGGCCGCCCGCCCGCAGAACGATTTTATTGAATTTCGTTCTATCTTTCAATTCCACGAGGGTACTCCAGCTATAATTGAGCGGGAAATTTCTTATTTTTCAAAATTCATTTTTCCTCACCCGAGCGATTTTAATTGCGCTGCTTGTAACGGAGAAACTTCTTCTTTTTTTCAGAGCTTTTTCAAATTATTAAAAGTTGCATTCACCGCAATTAACTTGGTGAATCGAGAAATTTAATCTAATTATTCCAGTGAAAAAAAAAAATCATCGACTTTTTTCTTTAATGCTATTACTGTAATGCAAGCTTTTTATAGAGAGTCTCGACTGATTTTTTTTTTCAAAATAATGGCTTTTGATAAATTGTGACGCAACGTCAAAAAATGTTTTAATCTTGATTACGTAATACCTTGTAAGTTCAATCCAATTTGTAATGAGGTATGTAATTGAGCGATTCCAAGGCATTTATATTATGTTTCATCCCGTTAAATACATCCATCAACCCTCCGCGACATTTAATTAAAACGTCGGGAATAAACCTATGGAATTATCGAGCAGGATTCGAGATAATTTCGAAGAAATTATTTTATTAATTAATTTCTAAGGGTTAGTTTCATTGTCACGAGGTAGCGATATCGAATCTCCTCTCCTCCCACTCTTTATTCGTGACTCTAATAAGAGCAGTTTTAAATTAATCTTGACTATAGCACACGTCAGCCCCAGGAATTTTAATCTAAAAACTTTGGGAAATACTTGACGAATAGCTCGAAATATTCAGTAAGACTCGCAAGTTTGGTCTTACATCACTTTTCAAGCATCATGCAATCAAGAAACGAAACAGCTGCGGGTAACGAGAAACCTTACCTTTTTTACTCTAACTTATTTATTGTAACAACGTTGTTTGTTATTAAATTTGAGATTAATTCATTTTTTTTCGACCGAGAGTGCAAATAATGCAAACTAGTCACGATAATAATAAATCCGTGTACATCAAATTTAAAATAAACTTTTTTGAATTACAACGCTTCGTTCGTAAATCACAGGTTTCGGATTTTTGAATATTAATTAAAGCCTCCCCGGTAAGAATTGTAAAATATTATTGAGGCTTCGTGTGTTCAAATTCTTCCTTTCCTTTTCTCTTTCAATGTCGATTCTTTTATTCGTATAATAAAGCGTTACACTTCAAGGAGTTGAAATTTGAATTTTTTCAAGGAAATCCGTGTTTTGCTCGCGGGGGCCAACGGCGCTGCTGCAGTTGGCCGAGTTTCCCTCCGCGAGCGGCGTCCAGGTAAAGAAAAAAAAAAAAAAAAAAAAAAAAAAAAAAAAAAAAAAAAAAGCGGTAGAAAGCCAAAAATTATTTTGAAACTTGGTGAAAAATTCGCTCGTTCTCGAGCGATCAATTAAAATGCTTGGCGAATCGGCGTCGTCCAAAATGTGATGAAATTAATTTATCTCGGATATAGAGAAGCCGCGAACAATCGCCGAAGTCGAGCCAAAAAAAATAAAGTTACGAAACCTTTTTTCGGCCAAGTGACATAACCCGGTAGGATTTGTGTACGTTTTGAAAAGCACGTTTCGAGTACGCGCGCGATAAGTCATTCCATATTTCTTGTATTTATCGCCCGTACGTTTTTTAACATCAAAATAACCAACGTTTTATTTTCTTTCTTTTTTTCTCAATCTGAAGATAGATGGTTTCAAAGTGACTCGAAAAAAAAAAAAAAAAGAGGAGATAAAAATCTGAAATTTTCCAAACGAAAATTTGACAGACTCAACGACGCGTCGACAACACGGTCATTAATTAAAAAATCATTATGAAGAAGCGGCGAGAGAGAGAGAGGAAAAAAGTGAAATTTCACTGTACCGGCCTTGACTAAAACTGCTGAAACAGCTGACCGAGTGCATAATAATATTCATAAACCAGTCTAGATGAGCAAAGTGTACGAGCTTTATGATAATGTTATATAGGTTGAATTTCATGATAAACTTGCTTGTAATAAACCGTTAAAAAAAAGACACGTAACCCTTTTTTTTGAATCAAATTAATCTTATAATCAAACTAAAATTTTTAAATTGACAGCAAATGTTTAAACATGCGCCCATACACGAATACATCATTCAGAAGAGACTCCGCGGTGCAGATGAAGACGTCGAGGATAAAGGAGCATGTCATAAAAGAAGTTGGACTTTGAGATCGGAGATCGGTAATATAGCATTAACGCATTACGTATTAGTTTCTTATCGAATTCTTGAACAAGTTTTAGCCTCTATAAATAAAAACGCTGCGTCAGCTAACTGTCGCATGGGGAATTGCATCACGTTTTTTCTGAACTTTTAAAACTTTATTTGAAGGCAGCTCGAAAAACATTGGCGCACCAGCATCTTATAAGAATTCTTCAAAGTTAATTTTCCCCTCTTTTTGTATTGTCGCAATTTGTATGCGCCGCGAGAGTCCCGGGAAATACCGTGGAATTCAAACTTTTGAAGGTTACTTTGGTATCAGTTTAGTTCACGGTTTACAATAAAGTACACGCAAGTTTGAAACAACGAATTTTTAATTACGTCACGTCAATCAAAGTTTGAAAAACTTGCAATTCTAAAAATACTTCATTCGATCTAATTATATGCGAGTTAAGTCTAAAAAAAATATATCAGTAATCCCCTACCATGTATTTTAAATGAAAAAGTTCCCTCAGCGAAAAGAGAGGATGAATCTAAAATCGATGAGATCGTACGCGTTTATCGATCCGGGCGTCTGATCCAATTCCGATGGGATCATCATTTCGCGCATAGCTCTCAAAAAATATTTTAATTTAAATATTTTCGAGCGGCCTATTTAGAAAGTGGAACAGATAAAAGTCCGATGCAAGCCACGGCATCTCATTCTTTCTGATTGATCATTTCCCATAATCTTCTTATCAACCCGCCACTCATTCTCCAGTCAAACTGCCAAAGAAAACTACTCTCTATAGCGAAGTATAAAAAAAGTATGAATGAAAAGCTGGGTCATAGTATTTATTTGTAGTAAAAAAAAAAAAAAAAGTTTAATGTACATTAAATGAAATTCCAGGAGTAAGACAAGGGATGGAGAATATTGGATCGGACATCTTCAATATTTCGATCGATTATCCTCATGAATTCCAGGGGAATCACCAGCTAGTCAAACTCGAAATTAGTCGCAAATTGAGTTACGTCGGGATCAAAGGGATGAAGAGAGAGAGACGGGATTAACAGAGGCAGAATACTCACGTGCCGAGTTGCTCCTTGAGCGTGTACTTGTCCTCGATGGTGGGTGTTTTGTCGTCCTTCTTGGGCTTTTTGGCCGGGTCGCGACGCCCGAAGAGCGGCATCCTGGCGAAGATGCGCTGGCGCAGCTCGTCGAAGAGCACCTCGACGCCTCCTCCAGCTCCTCTGCTGGTGGCGGTTGCTTCGGCTTCAGGTGGTGCTGATCCTCCAGAAGAGGATGCTGCTGGCGCGGGTACCGTTACCGCCGACGACAGCTTGACGACTGTTTTTAATCCCCCGCGCACTATCACCCCCCTCCACCTGCTGCTGCTCCTCCTCCTCCCGACAATGTGTGCGTTTTTACACGATTTTATACGAGCGTCCTTGCGAGGGTTGAGCCGACGATGTAGCAGACGACGCGAGCTTTTATTTTATTATTCCTCTCTACCCCCTTCCTTAAACTTTGTTTATTTTTTCTTCTTCCGCCTCTCTTGTTTTTCCTTCAAAAGCACGCACTGCAGATCATCTCCGGGACGTCGAGAAGACACGCGCGCTCGGCTCCTCTCCGAGATTACAGAGCATAGCGTGATGATAAAACGCGAGTTTAAAAGCTTGTTATCAAGGACTTCGCGGTAGGAACTCTCGGTCGGTCGACGGGTTACGACTGACTGACTGACTGACTGCGAGAATGCAGAGAAGCAGCCCCGGTGAGTCGAGTTTACTGGGGAGCAGTGTGTACACTCTGGTCAAGAGCGCGTGCGCGCCTGGGACGCGGGTTTCAAGCGAGCGCGACCTGACGGCGCTCGGGGGACTCTGCTCTGGCCGTGTCCAATCGCCGGATCATGCCTGCCGCTGCTACCCTGCAGTTTTGTCCGGGAGGATCATTAACTTATCAACAAATGCTTTGGCTGATAAAGGACATACAGTTGTTTTTGTGTGTTAGACGTTTGCAAATAGCTAGAGGGAACCGACAGGAAGTTTAAAGCTCGAAATTCTAAGCTCACACGTCAATTGTAAATAGATGATTATAAACATTGTGATAATAACGCACAGCTGTTTCATCTGAAAATAGCGAGATATTTTAAAATTTTCCGCTGCTGAACTTCTGTCGAGACATGTGTCCCAGGCACAATAAGTTTGAAGCTTAATTTACATTTTTATTCTTCATTTTCCGTTACTGAAGCTAATTCTATCGATTATTGATAATGAATTTAAACTTACTTTTTTATTCTTTAGCGTGTAATGCAAAATTAGTACTATGGAACAATACTTATATTACTATGCACACTTTGTTAATTATAGGAGACAGGCAGTAAAACGAGAAGTAAAAAAAAAAGGCGTGAGGAAGAGAAGAATGAAATAGACGCGGTAAAGAGAAATTGAAATAAAAAGAAAAAAGGTAGGATAAGAATCGATAAAAGTAATCAAAAGGTGCAAAGAGACAAAAAGCGATGAAAATAAAAACAAGCTGCTGGAAGAATGAGAAGATTTCACGGGTAATTTCGTGAGATCCAGACGAGGGGAAAGGATGATGTGGAAGTAGACAGCTAATTATTTGGAAAATGGGGTGAGAAAAAAAATCTCCGACGGGTTTAGTTTGATGCCCGCCTCGTACCATTGTTGGGTGGTTTGTATCGTGGATGTCGGAGGTAAAAGGAGATCGACCAAGATTTTTCTTTTTGACCGACTAAATCCCCGTTGATGAATGCTTTTCCGATAGAGATCAACATATTTCACGTGGAATTTCAAAGTTTTTTTTTTTTTTTTGGGAACAATCTCAACTTTTCACATTTTTTGACACACGTTTAACATTGTTACGGAAGAAAGTTTTAAAAATAAATTGAAATTGACTTCAATTTTTAATTTTTTCATTCGAAATAAAAACGAATTATTAATTTACGGATTTTAGTGGTGAGCTAATACGTCAATTATGACGTCAAATTAATTTCATTCGATAGACTTGGTTGTGTAACCAAGATCTGAGATGAATTTTTTGTGCGACACCAACAGAATTCGAAACACATTCGATTGGTATATCGATCTTGAGCGAACGTCAATGTCGGTGCTTTTCAAAATACGAAACGCATTGAAATTGTTTTAATTCATCTGCGGAGCGATGTAAAGGTTTTTTCGAAAAAGCTTTTGGTGATAACTGAACGTACCGGTGTATTTACTGATATCATGTGACGAAGCTTGATTGGAAAAAAGTGAATTTATTCGATATGTATTTACCTTTTGTAAATAAATGCTTTGCAATAAAAGCGATGTAAGAGTAATGTGTGCATGAAAATATCTAATTTTTTGCGGTGCACGATCTCAATTTAACTTTAACGATGCACATAAAATTTTACAGTTCATTATTTTTTTCAGGCCGCTAAATTTTACTTCCGTCAATTTTTTGTAATCAAATGACAGCTTAATGCTGGTAAAAAAATTTTTAATTATTGAAAGTTTTATTCATGAATTGTTGAGTTTAAAAATAACTTTGAAACCACGAATATCGAAACATTCAATTAGCATACAGCGCGATGTACAAAGTTTCAAGTCAGAATTTGAATTGAAACTTTTATTAAACATACGTATACCGCAAATAAAAATTTTGTCAACTGTGCTAGAAATTGTTTAAAAATAAATATTCGACAAAAGAAAACTTTTGTCTCTACAAGATCTTCAAGCCGCGCGCCTTACTGAAAAAATCTATAATCTCAAAATAACTGCAAGCTCAATTTTTATCCCCTTAAAAAGCTTTATCCTCGTACAAACGTGAAATAAACCCATTGAGACAAAGCGTCGAGATAGAATCGCGAAACTCGCGCGCAACAAATAAAACGAGATAATCCTTCAAAACGACCCGAGTTCGCCGTCACAGCTTAAAAAGCTCGACTTTCGAGCTGCGCTAAGGAACTCTCTGTTTCATTGCCTTAACGCGATAACTTTTTCTGTATGTTGAAACATCTTTACCAGCTGTACTTATATAAATCAATGTTCAGTTTTCCCATGAACCAACCAAATTCTATCTATAAAAGAGAGATATCGCCATTTTGGTGAGATTTTCAATGTAAGATTTTATTCGTGAGCTGATTGGTGGGGAAGTTTCTAAAATATTCGAAAAGTGCCTTTTGAGGTTACAATCATTGTTTTTTTTTTTCCTATGCGCGCTTGCAGCGCGCTGAGTGGTATTAGTTTTTAGATAAACATATCATTTTTCTTACAATGATATTTTGTAATATTTCTCATGTCTCTTGGTTCATCTTGTAGTCCCAAAAATGACTTGAGAATTCAATTTCCGAAAAAAATGAAAAATCACAGCTATAGGAATGGGACTTCGTAAGCTCCCGTCTCCGAAAAATTCGTAAGCCCGCGAATCTAGCAAAAGCGATACTCGCGCGCGCAGCGTCACGCACGTGGCTCGCTGTGGGCTCAGGGTCGCGGCCTCGCCCCCCCCCCTCCCTCCAACAACTCCACCGCCACCCCCGAGAGAGATTCGAGATAAGCACCAGCGATCAACGCTATGTGGCTCGTACCAGCCTGGAGGCTTTCTTTCTCTCCCACTCCTACTTCTTCTATCCGAGGAAAATTGCCGAAACGGATATCTTCCCATCCAATATTCATTTTTACGATCGTCTTTTGGGGAGTATCGTATGGAGCTTTTTTCATATCTACAGCTTCATCGACACTCGTTTGTATACGAGCTTTTGTTCGATGTCGTGCTCGGATGTTTTCATCTGGGATAATTTAATGCCAAGGTTTTGGAAAATTTATCGATTCGTTTTTTTTTTTTTCTTTTTTCATGACGCTTTTAAATTTTTAATTGCCATGCAACCCTATGATAAATACTTTTCGCTTGGTCAAATAAATATTATCTTTCTAAAGCTTGAGGTAAAAGCTTTGTATATTATTGCTTAAATTTTTCACAGTTTTTATACTTTATTGTTTGATTAAGTCAATAATTAATTCAAAAACTTTTGAATCGGTAATGTGTCAGTATTTTTATTTTTAATTTGACGAATAAAAAACCACAAAATAGTAAAAATATTCAATGTAAATATTTTGCTTTCATATTTCTCATAAATAATAATTCTTTTCCTCAAGTATAGAGAATTAATGATTGTAAGTTCCGTTATTAAAAATTTGTTTTTTGTACGAATGTAAACATTTTTTCATGCACATACTGCTCAATTTTGTATTTTCATAGTTGAAGTATTTAATTTTACATAATTTAAAGTTCCATTTATTCTTAATTCAACTAATCTGTAAAAAATGATTGGTTAATGGAATAACCAAAACACGATTTCTAATTAAATCCAAGAGGAAAAAAAAACCTCGAATAATGTTTTTCAGATTTTCAACAAGATCGCACACCAGCTGAATCCAGATAAATTTTCAATCTCTTATCGGTTTGATTTCATTGCTGGACGGTCAAAAATAAAAAAATAAAATAAAATAAAAAACAGAGAGAGAGAGAGAAAGAAAGAGATAACAACGAACAGTCGGGTCACGGATATGTCGAGTTTTTTCTGTTAGATCTAGATTTTTTTTCGTTAACCTTCCATACGATTACGTCTTTTCGTGCATTCGTTACATCGATTATATCAAATTCGCTACTGAGCTTATCGGCTTAGCCGTTAGATTAGAAATAAAAACTTTTCATGCTTTAAAGAAAATTTTCTTTTTTTTTTTTTTAATTAAAAATTCTGCTTTTTAATTATTCTTTCATTTTCTTTCGGCCATTAAAAATCGTATTTACGAAAATTTCAACAGAATGAAAAAAGCTACACAATTGAAAAGAGCTTGCAGAACTCAGGCACACACGTAAACGCGAACAAAAGAATTTCAAAATGCTTGAAAAGCAACCCCTTTAAAGCTTTTCCGTTTTATCTGCTGCGAAAACAACGCCATATTTTTAAATGAGTTTCTATCAGAAACTGCGAGTGTAGTAAACAATTTTAATTTTAATGCAGCTTTATCTAAAAACTGAATAATGAACATTTAAAGCAGAGAAAACAATTGGACATTGTTTTAATAATGATTCTTGTAATTCAAAATACAATAGTAACATCTTCCATGCTGAAAATTCAGGAAAATTATAAATTAAAAGCTTCATTTTTATAATAGAAGGGAAAGTTCGAATAAATAGAAAGTTATTGAAGAAGTAATTTTGTAACGTTTGCAAAATTTTTTGACTTTAACTACTTAAATATAAAAAATTAACGGAAAAACATGAGCGGCTCTTATGAAAACATGTTGACATCGTCGAAACAAGCTGGGATTATCTATATTTTTATCAAAACGACATTAAAAAGTTTAGATATTTTGAACGATCATTGATGTTTTTTTCGAAATTTAGAATAGTTTTATTTGGTGATTTGTTTTAAGCGTAGCAATATAAATTAGATACATTATTTAGAGGTTCGAAATCAAAAATTTACCTTTAAAAAAATATTATGCTCAAAGTCAAACGAATATTTAAGCTCTGAGTTAAATGACCCAATCTGTGCATAGCAGTCAATAATTCGCGCGTCGATCTCCAGATGACAGCAGCTGCTGAACTAGCGAAAGAGTTCGCGCTTTACCACTTACCAGTCGAGCAATGGCGCGAGAATACTATCAGATTACACCTGGTCAAGAGGATTTTAAAAAAGTTAGCGAATTTATGTACTAACAATAAACAAGTGCAAAAGTTTTTTACTTTATCGGTTGTTTTCTTTTTCTTTTTTTTTTTTTTTTTTTTTTTCATAATAAAAATTATTTCCATTAGAAAGAAATTTTTTGATACAAAATATTTTATTACTGATAGTTTAAAAAATAATTCAATAGTTTTCTAAAATTAGCTTTTTGTCTGACCACGCTCGACTTTTTCTACTTTTTCACAAATTATAGATTCCGTAGAATCTTGTACATTATAAACTTTAATATGAAGTTCCACTGCAGCTTTGAATCGATTTAATATTTGACAATGTATCGGTTATTACAATTTTTTTGAGATTTTATTTTTAAATTTAATTTGTGTAATTTGCAAAAGCTCGTTTCACTTGTTTGAAACAAATTTGATACTTTTTTTTGACTTCTTTGAATAATCAAATCTATTTTTGGTTCTAATAGTTTTAGCAAAAAAAAAAAAAAACTTTTATCAAAATCAAATTAAATCAAGGTCACAATTAAGAATGTCAACTATTGAAAAAAAAGGTTTCCGAGTGATAAAAAAAGGGATCTATAACTTCATGTCTGACGTATGCATGCACTTGGCCGTCATTCAAGGACGCTGTACTATCGAAAAGTTCGTTCACTTGCTTTGCGTGACATTTTCTCAAATTCACTTTTTTTAACACAGGAAAAGGAACATTGTTTTCAAGGATCGAAGTCGTTTCACAAAAAAGAAAAAAAGAAATTTGCATCAAGCCATATTTTTTTAGAAGTAGGTAGCTCTTTTACAATAGGTCTGTTTTACAGAATGCACATTATCCATTTGATAAAAAAAATGTCAAGTAATCTAATTACAATATCAGAATATGATTGTAGCGTTTTCGTAAGGATGTTTGATGCTTACAGAAAAAATGCGGTCATTTTGTCAATTTTAATCAAATCTACTTATAATTTAAATTTATGTAATAATAATCGTTAGATTTTCTAAAAGTTTTAAATAAACAATGATGATGACTTTTTTCAAAGTAACTGAAAAAATTAGAAAAAAAAAATACGATTTTTTCATTAAATTTTATTAATTATGAGTTATGTAATTTTTTGAATTTTATTTATAAAAAATTTCTGAGAAAGGTTTTCTTAAAACAACTTACCTTGGCAGTTTTTGATTCCTCAGTTTTGAAAAAAATGCCCCAGCGCGCGACCTTGATAGTTTCGAGGAGTCCCTTTTCATTTTTTTTCTCCTCACTTGATCAAAGAGGGTGAAAGTAAATAAAGCGCACAAATAATCACAGGATACGGAGCGAAGTACCGGTTCAATCTGGTAGGAACTGGATCGTGGCCTAATCTCGGTTGCTTTCGTTCGTATTTCTTATTTTCATTCGAACCATTTCTTTTCTTAAAGAAAAAAAAATTTGAAAAAATGTTTGCACTGACGTCGAAGATGACAGTTCATGTGATAGGATTTTCAGTTTTTGTGAACATTTCTTTATCATAAGAAAAAATTTACAAGTTATCCGTTCATCAATCGAACTCTAGAACATCATTTATTAATCTTTGTCGGCAGTTGAAAATTATAAACAAGATGGTGAAAACTTTTAAGTTATTTAATTGGAGGGATCGTTGAAATCCTTAATAAAACTTTTAGTCTATTTTTAACTTTTGAATCACAAATGCAATTAAATTGATCGACTTCTCAATAGGCTAATAAATTATTAAACGTCCGGATACTTGCATCACATTTAGTTCACGAGTAAACCTTTTATCCTTAAAACATTAGTGGAAACAAAAACTTTTTTCCTTATAAACCTCAAAAGTTCTTAAAACCATTTATGTGTCTATCTAAATTATTTATTTTTTCAGCTGAAAATTTCATTAATTTTTTGTAACTTTACATAAATATTTTTCGAACTATTGCCTTTACAAGTATTGCTTTAGCATACAAATAATTAAAAGTAACCAATCATTGCAAAATTTTTCAAATAATTAACAAAAATTTTGTTTCCCCCGTTTCTGTAATCAATAAAATTCCTCAAAGCTAATTGCGTGGTTATAGGCGTCACAGGAGCACTCATTTCTCAAATTTCGATTTGAAATTCAAGCACTGACAGCTCCGGCTCATCAGGCAGTTCCACCTTGCGCGTCTTTCGGATAGGCAGACTTTTTTGCATGATTTCGTTGGTACTCTCGTTTATATCTTCAAGCTTCGGATGACAGAATAATAAAATATTTTTTATTAATTTTTTTTTTTTTTTTTTTTTAATTTTTACTTCTAGAAAAGTGTATCAAAGTCTTATTTTGAACCATGGAAGAAGCCATTTCAGGGACAAACTCATTACTTGGTTCGTCAAAAAATTTTGGTAACGACTTTACATCGTCCGATGATGAACTTTGCGACTCTGATGACAGCGTAAGGAATAATATTTTATTCAAAAAATAATAAGAATCAATAATTTAATTCTCTGAATTCAAAAAATCATTGTCTTAGTTCATTCAACTCAACTTATGCGGTTGTAGTCATTACTCGTTGACACATCTCACTATTAGTGCTGATGCATTGACACTGACATTGTTGACTGTAGAAGCGTAAAGTTTATCTTGATGTTATACCTATGGTCATGTAACAACATATTTCTTAGTAAAAAAATTTCAGAGAATTTTTTCATTCAAGAATAAATTTAATGCGCTCAATTTATTGCATTCGTAATTCGATCAATAATTGATGTTATTAATCTTTTTTTTTATAATATTGATCAATTAGGTAATTCCTGGTAAAAATTTTAATTTTAAATAATTTATTTTTTTATTAAAATTCATCATCAAAATGACGTGATTCCGTAATAATTTTATGACTACTTTTTTACGATTGATTTTTACAAATTTTTAAACCTCATAGAGTAATGAAAATTTATAAACAACTGACTTCAAAATTAGCTACAAAATTTGTTCACGTAAATAACAAGTAGGTTTGCACTAACATGCCATCTTTAATTGTTTATTGTTAGTAATATTAATAATAATATTAACTTGTTTTCAAAAATGAACGAATTTTTAAATTTTCACAAAAATCTTTGACCGACAAAACAATTTTATTCGGAAACGAATTTTAAATTTTGATAATCATGTAACGAATTTCAGAAAATTACTCACGTAAACAAAAAGCTATTCGAAAGAATGTTTTTTTTTTACAGTTGTATTTGAACTATCATTCTTCCCGGAGAAAAACTAGCGAGTTGTTGCGTCCCATTTTTTTACGTTTAATCAGTCGCAACGAAAACAATATTCCATGCAATTTTTTCGTGATCTGTGAGCTTACGCAACTCTATTCACATAGCTCAAACCATAAATTGAAAAATTCCTATACCGAGAGAGTAATCGTGGCCTCAGCAAGTTCAGCCAATGCATTATAATGAGTAAAAGACTAAAAAATAATGTGGTAATTAAGTGGTGTTAAGATATCGCGGGGTTTTCAGGCTGAGGAAGTGAGAGAAGAATAAAAATCTCGTGACAGGTCTGTAGACTTGCGGGTGCAGGCCGGCAGTATCGTTCACCCGGTACCAGTCGACTAGCGAACCTCGAGTTGATCGGTTCGCCGGTGATCGTAACTTTTGTTTTTGTTTTTTTTTTTTGTTTTTTGCTTTAGTTGAATTAGTTTATTTTACTGTTTTAAAATATGAAATTTTATTATTAGTGCACGCTGTTCATGACACACAAGACGAAATATTTTGAAGATCGCGATGGGTGCGTTAGAGGTAGGTTGGTAGAAATTAAGATTTTGTCTTGATCATTTTAAAATTGTAAACTTTATTAGGTTTATTTTATTTTCATTTTTAAACCTGTGCAGTACACTCTTAAACTCTTTTTATTCTTTTAGGATTTTATAGAGATAAGAACATCATTTTAAAAATTTTAACACTTGATAGTACTGTCAAAATTTTTTTACTAATGCAATCACATTGCTGGAGTGCAAAGTTACCCAAAAACAGAGATTTTTACGAAAAATTATAAAATATTAATCACAGAATCAAGTTGTTGATTCATTATGCTACCTGACCTGATATTTGTGAGAATTAAATTTGTTTAATAATGAAATAAAATAAAATTTTTAGTAAGCATAACAGTTACTTGCAAATCCGACGTATACGGAAAATTAATGAAAAAATAAAATAAATAATTACTTAGTTTGCTTTGATTGATTGGAAAGTGGATCGAAAAATAATTGACACGTATTTTTTCCTTTTTGAAATGAAAATTGATGGAATTATAGACCTCAGGAGTTTCCGAAATATTCATGTGTGTGTGTATATATACTAATCATGTAAATTAGTAGTGACGTCACGATTGATTGTAATTGTTGATAACCAGTAGTTTTGATCGAAAAATTATTTAAAAAATCTTAAAAATCATTAATTATCGAAAATTAAAAAAAAAAAGTATTTCTGAAAAGTCATCGTCCCTATAACATTTGTCGCCACTTTTTCATTATTTTGTAACTAAATTGAAAATCGCATTTCAAACAGCTTCAGTTGACTAGAATTCTTTTCAAGCACGAGTCAAATGTTTACAAAATAAACCCAGAAAAAAAAATGCTCGAACTTTTTAAAACATGTGTTCAATTTCTACGTAAAACCTTGAATTTTATTAATTTTCTTGCGGACAAAATTTTATTTTACAAGCCTGCTCACTTAAATATAAAACAAATTAACGTTGATAATTTAATATTCATAAAAATATTAACAACAATATTGTTTAAAATAATCGAAAAGTTGAAAAACATTTCATTGAAACTCAACTTCCGGTTGGTAAGCATTATTTGCAATCTATTTTTTTTTTTCAAGATTTTCCTTTTTTTTCCACGTGTCATAAAAGCAATAAGTAGTTCGAGTACGGCTTGGGTAAGACGCAGGCGTTGAAAGTCCAACCTTAGCCTTGTAAGAGATCGTTGTAAACTAAGGATCCGGTAAATTGCAGTAGTTATATATTAATGGATTTTAACTATCCTGACGAAATTTCAATTACAATTCTTCACAAATTGTTGCAAAATGTGCAGCATTTTCTGCTTATGCGATATGCTAACATTTTTCACTTTTTTTCATACTACTCGTTTCAAATCTTTATTTGGGTTGAACTAATTTATTATAAATTTATTAATTATTTAAAAAAAAGAGTCAAATAAGTATTTTAACTTAAAAATAAAACAAAAAAGGATCACTTTAAAAGTATAAGATGTAATATAATTAATACATTTATAATAAAATCCATAACATTACTGATGTAATTAAAAAAAAAAGATCATTTTGAAAAATTTTATTTTTCAAACAATTTTTAATAACAGGGTTTCCTGACTATTTTTGGAATTTATTTGTTGTGAAAGTTGCAATCGTCTTCTTTGATTTATAAGACCCTAAAAAACTTGAAAATCAATTTTTTCAAAAATATCAAAATTGTATTTAGGCCGTTTTTCCTCTCAGCCACAGATTTTTTCTTTCTACTTATCACACGGTGAATGTGTGTTACTTCATTGCGTAAAAAAATCTGTCTTTTAAAACGTCTAGTTTCAAGAACCGAACAAAAACACGGGTAAAACCCTCAATGTTGAACTTGAAAATTTATTATGCATCGATTAGTCCATTTAATGTACGAAAAATTCCTACTAGATTGGTCATTAGATTCGTAAATATGTATCCGCTATAATCGGAAAAAACAAAATAAAATTATTCGTTACTTTTTAATTACAAAATATTTAATATTTTATACTTTTTAATTACAAAATATTTAATATTTTATTTCAAATTATTCAATCAGGTCACACTATGGAAATCCCCTAAAATAGGGCAGAAAAGAATTCGAAGTTCAAAAACAAAATGAAACAATTCTAGAATTTTCATCAAACTCCCCTTACGAAAATTTCTCATCATCGAATTCCGTAAACTGTCATAAACGGAGCCCGTTTTGTCTCTCTCAATTACGACATTAACCAAGTCAATCAATCTCTCCCTCCAGCCCCTTCCATCAGCACCCTTACCACAAAGTCATTCAACCACTTAAACCTCGTGACCCTGACTCATATAACACCGTACATCCTTTGGCCTGCGTCAATCTCATCGGTGAAAAAAGAAGTAAATAAATCAAATAATCGGAATACTCACAAACTTCAATACTTAATCATTCCTCTTTTTTTTTTTTTCGAAAAGAAACTTGAAGAATTGGATATTTTCTAATTGTTAATTTTTATGAAGCACAATTTTTTATTTTTTTAAACGGAATCATTCAATTTCAATTTTTTATTCAAATACTGTCATTTGACGATCATAATTAAGCTATTCTACAAAATTTTCTATCGCTAATAACATTGATACTATTCACTGTATTTTGAATATTGATTCAAACTCGTTCAGAAACATTAACTAGTGAAATATTACCTTCAAAGTTTTAATTAATTAAAAGTTATTTTTTCTATGATTTTTTTTTTTACATGAAAAAGGGAAAATGAGTAAAATTGTACACGTAAACGTAAGGGTAAAATTATCTCTTTCTTATGAAAACTTTGTTCCACAGAAACTGAAAAATTGTTCACCGCTTAGAATATGAGTAAAATCTTGGGTTCAAAAATTGTAAAGTAGCTTCTGTAGTACTAATTAACTTCAAAATGTAATCTTAGTTTAACTGTAGGAAAATATTTGACTTTATTAGGCTATTCAGACAGTTTTTAAAGATTCATTTTAACACAACAAAGTTAGAGTTTGAATAATTGAGAAAGTTCTAAGATTTTTGAAACTTTTATTCTAATTTTCGAATAAAAAGAGGAAAAATTTGACCATTAAAAAAGAAGTTAAAAAGGAGATAGTTATCTGAATATATTAATTTCAACGATCACTGTTTCAACGGAATGCTTAGTAGTAATATTCAAATACTCTTGAAAATATCACTTGCATTTATGAATATCAAATAACTGTTTGAATATTTTAATTTCATAACCAAATAATTATTGTGTAAATCAGAATGAAAAAGTCAAAAAATAAAATCTTTGTTGAGGAAGTCAAACAATTTTTTAACAATTTCAATAGAATGAAGCAATTAAATTTTGTTACTTAGTTATATTATGAAAAATGATTTTATAGTTTTTTTAAAGTTATATGTTTTCTTGGAAAATTTAAAAAAGAAAACTTCAAATAATAGCTTCATTTCAAATAAAGGAACAAAGTTAAAAGAGAATATAACTAAGAGACAAGTTTATTATCCAACAATAAATTAAAGCTTTGTCGTTTTTTTACATCGCTTGCATAAATTTCAACTTATTATAAAGTTTTAAAAAGCTCTTGAAACCTGCAACTGCATAAGTAAGAGTTTTCTTATCCGTCACGAGTTTTCAAAAGTAAAAAATTTTATTAGAAATTATTATTTCGCAAGCTTGGAGATGTGACTTCTAACTTTAATGTTAATCTAGTATCTCCAATTAAATTTATTAGTACTAAAGATGTAATAATTTGGTCTTTTATAATTTTTAACGCAAGAATTTTTAAAATTGAAGTTTTAAAACTTGTAAACACTGTATAAATTGAAAAAAAAATTTGGTTCAAAATACTCGAGTCATATTTTTTGTAATCCACAGCCATCAATCAGTGCCGAGTTACAAAAAATATTTTAAAAACAACATTAAAATTCATGAATACCAAAAATAATGTAAAACAATAATTTTAAGAAAAGGCAGTTAGAATTTGAGTTAGTACCTCCCCTCGTAATGTTCAACTACTTTTCATTTTTTACTTTAAAAATTTAAAACACTTGTTTCTATCATTTATTTAAAAATTATTCAACCACTTTTTGTTCATTTGCTGGATTTTTGCAATGATTTGAAAATATAACGTAAGTAGCAATCTCAAAAGTTTGTCACGTAAGCACAGCTGTTATACTACTTTTATTTTTTAAATTATAAAACAGAAAACAGTAAAAAGTTATTTGAAAAAAGACAGTAAAATCAGAGTTAACGGGACTTTAATCAAAATCTTTTTAAATAAGCCAGCTGAGAAAAATTGAAAAAAATGAAAAATTAAGTGAAGAATTCGATGAATTTATTGATTAAATAGTTATTGGAGTCACAAGCTACCAATTGCCAAATAATATACAACTGAAAAAAACGAGACTTCCTATACGCCTTGAAAAATATCAGGACTAAGCTGAAGCGAGCTATGAGAATGAGAGAAGCCTGCTCATTAACTGAAATAGAAAGCGTCCTTGCGCCAGTGTTGCACCTTAGGTGTCACGTGTCTTCGTCGTTACGGTATTTTTTATCTTGGCTGCTGCATCTTCTACACGACGCCGTTACTGGGCTGAAAAAAGATGTGCAGCAGCTTGAAAAATCACGTTTTTATATAATCCCCCGCCAGATGATGTTTCTGAGGCCACTTGGTTTTAGGGCAGGTATTTTGCGTAATTTTTTTTTCAAGAATGAAAAATCGCTTTTGATCTGTTAATATAGCTATTTTTGAAATTATAAAAACTATTTACTTCGTATTGGGATACTTCTTATTTTTTATTTTATTAAATGAACCACGGTAAAAAAATCATTTAAAAAACAAAGTAAGTTAATTGAGTTTTTTCGAACAAGAATATTATTTTATTAATAGGTTTAAAAAAATAAAAACTAATAACTATAATTATACAACCAATTTTCAACAATTATGCTTATTTGAATTTGAAGAAAATTTTAAGTGGATTTTAACTCCAAAACAATATAATCAAGAAATTACCTGCCTTGTTTCAGGAAGGAACACAAAATCCAGCCTTTGTCAGCGATGACGGAGTGGAGCTTGGAAGCTTGGGCCAATTGGGTCACGAGCAGTATTTTTCAAAAGTAATTACAAAGCATGTTTTTAAAAAAAAATACAGTTACAAGAACTCTGATGGAGCAAAAATTTCTTTTTACAGCTTAATCAATCGACTGATCCTAGGTTCCAAAACCAGGATGACCGGAAAGTTCCTCTTGCTTTATCACCCTCCACGGATATGGTGAATTTTTATTTTTTTGCAAATCAGTAATTTAAAAATAAACTTACACTAACATCTACTTTGTACTTTACTAGCCTCTGAAGGAAAAAAGTCAGCAACCGGTCGAACGCCAAACCTGGGGTAACAGCATGGAGTTCCTGATGTCGTGCATAGCCATGTCCGTGGGTCTTGGCAACGTATGGCGATTTCCGTTCACAGCCTACGAGAACGGAGGGGGCGCATTTCTCATTCCCTACCTTATAGTCCTATTCCTCGTAGGAAAAGTATGGCTTTAAAGTTGAAAATTTTTCTTATCACAAATATTCCAATCAAATTTTTAAACATTGTTAATATTTTAGCCCTGCTACTACATGGAAATGATCGTGGGGCAATTCACAAACAGGTCCTCGGTGAAGATGTGGTCCATGGCACCGGCCCTCAAAGGCATCGGCTGGGCCCAAATGTTCTCCATGGTCGCCGTTACGACTTACTACTGCAGTCTCATGTCCCTGACACTGCATTACCTTATCAACAGCTTTCAAGTCCAACTGCCCTGGTCCAATTGCCTAGACGAGTGGGGAGACTCGTGCGTACACTCGGGAAAGCACGAGTTCAATGCAACCCTCCATAAGGGCAATTTCACGGGTCTCAGAACTTCGGCGGAGTTGTATTATGTGTAAGTATGATGTGAGCAATGACCAATGACCTTAGGGTCACTGAACTCTTTCTTTTGCAATTGTGAAAATTGTAAAAATAACACTGGTTCGAGCTATTAGAATTTTCTTTGCTCGTCTCTTTTTTTCTTAGAATTCCTAGTTTGAATGGAGTAATTACTCCATTATTACCTCAACAATGTGGCTTTTGACTTTCGCATCGTGCAATTTTGAATTACATTGTATTATAACTCCATCAACTTATGTATGAGCAATTAAATTTTTAAACAATGCGATTTTAATTTCAGAAAAACAGTCCTGAAGGAAAAATCAAACATAGACGATGGTTTGGGAATGCCAGATATCCAGCTGACCTTGTGCCTGTTGCTGGCCTGGCTGTGCATCTTCGCGGTCCTTGGTCGAGGAGTTCAGAGTTCCGGCAAGGCCGCCTACTTCCTGGCTCTGTTTCCCTATGTTATCATGTTCGCCCTGTTGGTTAGGGCCTTGACTCTCGAGGGCGCCGCCGAGGGTATACTCTTTTTCATCAAGCCTGACTGGTCAAAACTGTTCAAGGCCGAAGTCTGGTACGCCGCGGTTACCCAATGCTTCTTCAGTCTGGGCGTTTGCTTCGGTGGCTTGATCACTTACTCTTCTTACAACGATTTTCGACACAAAATGTATAGGTAAGATTGGGGATTATTTGGGTTTTTACATACCCTTGAAGTCAAACAACAAGAATAAAAAACTCGTGTCAAAACATAGATAGATTAGTACCCTCGAAAATTATTCAATATTTCGATTGCAATTATTTATGTCTTATAAAGATTAAATCAAAGGTTTTCATTAAAAATGATTTCTAAACGATATAAATTAACAAAACAAAGACTGTTTTATTAATTTACCAATTTAGATTTTTTCACCTTAAAACTTATAATCTTGATGTTTTTCATTACACTTAATATCTATGTTTTACTGCGCAGCTGCTTCTTACGACAATGTATTTTTAATTGCAAGATTTTACGATAGTAATTCTTGTCGCTGAGGATATGCGCAGAATATTACATCGAAAGTTCGTGTAATACGCAGATTATGAATCAAAAATTTTTGTCATTGTCTGCCGACGGGTAATTAAAAAAAAAAAAAAAAAAAAAAAGAAAAAATAGAAGATTGTAACTGATGATAAGTTTAAGTCAACCTTCAACCAGTAGCTCTTCGTAATGACACTTCGCTGTAAATATTTCATCACCTTCTTGCTGCATAATACCCATGATTGTAATTAATGTTCTATGGAACTCGATCATCCATCATTGAAATAAATCCATGCTCTTTTATTTAGAACGAAGTCAAAAAATTTTTTAACATAATTCTTTTAAAAAAATTATTTTAACTCCACAATCGTCTTTTCAGTAAACTCAATAAAAATGTATGTAAAAAAAAATTGCTCTTTCGAAACCCTATCCGGCGGATTCTGCTTGTTGATTTATGTAAAATTTTCCCCGCTGCCTGCAGAGACGTTATTGTAGTGACGAGCCTGGACACTTTGACAAGCTTGATGGCGGGTTTCACGATCTTCGGTATCCTCGGCAACCTGGCTCACGAGCTCGGTACGGACGACATCGCAAACGTGGTGCGCGGTGGCTCCGGCTTAGCTTTCATCTCTTATCCTGATGCCATCGCCAAGTTCGCTCTGTTGCCACAGGTACGTTGCGGATTTATATATATTTTAATGATCCTAGCGGAGGGAAAGCTGGATGGCTTTTATCGTGATTTGGTTAATGAAAAACACTAGGGCAATCTGAAAAGCTAAAGAAAGCTCCCTGCTGTCCATACAAATAAGTTTATCGTAATAGTTGTAGCATCCAAAAAAAATTTTCTCTTATTATCTTTTTTGGCTTTTGATGTTATAGTTTATGATCTATTAATAACGGAAGTAAAAATAAGTTATTCTTAAAATATGAAAGATGAGTCATTTGCATATGTAAGTGCATCAGAAGGAATTTCATTCACGATACTTAAAAAATTTACTTTTATGTACTCATAAACAATGATAATATGAAAGAAATTATCTTAATTCAGCTCAATAGTAGTGTATTGCGAATTGTTCATGAGGAAAAATAAAAGATTTATAGGTTCATAATCGTGCTTCGCACTCGCTTGAAAATCTAAATGCATGTCAAAGGAATAGCGAGTTAATTTATAAATGAAACAGCTTGATTGGCTTGCGCCAGATTTCAATTTACTTTGTGGGTTCTTGAATATTTTATGTGTCAAATGCATTTTCTCTTCTTCTACTTCTCTAATGTATTGGTTCAAAGACCTTCTCTGCGAGATCAATTTTTAGTTAATAGTTGTTTCAATTCACCTTCTGTTCAAAACTAAAATAAACATTTTTTCAAAATTAAATTTTCAAATTAAATTATAATCCTTAATACAATTCTAAAAAAACTAGATTAATTCTTTATTTGCAACGCTAGTAATTAGTCTCCGTTAAACTATAATTTGAAAAACTATTGACTAAAAATAATGAAGTTATTAAAAAAACCATTATAATTTATTTTTAGAATTTATATCTAAAACCAATATTTTGCATGTTTTAAAAGTAAGACTTAAATTCTAACAGCAAAAAAAAAAAAAAAAAAAAAAAAAAAAAAACTAATTGTAGAGTAAAAGCATAAAATTTAAAAAATAGGTGAGTGTGAAGGTACGAGATTTCATCTGGCCTCATCCTTTTAACTGCTCTACTTTTTTTATACACACTGCAAATAGGCATTCCGTGATATTTTTACATAACTACGTATTATAACGCGGTAGAAGTTTTTTTTTCTGGCTCATTAATAGGATTGAGAATTATGACTATTTTACTGAATCGTTTCTATTACATTACGTGCAGGACTATACATGAAAGAAAAAAAGTAATTGATAAAATTTGAAAGTATGAAAATTTTATTTTGAGAAAGATAAAGTGGTAGAATAATTTTTTCTCTGTTGATTAAAGCTAATCTGATTTGTTTTTATAATTTTTTCAGTTTTTTTCGGTCATGTTTTTTCTCATGCTCTACGTTTTGGGAATCGGAAGTGGAATCGCAATGGCTGGAGGCATAATCAGTATAATAAACGATCAATTTCCCACTTGGAAGCACTGGCACATTGTGATCGTCACATCAATTGTTGGTTTTGGAGTTGGCACAATTTACTGCACTCCGGTAAAGTCATTTCCTCAAAATCAAAACTATAAAACTCATAAAATTAAATGACTGTATTCATCTTAGCCAATTTATATAGTCACTATAATTATTTTTATACAAAAATTATCAAAATTTATTGAGAAAATTTTAATGCAAATCTACAGGGTGGTCAATTCATTTTGGGGCTAGTTGACTATTACGCGGCGTCGTTCGTGGTGTTTGTACTGGCCAGTCTCGAGGTCACCGGCGTATTTTGGCTGTATGGTTTGGAAAACTTCTTGGACGACGTAGAGTTCATGCTGGGAAACCGGCCGTCGATGTATTGGCGTCTATGTTGGAGTGTGGTCACCCCTATTTTTCTCATCGTCATATTCGTATACACAGTATTAAATCTGACACCTTTGACTTACGGAGGCATTGCTTATCCAATCAGTGCTCATGGTCAGTTTTTTTTTCTTATAAGCGAGCCTTACTTGATTTTTCGATGAGTTTTCTTGAATTTTTCAGAGAATAAAAAACCATTTACTAATCAAAATTTTAAGTAGTAAATATAGTGAACTTTAAAAAAATTCTGAAATTTAATTCACATATTATTGAAGTTTCGAAGCTTCGAGTGTTGTTTTCAAATGTGAATAAACTATTAGCACCAGCACAATATAATTTTTCAAAAAATAAAAAATAATTTTTTATTAGTACGGTAATTTATCGGAAAATCACCGTTTCTTCAAAGTACAGTTCCTTGAATAAATATCTGAAAATTTTATAATGCACCATACGAGAGTTTTAAAAATTATTGTTAACTTCATTTTTATTATTATTATTTTTTTTTTTTTAGCTGTTGGCTGGACTCTTATGGTGTTTGGTTTAGCTCAAGTACCATTTTGGTTTGGATACACGCTCATATCGAAAAGGAATCTTGGTGTCACCGAGGTAAGACTTGAAAGTCCCATTAGTTTATGTCCGCAATTTTTTACTAAATTAATAAGTTAAATAAAAAATTTATGTGAATATTTTTTTAGATGTTTTTAACGTCCATTAAACCTAGTAAAGAGTGGGGCCCACTGAATCAGTCAAATCTCTTGGCGTGGTCCAGGTATAAAGAATCGCGCAGATTAAAGCGAGAGAAACGCAGTTCTACGCGGTTAAAACAGTTTATGTATGTATTACTAGGATGGGAAGAGTATTTAGATTAATTGCTCGAACATTATCGAAATTTTATTCAAATGTGCGAATTTATATATAAAAGTACATAGTAAGTATGTCAGTGACAAAAAAAAAAAATTTGTTTTCAACTGTTTTTTATTATTTAATTACTCGATAACCCATAATTTTTCAAAAAGACAAAAAAAAATTTTAAGCTGTTTGATATGAGTTGAGAATATTTCGAATTTACATAAGAAAAAATTTATCCTGAATTTGTAGATTTTCTGTCTCATTTTGTTTCTATACAGAAATTATTGTATAAATATGTTATAGAAAAATATATTTTTTTAAACATTTTTTTAGGATAAAATTCAAATTTTATTCTGTAAGGTAGTCTTTTTTATTGAAACATAATTGTAAAAACAATGTAATTACGCCTCTTATAAAATTTCTAGTTTGTGATGATTGTAATAAAAATACTACTTATCCTTGGCTAAAACAAAAGAAAAAAAAATTGAAACTGAATTCTAATAAGTTTTATAGACCATAACTTTATGTAAAAATTTTTTTTAACTCACAAAATAATGTTGTGACAAGATTTTTTTACAATAGCTTAAAAAAAAGTTTCATACTAGTAGTAATTTAAGACTTCCATTTTTATATAATCTCATAGAAATATTATGTAGTTTTAAGCGTTTTTTTATGTATACATATATAATGAAAGAGTCTCAACTATTTTTTTGAGATTCTCAGAATCAGTATTAGTTAAGCGTGATAAATAATTTTTGTAATACATATATGAAAAGAATGAGTATAAAATCAGTTTTTTTTTTTTTTTTAACAGAACATGAATTAAAAATTTATCTGATTGAATATTAGTTCGATATATTAACTTATTTATTAAATATTAAGATAAAAAAATTTTTTAAATTGTTTGATCGTATAAATAAATTTGTGAGCTGATTAAACAGTCATAATATATTTCATTAAAAATTTTTTTATATTTTTTATTTTAAATTAAAAATAAAATTCACCAACTTGCCAACACAAAATTTTTGATAATTTTAATCTGTAGTAGTATCTGAACATTTATCATCTGTACTTTGACAACTGTATTCGCATTCTCCACCGTCGGAAGATTCCTTCAAAATTTTTTTAAGTAAAAATTTAATCATTTTATTTATTTTATATTATATTAAATTTAGTAAACCAAATAAAAAATGTTGAATATACCACAATAATACTTGGTACAATATATTTCAGTCTTTCTAAATTTAGTTCATCTTCGAATTCCTTTCGTATTTTCTCTCGTTCGTCACATTCCTAAATATAAGATCATTATTATTTTGAAAAAAAATACGTTTAATTCATAAAAAGCTTTATAAAAAAAATTGAAGTAGAATTTATTGAAAAAATTCTAGAAACGTATATGAAGTACATTTATGAAAAGGTTTCAATGAAAATATTAAAGCCATATAGCTGTAACCAAGGCTGGGAAAGTCCAGAATCTTCAGTCTACGGATTCGAGTCTTATGGACTCAAAATTCTTGAACTTTGAATTCACCAATTTGGACTCTCCAGTTCGATAAAGCTTATTTTGGACTCGAAGTTTAAGGCTCTTGAGTCCTTGTACTTGAGCCTTTATAATACGGAATCCATAAAACTCACCAAGCAGTTTGTAAGCATGAAAGCAGTTTTGGATTGTTGTAAACTATCGCGCGAAGCGTGATTGTTTAGAACATACCAAAACTGTGCAATTGTCAAATTTTCTTTTTTCTCGCGCGAGACTAAGAATGTTTTTTCTTGGTTCGAAGCCGAGAAGGGTCGACGAACAGACCGAGAATCGAGCGATTCTCGGGCTGAGACCGAGAAAATTTACTACTTGGTCAATAAATTAAAATTTACTTTCATTCTTTTTCAAAATAATTTTTTGGTTTTAAAATAAATCTTTGTTTGAACAGGTCGTAACTCTTAAAATAAAAAAAATATACTTGTTTGAACATTTTTGAATCTAAAATCCATTAAGAAAAATTCACCGAATTCTAATACTTGCGAACTGCTCGATGTATGACTTTCGAGTATTAAACTCTGGACTCTGATTTCGAGTTTTTTGCCCAGCCCTAGCTTTAATATTCTATTGAAATAGTTATAAAAAAAGATTTGCCAAACAAGTTTTTGTGACTTCTAGTAATAGTAGATTAAGTTAAACAAAGTTTCATTAACTGAATATTTTTCATTTTTTGACATATAATTTGAATGGTTGTTGATAGACATCGATTTTTTTATTTTTGATTGTAAGCATAAAATTAAAAAAATGTTTACCCTGTAATATAAGAGCCAATGTCCGAGATACTCTATGGGATCAAAGGGTTTTTTCATGATAACTTCACACAAGCCGGTTGACAAAACCTTTTCAAAATGTTCTTTCAGATAATTCGCGTCTACACTTGAGTCTCGGCTCGTAAGGTCAGTGTCGCTTTGAAAGGAGCCTGTAATGAATTTAGGGACGGTTTGAACGGAAATAAAATTCTATTTTAAAAATTCTTTCTACATAAATTATCAACTTAAAAAAAATTCTGTTTTCAGCCGATTTTTTTTTTAAACAAAATTAAAAATTAGAATGAATTTATAACTTACAATCACACGAATCCAAGTGTTTTATTTTTTTCTTTTTTAATTCTTCGTAGATGAAACATAACTCATCGCAAGTGAATTTGTAAGCTTCCAATACTCTAGAGTAAATTATTTAAAAAATTGTTAAAAATTTTTTTTTTAAATAACTATTTTTATAAGTGTTTTTCTCTAATACTAATCAAATTAAAGATACTCTTTGACTTCATCAGTGGCTCCTTTTTCGACAAGGTTTTTGATAAATTTATCAGGAAAGCTTTTATTTTTTAAAAATTTCCAAAGTTCATGGTGTGGATAATGCTGCTTGTAGTCATCTTTTTCATTATCTTCATTATTTTTTTGCTGGAACTCTTTCTCACTTTCAGACATGATTTTTAAATTAAAAGCACTCGGTTTTATCTGTTCCTTTTTAAATACTCTCTTATGAATTTGGTTATAGTGGTATTAATTATTGAAACTGTAACATGAAATTAGTCTCGATAGTAAACCTATTAAATTCTAAAATAATGTTATAATCTATAGGTCAATTATGCACTTTACAACCCTGGGTGAAATAAGATTTTTTTTTTTTTTTTTTTTTTTTTAAATCAGAAAGTGAAAAACGAGTTAAAGCTTATTTATTATTTGTCAATCTAGAAAGGGTTCGTAATTTTACGGTTTTTTTTATCGTATTCTTACTTATGCATTTATCCATACTTTAAACTTGCATTAAAAATTTTCTAATTTGTCTTTTACGTTATCATTTTTGTCTCATATCTATCAGACAGAAATTTTATAACTTTAATTCAACAAAATGAAAAATTATTTACTTTATGACCAATATAGTTTACATCTTGCGCGCGCACGTGGGTTTTGGTACACGAGTGTAGAGATGGACATGCATTTCATCAGCATGCTCAACTCGCGAGCTGAGCAGACAGCCAGCCGCGTATTAATATTTAGTACCCAATTGCATTGGTTCTTTTTTTTTTTTATAAATTTTAAATTACCTGTTCAACTGCAAGTAGAAATAAAACACGTGTCAAAGAAGGATAAGATAATCGAGAAAGTTGCGCAACATTTTCATAAACTAAAATGTTTGCCAAAACTATGGTGATCCGGGCCCGCTTAGTCGTCCTGCCCCTCAACTCCCTCGTCTTCACCAGGTGAGTCGTCTGCTAATATTTCCCAAAAATACTATCGCAGTTAATATGGAAACGTCACAGCTGATTTTCAAGAATTACGGTTTAAATTAAAAAAAAAAAAAAAAATATAACACCAAGTTCAAACGTTAAAATTTTATTTGATATTTTGGAGTTAGTCGGCATGATAGACGTTGTATGACATAACCTTTTCTTTTGTTTTTACACGTTTTTTAATAGGTATACCAAAAGAGGTAAAACGTTTTGTTTTTGTTAATTTTTTTCTAACTTTTTTTCAAATAAATTTTTTGTCAATTATTTTTTATCAAAATAATATTATTGTCTAATATTTAAAAACTATTAAAT
Source organism: Encarsia formosa (assembly GCA_038277355.1). Taxonomy (NCBI): domain Eukaryota; kingdom Metazoa; phylum Arthropoda; class Insecta; order Hymenoptera; family Aphelinidae; genus Encarsia; species Encarsia formosa. The sequence continues at coordinate 11,394,665 of CM076188.1, forward strand.
TTTTTAACCTATTATTTAAAACAGTAAATAAAATTAGCTTTCAAAAGCTTGACGCAACTGTTGTCGATTATTATATAAATTTACCAGTATTTTCTGAGTATCCAAAAATTAGTCATTCTTCTAACCCTAACCTAACTTACAACGTCGTATCGTATACACTGCATCGCTCTTTAAGCTGTCTTCCTTCCTCATCTAGTTCACTGTGGTTCTCTCGCTCACACGTTCGACTCCTTTTTTTCCACATCGAATATCCGACTTTGTGGTTTTAACAACGTCGTCGTATTGTTAGTTAATTAGTCGTGTCGTGAGTGAGCTTTTGGGATCAACTTTGTTCATTTGTACCTCGATTACTCATTTTTCGTGAGTGTTCAAATAAAAAAGTCTCGGAGTGTTTTATTATACCAGTATGGTACTAGTATTCTTTTAAAAACATATTCTAATCGATTTTTCCTTTACTCCTGCAGTATTTTTCTTTTTTATTATTTTTACAATAATTACAATAATAAAAAAAACTTTGGTGCTCAAGTGTCGGTATAAATTTATAAAAAAAAAGTATATATGTTAAAATAAGGTTAATTTTTTATATTTTTATATTAACTAAAAACTAAATAAATATTTGAATAAAGTTACAATGGCAACACTACAACAAAGTATAACTGAAACTGCAGAGTCTGGAGACTCTGTAAATCTGTAAGAACTTAACTAGTTAATTTTTTAAGTATTTCAAACACGTTTCAATTTTGAGTTTATCTTTTGAGTACATTAAAAACACTTTTATACATTTATTTACTTTTGAAATATTGATATTCAAAAAAATTTTTATATTATGGTTTTCAAATTAAAAAATTTTGTTCCACAGATACTTAAAACATTTTTTTGACAAAATGATTTTTTTTTTTTTTTTTTTAACAAGTCTTAAATTATTTAGTCATTCTGTCAATAAATACATAAAAAAATTTTTTGTTCAACTTGGTAAACTCGATAGGCTTAAAAATAAAAAATCATTTGATCAAATAAATGTACATGATATTTCTGTAATACCACAATTTACTCAAGACTTTACAAGTTTCATTTTTTAATGTTAATAATTTGCTTACTTATTTACAGAAACAAAAGTGCTGAAATGATGGCACCAGTGGCCAGGAATCAATTTAAAGAGCCAATGCGCTTTGATAATATCATAAAGCCACCCAACGATAAAAAAGAGTATAGAGGTCTGATTCTTCATAATAAATTAAAAGTACTCTTAATTAGTGATCCAACAACTGACAAAAGTGCTGCATCATTAGATGTTAATGTTGGTTAGTTTAACAAAATTTCAATCATTGAATTTTGATTTTTTTATTTAAAAATTAAAAATTTATTTATTAAAAGTTTATTTGTACATTAAAAAAAAAAATTTAATTTTTTAGGTTTTTTAAGTGATCCAAAAGAACTTCCAGGACTTGCCCATTTTTGTGAACACATGCTCTTCCTTGGTACATCGAAGTATCCAGAAATAAATGATTACAGTCAGTATTTATCACAGAATGGAGGAGCCAGCAATGCTGCCACATATTTAGACCACACTAATTATTACTTTGATATTAATCCAGAAAAACTAGAAGGTGCTCTAGATAGATTTTCTCAATTTTTTTTAGCCCCTCTTTTCACAGAATCTGCAACTGACAAAGAAATTAATGCTGTGGATTCAGAGCATGAAAAAAACTTGGCCAGTGATACTTGGCGATTAGATCAATTAGATAAATCCTCAGCAGATCCTAACCATGCATATTCTAAATTTGGAACTGGGAGCAAAGAAACATTAGATACTATACCAAAGAAAAAAAATATTAATGTTAGAAACGAATTGTTAAACTTCCATAACAAGTATTATTCTGCAAATATAATGTCTTTAAGTGTCCTTGGCAAAGGTTAATAAAAGATACTTCGTCTAATCAATGATCAATGATACATATTAATTTCATCATTCTAAATTCAATTTATTTTATTTTGTGTAGAATCTTTGGAAGAGTTGGAAAAAATGGTTGTTGAAATGTTCTCAGATGTTGAGAACAAAGAGATTCAAGCTCCCAGATGGGAAGAACATCCTTTTAAAGAAGAACATTTTTCTAAAAAATGGTGTGTTGTGCCTATCAAAGATGTAAGGAATTTAAATCTCACATTCCCTATTCCAGATCTACAAGAACATTTTCGAGCAGCGGTAAGTATTTTTTCTTCAAGCTAAGAATTTAATGCTCAAAACAGCAATTATTTTAAAATTCATAATTTTTTTAGCCTGTACATTATTGGTCCCATTTGATTGGTCATGAAGGCAAAGGTTCCCTTTTATCAGCCTTAAAAGAAAAAGGATGGTGTAATTCTTTGATGTCAGGCAAAAGATCTTCTGCTAGAGGATTTGATTTTTTCAGTGTCTATGTTGATTTAACAGAAGATGGTCTCCTTCATATTGATGACATTATTACCATGACTTTTCAATATATAAATATGTTAAAAAAAGAAGGTCCGGTAGAGTGGATTTATGAAGTTAGTATCTTGATCTTTGTTTTTTTTTTTTTTTTTAAAGTTCTGTATTATAAGTTTTTATCCAATATCAGTAATTTCAAGTAGGGCTGTAAACTAACCACAATAAAAAATCATTTCGCGTCTACAGTTTATGATTTAAAAATAAATATCTTTCATGCTAAATTATAAAATAAATTATAAAACTTGAAAGATTATTTTTTGTATTTCTATTTGACTGTAGCCATTAATTTTTTTACGATCATTAAATCAAATTTTTATCTAGGAATATCGTGACATAGCAAATATGAACTTTCGGTTCAAAGAAAAATCTTCACCCCGAAGTTATGTATCGTCAACCGTAAGATATCTACAAGAGTATCCAATAGAAGAAGTTCTTTCTGCACCACGTCTTTTTACCGAGTGGCGTCCAGATCTAATAAAGGACTTAGCTCAATTCCTGGTACCAGAGAAAGTTAGAGTTCAAGTTGTAGCAAAAGCTTACAAAGCCGAAGCTAACAGCTCTGAGCCCTGGTATGGTACAAAATATAAGAAGGAAAAGATACCTGATGAAGTGATAAAAAAGTGGAGCAACGCAGGACTAAATGAATCATTTCATTTACCAGAAAAAAATGAGTTTGTTCCTACCAAATTCAACATTAAACCTAATGAAAAGGTGTGTGATGAAATATTGAAATACTTATATTAATTATTAAAATTTAAAAAAATTTAAGTTATTTTTAACTTAAAAAAAATTTCACAAATGTATATATTATTTATTCTAAAATATTGATAATTATAGGTTGAGAAATTTCCTTCTATCGTCGAAGACAGCCCATTCATGAGAGTATGGTTCAAACAGGATGACGAATTTCTTCTACCAAAAGCTACAATGACTTTTGACTTTGTTAGGTATGTCGAATTTTAATTTTAATTTAGAAATACCGTACTGACAACTACTAATTGACAAATAATAAATATTTCAAACATGTCTTTTCAGTCCACTTGCTTACATAGATCCTGTCAGCAGTAACATGACCTACTTATTTGTGCAACTGTTCAGAGATTCGTTAAACGAATATGCCTACAATGCTGATTTAGCTGGATTGAAGTGGGAATTAAACAACAGTAAATATGGCCTAAGTGTAAGTATTTAGAGCTTTCATAAATTAACTTTTCTTTTTTACATAATTTCAAGTAAATAATATTTTGTATATTTTTTAGTTGGCATTGACCGGTTATGATCATAAATTAGATGTTTTGTTAGAAAAAATTTTAGATCGTATGGTAAACTTCACAGTTGACAAAAAAAGATTCGAAATTTTAAAAGAGAATGTAAGTTATTTATCTGCATGCGCAGAAATTACATTTATTAAATTTATTCATTTTTAATTTAATATTTGCATTTTATGCAGTATATAAGGGGGCTCAAAAACTTTGAAGCAGAACAGCCTTATCAACATGCGGCGTATTATCTTGCAGTACTTTTATCAGAACAGGTCTGGGTTAAAAATGAACTTTTGGCAGCTACTGACAGTAAGTAGTAGACGTAGATCTTTTGAAGAATAAATCAACCCTTTTTTTTTCAGTGAAAAATTAAATTCATAATAAACCTTTTTTTTTTAGTGTTGACTGCTGAAAGAGTTCAACAATTTATTCCACTTCTTATGAGCAAAATGCATGTAGAATGCTTAATTCACGGAAACGTGACGAAATCGGAAGCTCTGAAAACCGCTAAACTTGTGGAAAACAAAGTAACTGCACTAAAAGACTTGACACCATTGTTGCCTAAGCAAATGCTTCTTCATCGCGAGCTTGAATTGCCAAATGGTAAAAATACTGGCTCTATTGAAATAAGTTTGATTTAATTTAAAAAAGTTTTTTTTACATATTAAAATTTTTTTAGGATGCCATTATCTTTACGAAATGGAGAATCACCACCACAAATCTTCATGCACACAGATTTATTATCAGAGTGGTTTGCAATCAACCGAAAGCAACATGTTGCTTGAACTTTTCACTCAAATAATATCTGAACCGTGCTTCAACACTTTGCGAACAAAGGAACAGCTTGGGTACATTGTTTTTAGTGGAATTCGAAGGACAAATGGTGTACAAGGTTTGAGAGTAATTATTCAAAGTAATAGACATCCTGAGTATGTCGAGAAAAGGATTGATGAATTCATGGAATCAATGCTGGTAATTATTGAACTTTATTAAAGTTCTTTAGTTTATAAATGGAAAACTGTTATTACATAGATATCTTTTTTTTTCTTTCGAATTTTCTATCTATATAAATTTTTCTTCTTTAAATAAAAATTGCTATTCAAGATTTTTCAAGCAAATATTTGTTTTTATGTTTTCAATATTTATAAAAACTCGAAATTAAAACTATTTTCAGGAATATATCAAAACAATGCCTGATAAAGAGTTCAATAATCACAAAGAATCTCTAGCTACACAAAGATTAGAGAAGCCAAAAATGATGAGCACTCAATCAGCAATTTATTGGGGAGAAATTAATATGCAACAGTATAACTTTGATCGCGCAAACATTGAAGTCGCTTACTTAAAAACAATAACTAGAGAACAAATAATTAAATTTTTCGAGGTATGATAAATATTTCTTTTAATTACTTAGCTTTTTTTTAACTCATGAATATAAAATGAAAATTTTTTAACGTAGGATGTAGTTCACTCGAAATCAAAATTACGGCAAAAGCTCAGTGTCCACGTGGTGTCGACCGCAGAAGGTGGCGCGGGTTCTCAAGAAAGGTCGGATTCTACCTGCTCAAAGGACGAATCTACGGATAAACTAGAAGAGGCACCAGTGAAAATCAAAGATATTCTTCAATTTAAATCCAATCACTCTCTGTATCCGCTGGTTAAACCTTTCAACAATGTACCTCGAAAGGGTACACAGCAACAGAGCAAACTGTGAAATCGATGAAACTGCATTTATATTGAATTCATGAAAAGGTAGTTTAATTTATTAAACTATTTAGTTTTATTTTGTTTGATGTACGCTGACGATTATTCTTTTTCAAATTTCTTCTGATAAAAATGCTTCAACTTATCGTATTTGTTTCAAAAGATGATAGAGAAGTGTGGGTGATTTGGATTAGAAGATCTAAATAACTTTAACTTAAGAGTGTGAGTGATCATGTGAATTTACGTCATTACTTTATTAAGATTGATCGAGGGATTTAACCTTCGATAAAATTGTACATATTACGCCGTTGTTTGTTAAGGCTATCACAGGAACTCGCGGGATCGCGGGATTCACTCGATCCCGCGTCTCGCGCTTTTTCAATGAGGTTAGGTTAGAAGCAAACGCGGGAACGCGGGACGCGGCATTGAGGGGTCGAACGAATCCGGCAATCCCCCGAGTTCCTGCGATAGCCTTTAGAAGTATTCTAATTTTTAATATCTGGCACAAGTATTTAAAAAAACCAAGATGAAGTTAATTATTTGGTAACTGGTAGATAACTGTTTGGTCTAAAAAAATGAAAACAAATTGTCGACTATTTATTTTTAAATAATGGTTGTAACCTTCTCAATTTTAGAAGGCTATAGCAAAAATCTCGAATTTTACAAAATCAAATTATTATTTTTTTTCTTCAAAAAATACAAATCATGGTTTAAATTGATATTGTCGAAGAAATAGTTTATAGAGAATGTTGAGTGAAAGCAGATTCTAATGCACACAAATTTTTACAATAGCTTTGAAATAAAAATTGTTAAAAATATCGATTTTTTTAATTTTTAATAACTTATAACAAGAATAATTTAATCAGTTTTTTGCAAAACTAAAAAATTAAAATAAAATAAAATCTATTGTGACTTATGGTGCACGCTTTTGTCTAGATATAATGAATTAATGATCATCATGGATTAAAAAATAAAAAAACAATGTAGATAATAAAAATGAAGTTTTTCTTAAACTGCAATTAATAAATAATCAATTTGCATATTGTTATGCATTGTTATGTACATATTTACACCACTGTTTAATGTTTATAAAAGTTTTTATTTTGTGTACTTACTATTAGACAAAATAAATATAATTATTATCCGAACCATCTGTTGTTAAGAGTTTTAACTACTTCGTAGTATTACCAATACAAGTAGCATACCATTACTCAAGATTTAATAATTTATGTTTTCAATAATAATTATCTAAAAAATTAGGATTGAAGTGAACAGTATGTAAAATATTTGACAAATACTTTTTGTGAAAGCATTTTCTACAAACAAACAAAAAAAGATAAATGGCAACAAAAGTCCTTAAATTGTGAATAAAATATTTGAAAGCGGGGAGACCTACTTCATAATCAACATCGGGCACAATCAACTTCCCAAATAACTTGTCTAATCAGTTTAATTTATACTCGCTCTTTCATTTGTAAAAATTAGAAAATAAATATATCAATCTTTTATTATGCAAATCTAAATAAGTCAATGTCAGTAACGATCGCCGTCAAAGCCCGATTGGGCTTTAGCATAGTTCTAGATAGAGTCTGAAAATAACGAGCGTTTTTTTTAATCTGCAAACAATTTATCAATGATTCTAAGAAACGTGTATTAATTTTTTAATGGGCAAAACTATTTTTATAATAAGATTTTTACTTACTTTTTGAACAAAAGAAAATTAGCGAATTAAAAAATTTACTGTTTATAAACGTGATATAGTTATATAATTCGAAATTTTATGTCAGGCATTAAACCTTCATATAAGTAAAATATGAGTTGAGTTTGTAAAATTGTTTGACTTGTCGACATGGCAATCTATAATTCGCAAAAAACTATCGTTATCTAAAACGAGTTTTTCAGCTCTCGTCAGCGATACCAGTTTTATTAGATTCATTCAATCTTAATCGTTCAAGTAAAACACTTACCAAAGCTGTAATTCGATAATTTTTGATTAATATGAAGGGTTTATTTTTAAATTTTTGCATTTTTATATGCTTGTTAAGTGTAGTTGAAAGAGGTAATTATTAAATTATTAATTTAATTGAACCTATAAGTTTGATAAAAAATTTTATTAAAAAAATTATATTAATTTGAAAATATACGTTGTATAAAACTTGACAAATTTGTCATAGGTCAACTGATTAAATTGCTCCGAGCTAGGTTAGCATATTTCGCAAAATTAGCGATGAACTAATAATAGTGTATCATAATTAAATTAAAATTTGAATGCTTTCTATAAATTATTAATTTTAATAAACAAATTAATCGAATTTATAAGTTAATGAAAATAAAAAATTATTAAAAGTTATTATTTTTAGTGTAGTTTTTAATAGCACGATGCTTTTTCAAAATTTGATCTTTCAAAACCTTTTTTTTTTTAATTAACATTAGCTCTTTTACAAAAGAATTTTCAATTTGGCACTAAAACAATTGATGACCAGGAAACAAAATACACCTGCGAGAAAAATTGCAATGGTGATTATATAAAAAATTAATAGATTTTCAAAACGATTTTTTTCAATCATTTTGTGAAATCATTGGAATTTACAGGTAATATGGAGCAATGGCGAACGCAGTTTTGTTTAGAAAAATGTCAGAAATTTTTGTGAGGTGTTCATAAAAAATTTCTCAGCAATTTAAATTAATTGGGTAATAGTATCATTTGATATTATTCATTAATAGCCTCGTAATTATTTTACTCATAAAAAATGTACGTAAAATGTGATTTAAAAAATACTCCTATATTATAATATATTATTTTATATAAAAAATTTTCTGAGAGCTTTTTCATGAGAGATTACAAGTATATATCTACAGTGTAACCATCTAATAATGCGCTGTCAGCCAGAAGCACTCATTTACAAACTGTCGTATTTTATGCTTTATTTTTTTATTGGAATAAATTTTAAACGAACTGGTTTGGATGGTCGAAGAACTAGATCAGCCTTTAACTTGATATTTTCTAGACGCTCAACAGGTTCCAAGTTAAAATGGTACAATATTCTTCCAACAACAGATTTCAATTCATTCAAAGCAAACTTTTGACCTGAAAAAAATTTCAATAAAATTTTTTTGGAAATAAACTAATAAACTCATTTAAAAATCATTTGCTGCTAATTAATCATGATAATTTGAAATTTTTTAATATTTAATTGAGTACCAATACAATTTCGTGGGCCAGCACTAAAAGGGGCATAAGCAAATGGATGACGATTCAAACTATTTTCGGGAAGGAATCTATCTGGATCAAATTTATCCGGATTGGGCCAAAAATTCTCGTCCCTTAAAAAAAAAAAAAAGACAGTTTATTAAACGATTAAATATATTAGTTGCATCTGCATCAGCTTGATATGCTCTACCTATGAAGGTCGTAGAAATGACAAATTATGTGTGAACCACCAGGAACAACACCATGCTCTGAAACATTCGACACAATATATACAAACTTTTGAAATAAGTAATCTATACTTATTATTTATATTTCTGATGAATGTATAAATTACAATTTCTTAATAAAATTTATCAATCCGATAATACTTGAAAAATTTTTAATGAAAGAATTTTTTATTCAATTCATCGTAAGCTGTTAATCAATAAGTGATTTCGGAATCACTTGAAGCCCTTCAAAAAAATACACTTTGATATAGAGTACTCTAAACAGGTGATTGATTAACATTTATCAAATCAAGAATTATTTCTGAAATTTTTTTATTTCCGATAATCATAACCATTTGAGGATTTGAGTGCAACAAGGGCCTAACTAGATAGGAAATTCTACAGGAGTTTGGTCTTAGCTGCACACAACTTCTAATTTAAGCTTTTTAAGACATAATTTTGTTTAGTTATCATTATTATGTGAATCTAATTAAAATATTTACTCAAATGCAAGTCTTCATCTACGTAGCGAAATATAGTTGGGACTGAAGGGTATAGTCTTAGTGATTCCTTTACGCAACGTTCCAGATATTCAAGTTTTTGAACTTCCTTATATCCAAACTCACTATTTATATCAACTGTTTTTGTCACTTCATCTCTGGCTTTATCCTAACAAGATTTAAATTATATTTACAATAAAAAAAGTTGACTAGATTAATTTATGAAAAGATTTTTTTATTATCAAACCTGAGCTTCTTTATTTTCAGCCAATAACATCAAAATAAAAATCATCGCTGAAGATGTAGTATCGTGACCCTAAAAAAGTGTTTCAAAATCTTTAGATTAATCAAATAAATTTTTAAGGGTTCAAAGATCATACGAATAATCGTACTTCAAAAGCAAAAGTATCGATTTCTTCCTTGATTCCGATTTCATCTATTAATCCATCTTTTTCAGCTGAGAGAAGAAGGTCTAACATAGCTAATCTTTTTTTGCGGCCTAGTTGTATTCGGTTAAAAAGGTTTAAAAAGTTTTAAATAATTGTAAACTTATTAGATTATTTAGTTACCCATGTACACAACATCGTCTACTTCTTTATTCTCATCTTTCCATACTTTCAGATGCTTATTATTAGTGAGTTCGTGGTAATGTTTCCTTTCTTTATAGATCTATTTTAACATAATAAACTTAAAAGACTCAATAAACAAACATATATTATTGTTTTTTATTTTTTATATTTTTTATATATATATTTTTTTTTAAATACATTGCTTGAAAAAGACAGAATGAAACGTTGAACCGTGGGTTTGTGTACTCCAGAGTCAAAATCAGTCAATTTTCGATTTTTTTGTAATTTTTTTAAATTCTTTTAAACATTACCTGGAACATGAACTTTAAAAATTATCTTAGGCTAACAAGTTTTTAAAGATTGTAAGTATTTTAAATGACTATTTTTTAGCGACTTTGGAGTGCACAGCCTCTCGCAACACACACTAAAATAAATGTGTATCAAATAAATTTTAACACCATATAATTTGAACCTAACAGATCAAAAAAACTCTCTTGTAATAAATGTAACGATTAAATAATTAAAAACTATAATTTGTTTCACATAAAATTATTTATTAAAATAAAATGACTACTCGATATTGTATATCGTATTTAATATTGGCACTGAATATACTTTTTAATGAAAAAAAAAAATCACTGCTTGATTAAACTCATCAAAAAAAGTTATCGCATTATAAATACAAATCTGAAGACTTTGTCAAAAAGTAATAATTTAAACATGCATAATATTATTTGAGATAACCGTGAAAAATTTGCGAAATAAGAAAAAAATATTAAAACCTTACTTTATTAGTAAATTCGTGAAGATCATGAATAGCCCTTTTTTGATCGCGACTTATTTTTAAAAATGGCGTCAATTTCAACATCCAATCATGTATAAATGGTCTGGATATTCTATGAAAAAATTAATTGAAGATTGTTATTATGATAAGGTAAAATTTTAAAAGACCATTTACCTATAGACTGCAATACTGCCAAGTGTATAAATAGCTTTTTTATATTTTTCCATATCTTTAGTTTCCAATTTTTCCAACGCTACGCCCATCGCTGACTCTTTTCAGATGAATTTTAGTAATAAAATACATAATGTAAATAATTCAAGTTAAGTTGACAAATTAAAATTTTTTTTCTACTAAAAAAAAAATATTAATTACCACATATTATATTTAACGTTACCCTCGAACAAAATGATGTAAGATCTTGAACAGTTTCTTTGCCTACCGACTTTAATTCCTTTACCGCTAGCTCAGCTTGTTCTTTTGTTATTTCCAAATATTTTGATAAAATATTAAAATGAAAAGCTGGAGTTAAAATCTTTCGACGATGTTGCCACTTTTTATCTAAGTATTAAACAAACGTAAATCGAGAATTAAAATGACTCTGAAAAATTCATGGAGCACTATCAAAAAAAAGGAAAAAAAAAAAGGTGCAAAGGCCTTAAGAGTCAGTGTCTTAGTCTGCAGACCCAACTTTTACACTCTCAAATCCGGTAGCCCACGAACGATTTTAAAGTAACTAAAAAAAAACTAAATTTAGATTTATTAATTTTTTTTTTTTTATTCAACTTAGCTGGAAATAAATATAACTTACACTCGCATTTACTTACCGTACTAGAGTTTGAGGTACTCTCAAAGTTCAGACTGTGGACTCAAAATTTCTAACTCTCACAGAGTTATGAATTTACCTGAGCTTGTCAATAGACCAGATCTTAACCAAGGATGAAGATATTCGTAAGCGAATCCTTTCGTTATAGCTTTATGGCTTGACAAAAGAATCTAATTATAAAAAAAGTCAGTTATTAAAAAATGAAGGTTTTATTTCTAATCAGCATCCTTAAGAAACTCAGTATACTGAGATCAACGAGAGTATTTTTCTAAATCAATTTTGACCTAAAACAAGTCTTTACATGGGTCAAATTAAAAAATGAAGTTCAGATTCGTAATCAGCATCTCCGTAAGCCCCCTCGAGTACTAAATTTTTAAACTATCTGAGACGTAGAGACAAAACAAACTTGTTAATATAATAGAAGATTATTCGGCAATCAGCCGTAATTTAAAAATAATTATTTAAAATAAATCAATTGGATTAATCATTTATGAAATTCGTAAAAAACTATCGCTTATATTACGTAAAATTCCAATTATAATATTATTTACCTCAAAATCCGCAGGATGTCTAACACTAAATACTGCAGTCGCGGTCAACCAAACTCTTGTAAAAGGATAATAATCTTTGGTATAATTTCGCATAACATCCCACAGTTTTTCTGGAATATTTCAATTTTTCATAATAGTTTATTTAACTAATTATTCATATCGCATACTATTCGCTATGTGAAAACTTAAAGGGACCCTTGGATCGGAAGTAAGTGAAGAACCTGAAAGAACCGATCTTATGTAAATACAAGGAATCGGACTATCAAAATAAAAAATTTAAAAAAACTCTACTTCTAATATGTTGATGCAAAGTAATTTTGTATAAATATTATAGGAATTTTTAAAGTTATTATAGCTAGTCCAATGAATAAAAAACATTATTTTTGATAAGTTTCTCTAATAAGTGTGAGTTTTTAGGATTATGTTGCTCTTAACAAAATACATCGGTGGAAGAAAAAATAAAATAATCGTCTAAAACTTATCTTAAAACAGGTTATTAATGAAATATTTTGCTTATTTATCAGTTTTTATTAGATTAAATCAAATAGTTAAGCTACAAATAACACTTTTTTATTCTACGTGATTCAATAGTTTGAGAGACTCAAAAATGCATTTGAGTATTTGACTGATGATAAATGTACCAAATTTTTCATAAATTAATTTAACGTAGCTATTTTTATAATTTTCTTTCAACAGTTTTAAAATAAATTAAAGGTTGAGTATGTTGGTCGCGCGTGAATGTTCTTCATTTAGTTCACTTTTTCGCCACCATGAGCTCTAAGATCAAATGCGCTATCCCCTCCCTTCAGCCCTGCATAGCGAATACTTATAAGTTTGAAAAAAGTTTCACAAACACTCTATAAAATTTCATGTTTTGAAAAAAAATATTAAAATTAAGTTTTCCGCCTTTTTAAGATCTGGATAGATATCTCACCATGAGATGAAATGTCAAAGTCTAGCATGTTTCCTACAAAAGGATAAGGCCAAGGTCCTGGAACTGACATCGCTATCCGACCATGTCTTCTTAATCTCACAAAAAAATGAAAAGAAGTTAGTAGTAGGATCAGGAATAATAAAAAATTTACGATCATTTTCACTACAATATTATATTTTTCGAAATCGCAGTATACAAAAAACTCGGTCCAGCCACCGCGAAATAATTATTAAAACTGATAAACTTTTTCAAATGAGCTGTCAAAAAAGTTGAAAATAATCAAAATAATTTATTGAGAGACATCGGTAGTTTTTAAAGTTGATAATCGTTTTGAGTGAAGAGAGAACCGCGAGGCTAAAAGTTTAGTTTAAACATTATTTTTAATTAAAAATTTAAATTCGAAAAATTTTTCTCAGTTTGAATTTAAATTAAAATTTTAAATGAAAATTTCATTTAAATTCAAATTTTTAATTTAAAAAAATTTATTTTTACATATTTTTTTACTAGAAACGTATTGAGCGTTTTTGAAATTAAGAAATTATTTAGCGTAAATTTGAATTTGAAGAGTCTGTAACTTTTTTTTTTTTAATTTTTTTTTTAAAATGCTGTAAATAAACGGAATCATAAATAAGCATAAAATAAATTTTGGTGCTTTCCACTCCAAATTTAATTAATTCATTTTTGCGTCTCTTTTTGCACAAGGTAAATATAATAAAAAGGATGAAATTAATAATATCAAAGTATTCATGAACAATAAATTAAAAAAAAAAAATGTATATGTACACACAATGTGTCATCTATACAGAGAACGTAGAACAAAAGTTCAGACTCTGAAGTTTTATTGAACAGTGTTTGTTGAAAAAAAAAAGATACATTAGATTGCCACCACAGGATCACAAGTATAATTTTTAATGCTAAATTCAAATTCTATGCGTTTAATTCTATGTTACGAACTCTAAAATGTTATAGTTCCTTTTTTATGGGAATAAACTTTAAATGAACAGGTTTAGATGGTCGTAGCACTAAATCAGCTATTAATTTAACATTTTCTAATCTTTCAACTGGTTCCAAATAAAAATCATTCAATATTCTCCCAACCAAAGATTTCAACTCGTTCAAAGCAAATTTTTGTCCTGGAAACAAACAAATTTTATTAGTTTTAGCAGGTGATTAATAAAAATTTGAAAGCTTAAATGTTTATAAAATATATTTCTTATCAAAATTTGAGTAAGTACCAATACAATTACGTGGACCAGCACTAAAAGGAGCATAGGCAAATGGATGACGATCCAAACTATTTTCGGGAAGGAATCTGTCTGGATCAAATTTATCCGGGTTTGGCCAAAAATTCGAGTCCCTTTAAAAAAAAAAAAAAAAAAAATTTTTAATAAACGATTAAATATATTAGTTGCATCTGCATCAGCTTGAAATTTCTGCCCTACCTATGAAGGTCGTAAAAATGACAAATCATGTGTGAACCACCAGGAACAAGCCCATGCTCTGAAACATCCAACACAATATACATAAGCTTTTGAAATAAGTAATCTATACTTATTATTTATACTTCTGATGAATGTATTACAATGTTTTAATAACATTTATCAATCCAATAACACTTGAAAAATTTTTAATCAAAGAATTTTGATTTAATTCATGATAAGCTAGATTTCGGAATCACTTTCACAAAAATGTACTTTTCTTTTAACAAAAGCTATAACATTGTCAAAGATCATGCAACGAGTTTCGTAAAATACAATTGAACTATTTGATTTTTAAATTTAAGAATATTACACTGATGATTTTTTTTATAGAACTTTTTATTTTTAAAAACAAGGAATTTTTTAAAATAATTATCGAACATATTGAAATATTTACTTAAATGTAAGTCTTCATCGACATAACGAAATACTGTTGGCACTGAAGGGTAAAGTCTTAGTGATTCCTTAATGCAACGTTCGAGAAATTCAAGTTCCTGAACTTCTTTATATCCTAATTCCCCTCTCTTACGAACTACTTCAGCCACTTCATCTCTGGCTCTCTCCTGAAAATATTTAAATTACTTTTACAAAAAGAACCATTTCTGCATTAAGTATTAATTGATTAAAAGATATTTTTCATTTTTAAACCTGAGCTTCTTTGTTTTCAGCCAATAACATCAAAGCGAAAGCCATAGCTGAAGCAGTGGTATCGTGGCCCTGCGACAAGATATATGCAATATTAGATGATTTGAGAAATTTTTTTTAGTTGATAAAAGTTTTATCAAATTTACCTCAAAAGCAAAGGTATCGATTTCTTCCTTAATACCGTTCTCGTCTATTAATCCATCTTTTTCGGCTGAGAGAAGAAGGTCCAACATAGCTAATCTTTTTTTGCGGCCTAGTTGTATTCGGTTAAAAAGGTTTAAAAATTTAAAATAATTGAAAAATTTTAAAAACTTATTGGATTATTGAGTTACCCATGTACACAACATCGTCTATTTCTTTATTCTCATCGGTCCATACATTTAGATATTTATTGTTAGTGAGTTCGTGATAACTTTTTCTTTCTTTGTAGATCTAATGATAAAATAAATGAGTAGTTGATGTTTTTTTCTTTAAAATAAATACAATAAGTAATTTATAATGAGATTAATGACTTTGATTTCTTTTTCGGCACGACGAATTTTACAATTTTGAGTTCGCACGCGAGTGTTTCCATTATTTTCAATACCGTTAGGTGGAACTTGCGAATTAAAAAAAAAAAAAGAGAATTTTTTTTCTTTTTAATCAAATATCGTTAATTTACAAAAAAGAAAAAATTGATAATTATGAATAAAAACAGCAACAATTTACAAAGCTAGCAATCTTTTGAGATAAGAAATTAATAAACTTCATTTTGAAGTATTGAAGTAGATCTACTTTGAATTGTGTCCGACTCGATTAACCAAACACGTAAAGTACTTTTCTCTTGACAGTACTTTTTTATTATCCAAGACAATGAAAAAAACTTACTTTATCGGTAAATTCATGAAGATCGTGAAGAGCCTTTTTTTGATCACGATTTATTTTTAAAAAAGGTGTTAATTTTAACATCCAATCATGAATGTATGGTCTAGGCATTCTGTATGGATTATGAAAAAATTATGTAAATATTAGACTCTTAAATAGTTTTAAAATATTCAATGGTATTTTTTTAATGATTTTAATTTGGACGTTTACCTGTAAACGGCAATACTGCCAAGTGTATAGATGGCTTGTTTATATGTTTCCATATCTTTGGTTTCCAATTTTTCCAATGCAATTCCCATTGCTGACTCTTTTTGAAATTAAAATACACAAAAGTTACTGATCAAATTAAAAAATTGTTCATGATGACTCGTAAATTTTCATAAATGACTCGAAGGAGGTAAAAGTTATTGTACTTGAGAAAATAATCAACTAAATAATTAAAAAATATATGTATTTACCACAAATTATATTTAGAGTTATCCTTGAACAGAACGGAGCAAGAGCTCGGATTGTTTCTTTCCCTGACGATTTTAATTCCTTTATCGCTAATTCTCCTTGCTCTTTCGTTATTTCCATGTATTTTGATAAAATATTAAAGTGAAAAGCTGGAGTTAAAATTTTCCGACGTTGACGCCATTTTTCACCTGAGTAAAATGAAAATCAGAGTTGGTTATAATTTACTGAGAGAGAGAAGAAACAAATTCAACAGAAGCAAAATAGATATGATTTTACCAGTGCTTGTCAATAGACCAGATCTTAACCAAGGATGAAGATATTCATAACCAAATCCTTTTGTTATAGCTTTCTGGCTTGATAATAGAATCTATTAAAAGAAATTTATCATTGGTGTTAATATATTGCCGATTTTTTTACGCAACGAAACAAGGTTTATTATAAAAAATTCTCAAAAACTATTCCTTTGCGTCAATTTTAAAGTTTTAAAGCTGTTAAACAGTATTGATTTTGCAAAGTATTGTTTTCAGAGTAAAAAAATTTTAATGTACTTATTTAAAAGTAATTAAATCACTTGGGATTGCAAATAGGTTAAAAACTGATCCTCAAAACTAAATTTTAGTCTAATTAATTTGAAATAATTTTTTTACAAGTAATAATTAGTTTTTCTTTATTATTATTTTTTTTAATCCATCAAGGGTTTAGAGTTATGTATAAAAATTTAATTTTTGCAAAAAAAACTTATAGTACTGACCTCGAAATCATCTGGATGTCTAACACTAAATAAGGCTTCCGCGGTCATCCAAACTCTTGTGAATGGATAGTAATTTCTGGTGACATTTCGCATAACATCCCATAATTTTTCTGTAAAGTATCAATTTTTTTTCAAAACATTTCTATAGGATTATTTATTTGGTATATAACTCATGAAAAAAAAATCAACAAAATTATTTAAGTTTTATGTGGACTTAAAAATTGAGTTGACAAATAATATTAAAAAAAATTCTTTTTCAAAAAATTTAAATTACAGTTATTTCTTCTTCTATTAATTATAATTTTTTATAATATATTTCTTATACCATGTGCGACCCCCGTTCCAGCTTACGAAATAATTACACTTGCATTTAATTGAAAGCATCCTTGATAGTATTCTAATGAACTTGAACTAGAGTTTTTACTAAGAATTTGAGAAAAAAAGCAGGAATCCGAGGTTTCCTCCAGTAAATATAATTGATATTATTTTTTAATGTTTTCGTTAAATTTTTTTTTGAATTTCGAAGGGGAAACTTAAATCGAAATGGCACAAACTGTACTCTACTACTTCAATTTTTGATGGTGTTCAGGTTTTGAAGAATTTCAGATTTATATCTATGGTCTAAAATTATGCGTAAACTTCAAAAAATGGGGATGTAATTCTTTTTATAGGGAAGTATTTAATTAAATTTAAAATTGTACTTACAATGTAAAACATATTCGAAAATAAAAAATAAAAAAACTAAAATAATTTTAAAAGGCCACTTGATGTAGCCACAAATTAAAGTTCATAAGTGATAAGTATAAAATGATTGTATGCAGCCTTGTACTTCACTACAATTACATTCGACTAATCCATTTTCATCGATAAATAAAAAGCTGAGCACATTTTGAAGCCAGCAAAGCTAAAATTATGTCTAAATTTTGTAGTTATAATGAATAGTTTTGAAAAATAACTTTTTTAATAGTAAATAGTTCTTCAGATTGACACTTACTTTTAATTTAATAACAGCCGTATTGTTTATAAAGTTTGCTTTGAAAAAAAAGAAGTAAAAAAAAAGCCTTCACTGAATTCTAGGTAAAATTCCATTTTAGGCAACTTATTCATAAAATTTCATTGTTCATTACAATAGTGCGGTGAACTTAGATCCATTAATTTATTGAAGATTTAAATTTTCTTTGTGTAGTAAACATTTATACAACACTAAAAAAATTTGAACTCACCAGGAGACGATATATCAAAATCTAGCATGTTTCCTATAAAAGGATAAGGTGCGGGTCCTGGAGTAGCCGTCGCAATTCTGCCATGTCTCCTGTATCTTACGCACAAATTAAAAACAGTGAGTAGTCCTATGAGAAGCAATAAGACAGTAGAAATCATTTTTCACCACAGACTAGCATTTACACTTTAACCGCAATTCACACGAACGAGCCGCTACGGTATGATTGCAACTGATGAACTCTTTAGCTGTTTATGCGCTTAATGCTAACTTTTTGTTTTCTCAGCTGAAAGAGATAGAAAATAATCAATGTGATTCACTGAGACATTGATAGTTTCAGTGCCATACGACGTTAATAAACGTTTTGAGAGTTGACATGTTAAATAGCTCAAGTTCAGTTTTTACATAGATAAAAAAACTTGATTCTATGGATCATTAATAAAAAGAAGATTTACAATTACATAACCTGTAATACATTTTTTATCGAATCTGAAAGTTTTCCATATCGTTGGAAAATAACTGTGGCTAATTTTTAATGAACTTATAAAATTATTCATGTCACATTTTTATATACTAAATTTTTTTTTTATTTCAGGTTTATAATTACTATTTTTCGCGTAGAAGTAAGATGTACCTGTCCTGAAGATCATACAGAGAGTTTTAGGTAAAGTCGTACCTTTTAGAGGGAGAAATCAATGTCTTGAGAACCAACTTTATCAGAAATACAGAGAGTATTACGGAATCATGAAGTAAGTATTACATTATTTAAAATTACATTTTTATGAGTTTAGTGAGAGACCAATAAAGGCCTCTTCAATTATACATTGTATCAAAAATTTTTTTTTACCTAGTGGCTTAAAAAAAAAACGCTTGAGGCAAAAAATTGGTCTGGGGGATTTATTCCAATTCGGAGGGCGCAACATTTTATATCCAACCGTTGATCTAATTATGAATTCTCAAAAATCTTTCTTGCACTTCAGGCGCACGAATGTCTCGTGTAATCACGCGACCTCGAGACGGTTGCTTCGACCGATCTTCGCGCTAGCGGCGACGATTATACTCGGGTGCAAAAACCGATTTACTTATGCGCCCTTGCAACGAATTGTATTATATTATCAATTATATCAGTTGACTTTTAGATTTTTGAGGCTGTTGTTAATTGCCAAATTTATTTCAACAGACAGTTAATGCATCCGAAAACACCAGTAAGATTTTTCAAGGCTACAAAAACTAAATTTCATTCCTCATATTATTCTATTATAAAATTAAATTTATTTTTTCCTGCATTCTAATCTAAAATCGGAATGAAAAGACACTGGTGCACAACGCCACCAGGGCTATTTGTGAGTGCAGATAGTTTATTAGTGCAATATTATGGCATTGATCGTTCTTTAAAAAAGATATGTTGTCTGTACGATAACAAACAATTCTCACAAGCTATCGCTCTTGATAAAAAAAAAAAATAAATAAAAAAAAATAAAAATTTAACTTGGTCTCTGATTGACTTGTATTGTGCAAATAAATTACATTAAGAAACTCCTTTACCAGAAAAAGAGTTTATATCTTCCTTTCGTAAAATAACATTTTTGAGGAGACTTATAAAAGAGGAACAGCTTATCTTAAAATTTTATTTTGCATACTAATTATAAGACTGACTATTAATGATCTGCTCTTTACGATAGGTAGTCTTATAATAAGTACACACAGGGGAAAGGGTGTGGAGGAGGGTACGTATACTCTTTCATAAATTATCTCTATATTTAAAAAAATTTAATTTTTAGTCATTGCAAAAAAATAAAAAAATGGATGGTGGAACATATTTTTGGAAAATATTTTTCATTTAAAGACACATGACAAACGTTGATAATATTGTAAGATAAACGCACTGGAACGGTAAAATTAAATTGAACAAAAAATTATATTTAAACAAATGTGATTTGAATTAGGATTGAATTCAAAAACGTCTAAAAACTTTGGTATTACAATGAACCCTGAATTTAAGTTTTTACATGATGAGTCAAATCAAAAGTTTCATTGCCAACAAGTTCATGAAAATTGACCTAATCCACAAAAACTTAATCCCAAAAGCCACCACCAGCAGCTATCAATTTACTCGGTTGCAAACAGTTTGCCCATATTATTTAAACTCTCCCCGACCACGATTCGATAAATACACGATTTCCCGCATATAAGGTATATCTCTCCCCGTCATCTCCCCTCCTTCTCGTCCGCCTCCGCAAACCTTTATTTTTTCAGCCCGCAAATTACACATCATACTCCTCTATCGGGACCCCAAATCTTAGTTTTCTCTTTTCGGAAATTGAATCGTCCACCATAACGGAGATTCTTAATGAGAGACCTGCAAAAATAAAAAATAAAAATAAGGGCAGAAAAAATCGCACGTTTTTCGTGCTGGGTATCGATCTCGGGAGACTCGGTAGGTTTTTACAGTTAGGTCGCGGTGCACGCGATGGGGGGTGTTAATTTCGGCGTATCGCGTATGCTCAAAGTATCGAAATTTCACACTCCCACTCGGAGGGAATAAAAACTCGGCTGCGGCTATCTTTCCGCAGGTGGTCCGGCCTCGGGATCTCTTAAATCACCCCGGCGGGCACCCGATTATCATTCATTTTAATTGCGGAAGGTTGCGCTGGTAATTTCTTTTTTTCGATGACCCCCCCCCTTATCTGGTCAATTTTTATGAGTGCAAATATGGAAAGGAAACCTTTGGGGTGGGAGTATTTTTTCATTACTTTTTAAATTCAACCTTCAAAAGCCCATGCGTTCGATTTTACGACCGCGCTTTCACCCCGAAGTACTCATTGTTTTTCGAATCCGATTTTCATCTCGCGCCACTGATTATTTAATTTGAGGGCATTAATGGAAGCTCGTAAGACCCGAATTAACTCGTCGGAGGCGTGCACGCATTCATAAATCACGTTGCGAATACCGTAATAAAATTAAAGAGCTCGGACTTCTTATTCCTAAATATCGCGAGTGCGATTCTCACCGGACTAAGTATGCGCTAATTGGTCCCGCGCAGCCCTAGAGATAACGCCCCGAAGATGAGAGCCCCCGAAAACCGAGAGAAGAATAAAAAAAAAAAAGGGGGGACCCGAAGGTAGAAAAGAAAAAAAAAACCAAAAAAAAGGGAAGGAAGGAGAAGCGGGAAAAGTCAGGAGTTGAATTCCGAGGGACGAGCGACACGCCGGCTCGTTAAAATGCTTCTGGGAGTTTCGGGACGACGGTTAATTGGTGATTAGCGATTAAAACGAAACGATACGGATTGGGGAGTCGAGTCCTGCTGGTAGGTACACGCGTGGGACAATACACGGGGATCCCGTCAAGTGTCTCTCCTTCTCTCGGTCGTCCTAGAGCGACATCCGGTTTTTTAGGACTTCATTTTCGGCCCTGCCCCGGGCTACCGGGAAAGAAGGGACGGATTAATTAATCCCTATCGCGCTCGAATCTGCGTGAATTTATGCGCCCCGAACGCCAACAGACGGTTTAATTATTTATTAGAGAAGGGTTTTTTATGCTAATACCGGACAAACGGACGCTCGTAGATGGGGGAGATTTTTCGGCTGAAAAATTGTCCCGATGTCGGGATAAGTATCGACACTTCGAGAGTGTCGGAGGAAATGGTACGAAAGGGGAAGTTGAAAAATGCTTCCTGCTTTTAAGTTGGTCTTTTAAAATCATCTAGCATCAAAAAAAAAAATTGTTTAAAGTCGTTTGAACGTGTCAATAATTTTTTTTTTTTTTTTTTTTAAATTATTATCAGTATTGCCAACTCGATTGCCAAATACTAATTTGTCAGAGTCTGAGACAAGCGGGATTGAACCGAAGACACTCGAGTCGTTAGAGCGGAGCTATACCTGTCAGCTACTCACTACATAGATTTTGTTTCTAACTTTCTATTTAAATTCGTACAACAATGTTATTGCCTAACTTAGCTTATGAATTTAATTTTATAAAATTTTAATATTGCTAAGTAGTTTAATCTAATGTTATAGTTAATTTAAATCTGTGTTGATTACATCCGGCATTAGTATCAGAGTTTTTTTAAACTATTTACATTCGATGTTGATCTAAGTGCTTGGAAAAATTTCTTTCTGTAAATTTTTTAGGTTAAATACTTTTTGGATTAAAAAAAAAAAAACTTGTTTAAAAAAAAGGACCTCTTCAAATACATTAATTAAAAAGAAATTTCTGCAAATTGACGACGATTATGAATCAAAATATAAGTAAACTTATAATAATAATAAACTCTGAAATTGATCACCTTGTTTTTGTATCCGTTTTTTCCCGGTATATTCAAAACAATAAGAGTCATAATTCATCATATAATTTAAAACTCTCGTCAAAACTTAAAAAAAAAAGCATATTTTTTCCCAAAATAAATGTCACTTACTTGCCCATACTTTTGCAAATGCATCCCGTCATAATTAAATCCTCCGCAATCAATTAGCTCCAAAAAAAAACACGTTAATCCCGTATCGGAGCGCGATCTCGATGCAGATAAAAGATAAGCATCATCCCGGAATTTACTTTGAATCTTTATTAAACCATATAACTCAGGATCGCGTGGAAATAAAACACCTCGGGTCCCATAATGCACCGCACGCACGAAATGATTTACAAGTGTACGCACCTCCGACTGATTGCGCAATTAGCTGAATCCCGAAAAGCTAACAGTACTCCTAGGAAAAATAAAGTCTAATCGTCGACACAGAAAGGGCGGAAGTCAAGCGGAGCGATGATCGAGTGGATGCAGCTATCTAGGCTACGTATTACACCTCGACAATTAGCGAATTTTCTTTCCGGACCGGATGGGATTACCTTTTCCCATAGATTTCGCGAAAGATCTCTCGATAGAGCGCGCCGAGGATTGTTTCTTTACTCCAGTAGCTTATGAACCGAACCGTTAGGAATCGTGTTAGGCTGCAAACTCCGGGTGAGTATAATTTTAAACGGCTTTTCTTTCGACCGCGCGGCGAATAAATTATTTATTCAAAATCCCGCGCTAATTGGGAAAAAGAGCGATTCTCAGATCGGACCTTTGCTAGCGCGGGAGAAGGTAAAAGTAAAGCGCGCGCATCACTCCGGGGCGCATCAATTAATTGCAAGTATGTTTTTTTTTTTTTTTTTTAAAGGAGCGATAGAGCCCGCGCCGTCGAGACATCGACGAAAACTTTCGCGGAGTTTTAAAGCGGCACGAAATAAGAGGAAGAAGATTCACGTGGGAAAATCTTACCGAGTCGGTAGAAATCCATGCGGCAAGTGTAATTTTCTCCATATCTCTTTGGTATCGTTATCGGCGCGACCCAAATTCATGCGTCGCGGGCTCACGCTGCCACGGCTTTCTTCGTTCGATGCCCGCCCTCCCTCCCCTCGGGAATTTTTCCGCTTGACGCTCGTTAATTCATCAAAGAGTGGGCTTTTCCCGCTACGAGAGAGTTATTCCGAGAACACACATATACTCACGTAAGCGAACGAAAATTTGAATTAACGAAGAGTTGTATCGCGCCCCGGAGATTGGCCGAGCGCGGCTGAATTCAATTACGCGCCGCGGCCGGGGGAAGAAATTAAGATTCTTTTGATCCCCGCTAAGGATAGGACTGCAGTAGGAGGGAGTTTCTGTACCCGACGCGTTAACAGTTTACATAGTCATGGTAACGACTTCATTTGTCCTCCTCGCGTACGGTTATTTTGTCCGGTGGATCGGACGTATTCCTTTTTTACCCCGCATGCGCGAGCCCGCGATTTAAATACTGTAACAGCCGTACCGAGTAATTAAACACGACGTCGGAAGGATTCGAATGGTAATTTTTGCTGGTAGTCGCTGTGTACGAACACTGTTTTGTGCTTAGAATCAAACAACTGTTCCTAGTGTTTTTTTTTTTTTTTTTTTTTTATAAGTATCATCGATGAGTTTCAATTTAACCATATTTTAAACTACAGATGAAAATGTTATGTCCTTTTTTTCGATTCAATTTTTTCATTCTGGATATAGATTATTCAACATAAATGCCAACTGCGTAAATTAACTGGCTATTTATATCTTGATGTATATAAAAAAAAAAAATTTTAGTGAAATAAAATTTTGGTGTCTTCCTGCAAATCAAATAATTTATGTCCATTGATAACCTTAATTGGTATCTGATAGCTACAGGTAGCTATAATAATAAAAATTCTCATTTAAAAATGATGATCGTATGATAACAGTTTTAAGCTAGAACCAAGAGAAATAAAATTTAAAAAAGGAAAAATTACAACTTTTTACGGTGAGCACATTTTTATATTTTATTTTAGAAGATAAGTAAAAAAAATTAATAAATACTTTTTTTATATTCTATTTTTATGCTATAATTGACCAACATCTTTTACTTCAAAATCTTAAATATTTTTCAAGCTTAATGATTATGATAATAAATATTTAAAAAAATTTTTTAATTTTCAGGCATTTCTATGGCTTACCAGTATTTAGTTTGTGCTCTAATATTAGTTACCACGTTACTTACAAATTCTTCTGTTTCTTCTTCTAGGGCATGTTATAGTCAATAAAACTTATACTAAAATCTTTTTGATAAATTTTGGAATCAATTTTTAAACAATCATTTCTTTATCATTTAAATATAGTAAAGTCATCTAAAGTCAGACTTCATTGTACAAATTCTTTAAAACAAGTTTTCATTTTGATTCCTCAAAAGCGACTTACAACATTTTGTAACTCAATCGTTAAAAATAAAAATCTATCAATACAAACTATAAAAACTTAATATAAAAAAATTTTAAATAAAATTCTACTGTCTAGGAAGTTGGACCAAAAAAAATTTTGGAAAAAGTTTGGTCGAGACTCAACCAAGGATGTCTACTTTCAATCATCAGGAGATGTGGTTTTCAGGCTCTTTCGGAAAGAAAATATCTGAAGTGTGAGGTAAAATACCTTTAATCAATTTTATGAATTTTTTATGAACAGTTTAATTTTTAAGACCCAACTTTCATTCAAAGAAAATTCTTCACCCATGAATTTTCATCTGGAACAATTTTATAGTGCTATTTAAGAAATAAGTTTCAAATGCTTTATTAATGAATTAATCAATCATCAAAAGAGTTTTTCGGATTTGTGGAAAGTTGAAAATATTGTTTAGTATAATTTGAATTTTTTTTATTAAAACCATGAATTTGTAAACCTAAAATTGTTTGTAAATTTTGATTGGAATACAATCTTTTTTGATCGAGCAGTAAATGCAAAGAAGTAATTTACAAATGGATAAAAATTTATCTTCTCATCACGTTAATTCCTAAAAAAAAAATATCCCAACCAAAATTTAGCGAACATCATAAAATTAAAATTAACACATTAAAGTAATTTTTTATTCATTATGAATTTTTTAGAGAAAAGTGATCAGCGATACTTATTGGTGCAAGCCTTTTTGGAAATATCCAGTTGAAATAGTTTATCTTTCCAAACATTATATTGAAACTATGCTGAAAAAATAAAAAATTCATTGAATTTCACAAAAAATGTTACGTTTCATTAACTACAACTATTGTAGATTTACCATTATTTCTATTCTATTTCGTACAGACGAATGGGTTCGAAATTTATTAGCAAGATAAATTTTGTTCGACTTTTCTTGGAAGTCATTCCGGTGTTGCGTTTTCTGTAACCACTGATATTTCAAAAGGCAAAAATGTATAAAAAAAGTGAGCGTTCTCCGGCGCTCCGCAGTAGTCCAAACCGCAGTCTAATAAATCCGTTGAAGGATCGCAACCACCGGCGTACGCTGGATATTTTTACAGGTGGGGGAGGGGAAGGAGAAGAAAATTTGCAAGGTAAAACTCGGGTAGCAACAACACTTACGATGTCCGTGAAACTCGGGTGCAAACGAGCCGTTCTTCTATCTGCAACGTAACCGTCCATTGATTTGAATAATTTGGCCGTACGAAAAGAGGATTCGCGCCGGTGAGTAGCGGGTTGCTGCCTTGCCGCTCGCCGAGCGTGGAATCTGGAATTTTAACGAAATTTCATAGGGATTATGCAATATCTGATGCTATACCGGAGATCTTTTGTGAGATGTTGGGAGGAGGAGGCATGCTGATTTTAATACCGAGAGGAATGCGTAACAAGAGTCTGTTGTTATCTTCCTGTTTGATCCTTGTATTACCTAGCATGATGTAATTGTGCTATTTTATAGGTAAATTTTTTTTGTTTTGGCTCTTGGTGGTCATAAAGATCATAAAAGCAGTCTCGAAATTATTCAGTTGAAAATCATTATGTGTTATTCAGTACCGAAACAGTTTATAAATATTCATTGAATTAAGATCCAGAGTTGAACCTTGTAAAGCCGTAGTCGTCAAAGTAAGGTTTTTTTTATTTAAACTATTTTCAACGCTTTTTAAATTAATTAAATATTAATATGAATTCAAATAGCAAAGTTGCTAAACTTTTTTTTTTTTTTTTTAATCTAAAAAAAAGTTAAATTTATACAATTTTATTTAGCTCGATGAAGAATTACCATGAAAAGTTGATTCCAATCATCATAACGTATGCGCTGCTAGGTCATAAAAAAAATCTTTCAAAATCTTCGTGGTGACACTAAGATTTACGGTAATATAATCGCCGAAAGACTCTCGATGACTAGTTTATAACGTTAATCTGATTAAAACGATCATAAGCCGATTTAAAACGTGATAACAACTTTGTCTCGCGTATGATTTATCCCAATAATTTCATTATTGATACACACGCCGATGAGGCGATTAATATTTTTCTGAAAAATAACAGGCGTTGAATTGACCGATAGAAACGAAAATAAAGGCTCATAAATAACCAATGCTAATGTACTTCTTAAATCGGCACGGCATCGCCCGAAATATTCAAATTTTCACTCGCGCTCACTTTCCTTCCCTGGTATATAGGCCGCGATCACGGTGGCATATAAAAACGCTTCCGTTACTCTCTCGCAGTTTCATAATCGACCGAGGCTTCTTTCTTTTTTTTTTTTTTTTTTCTTTACGGTAGCCCGAAATTAAAACGCGTATAAATCACACTTCGCGTCTTCATCCGCGCTTTAAAAATTCAAGGAAAGAAACGCGTATTAACTCTCTGTTTGCACGAATATACGGTTGATCATCATTAGCCGTAATTTTTAATGATCGAGAAGACTCCTGTAATGTATCGCTCGAGGCTGTGGGTTTTAAAGAAGCAAAAGTGCTCTTATTACGCGCAATTTTCGCAGTTTTTCGACGGCCTTATTTTTCGTGGACTCGCCCTCAAAATACAGGCCCAGCGTGCCAAAATATTTTAATGTTTGCTTTTCGAGAAATGGACCACTTTATTGATTGAGGCCTTACATTGATAATTTTATCTTTTTTTTTTCTGTGTGAACAGTTATTTGGGTTATTGCTTTATTATTAATTTTTTCGTCTCGCTCAAATTATTATTACTATCTTTTGGTAAAAACCGGTGTCATTAGTCCGTAAAACACTGTCATCAAAAAATTTTAAAAATATTGCTGCGATTAATCCAGAAAATTGAGACCTCAAAAGACGAAATTGAATATCGTTAAGACTCAGCTGATCGACAGTAATAACTTACTCATTTTAATACAAAGTTTTAAACGAATCTCACTTTCTCCAATTATTACCTCTAAAAGAAAACTTTTAATCAAATTAAAAAAAGTTAGAGAGAGAGAGAGAAAAACTAATTTATAGAAACGCGACAGTAAAGAACAAACGGTACAACACTATAATCAGATAAAGCATAGAATTTATACGTTACTAAACGAAAGCAAGGTTTATAACAACCACGGCTGTATATAAGTACGAAGCAAAGTTGAATTCGATTTCTAGAGGTCACAAAACTAATTCCCTTTCTAGCATCAGCAGCAGCAGCCGGCAAAACTCTCTCTCTCCCACACATAAACACGCTATTGGCGCTTCCTCATCGATCTCTCACCCCGCACCGGCGCGGCGCGGCAGCTTTCACATCCTATCACTTTTCCTTAATCTATCGAAACATTTGACGCAACACAATAAAATCCTCGAGCGGGGTTGCAGCCGAGTTCCTAACGAGCCATTAAGGAGCCAATGCACCCCTGGAAAATGTCTGCACCACCGCCATGGCCAGCTGATAAAAGAGAGAGAATCCAAGATAAATAGCCATCGGGCGTTTAACGAAAGCCGTCTCGTATTACGATATGCATCGCTATGCGACTCTGTGTGCGAAGAAGGGGCAAGGGTAAGAAGGGATTTCCACCCGCTAAGTAATTTGGTTTTCATCGGTGGATATGCCTCGATGTTGTGTTTCATACCTTGTAATGTAGTGCTTTCGCGCGGGTGTCGTGTTACTCTACCTTTATTATATCGCTTGATTTAGCTTAATTGCGAGCTTTATTTGGTACTACCGTTATACACTTTTTACCGAATGTCTTTTTAACGTTGTTTTGATTATTTGTGATTGAAAATCGTAGTTGATATTACCACATTGTTGATCATACTAGTCGTCATCATACCTATTTGTTTTAAGAAATTATAAGTATAAAAAATTTTTAGGTGTAAACATAAAAGAATAATAAGTATTGGTATAATAAGAGGTAAATCATAACATACTAAGAGATTGAAAATTTTTTTTTTATTAAACGTTGTCTAAATCAGTCAAATGCAAACTCGTTTTGGTCAAAGCAAAGTTTTGAAATCAAATATCATAGTTCTTTAATTAATTAAGGGGGTGCATACATCTTAAATTTTTCAAAAATTAGATTTGACGACTTCTTATGTATTTTTACCTCTTCTTTCGAATGTCAAAAACCGCTTGGATCAATTCGGAAAGGAAAAAAAGCCTGCCAAAGCTTTTTTCATTGCAGGCCGTCACCCCGAGGGCTCCAATAAGGCAAAAAAATAGGGCAATGTTGTCATTTGACAAAGTTTGAGACAAATATAAATCGTTAGTTTTTATCATAATTAAAAGAAAACCCTAGGTCTGCCAAGTATTTTCTGTTGCGAAGTTGGTCTGCCAAGCGATTAAAGTGCCGCGCATGGCGTGTTGCGGAGTTCAGGCATCCCGTCACTGCCACCTAGTCAGGATCAAGCAAATGTTATCCCACGTGCCTCAGACCGCGGTAAAAAAAAAAATTAAACCAAATTTTGCATGTAATAAAACTTAAAAACTTGATTTTTATCCAATAAATAGTTCAAAAACAAGAACCAAAACACTTATCACGCACCCCACAGTAAATAAAACAAGCTGATGATGAATGTTATTGATGGTCTCAAATTTAAAAATATCACTCTCTTTGTAAAGCACAAAAAACTTTTTTGCACCTGGTACTGAGTCTTGGAGGCTGGCTTCCAAAATTTGTTGAAACTTTTTATCAAACTTTTTAATATAGGGTGAAGCTTTTTGATAAATGGGTACGAAAAAATCATTAAGTATCATTGGATGAATAATTTTCATACTTGGTGATTCATTCAGATTACGATATTTTTTAATCAAATACCGTGCAGCAATCGCAGAACTGAAACAAAAACGATTTTTTTGACTAGCTAGTTTTTTGAAGCAATCTTCTGTATTATTTATTCTTGTTGAGTGTGACTGCAAACAAGTGGATAACTTGATCGTCATATTTTGTACTAAGTGGTAAAAACGTATTATGGATATGTATGTTCATGGAAGGCTGTTTTATTTCCGTTAAAGCATCATAAGATTTTTCTGAGTTTGTTATAACATCGTCGTCAGAAAAAGCAGCAAACATTTCTGATGAATATTGTATGGATATTAAATCAAGAATGAAAAAGATGACTTTCTTGGCTACAGTGATACCAAACAATAATGCAAACAGGTAAAATAGTGTTCAAATGGATGAATCAACTTTTAATAGTCGCAGAATGAGCTTTGCGAATACTATTAATTTAAAGTAAGTTGTTCTATTGGTTTTGTAAGAACTTAATAGTATGGGTGCAACCAAATTCATTTCCGCTTCTCGTACAACTTTTCCTAGTAATATGTGATGATTTTTCGAAAATTGCGTTGCAAGTGGGTGCGTTATAATAGAAGTATCAATTTCCCCACTTTCGAGTTTTTCAAAAATTACGTTGTCTGGAAGACCATTTTTGCGGATTTCGACGTAGTTGAACTTAAAATTTAAAACAGCAGATGTGAGTTTTAAAAATCCGTAATTCACTCCATTTATGATTGTTTCATTATGGTCATTAACAAACTCAATGTGGGGAGGCTTGTTATGAAGAATAGTTTTTATTTTGTGTTCATTCATGTTTTCAAGTTTGTCCTGAAATAGTACACCTGAAGAAATTTTTATTTGATCGTAACTTTTGAAGAATGGATTATAGTTTAAAATAGTTATGTCATTTTCACCGCTTAACATTAAAATAGAAAAATCTAAATATTTTAAGGACCAAGCATGAACAAGCAATTTTTTATAATCAGTTTCAATCAATATGGAAACCGAAAATAATACGATCAAAAATTTTGCTCTTGGATGTGAAGGAGTCAACTTAGTGATCACATTTAAAACTTTGCTAAGTCTTTGAATGTCAAAATTATTCGAATTTTCGATCAAAACACATAAATCTGAGTTAAAAGCTTCCACAGCTATTTCTTTATTTTGATTATCATTTGATTCATCGATGTAAATCGTAAAAATTGGAATTTTATGATTAATTTCTTTCAAAAACATGTTTAACTGCGTTGGATTTAGTGCAGCTTTTGAGCATCTGATAAAACAAATATTAGAAGCATTTAGATTCAAATTTTTATTGATAGCTAAATGAATATTCGTTGAATATCCTATTGATTCGTAAGCAAAAATCATAAAAGTTATTAGTTTAGTACTTTTGCAGTACATTTTACAGTTTATTGTTTAAGGCTCGACTGCTTTGAAAAATGTTTGTATTGTGAAGCAAATTTTTTTGTTAATCAATACCTTGATTCACATTTTTGATAAATTATTCAAATTGGAATAGCAATCAGAAGCTTAAAAACATGAAATCAATATTCTACAAATAATTTACGTTACTTGCATTTTTTAACATGCTAAAATTCTATCAATTATAACACTTCATACATTTATTACGACTACAATCCATTTTTTTGCCTGTGGATCTTTATTTAATTTATAAACTAAAAAGTTAAAACCAAAACCAATATACATATTTAAAAATTTTTAATTAAATTATACAGGCCGAAAAATTGTTAAATAGGCTCGTTTCTTATTGAATTCGCTCCTTAAATTCCATTTTTATTTTTTGTCCAATTAGATTTCTTTAAATTTCTGCTTGTTCTCAATCGGTAGTGTTCAATTTATACGTGTTCTCAACCGGTAGATCGACCGGTGCCAAGGGGTGTTCTCAAACGGTATATTTTTGTCTGTTTGTTTTCAACTGGTATTTCCCCTTTGATTTATATTTTTTCTAAGCGAGCTTTTTTAAGTTCACCTCTGTATTTCTTAAAGCTCATACCTCAAAAAAAAAAAAAAAAAAGAAAAAGGTTAAAGAGTAATCCTCGCGTAAAGCGGATGTTCCCATGCAGGTTCATTATTTATTGCGCAATCCGTCACGCGAATGACGAACGAGCCGGGCGGGGGGCTGATTTTCTCGGCTCGTGCAGCAGCATCCTCGATTCATCCTCGGCAATGAGCAACCTTTGGCCCCCGCGAGCTCCCACAGGCCTCCGGCTGCGATTTATGGCGAGATAGCCAGTCCCACCGTGGATCCTGCCTGCAGGCCTGATCTAGATTTTCTTCCTGCGGGCGTCGCTCCTCCTCGCGAGGCAGCACGCGAGAGCTTTAAATCGCTGCCCTTCGGCTTCGTAATTGCAATCCTTGCCTGCAGGCGATATTCATTGAGAACGGATTCTTCTTTTTTTACCCCCCCCCCCTTCTTTCTCTCTCTCTCTCTCTCTCTCTCTCTTTCTTCGTTTTGTTTTGATGGGAGAGAGAGAGAGCTTTTAATGCCGGAGATATGATGTGAACTTTTTTTTCTTCTTTTTTCATTGAGCCAGCTGATTTATATTTTCATAAATTTATTGGGGAGGTGTAATTATGGGGTAGCCTTTTTTTTGACGAAAAATGAATAAACAAAAGAGTGAAGAATGTAAAGATGCAGAAAATATGCCATTAGACCTATGTAAAGTCACAATTTTATAAAATATATTTTTACCTTTTCGGGAATCCTACAATTAAAAGTTTTTAATAAAAAATAAAAACACAATTTACAGTACAGTCAACCAAGACAACCACAATTTAAAGTTGTATACAAGAAACTATCATATGAATGAATCTATTATTCAAATAAAATTGAGCGTTATAAAAAAAATCTACTATCAAGTATACTAGAGCTATAGAGTGACAGAACGTCAAAAGACAAGACCAAATTCAGAAGGATCCTTAAATTAATTATTTACTGAAGAAAGCATACGAGTGTATAGGGTCCCTAGATGAAAAAAAAAAAATTTAGGTTTTGAAAAAATTTATTATTTTTCTATTTTTCTATTGATTTAACTATAATTATTATTTTAAAGTTTTGTCGTTTTGATACTGTGTTGCGGAATCGTAGAAGCAGCTAATGAAAGGATTCTTTTTTTTTCTTTTTTTCTTTTTTAGGTGATATCAGAAGTAGTCAGAGTCGGAACCGATCTAACGATCATTCGAGTATCAGTCTCAATCTTATGACAATCAAGTAAATGATTGAATTACATCTAAATGAATGAATTACAAATTTACTTATTCTTGAGATTTTAAACAAGAGATGAAAAATCAAAATAAACGTCTTAAGCCAATTTATTTTCTTGGGAAAAATTTGGGAAAAATTTCTTGGGAAAAGGCCCTAAAGTCGAAGTAAAACTAAAAGACATCGCTTACAACGGTTAATGCCGTAACAGCTTCCACACTCGAAGCACCTGAGGTACTTCGAAATAATTTTCAAACAAACGGAGATTTACAGCCGGGCGTAAAATATCCTTAGCATAGCTCGCGTCGTGCATCAAAAAAGCTCAAAGACCCCAATAAATAGAAAGCACCTTTGTCACGGTTTTACCGTTTCGGTCTTGGTTGCAGCTACCACAATGGACTCGAAGACGAAAACGAAAGCCCATCATCCGCGATCGCTTACATAAACTTTGACGAGGGTCAGAGATCCTCGTAAATTCGTGCCGATAAGCTGGGGAAGCATTTAAGACAAAAGGGAGGCGGGGAGAGAGATGATCTAGATCCGAGTCGTGTTTTAGCCATCGGGAAGGTAGCCGAGCTAAATTACCCGCGGCTCGGAGTCCGCTAGAATGCCCGCGAGAGAAACAAGAAGCCCAAGGGGTCAAAGGGCGCGCTCCTAGCGGTACTTCTAAAAGAGCTGCCTGCACCGGAGCTCTTCTCTCTTCGGTTGCAGTCTTGTCTGAAAAATTCCTCCGCGTGTTAATGCACGGGAAGAATTGTTTGAGGAGCTTTTTCTCCAAAGATACGGACCCGAGATTGCATTGTTTGAACGCCAAAGGCGCCCACAATTAATCACTCGATTATCAATTTTGATTGAAATTCATTAATTCTCGTGAGGCTGCTGGGGTTTTTTTATTTCAATTTTTAGTCGTGAGGATAACAGAAAATTTTTGAAAACTGTTTTTCAAAGTGGGATGTGCGAAAAGTCACGACAGTTATTTTTTAAGTTAAAAATTTAGCCATTCAAAAATTATTTATTGTTATTATCTTATTCATTTTCTTTGTTGGGAGGATTTTTTCAGCACTCAGTTGAATAACTGATTTGTCTTATTTATCTGACACAACTCGGATTGCTAGTACTGTGGTCTGTCAATAGAGCTACTTGGCTCATAAATTAATTTGCTTTATAAATTGTAATTTAAAAGTTTTTTTTTATGTAATTTTTTTTATCGAGGTTAGCTTTTTGAATTTCAAAATATTTGAATAAATTTATTATGGTAACTATTACGGTATTCCTAGTTCTTACAAAATCAGTAGTTAAAGACGAGTTTGGTAAGACAAACGAGTCTTTCAATTTTTTCAAACTTCTTGTCTAACACTATTTTCATTTAATTATTTATTAAATTAGTGGGTAATGAGAGTTGATAATGTTAATAAATTATTTTAAGGAAAATTTTAATAGTACTAACCAAAACTTTTAAAAAAGTTCTGAGAAACTAACAAAAAATAAATCACTGATTATTTTTTTAATTCTCAAGATAAATCTGTAAAAAAAACTTTTAATTTTTATGAATAAAAAATGAGAGCAAAACTTCCTATAAAAATTGACATCAGTGATTTTTTTGACCCGATGCACCGTGTTAGCCAGGTCAACGTCGACAACCCTACGGGTACGTATTCTACTATTTTAAGTTGAATCGAAAACAAAAAAAAATCCCAAAAAATAAAAGGATTGTATAAGAAGCCTCGGGTCCCGAGAATCCCCGTCAATTAATAACATGCACCCACGTCCGACTATTTCGCGATCGAAACAACCTGCCAGGAAAATGCCGATGGCGTGCGCTCGCGCCTGCCGCAGAGCCACTGCGGCAGTCGCATGCACCGCACTCGCGGAGAAGGGACTACGCTACCAACAACTAAACCAACTCCTCGGCCTGCAAATACCAGCACCGCATAAAACTCCGCTGGAATCGCTGGAATAACTTTCGAATTCGTGTGCACGCGGCTGGAATGTTCGATTTTAATCGGGGGGAAGCCTCCCACCTCCTCCTCCTCCTCCTCCACGTCGATGACTGATTTTCCTTTGTGGTAATCATCCGAAATGTGGGTCGATTATCATTCGATATCTATAACGCACACGTAACTCCCGGGCGTTGTGAAAGTTGTAACCTGCCGCAACCGAGCAAATGCATTTAGACAACCATTAACAAGCTCTTTGACATATGTTTTGAGACGTGCTTATTATTATTTACGGCCTTAAATTTTCCCATGCGTTCCATTCCCCTGCGTTTTCAAATGTTAATGACGCCGAAACACACTAAAAGGAAAATCATACACCTTCTTGGAAAAATATACCTCTTTTGAAAAGCTCGCTCTTTGTCTTCGGAGGCATAACTCTCCAGTAAAACAATTAAAACCGGGGAATAAATCGACTGGAGGATGATCGATCAGGGGTCGGTAATTAAACCGTATCTCCAGCGGCGGCTGAGAGAGAGAGAGAGAAAAAGTCCCAATTTGTAGGGACTCACGCGGCGCGTCGATTTGTAATTCGAGCGCCCACCCGAGGTGCGCGTGATCCCGATACATCGAACGCACCAGGGGCGCTTCAAAATTTATACGTCAGCTCGAACCTTTGGCACGCGACTGCGGTAATTGCCCGGGGATGAACTCTGCACCGCCGGTGAGGTTGACTTTTTTTCAAGGAGGGCTGTCCTCAGGTTTTGACTTGGTTTTTAGAAAGTGAGTTTGAAGAACTAGCGACGACTGAAACAATTAAAAAAAAAAAGTTTACACAATAGTACTAAGGGAGAACGGGGCAGGCTGTCATGCGGGGTATGTTTACATTTTTTGAGCGACTAATCTTTGGTGAACCTGCATCTGGTTTAGCGTTTGGCACAAAAAAGGGTTGAAAAAAAAATTCAATATATTCATGCGACCTTCTAACTTAACTAACTCAATGAAAATAATCATTAAATGATCTAGTTTCAGAAGATATAATCAAGTTTAGAATAAAAATACTTATTCGTTATTTTAGAAATAAATAAAAAATCTGTCAACCTGCTCGATTTTTCCTTATTTGCTTTAAAGCAATCAATTGATTTATTTAAATAAAAATTTTTGCCATCCGTTGAAATATATTATTAATTAAAAACTACAAACTTGTCAAAAAGTTTTTTTGTAATAAAATTGAAAAAAAAAGTAATTTTTTGAAGGGTTCAGAGATTTGCCGCTAGGTGGCTACCAGTTTTTCAAACCCACAATCGAAGCATGATTTTCTTCACCATATATACAAGGGTCTTTTTATTTTTAATTAAGTTTAAAATTTTAAAATAGTTTTATCTATAGTTCAAGTAGTGTTTATAATATCAGTGTTAGTGATTGTGAATAAGAAGAAAAGAACTGAACTACGGTGCCAGCCAGCGAAGTGGACCTCTTGTACGCGCACGTTTGATAAACCGTCGTTTGCTGCTGCGTCGGTAATGGTAATGTACTTAAAGACCTTTAGCCAACCATTAAGTATCTATTCTGCATTTCAAATTGAATATTTGATTAATTGAGCGGTGCTGACACCTGGGGATTCAAACTCAGGATCTCAAAGTTTGAGACTTTGCCAATAAGATACCAAACTTTAGCGTCTAAAGATCTGAGTTATTTTATAATACAATTATATAATCGTCTGCTTTTTTGTTTACTTAAATCAAATTCTTATAATGTTAAGTTTTATTTATAATGTTATTTTTTTGAATTATTATTTTTCAAGATCATATCTAATAGAACAGTTCTTTCTGCTCAAATACTAAGCGTCACAGTTCCTAGTACCAAGCAAAAAAACATTCTCAACAAAATTAAAATTTCGATAATCCCAAAGTGTGAACCAATTGTTACCCAACGGCTTTCACCTACGCCAAACTTTTCGAAATTTTTTTTTTTTTAATAATCCGATTACGCGCTAATCTTCTGGCCATAAAAAAGGTCTCGTCTTATGTATAGATCTAGACGTGAGCATAATCCTCTCGAGTCAATAAGTCGCGCTAACAGTCGTCATAAAATTGAGACGCTGGCCGGACGGTTTTATTACGCGCTCGATAAAATCTGTGCTACGGCTCGCTCGGCCTAACAATGACTCCCGCGCGCGAGCCGATAAAAAGACGTACGCGCGCGCGGGGATAAAGAAACGTCCCGGGTAACGAGGTAATGGATCGACGTGTGCGCTTGATGTAAAACGGGGGAATGTTTACGGTGCTTCCTGGAGATCCACAGCTTTGTTGGCGATTTTAACCCTTTCGTTACACAAACGTCGGAAATTTATTCTATAATAAGTCTTAGAAGTTGTAAAAAATTGTTTAGATAATTTCTTCTTGTAGAAAAGAATACTTATTTTTTTTTTTTGTGACAAATTTATCATTGTTCAAAAATTTTATACACTTTTATTATTAAAATAATAATATTATACAAAATTTTATTAGCCTAACTGCACTATTAAATACATATAATGTAAACAATTAAACCTATCTTATAATACATTTTTTTATAAAAATGGGATATTTAACTGTTGTCCTCGTTAGAGCCTGAAGTTTAATTCATAGTTGAGAATTGATAACTTTATACCTTATTCAAACTAAACATATTGTCAGTGACTTTATTTAATTTTAAATTGTAAAGACCAATGGTAAGATGAATATTAGTATTGAAAAATGATCATATTTAACAAAATAAAATCGTGATCATCAAAGATATTAAAAGATTGATAAAAGCTCGCCCGATCTGGCTGAAGGGCCCAGTCGGGTGTTACAAAAATTCATTGTTTTGCAAACCATTAAGTACAATGACTTTGCTTGCCAATAAAAAGAAATCATCTACGTATTACGTAGTTATGTCTATCTCCATGATTGTGCTTCTTTGATAAACCCCATACTCGTTGATTTCGTTTGCGCGTATCAGGACGGTCAAAGCCATCTTTGGGACATTTTGTCGTCTCGCACGTGGTTGGCCATCATATTAGTATAAAGTTCGTGGACGAGAGAGACTGTTTTCTTCCTGCACCCCCGCAAGGTACCCACAAATGCCATGCGCGAACCGCTGGTACATGCGCGAGTCCTTTCATGGAAGCCGCGCTTGTTGGTCGTTTAAAATGTCCCACACGTTTGTGTGTTATTCAAATTTTGCGTTTGCACAAAGAGATGTACTGGAGTAGTTGCAGCTCGAGAGCTAAGAAGTCTCCCCCCCCGATTTTTATCTGCTGGCTTTACCACGCGGGTAATAAAATTAATATCGTCGAAGTAGGATGGGAATATTATATTTTATCTTCGAAGTTATCTGGGTAACACCAGTGCAGGTTTGAAACTTTTTAATAAAATTAGAAAACTGAAATTGATCGCTTGTAAATAAATCCAAACACCCTCGAGCAAAACATTTATCAAATATAATTTCAAAAATCATTAAAAAAATAAAATGGTTGGATTGATGTGTTTACTTAACGTGATGGGATCAATCTATTAGTTAAATTGATTGAGAGCCCAAGAGCAAATTAAGACCA
The DNA here is from genome assembly GCA_038277355.1 of Encarsia formosa. Classification (NCBI taxonomy): domain Eukaryota; kingdom Metazoa; phylum Arthropoda; class Insecta; order Hymenoptera; family Aphelinidae; genus Encarsia; species Encarsia formosa. Next base: position 11,433,297 of record CM076188.1, read on the forward strand.
GATGTACGAAAAAAGAGGACCACACATGAAGACGTAGCCGGGCATGATAATTGAGAAAATTACAGCGCACTCGCGAGTCCGTATAATTTAATAAAAAAGAGAAAAAAAAAAAAAAAGGTAACTACAGCCCCACACTTACAGAGAGTCACATTTAGAGCTGGCGATTAATTGAAGACCCCGAATTACCTCGTCGATGCGTTACGACTGACTGACCTCCTTATATCCTATCGCATCGGAACCATGCACCTGTCCTCTGACTCGAAAAATCAGCAAATTGTTTTAAGCAAGCATCTTCGATGGGAAAGAAACAGCCGGCTCTTAAAATAGAGTAGGCAGGTACGCTCGCTAGCGCGATCATCATCATCTCATCGGGCCAGGCATAAAAATCGGAAGGAAGGTGCACGAGCTAAAAACAAGAAGAAGGAGAAGAAGAAGCTGCGGCTAGCACGCGAGGAGGAGAAGGGAGTGGGCTGGCTGCTCTCCGGCGGCGAGGTCGCGACCCGTAGCCCGGAGCACCGGTGAAAGGATGCGAGCATCCAGTGAGAGGAGCCACCGAACGCTCCTGCCCTCCCGCGAGCGACTCGAGAAGCTGGACGATTATCCTGCGATATCGCTTTGAGGATTGTTTTTTTTGCGCTGAATTGTAATCGATAGACATTTTTGATCAGAAGCGTATCGTCATAGATTTGACAAACCATTGTTGTACTTTTTTTTTTTTTTTTTTTACTGAGAGGGTAAGGTTGAAGGATTTTTATAGATTTATTCAAACTGAAATCTAATTAAAACAAATTCACCGTGCACAACTGCCACGTCAACTGTTTAAAAACATTGTCAAGTATTTTTTGTATCGTAATCAAGCTAAAAGTTGCTTGGCACATATTTTATTAGTCTTAATTGTACTATGCATGAATTCATTGTGATATTCTTTTAACACTAGACAAGATTTTACCCTGAGAAATCAATGATTAAGTAACCATCTTAAACATTGAAAAAGAGGAGCTTTATCGTGCATGATCTTTCACTGGATTAAAAAAATTCGTTCAGAGATGTTGATTTTTTTAATTTTATTTTTCTCGGTCACTTACAGGTTTGATTATTTACCGCAAAGTGTTGAAAAACTAAACAATCAACAGTCGCTCGTTTGTTTATCCTGACAGTATTACCGTCGTAAAGTGGGACTCGCGCGCCAAACAAAGTACGCTTATTCAAAAGTAGCCCTCCCGTCAGTCAGCCTAGCGGATCGCGATCGATCACTCGAAATCGTTCCCCGTAAACCTGCAAACAAACAAAAAAAAAACACAAAGAAATTGAAAAAAAGAAAGGGTTGGCCCCGGTTAATTGCGAGCTTCCCAATAACAAATTAAATCTCGTCGAAGCAAACACGGCGCAGTACGGAGGAGAGTTTTTATCTTCCCGCATTAAAAGTTCAGTACACCGGTTTAACCTTCGGCTCGCCTTCGGGCCGAGGAGATGATGCCGGTACGCGGGGCGCCGACTGGATCGGCCATTATCGGGCCCGCGGACAAGGCAAGGGCGCGTGCGGCCGTGACCCCGCCCTAACCTTCCTAGCCTCCGGTGCTGGAAGCGAACCGAAGCGTGGGCCCCGGAGGCGACGCGCGCGCGGGTGTTAATTCCGGGCTACCTAAGAGCTTCGGGCCACGGAGGCGTGGGTATGTTTACGTTTTCGAATCAGGGAGCTGCAGGTGATTGCGTGGGAAGACAAATATGTGCTTTCGATACTGCTGCATTGTTTGTTAAGAGGAAATGATATTTTATTTAGCCAGATAATTAGTTAATAATTTTCTTTCTTCCTATTAAGAAGATTAGTCACTTCAAAACTAACTTGAACAGAACTTGAACAAAATCGATAGTAATAATGTGAAGATGCTGATAAAAGTTTTAACCCTAATTAAAATTTGAACAAGTACCTACAAATTTCAATAACGAATTTTGAATAAGAAAAAATTAACATTTTAAAAATTTTATTATAGCTCCGTATATTATGATACTGACGCATTTTGGAGTTTCGGAAAAAAAATTCATTTTAAAGTTATATTTTGGGTTCTGGTTCCTCCTTCATCTGTATGGTATACTTAATTACAGGGGCCACTAATATCAGACGTCATTTTAGTCATTTAATTTTCGGCCATCCGCTCTCACCAAGACAATAATTATTGAATGAACAATAATTAAGTTATCAACAAACTAGCAAAAGGGAATTTTCATTAATCATATTTTTTTAATTGCATGTACCCATGTACTCGCACTTAATTTCTTGTTTAGCACAGATAAAAATCGGAATAACGCCGTATGCGTCAAAAGAGCACATTAAAAGCTATAATTTAAAAAACAATAAATAAATTTTATCATTAATGTAAAAAATGAGAATTTTTGTTGATTGGTACCTTTGTAATTACACACACTTACACTTAATTTCTTCTTTAACACAGATAAAAATCGGAAGAGTGCCAAAGTATGATCAAAAGTACGCACGTTTGATGATCGATATTACAGCTCGAAATTTTATTTAATATGTAATTAAACTAAAAAACAAAGTTGAATAATTATTTAAATAAAAAATTGTTTTTGCTAAGAAAAGTATGGTAAACGATTATACTCTAAGGGTAAGATAAAACAGCGTTTGAGCGCATAGTACGCGATTTTTGTTATCTAGTCAGCTCTGGGGGAAATTCCTGTCCTAAAAAAAGTTCCACAATTTGACTTCTTCTCTTTGTAATGTTTTCCCAGTATAATATTTGAACGAAGACGGTATTCACAATGAATAAAAAAATAATAATAATCCCGGTCAAGTATGATGCATGTTGATTCATATTAAACGCAATATAATATAAAAAAATATTTAATCTCATTCATTACGTGCGAAATTTTTTTTTGTTAATAAAACCTCGATCACCTCGTCGATTCCCACCTAAAAAAAGGTTCGCAAGAAAGTGCAAAGACGGGCTCGCCGCGCCGATCTACAAATAATCTCAGGGCGTAGCGTTTGAGAAAACGCAAAAAACCGCGCCTAAAACACGTGTGTTTTCTCGGGTAAATCGAGAGTTTAATGCGCCAGCGGCCTAGGGAGAAGGGATACTCCGGCTCGGCCCCCTCGATCGGAACGATAATTGGATAGATTACGCGGAACCTTCCCCCCCCCCCCCCCCGAGTCTACCTGGCCTCTTCTCGCGATACTCATCGGCGTTTATGCGCCCAGCGCGAAATAACTAAAAAACAACTTCTCGAGGAGCGAGTAATCGCTCTGTTTGATTTTTCGATGCGTAATTCGCTCGTTTGTGTCCCGGGGCAGATCCTTAATGAGCTCTTCTCGATTTATCGATGACTAATGGAGTCGAGAGGAATCTTTGCTGGGAGCTCGCGGGATGGAAATTGAATTTTAATTTTTTATCGGGGGGATTGCTGGTTTATTAGTTACCGCGAGGCTTCTGGTGACCGTTTTTATTGATAGTAAGTGCGCATTGCTTTCGCGTATTAAATTTTCCCAGATATGACTTCTCGTGACTTTTTAATTCGAAGATGGTTAGATTGGATGAAAAAGGAGAAGCGAGGGGGATAGGTAAGCATCTAATATCGGATGTACATAAATACACTCGGGGTGACCCGCATGCGCGAAGTAAATTATCGGCTTCATTTACATATGAAAAACCAAAAAGTCGTTTTTTTTCACATTCATTAACGGGAGGAAAAAAATTTCTAAAACAATTTACTACCGTGACACTCAATTTTTCTAATCGAACTTTGAGTTACGACGTGTGAACGGCCTTAAAGACACCGTAGTCGGGAAGCTTCTCTCTCACTTTTTTTAAAAATTACGTTGAATTTAAATTTCCGGGCAATAATTTACGCTTTTACGAGCCGGATCCCAAACAGAAGTCCAAATTTTTTTTACCCATGAAGGCACTGACTCATCGCGAGAAATTTATTATTTTCTTTAATTAATTCAGCTGTTTCAATATTTTCGGTGCTCGAGTCGTCGTGATTTAAAGTCACCTCGTTGATTTATAAACAAGCCGAGGTGTTTTGCGAAAAAAACCGTGGGAGTCGTTTTCCATCAAATTCTTACTATGATCATTACTATCTCGGGACACTCGCTCAAGAGATCTCCGATCTCGGTTTCGACACCTTTTATGTCGCGCGGAATTCAATCGCGACCTGGAAAACCTACCCCCGCAACTGCGTGCGCCAAGCTTAAAACGTATCGATACGAATCCGGGCTGGATGATCGTTGGTAATTGTTGCACCTCCCCACGAAAAGTGGAACGAGATCCCCCGAGGCGATCCAGCCGAGAGAGAGAGAGCCCGCCGTCGGCTGTGGGAAAATGATCCTCCGGCGAGGGCAAAAAAAACCCGCCTGCGAGAGGAGGCGCACTAAGATGAGTGTGGCGAAAAAATAAATAAGGCTGCAGCTGAAATAAAAACGCGTAAAACTAGTGATTAGACGTGTGGGCCCCCGGATGCTACATCTTTTGTTGTTGCTGTTGTTGTCAGGATGATTGGTCATAGCTCTATTATCCCAGAGGTTAATTGTTTGCCGGCCGATAGTTAAATTCAATTATTTCAAGGGTAGGCTAACCACTTTTGATTATCAACAACGAGGGATTGGGGCCTCTTTACTCTTTATTATTTTTTCCTCTTTTTTTTCCGATCCAGGAAAACAATTCCCGGATAGCTCGCGTATGAAGCTGTAATACTTTTCCCCCCCGAGCAGCGTGCCGGTAGCGGGGCTTATCGCGATTGCCCATAGCCTCGAGGGGGAGGAGGAGCAGGCCAACACACAAAAGCCCTCACAATCGATACTTCAAAACATCTTATTCACGCGATTCCGGCTTCCTGAGGGGGTTTTTAGCATACCTCATCCGACAAGCCTGGAATAGACGTCGATTGTGCAACCCACCGCCGCCCGCTCGGACAATGGGACGCGTCTTACGATCCGACCCGACGCGACGAGCCTTTTCATTTCGAGAATTTATTACCGCTAGGAGCTTTTAAACCGTGACTGGACTTTTAGCCAGTGACAAATTCATCGAGCTTTTTTTTTTCTATTTCGATTGTCGAGGAGGATATTTTTCTGCCGTAATGATGATTTTGGATCGGGGTTGAGTATGATTGATTCGACTTTTGAAATTATAAATCGGGACCTTGAATTTTATTGACTCATTGATGTAAAAAAAACCGAGTAATTTTATCTTTATGTTACGTCAATACATATCGATTGTTTCTAAAAACTTCGACTAACCAAATGCTGATTAGTTCCATCCACATATTTGCAGTAAGTTAATGTCTAGTATTTTTATCGAATATTTCAGTAAAAATTCTTTTATAATTTTATATCCACAATCTCAGTTAAACGCCATCAAAACTGATAATGGTTTTGGTGTGATTTTTCGAAAAGAATCAATCCATGACAGATTTTATTTTTTAGTAGAGCTTTGTGATCAGAAAACCTAATAATAAGAACCTAATAGTGTTAATGAATTATTTCGGTTAAATTATTATCTGAATAAAAATCATAACAAAAATCAAAATTTATTCTAATTCAAAGTTAATATTAAAAGTAAGCAATTTTTCAAATAAATGTTTCTTCTTATTTATTTTTCTCAAGATCCCCCAAGTAACAAGTTTTAAAAATTAATTAATCGTTGTAACGACTAATAAAAAAAAAAAAGCAAATGTGTACTTGAGCAGTAAAAAGTGTTCATTTTTTTCGGAATCGGTGAATTATCTCGAAAGAAAAAACAGCTAGGCTCAACACCAAAATGCTTTATAGATTCAAACTCACGCACCACGAATTCGGACCTGTGGGAATATCGGGACGAGCTCCTTTACGTTTTTTTTTTTTTTTTTTTTGCTCGTCCGTAGCCGGAAATTGTTGCAACCAAGGTAGGAAGGGAAAAAAAGTACCTTTTTAATTGAAATATTGCGTGTTTTGCTCGGCTGAACATGGGAAGCACACGCCTGGAGATACCACCGAGACTTCCAGGTAGATCAAGGATAAGTTTCGATGTTTAACGTTTTGCCGAGATTTGTTATGAGCCGAGTTTTATATCTCGGTCTCGAATTTAAGACAAATCGCTTGCGAATCGTGAATAATATTTCATCTGATTTTTTATTCCCCCCTCGAGTCGGATGAAACTTTGAGTAATTCGGTAATTAACTCCGGTGCGCGGGTCTTTTAAAAAATTCAAAAAAATTTGTCAACACCGCCTCCTCTTCGATCTCCGCCGCGTCTTTCGGGCCCTAATCGATCAACCTCATTTTGGTGCTTTTTTTTAGTCTACAAATTGAACTGTAAACGTAAGATCGGTAATGTATATCGCCGCCGGGATCTCATAAATCAATAACGCTTCGAAAGAAACGAGATCGATCGAGAGAGAGAGAGAGAGAAAGACGAGCGTAGAAAAAAAAAAACCCCTCGAACAACTGTTAAACGGTCCGATGAATTTTGAAAAAAAAGCCCGCCGCGCAAAATCGAACTCGGAGCGAAAGCTCCAGTGACGCGCGGGGTCTAGGAGGGAAACACCTAGTTTAAAGAAAGGTGCCGAATCGTACGTACAGGAGAGAAGGATTCCCGCAGCCGGACCGGGCGCGCGATACATCATCAGCGCGAAACCGCGGGAGGCCACCGAGATAATCATCTCTCCTGGGCGCGTATATATCTCGGAGGAGGCTGGGAGGGGAAAAAAATGAAAAAATAAGGAGCAACAGGCCGTATTTACCGGCTCTCGAGGAAGGTTCACTACTTATCGGTGTGTGTACACGCCCGAAAATTTCGGGACGACGGTGTGTTAATGGAAGCTCGTGTTCGAAGGGGGGGAAGAGATAAGGCCCTTGTTGCTCTTTTTTATGCTCATTTTTTATGATCGGAATTTAATTTTAAAGCTCGGATTGAAATCGCTTTATAATGCTGCTGTGCGGGGCTTGCAAAGCAGCCGAGGCGGCTTGATAAGGGGAGCATTTATCATTGCGGGGTAATGCGTGCATGAAAATTACCTGCTCATGAATATATTCATTTCGATTGATTTGCTTCGTTCCTTTTTTAGGGGGGTGCTCTGATTGTTTGGATATAAGTTTTTAATTCGACAATTACGATGCTTTATCGAGTAGCGGCTATGGTGATTGTTTTCACCGCAAAATTACATATGCGATGGGCTAAAGTTTTCGCTTTTTTTTGGCAGTTTTAAGAAGTGTTTTTAGTCATTGTAAATCATTGTGGATAAAATTGTTTATAAATTTGCTACCAGAAATCCTTATTTGTTTTCGTTGCAGAGCGAAGGGTGGGAACTCTTCCACGCTTGAATTAGCGTAGTATCTTATAATTATATTATGTACACATATATACAAGATTATTTAGATATTAATTTGCATTAATGTTACAGAATAAAGATTATAAGTGTTACTAATATCACATTATAAGTAATTTCATATAGTTTTATTCGCGATACAATCTTGGTAATAAATGGTGAGTTATCTATATGAGTGCGCTTTTCTGTGCTAATTCTAGGGTACGAGAGTAAGTAATGGGACTTTGATTTGAAGTTTGATTGAGCGTGCGTAAAGCGAGTGAAATATAATTTTATTGTTTGTTTATTAATTTTCTCGAAGTCTGAGTGCATACAAGAGACTCCGAAGGCAAAAAATTTACAATATCAAATCGTTTTTTTTTTTTTTTTTTAATTAAAAAAGGCTAGTTATTTGCAATCAGTTGTAAACATAAAATCCCAACAATCAATAACCCTTTCAACACGGAGCAGCCGATACCCGAGAGTCTTTAAATTTGAGCCTACACAAACAAGGCGAGAGCTGTAAAAGCGCTAATAAAAACATCTCGCACGCAAAACCGCAATCCTTTACAGTTCGCTCCCTCTCCCAGCTCGTACGCAAATAAATGCATCAAATCGAAACCGCAGCCCGACTCTCGATTCAATTTCCCGTAATAACATCGATGAATCGCTCATTCAATACCGATATATCAGCTCTCCCTCCTCCCTCTGTAAAATTTATCCTTCTCGGACGCGCATATACTTTATACCCGAGATATCCACCGAAACTCGTCCCGCGGCGGGCGCAATCAGTTCGGGCGCGCATTTTTCACCGGGGCCGGGCCCGCTCTGACAGTTTCCGTTGCTGGCCGCCTCGCGGGGGGTAGATAAAGGGACCCGAGCTGGCTAATCGAGGTCCCGAATTCCGGCTTAATCGTTCAGTCAACCTCGTGGGTAAAATTGTATGGGCGGGTTCGTAATGATTCGCGGCCTTTTTTTACCCGGAGCGACGTTTTGACACTTCGATGGGTTTTTGATGCATTGTCTTGAAGATGAAATTTTGGCCAGGAGTCTCGAAAATTTTTCTCGAAGCGTTTTTGTAAGAGCCTACAATTGATGATGCCTTGAAGAAAATTTTTAAAATACTTGAACTATTTAAACGAGACTTGCAAAATAATTTAAATAAAAATGGTTGGAGTATTGATTGATGATTTCTTCATAAAATTTTTGAAAATTTCTACTGAATACTCGGTATGTTGGTACTAATGATCAAAATAAAGCTTGGGAGCGCATTTTAGGCCATATTCAGCAAAATTAATTCCATAAAATTAATATTATAACGTTTTTTACTTTATTTTATGAATACAATATAAAAAAAAAAAAATTAGCTAGTTGGTACAACTCATTAGAAACTATGTAGTCACAGAATTTTCATCATTTTTCATTAATTTTAAATTAAAAAATAATTAATTAGTCGCAGAGTTCTATATACTCTTATGAGTTAAAAAAAATAATCTCATATTTTCTTATATTTATGTAAAATTTTTAAAGTGTGCAAATAACATTTATTTACTGCTATGAACAAACTATTCATATAATAAAAGAGAAAAACTAAGAATAATATAAAATTAAGTTTTTACGTGGCTTATGTCAGTCAGGGTAACCAAAAGAGATCATATCAAGGGATAAGGATCTGAAAAATCACGTTACCGAAAAAGACTGAATTAAGGTAAAATAAAGTGTAAGTCGAAATTCCGAGTAGCTGGTCGGGATGGCTTTAAAAGTCGAGAAAGATTCACAGACGCATCATCAGTGGACCTATAAAAATAATTCACGCCGTACACAAATTTTACAGGACGACGACGAGTTAAATAAAAAAAAAAAAGAGAGAGAAAAAGAGGTACACAAATGTACTTCCATCTCCCGCTTGCTGCATTAGCGCACGAGGACGACTCAGCGAAATTCTGGGTGAAAGGAATACTTGGCAGTTGTTGCGCGTATCATACATTTTTCACGAATTCATTACGTGGCTTTTTATTGTTGTTCATGATTATTGTAATGAGCCTGGCTCAACTTACAGATATTACCCTGATCAATTAGCACCGAGCGAGAGGGAAAAATAAATGCGGTTGGTTGTATTTTAACTCTTACTGACGCTTCGCAAGGAGTCTCAAAATAAAGCTCGCTCTTTACGATTTTTACATTTATTCATAATTTAATCAAAATCGTAAACATGCCACGCTAACGTTCTATATAACTGTTGTTTGAATAAGAATTTTTGTTTCGCCAAACCGGGTTGAGTTACTTTTAAAATAAGATTTTTGTCAGAAAATCCATAATTACCACGTGAAGATAACATGATTGATACCCTCTCACCCACTAAGTACAGTTTTTTCAAGATGGTCTCGTTGGATAAAGACGTTTTACGCTCCACAAAGTTGATAATTAAATTTTAATCGAAACAAGGTGCGGACTTCCCTTTTTTTTCTCTCGTATCAAATTTGATAATTTTGAAAAAAACTCGGTTTCACCTGACAGTATCGTTACTTTCTTCCTTTTTTTTTTGTAAGAGATTTTTTTACGATGTGCAAAATTAAAAAAGACAAGAAAAATTTTTAACGAGCATGAGAATATCTGCGCAGCGGCTTACTTAATTAAACAATCGTAAACTCTGTATCAAATTGCGCTCTAAAAAACTCCATCACTAGTTAGAAGAGGAACTTTAAAAAGAAAAGAGGAGAGTAATAATTTTGAAAACTATTAAATGCCCTAGGCACAGTGCAGGACACGTGTATTAATTTCTCGGTAATGGGCTCGTAAAACCAGCCTTTACGATTTCTCGCGTAGATACCCTAGAAATCGAAAGATGAAAGGACGAGCGAAAAAATTATCCCGACTTTCTTTCTTCCTGTCGCGCTATCGTCCTCTGGATCTGTGACGAGCGCATTTACGCGAATTTGATCCGTGTTGAACCAGATCGTTTAACAATTTTGAGATCGATAAAACCAATGGAGTTACGGCTGTACGCCCTTTTTTTTTTTTTTTTTTTTTTTCGAAAAAAAAAAGAGAGCCGACACTTACGATTGTGTGAGAAAATTTTGCCGCGTCGTAAAAGTTTTTGAAATCAGATTCAAGATATTTTGCGCTGATGTTTTAACTGCAGCGCATGAGACACGTCAAATTATTTCAGCAATCAAAAGCGTACTTTACAACTGGTATTATATTGCTGTTTCTGATAAGATTTTTTACAGACGTCAAGCTCAACCTTTACTTTTAATTTGTCGATCCGAATTATGCATCGGATCAATTTCACAACTTTTAATTAAGCTTTTTTTTTTTTAATGATAATTAGGTATGTTTATGGTTCATTTGAAGTTTCATGGAGCCATCCCGTAAATTGTCCGAGCATCATTGATTCATAATCACCGTAAATCATAAGCGTATTTCCAAATGATTTAATTAAAGCTTTTCAAACGCAGACAAGGGATTTACAAATTAAAACTCGAAAAATACCTAATCTCTTTCGTCCCTTCAGAGTCGATGTAATTTACGACCTTCGAGAGAAACTCATACAGTCTGTCAATGGCCAGCGGCACATGTATTAATTCAAGTCCCGCCACTCAAGTCAATAGGAAGCGATGCACGTGGATGATTTCCCATAATTCACTTGTCGATGGATCAACGAGTTTAACACACGAAATCTCGCGTCATCGCTCCTCTTTATCTCATCGGCATCTTCCTTTTTTTTTTTGTCCAGCTCCTCCTTATCTCCTTTATGGCAATTTTTTTGTCTATCAACCTATCTTTTATCATTACCGCTGTTACCGCTGTTAACAGTTCTTTTTCTCTCTCTTTCCTGCCTATTACCTTTGAGGTCCGAGTTGACTCTTAATTATCAAAATTCTCCGGGGTGGGTCTTGGTAAGAATCCGCTTGTTTCTGTGTTACCGGCTATAAAAGAGGCCTCGCGATGACACATATTTAGGCCTGCTCATTTGGGGACTCGGATCGTGTAACGTTTAAGAGCAGTAATATTTCTGATTATACTCAATTTTTTTTTTTTTACAACAAGAAGGAGGAAAGAAAAAGAGGAGCGCAGTGGACGAGTCATGTATGAAAATAAGCTAGCGCATATTTCTTAATTAGCCCGAGAGAGAAACGGGAGATGCCAAATGAGCGATGAAGTCGGGATGAGTGGAGGTCATAAAAGAGCTTCGAAATAAAGAGCTGCTGCTGCTCCTCCTCGCGACGGTAAAACTTTGTTGTGTAAAGATGCCACACTGATAAAAAAAAAAGCCGAGTTTTATCGCCGCCCCTTGCGATCTAATAATTTACAGCTCGGGCCGGCTCAATATATTTATAATTCACGCGGCACCTTTGCCTCTTGTTGTTTAGTCCTTACGAGGCGGAGACCTGAAAAAATTAAGTACGCAGCTACCTGTTTGAAACTTCTCATACGTACAGTTGAAGCGGCGTTTACTTTTGATGCAATTATTTTGAGAAAAAATTTTTGCAAGTACCTAATTAGTATTTAATAGTTTAAAAATTAGGTAAATTAATTATTCCATTATGAGCATGTTCTAACTATTTTATGATTCATGCTTTTTTTTCATGAATAATGGTTTTTTTTTTTTGACGCAACGTTCAAGAAAAACTACGAAAAACAAGCCATTCGGCTTGACAGTTAATTTGTAATACTTTCGCAGGCCAATAAACGCGAGTCTTAGGAAATAAGCACTCGAGGTGCTCCCCCCACCCAAAAATACCAAAGTCTTGACCTCAACCTTCCAAGTTGGTAACCATCAATCGAGCACTTTTACAACAGATTAGATTGAACGTCCAGCGGTGGAGATTCGCTGCAAGGAGAGATCCGCAGTAAAAGGAGAGAGAGAGAGACTAGATAGATCGCTCGGTAGATAAGGTGCCGCTGCACTTAGCTAAACGCTCTCTCATACCCGTAACCTCGTGCACCTTCGTTAAGACTTCTTCTCGGGTAAAGAAACCAAAGAGAGATAAAAAAAGGCGAACGAGCGTTATAACATATACGCAGCTCACGCATATACAGAGGCGTGGAATGCTTATGGGAACGTCGAGTCGGGGCTAGCGCGGGGATATTCACTTAAACACACGAACGAACGCCTGCCGTGGCTGGTGCAGCGGCGGTCCCCTCCCTTCCTCGCAGTCCGCAGCAGCTTTCGTAAGCGGGTTTACAGCACTTTGCACGTCTTTTACGACGCACCGATTACCCCCCCGAGCAAGCCGGTAGATGAGCTAGGCGGGAAACTGGAAAGCGGTCTTATGGGAAAAAGCTCCGTTAGAAGAGCGCAGCCGGCAAGCTGGACAATAATGGCCGATTGCATCGTCGCGAGCATCGTAATAAATCGAGCCGCTGGCTTCTGACTCGGACAGAGAAAGATGAAGGATAATGTCGAAGAATAAGCTAGTAGTTGTTGCCGGGGAGCTTCGACCCTTTTTTTTTTTTTACTGTTTCATTTTACCTTTATCAGACGCCCGCGAGATTTCAGAGTAGATTCCGACGACGAGGATATTGTTGCTCAATTGCGAGATTATTGTCGCGATCCGAGAAATATAATTGTATTAAGAGATCCACGGGAGTGATTTATGCTCCGAGCGAGGGACTCACTTTTATAATTGGAGAGGAGTGAGAAGATCGGACGGCGATCCGGATATTTGTGATTGATTCTTTACTTTATTGTTATTAATGACTGGACGGTGGATAATTAATTGACATTTAATTTGGGCTAGTCGGATTCAAAATCATTGATTGACTTATTTTTTTAAAAAGTTTGATTTATCGTGGAGGAATGAGTCGCGAGTAGTAACATACAGCCGAAATAGGCAAGATCGTGGTTCACAATTGATTTCTGGTGTAAGCGAAACTTGTGTCACGTAGCACATACTTCAAAGTTATCATTTAATTTTGAGCGCGGAGATAAAATCGTGATTTATGGGGTACGTTTATTGACCTGCCACTTTTTTTTTCTCGAGACGGTAAATGACGTTTGGCAAGTGCGGAATGAACCTGTGAGGGCCAAATAAAATGCACACGGACCTGCCATAAAGCCCTGGGTTCGGCCCTCCCGATAATTAGGGGCCGATCCGCGTGACCCGTAAAAGTCGCTCTTCGTGAGACTCTTAAACTTCGTTTTCTCTCTCCGTCTTGTTTATCGTCTTCGCAATGTCTTTCTTTTATTTTGCATTAGCTTCTTTTTTCTTTCTTTTTTATGTACAGAAAAAAGCAAGGGTGCAATTTTCATTTTACTTTGCGTAATCGATACTGCATGCAGAAGTTTTAGTGAAAATTTTCTTCATGGAATAAAAACTACCAAAAAATGACACATCTGTGAAATAAAAAATAAATCAACTACTTGCAATTTTTTTTTTTTTTTTTTTTTTAGTTCGTTTTGAAAAACAAGTAATGTTTGAATATTTAACGTTTATAAATTTTTTTTTTTTATTAACTACGTGTACTAATCAAGCTTTTTGAGATAATTATCCAAATTAAAAAAAATTTGCCGCAGGCTAATGTAATCAATAAAGTGGTTGAGAGACATTTTAGTAACCGAAATTCGCCTTATTATAACTTTATTCGTGGCAGATTTTGAGCTAAGGTTTTTCTTCGCTGGGACCATCGATATGTCCTTATTTAAAATTATTTGATAAAAAATTATTTTTTGGATACATTAAAGATTTGATGAGGGTAAGCATAGCTGACCGAAACCTTGTCATCGATTAAAAAAGATATTAAACAATAAACATTTTTTGAGATAATTTAAAAAAAGGGAAGTTTTATTGAGTTGAATAATGTATACCTTGGTAGGTCAAATAAAAAAATGAAAATTTTAAATCTATTTAATTGTTTGAAAAAAGATCAATACTTTTCACGGAATCTTTTATCTTGGGTATATAAATCATACAGTTTTTTACAGACTCATTAATTTTGTATAAACTCTAAGCGAATATTTTTGTTTTTGTCTGGCCGTTGTACAACGTCTTTCAGGCCGTTGCAGTAGGGAGCACGCCAGATGCGGTCTATTAATGATCTGTCCTATTGGACAAGTTAGTTTATCAATTAACACATGTTGCATGCAAGCCAGTAGCCGGACTGCACGGGATTTCCGGTGGATGAATTATTCAGACAGAACTAGGCGGATAAGTCGCGTAATAAAGTTGTCTGACGTCCCTAATGAGCATTGGCTGGAAACTCGCTTCGTTACGAAAGTTTTTTTCCTTTTTGTTTTTTTTGTTTTTTTTTTTTCTTTTTTCTTCATGCAGTAAATTACATTGATGCATGGGAATAAAAAAATTTAATTTTTTATTAACGGTGTAAGAGGTCAGTACTGTAATTTTTTTAATTATTTGATTACTCTGACTTTATCTTTTGAAAATCAGATACTCGCGATTAAAGACATACAGATATTGCAATCCTGAAAACGGAGACAAATTTTTTTTATCTGATAAATGATTATTCGCAATGTTTTATGTCGTTTAAAGGATATTCATTTAAATTTCATTTTTATTCACTGAAAAATAAATCGAAAAAAAGTCTTTTTTTTACATAATTGAAAGAAAGTATGTCTCATTGTAAATTGGTTTTTTTTTACTTCATGTCAGTTACTGAATGAACGTGAAATAATATTTATACACTTTTTAAAATTGATTTCATGATAACGGCATAATTCTTTTAAAGTAAAAAAATGAAATAATTTTACGTAAAGATAATTAGTTAAGTCATAAATATAAAAATAGTAATTATAAATTTTTGTAACTTGAGAATTACGTTTTACAGAAGCTTCATCCTCGAGAATTCATGTACTCTACTTTTCGACACACTTCTTTTTTCCTTGGTATTTTGGTCATTCTCATTCAAGTTCTTTGAATACCTTTTTTGAACCGTTACTTCATAATTGTTTAAATAATTCGAAATCCTGTCAGGTACTCGTTTATAATTGAAAAAAATTGTTTAACTTCAATTTACTTATCCTCAACTAACTGTGGGGGACTTGAAAATGTTCTTGAAAATGTTTTTTGGTCACAGCATGCGATTTATTCATTCATGATCGTTCTTAAAAAATTTTGGTGTATTTTTTAATGCAAAAATAACTGAGGTGTAGAAACTTTGAGCCTTTATAATGATGTCACAAGATAAGATGCCAATTTTGGAATTGCATCAAAGTATATAATATAAATTTTTAAAAACTCATACTTTTAACATTTACGTACAATTTTGGACTACAGATCGATTTTTAATGATTTTCAAGCTCAAATAATCAAAATTTGAACAACAGTATATTTCAAAAGCAATCTTGTTTCTGGTTTCGTCTTAAAATTCATTTTTAGCTGTTTTTGAATAAAAAAATAAAATTTATTTTACTTACCTAAGCATGTAAACTTAGATTCTCTTCCTTTTTTAATTAAATTTTAAGTAAAAATTTACTTCGGGCTTATTAGGATATTTTTAATTGATTACAAGTGCTATTAGTAAATAGGTACCAAATTTTGTTGTTGCTCAAATGACTAAGTTTTAGTAAATCAGCTGGTACATCGAATCAGAACATCAAAGTTGGACGTGTAAGATCTTATTTTAAAACCCTCGTTTTTCGACATTTTAAGCGAGGCATGAAAAAATTGTTTAATCCAAAAATCTCAAAAGTCCGAAAAAATTCAAAAAGTCGTTCGGTAGTCAAATGAAGGAGCCGTGGCAGTAGGTGATAGCTCAGGTTCGCGCCATCCAGCCAGCGAAAGAGCAAGAGAAAGAGAACATCGAAAACAGCTCGATCTCTTATCCCTCTAAAACAGGTTTTCCCACCTCCAGGTTCCCCCCCTCCTCCCTGAAGAGGAGGCTGAAAGGACGAATTCAAAAGGATCGAAAAAAGGAATGGCCGCCGTGGCGTTAGTTGGGGAGGGCCACCCCACGTGGCCGGAGTTGAGCCCTTCGGATCTCGCCGATCTAATCTCGGCCGTGTCGTCCGTCCCGGTCCTGGAGGCAAGCGAGCGAGCGCACGCGGGCGTCGGGCCTGATTAACGATCGTCGCTTACCGCTTTCGAACGCGTGATTCGTCTGCGAATTCCGTCTCCTCTCGCGTGGGCA
This sequence comes from Encarsia formosa, assembly GCA_038277355.1. Taxonomy (NCBI): domain Eukaryota; kingdom Metazoa; phylum Arthropoda; class Insecta; order Hymenoptera; family Aphelinidae; genus Encarsia; species Encarsia formosa. Next base: position 11,449,688 of record CM076188.1, read on the forward strand.
CCCCGGATCCCCGTCCTTCTGGATCTAGCCCCGATCTCTAGAGTGTCCGCCTCATTAACGAATACACACCGCCGGATGCGGAGATTTCGGAACGCCAAGTGCGCGAGGATTCTCTCCGAGGAGGAGGAGGAGGAGGAGGAGGATTCGGCGAGAGAGCCGAGCCGAGAGAAAAAAATTGGGAATGTCCACCACCACCACTACCACGCGGGATGTGCATTCTGCTGCTGCGGGATTTGTTGTTCGACTACTAATTAGAAGGACTCGGGAATTTTCGGAAGGAATGACTGTGTTGTTATGACTTTTGAGGGAGTTTCTTTCTCAGACCGAGCTTTTAATGAGGGATTTTTCGACGCCTCCCTTTATTTCGCGACCGATCTCAATAATGGTTAATTAGAAAAAATCATGCTCGGGTTTGTTAGCGAGACTTTTTTGAGTTTCAAGGAAACGTCTGGAGCTTTGGATTGAAAAAATTACGGGCAAAAACTGTAGCAGAGGTTATGTTGTTTATGTGGTTTCGATTGAAGTCACTGAGCAGATCTTGAAAAGGGTGAAATGGTAGCTTGAATAATAGCTTTTGAATTTTGGATAAGATTTTTACATTTAATGAAATTCCTCTCTATTTTGAATAAAACAAAATAAATTTCTTTTTATTGTACTTATACATGATACTCTTTAACACTATCAAATTTTCATAATAAAATTGCTATCATTTCAATGGTAGAGATATTCTAAGTCATTCGTACTAATTTTTTCGGAGGGGCAAAACGTATAAAAAAAATTGTTCACTAATATTTTGAGTTTTTGTTCATGATCCTAAACCAAGGAAGCATAACGCTTTATTTTTAAACTTCCTCATCTGAAATAAAAAATAAAAAACAATTTTATAAATATCGAAAAAATGTTTTATGTATATATTAAAATTTATGTATATATTAAAAATATAAGTTTAACAAAAAAATAGTAATAATGATAATTTTTGAATTTTAAATCAACAAGATCATAACTTATCAGAAATCGTTAGCCTGCATGCGTGAAAATTTTATTTCATATTTCCAAAAATATTAAAAAAATTTACTTACCACACATTCTTTAGCTGCATCAGTTCCTTTGGCAAATTCATTAACGCAAGAAATTGCGATTTGGAAAACACACGAGGTGTTACCTCCACCGACCATTTCAACTATTGCGGGAACAACAGACTCAATGTAGCTAGCCATATTCTGTAAATTCATAAAATTAATTAAAAAGGTTAATTAAATCAAATTTATGTGAATATTTTTTAAATATTTTTAAAATTAATACCTTGAGGTCATCACTTGCATCGGTTATTTTTTCTCCGGTGTTGGCAGCTGATGCAAATACAATGCAGAGCGCCAATGTTGCGAATGTAACTGCAATAAAATTTAGAACCAAGAATTTAATTTTTATATGATTTCTACCTAGATGAAACTTTGATCGATTCCGTCAAAATTTAAAAGTTGATAAATAATATGTCTAAATAAAATACTGTTTAAAAAAATAAGAAAATTATTTTTATTAAAAAAAATATATAACTTACGACCTCGCTTACGACTATGCATGTTAGCTTGAAAGATTCTCACTGAGTAAGATACTATTTCATCATTTAGCGATTAATTTATATTCTCGGCTATTCAAATTCAAATAGTGTATACAAGGCTGATTACCTTACCTATTGTTATTTTCTTTTTGTCATTGTTCATCAGTATCGTATTTTCCTTATTTCCTGTATTCTTTAAAATACTGTAAAATATTCGGATAACCCAAAATATTCCTGAATTAATACACGGAAATATGTGAAAAATCAGTTTTATACGCTGACGAAGTATAAAACAATGTCGTTAGCGATAGATCGGAATGAACGATAGCGGCTGTGTCACTTCCTTTTCTGATCGAGTTCACACAATAATAATGATGATTTCCTTGTATTTTTATTTTCCTTTTAAAAAAGGTCTTCTCGACTACCTATATTCTCTTGGTCATTTAATTAAAACGAGTTTTGGGTGGGCGCCCGTGGCTGCTGGACCATGGTAGTCCGCGTTAACGATCCCTACTTTTCTCTCTCTCTCTCTCTTTTTTATTCACGAAATACGATCGTTATCACTCCGGGGAGTTTTTAGCGTGACAGAGTGGATTTTAGGAGATGACATAGACGTCGTTTGCGAGTGTATAAGAGTATACATATTCATTAAAAAATACCGAAAAAAGATGTTGCCTTAACGTTTCGGCAATCCGGTGTACCGGTCTTCATTCGGTGGTGTAAGTTTTATGTGAATTTCTAATTAAATCAGCGAGATATATTACTAAACCCAAACAGAAGTCCAAAAAACTGTTCTTTGGACTTTTTTTTGCAAATCTTCTTTTTTTATTTCAAGAATAAGTTATGGATATCCCATTTAATAAGAACGTGCGAATTTTAAACTTTCCCACGTAGTTTTAGCAATCTTGTTTAAATAATTAATTGAATAAACAAATTCAATAAGTTGTATTTTTATATTATGAATTAATTTGATTAAACTGCATAATATTTTTTAATTCATGAATTACGAAAAGTAATTTTATTCCTTTTGAAAAAATAATTTTTGGTTCTACGCATTTGCCAGATTTCATGACCAGAGGACGTTTTAAAAATTGATTTCATAGCATATTGAACAATTTTTTTGGATGATTTTGAAAAAAAACCTTTTTTTTTATTCGAAAAATTAATCTCCGTATTAAACTGCGATTGAAAAAATTTTCAAAGAGATCGTAACCTGGTTTCAGGTTTTTATACTAAAATTTTAGCGGTTGATTTCTAACGCGAAAAGTTTGGGTTAGTTGCAATGGCTACCTTGGTAAATTAAAAAAGTTTGATTTTTATCTTAATTAAATAAATACTACACTGAGAGAAGGATTTGGTTCAAGGAACCAAATATATTTGGTTGAAAAGAAATCGGATAATTTGGTTGTGGGAACCAAATGTTTGGTCCACACTCCACGCGTAAAAATCGAGCTCCCGCCAATTTGAAAAATTAATTAAGTTTATTTAAATATGAGTTTTCTCTTGACAACAAAATTATTTTTCTCTACGAAGTTAAATCAAATTACTAATCGTTTTCAATCTAATATAACACCGATCATTTTAATAAATTTTTCGTGAGCTCATAATTTTCTGAATTACTGCAAAAAATTTTTTGAGGTTATAACAGCGAACTGTTTGACATGACTGTGATCTATACATTTGGTTCCTGTAACCAAATCATTGGTCGCATGAACCATAGCTTGGGAGAAACCAAAAATAACCAAATCTTGGTTCACACAACCAAATTTGGTTGCGTGAACTAAATCCTTCTCTCAGTGTATACGTCATAATAATATGAATTTAAATCGTGATTAAAATTTTTGGTTCGAAACTTCAAAGTTTACGCTAATGGTTTTCATCATAGCATACCTCAGTATCCATAATAAAATCTCAATCATTTCGTACCTCTGCAGGCTAATAAATAAAATCTAAAATCCTTCATGCAACCCGGGAAAAAAAAAATAGTCTCTCTAATCCAGTGCATCTCGCGAGTTGATCTTCATCGAATACCTCACCGCGGGTAAAAAAAGAGTGATCGCATAAACGGTTTTTCTCATCCCCGCGCGCACCAAATGAAAAGGTAAATCACGACCGCTACGAGGATCTCGTCTCATAACTCGCGTTGGCTCGCGGCCACACACTCCGATCCAGGCTGGAAAACCTCTCGGGTTCAACGTACCCCTGGCATATAATACATAATGGCCGAGAGGAGGAAGGGTGGACGCGGCGGGGAAAAAAAGAGGCGAGAATACCGCGCGGAAAAAGAAGAAAAGCCCCGCGCCGCTGCAAAAACGGACACGCGCTCGCGGAATTGTCATCGCGAGTTACACGCTTGCCGGTAAAAAAGTTCCGAGGCGAGAAAATAAATGCCGACGGGGTACCGGGGAAAAAAGACCCCCGGCGGGTCGAGCCTGATGAGACTCAAGGCTAGGAGCTGGAAACCGATTGAGCAATTAGCCCAAAGCGCTAAGCTCGCTAACGGTTGGTGGCTTACTTTCGGAGTCGCGACATCTTACGGTAGATCGACTTTATAATGCGTAATAAATCGACTCCCAGCATCTAATTCATCCTGCCGCGGTTTTACGTTTCCGCGAATAGTCCTGAATGGGAGATAATCAAACTGGCGGACAATCGATGCAGGCGTGACCCAAACGCTCTATTACGTACCCGCGTTCGGTGAAGAATAAAGGGAACGAGGCCTTTTAATTTAGCATTGTTGTTTTCGACTGTGGGATTTTTAATTCCGGTCCCTGCGGAGAATGATTACAGTCATGATGCGACCCTTGCGGTTCACGGACCTCCTTGAAAATGACACTTTTGATGGCTAATGACATAGGATTTAGGTCCCTCTTAACTGTCAACTCGCAATTACCTTGGGGGAGCATTAAGGAGGTTTTTATTGAGGATTTAATGATCATCCTGCGGTCATTCTCGAGATTGAAATCTTTTTTTCTCAAGCTACAGTTTTTTTTTTTTCTTCTTTTTGAAAGTTTACTGCGATATCAAAATTTGTTTACAAACATCCATATTATTGATTTTTTTCTTTCAACAAGAGACGAATTTCAAGTCTGCGCTCGTTGCGCAATAAGAGATAAGGCCACAAAACACAGGTGACGAAATAAAAAGAAACCAGAATAAAAAGTTGATTATTAATAGATTTGTCTTTCTTATCAACGTTCGACGGGCGCAACACCGCTTTTTTAAGTCTAAAAAATCACGAAGGTCGCTTCATAAGATTTACATTTCTTATCGGGATATTCAGGTAACACGTGTTTCTTACCAGTTTCGGATGTGCACGGAAAAAAAGGCGTAAATTATTTCATTCTGATGGCCAAAAAAAAAACTTACGCAGTTTATTTATTTATTTTTTTTTTTCTTTCAACCAAAAAAGATCACGTAGCACGCAGCTGTGTTCAGAAGAAAAATTAATTCACGACCCACCGAATTATTCGACTCGTGTTAGTCAATTGTCACGTATCGAAAAAATCAAAAAAGGTCGTTACTGCAAAAAGAACAAAAGAATCAATGGAACGAGAGAAAAAAAAAAAAAAAAAAAAAAATTGGTACGACTGACCGCAAGGGAGTTCGGAATCCCAGGGTAATAAAATACACATTCCCCCCGCTCATCCCCAGCAACAAGGGCAAATAACAATCTCTAGCTCGGGCACGTAGCGTGATTCATTAAATCTCGTAATGAATAAGATAGCATGTAATTCAGCAGGCCGCTCACCCTCGAAATTACCAGTTGGTATCCGCAAGAAACGATGATGATTAGGAATCGAGACGAACAATGACTCTCGGCGCGGGTGCGGGAAGGCAGCCAGCCTTTGCCCCGTAATTACGATTCTCACAGGGCGAGCCACCCTGACACCTCGACCTCGCCGAGTGTCTCGGCGTAGACGTCCAGGAATTTCACTCGCGGGAGTGTGCTGCGGAATATATGGAGGGAGGGGAAAAAAAACGACCAAGGGAGAGAATGAACGAAAGACGAGAGAGCTCCGTTGACGTTTGTTCTTATTAAGAGTAAGAAAAGAGCATTGTTCCCTGCACGCTGGGACCCCATCTGGCTTGTCACTTTGGCTATCTTTAGCTGATTTCTTTTTTTTCTCATAATTTTATTTTTCTTCGCTGCTATGCGTGGGTTTTTTTTTTTTAATTTTTTGGTAATTTATTCGATTCAGAAATTAAAATCATCTGTAGGTTCTATTTTTTTAGCTATTTTGTAGTCTTTTTTTCTAACGTTTATTGAATAAATTATATTAATAATCGTCAATTAATTGACCAATAGAAAAACTCTTTTTCAAAACCACTTTTCTATTGTACGTTAGAATCAGCTCTAAGATAGTAATTTTTGAAACTTTATTAAAAATAATTATTAGCCAAGCTATCTTTTTATTATCTTGTTTTAAACATGTACGGGTGATTCTCTGTCAAGTCGACAAAAAAAATAAATTTCGGAAATAATTTGTCTAAGCGTTCTAGGCCATTGTTTTGACTTTCTGGTAAATTTTTAGATTTTTTGGAAGCATATTATACGAATAACAGCAGTCTGAAGCTGACTAGTATTTTTTCATTTTTAAGCTATTTTTGGAGCTCAAATTACTGGAAAAGGAAGCATTTTTTCTATTTAATATAAGAGTAAAATTTGGCAAATTCTATGAATTTTCAAAAAAATTTAGTGTTGGGACCATCTTGGCACTTTCTTTTTTTAGCACCATTGAATCAAATCATCAAATTGAGAAATTTTTATATTCGCCATTTGGGGTTTTTAGAGTGGATCTGAGGACTTATGAAGTTAGAGAATTGATTGTAAGCTTAAATTTTAAACGAACAAAATATTGATAAGTAGTTTTTTTTTTTTTTAATACTTATTTATAGTCGCGACTTTTGTTTTATGCTCCGTATGGGCTTATTGACGACTTTGTTCCTACACTGCTTCGCATTAGCCCATGGCCCATATGGACCATGTGGAGTACGGGAAAGCCAGGGTATGTGCCTCATTCGAATTAATCGTAAGACCAGCGCTGAACCGGCAGGCTCATTGGGACTTTTTATCCCACATATCGCCCCCAATCAGATAGTCTTGGATTAGACCAGTGCCGAACCGAGTTTAGCTCATTGGGAAATTAAGCCCCAAATATTGCCCCCAGTCGAGATAAACTTACGACCAGCGCTGAAATGATGGCCCCCGGTAAAACCGACTCCAAAGCAGTCGGGGTGAACGTAGGGATCGACATAACCGACGCAACGAACGAAGGAAATAATTCCAAGTTAGTTGCGCGGAGAATCGAACCCAAGACCCCAAAGAACGATGTTGTTTCAGAAGCGAGCACGCTAACCACTGACCCAACGACCGCTCTTTGATAAGTAGTTTGTATGATATGCGGGTAATAATAAAATTCTTAAATTTTTTGTTATACATACTATTTCAAAAGTTTTGCATAAAAATATAGTATAAAGTTTTACTATTTTTTAACCAAAATGCAAATGAGAAGTCTTATGGGGCAACGAGATGACATCCGTAATGTACACGACACCTAAGTATTCATAATAAGAAAGATTTTTTTTTTTTGCTTGCTGTTTTGAAAACTTTATCAATCACAATATTTAATCGAAAAAAAAAGTATTAACAACATTCTAGAACAGGATCATATGAAAGCTACTTGTACAAAAAATAATTCAATCAAATGCCTTAGTCGATCAACTAAAAAATAACTTTCACTCGCGTATTAAAACCACTTACAAGCGCGCAAAGTTCAAAAGAATCGAAATTGAATAAAAAAAAGATGAAGGAGAAGAAGGTGAAGGGTGTTGCAATAAATTTTAATCATTTAAAAGGACGATTCGACCGCGCGAAAACATTCATCATAGCCAAGGCTCATTTGTCAAAAATTGACACACCCCGAGCCTCGCGCTCAGCTCGCCCCGATAAAGAAGAAGGCACACCAGCGTAAACACAATCGCAAAAGCCCATTACTCTTCTCTCTCGGGTGCATGCAGCATTTCTCGTGCGCGGAGTGCCTCATGCCCGTATAGCATTTTAAAAGTGAAGGTTCGGTACGCTATATATACGTATACGGGCTGATAATTCGTGTCGCACCTGCCGCCCCGCTGCAGTGCAGGAAAAAAACCGATTCGCGAGGCCGAAATAACGGTATTATAACTCGTTCGGAGGAGCCACCGGTGCAACCTGCGCTTCTTTGGGCTTTATTCGATCGTCATATTAGTAGAGCGAATACATATGCGATCGACCTAACGGTAGCCCCGCCCGACGATGAATTCATTTTTAATTGCCCCGGAGGATTAAGCCTAAAAAACTTGCTCCCTTCTTGAATATTCACCCTTGGAGTAAGCACGATTTACGGTCTGTCGATGGGTTATTAAGGGATTGGTACCCAGCGCCGTGCCCAGAGAATCATTAGGTGCGCAAGGCTGTTAAATTTTTAATGAAAAGCTTGCTTTGTTTTACGAGCCCCTTTTTTACTGCCTTGATGATTTTCTTTTTTGTAGGTGTTAGCGATTGCCTAACAACGGTTTTAAAAGCCCTCTGATGGGTTAATTTTATTCGACGATAAATCTACAGGTTTAGCTGATTATCGTTAGGAAAATCAAACAAAAAAAAAATATTTTATTTTCTTTAAAAAAAAAAAAAGGAGAGAATAACTGGTTATTTTTACAACGACAATAAATATTTGTATGAAGCGTATTATTCGATAACGATGCCCATCAGCGGGTTATCCTGTGGTACAAAGTAAACTATTTCTTTGCATTCTCCGGCAACCCGTGATTACGATAGATTTTAATAACCTCTTATTGCCGGAGAGTGCACAATCTAGTATTTTGCCGGGCGCAGACGGCGGAAGAAATAACGATCGAAGCGGGTCGAGGTAACGTTGCCGGGACAATCGGAGAAGATCTATTTCTTGCGAGGGAGCAACGGCAACAACAACAACAACAACAGACGTCTCTGATGATATTTTTGCTGCTTCGTGATAGACGACTGTTTCTTCTTCTTCTTCTTCGTCTACTTTTAATAGTCCATTATACGCTGGGTTTTTCGCTCGGTTAAACTTAAGTTCTCAAAGTATGCGAGGTACCAAACCCGACGACTCACTCTGCCCTTGCAGCCCAGAATAACGCAATTACTTTCGGTTATTCTGCTCCGCTGATCCCCATATAACGGCGCCGAGTGCTGTGACAATATTGATTTTCATCTTTGACGATTATGACTTTTAACTTTTTCTTTTTTTTTTCTCTCTTTGTGACTGGTGTAATTGGAGTTGAGAGATAAAGATTTTTTGATTTGAAGAAAAAATGATGGATCTAAGTTATGCTCGATGAAGCAACTCTTTTTTTGGTTCCATTGGGATGGCTCTTGAAAATTCCGCTCTCAACCCTACGGACTTAGAAAAAATACAATCGAGTAAACCTTGACTGGGTTCAAAGCTCTAACAATTACTGCTTCTTGTGGATATGATTTATGGCTCGCGTTCTAATTATTAAATCAGTTATGAAGAACCATAAAATTAAATATCTGACATTATGTTAAGCGAGTGCTCTCAACGATGTTTATCTTATTAATAAAAAAAACCTTAAACGCGCAACCATGAAAACAATAACTATATAACCGACCTCGAAATGAAATTTCAGTTTCAACATTCTTCGAAGACGAAAAAAATCCCGACTTTACGACGCATGTGTGCGCACTAACAATAACATCTCATTGATGTCCTTGTGAATTTAAAGCAACGTTAATTTTCCCACATTACAGCCCATTTTCTCCCAATAAAGCGAAAAATTTTATTCTCTCCCTAACTAGGCTAACGTCCTCCATCATGGTTTTTATCACCTCGTCTTTCGCAAACGTAAAATAGAATATTATTATTTTTCACCGCACAAAGAGCTAAAACCACAGACAGATTAACAAGCACTACCCGATGGAATTCACAGATCGATCTTGCTTTTGAATTTAAAAGTATTGTTATGAGCGAGACAGAAGAACAGTGACAGTCAGGTCTGGGCTAAGATATAAAGAAATTTTTTTCAATAAATTCTTTAATTTCCAAGATAAAAGAGCAAAAAAAGTGGTATGAATTTTTTATATCCAAAACATGGTTGTAAATATATAACACTCAGCAACACATCCCTAAAATTTACGCACTCGCATGCATATATACCCCTTAACAAAGAGTAAACCGCGATATTTCAATCAAAAAGGAACTCGGTTGGTGTCAAAGGTCTCGTAAATCCCCGGCCTGCACCCCCGCCGATCTCCGCGGGACACAACAAAACGTGGGGGCACCGAGCGAGCGTTCGCGAGTGACGTGTAGCAGAGGAAAAACGAACGAGGGTACGAACATCGGAAGAAGAAGAAGAAGAAGCTGCTGCAGCTCGAACAAAGGCGAGTGGTAGCCGGAGATAAAGGAAGGGGGAGGGAATCCTACCGCCGGACCACCTACCGTCCCAGATCGGATCTCTTTCTCGGTTGAGAACTCTTCTCTCTCTCTCTCTCTCTCTCTCTCTCTCTCTCTCTCTCTCTCTCTCTCTCAACCTAGGTAAGGATGCCTGGGGCCCATCAATAATCCCGGTAATATCTAATTAATCACCAGATTATCTAGATCCCCGGGCAAGGGTCGGAGGTGATAAGGGATCCATGAGTACGACGAGGATGTGGGTACTAATGGTGGATTGGACTCTGGGAGAGCTAATCTGGAGAAAATTTCGTGGTTGCTGAGCTTATTTTATTGAAAATAGGCTCTTTCAAACCCGAGGAGCAAGGTGCATATAGATCGGTTTCACTTTTTTCTTCAATTTATTCAACAGTCACGAAGCTGCTGCGGGAGCGTTATGGGGGATATTAAATGCCGCCGCTCACTCGAATCATCACGACCGTGAGCCGCTTATTCTTCTTCGAGGAGAATCCCGAGAGGATGATATAAACATTGCCGTCGAGAGTTTTTTTCTTTTATTTTCAACTAGCGAAAATCTTAAGCGATCCGAGGATGAGAATCTAAACGATGGTGGCTGACTTTGTTGGGTGCCCTTTCGGTGTTCACAATTTAATTTTACCGGAGAGTTTCTCCTCTTTAATCGATAAGAACAATGTGTACTGCTAATAAAATAACTTCGCCACGAAAAATAGCATCTGTGCCAGTTGTAACAAATAATTGATTTTGATCTTATTCGGGAAAATCGGTATTTTATGAAAAATAGTAACAGCAAGATTCTCTTAAACTGACTGAATATTAGTTCTATTAAATGTGTGGTATCTGAAGTGCACAAATTAAATATTTTATATACCCTTGAAAACTAGAGGATTTTTTTCTTGAATAACTTGCGTCTGATATCATCACAAAAAATGGTTCTGTAAAATTAATGGTTAGTACGAGTATATTTATTGATGTGCATGATTAAAATAAAAAATTTGTAATAGTTGCCATTATCTCTGAATTTACGGTTACTTTATCGAAATGATATTTCATTGTAGTTTTCTGGAATCCCCAGTACGAAATTTTCAGAATAGTTTAAGAAACTTGCAAAGACTTCATTAAAGCCACAAAAATTTTAAAAATTACAAAACAAATAATACCAGATTAGAAGAAAAGAATAAGAGTCTTAGAAGATTAGTCCGTCGATCATCTCGGACGTTTCCATAAGTCAACCGAGTCAAAGTTTCTTGATCGTCCAATAAAGCAACTTGTCTCATCGTCCGATCTAAACACACGGCTTCGCGCAGGTATAAATGATATACCGCTGGAAATAATTACCCACTGAATAACCAATTAATATAACAGACTGTGAAACCGATGCAATTAAAGGAGAGCGGCCAGAGCGGTCAGAGGTAGATATCCTACGTTCGATAACACACATGATAACAGCGCATAAACGCATTACTCGTAATCACCGCAGCTCTCGGACCATACGTAAAGTGCAAGAGCCGTGCATTATACCCGCAGCAGTGATTTTTGTCGATCGGGCTCGTTATTGTACCGTTGCAGCGGCTTCGTACGCGTGGGATAGTCCTCCCGTTTGGGGGTAACGAGACTGCTACTCTTTATTTCGCGCTACGGTGTTATCGCTCATTTGCCTCAAATTATTGGCTCCCTCATTTTTTTTACCCCCCCCCCCCCTGCGTTCGCGATTGATCCATGGACGGCTACCGGTTTGTTTAGAGCCTCCCGTGAGAGATCTGAATCTGAATTCTTTTTTCACTGTACGCGAATATTTACTTCTCTATGGTTCGTGTTGAAAAAGAACTCTACGGGATATTAAAAATTGAAACAAAAGGCCTCAGTAGTATTGTTTAATTAGTTTGTTTTATAAAAATAAATTTTTACTCTTGAAAGAATAATTTAAAAGCCCGTCGAATTAACATATAATGACTGTATTTGCTGCCTCGTTTCACACATAATACAGGAAATGAAATTTATGAATTACACTTATTGAATGAAAAAGATTTTCTTTTCTATTGTAGGTAAGTTATTTAATTGATAAAAAAAATTTTTTCCAAGTTTTAGGATAAACTATTTTTTATTGTAAGTTTTAGTTACAGAAAATAAAAACAGTTAGTGAAAGAATTGAAATCAAATAAAACATTTCATCGTCTGGAATCATGCATTTAGTTTTGTTAAACGATTGGCAAAGAAAAGAAATAAAAGATGTATAATTGAATTACGATAATGACATTTATAGAGTTCAAAGTTTTATTGAGGCAAACGATATAAATTAATTTTTTGAATAGGGACTCATCACAGTCTCTGAGAAACTCTCAATTCAACATGCAGAAACGTAAGTGCTTTGCTTTTTAGAATCAATAAGCGCTTGATTTATAGACTATTTTTTTTACAAATTCAAAATAATTAAATGATTTTTTAAGTTTTCAGTTATTAATAATTAATATATATGAAATTTAAAATTTATAGAGTCAGTAATTATTTTTATTAAAAACAACGAAAAAAACTTAAACATAAGTACAGGATAAGTAATTAAAAATATTTTCTATTCTGCGCAGTTGCACTAGTAGCATTCGCACTTTGCGTCGTCTTCGCAGCGGCTACCACTCTGGATGATAGCAATGATGTTTCCATCAAAGTAACCACAAACGAACCTGAGGTATTTTGATTAAAGAAAGCTTTTCAAAAAAACTTTTTAATTAATTTTGTAGAAACAATAGTAAATATAATCTAAATGTTTTAGAAGAAAAAATTGAACTTACTTGACTTGCTGTCACTGAATGGTCCTTGTGTCGTCCAAATACAAATACATTGTGCTGCGGAGCTGAAAAAAGGCTTTGAAGCAACAAAAGTCTGCATGGTATGATTTTATTTTTTACAGTTTATCAATTCTGAATGTACACTTGATGTGTGCTCAATTTGTGCAGTACAAATTATACATTCTAAAATTAGTTACAAATTCTGGGCAGTTTAAAAAATTCGTAGAAACCCTCACTATACATAGACTAAAAAATAAAAAATAAAAAAACTTATAGCTTGAAATTATTAATGTTAGTTTCTAGCTGCATAAACAGCAAATAATATACAATCGAACGAACTTCGGCGAAGTTCAATTGTATTTCGAGCTTCCTCCGAAAGATCAGTAGGCGTATTTGATCTTGAAAAAGGAAGCGTGAAATGCAATTATAGTATCAGTTATAATAATTGATATATAGTTCTGATTGCTGCAATTGTAATAAATGCTTACATTTTTACTTATCTTTTTAAAATTTTAATTTTTCATTTCAGAAAAATTATCTTCCCGAGAGGAGAGGACTATGTGGTTGGATTTTCAAAGTTTTTGATGTTTAAGAAAAGTAAAGAAGGAACATAATAATACTCAAAAGCAAATACTTGATAAACTATGTCAATTACACAAAAATTGCTTAGATGTCTTAAGCTTTATAAAAAAATTCTCCAAATACTCAAATTTTAAACATGATTACAAAAAATGTAAAGTGTAGACTAAAATCAGAAAAATTTTAAAATGATTATGTTTAAGAAATTAATATTTTATCATCTCGTAAAAATATAAATTAATGAAATAAAAACGACACTGTAAGTAAAAAAAAAGTTTCAATTAAAAGTTAAGAAATATTAAACAAAAAAAATTTGTTATTTCATCCTAATTGGTCCTTAGAACTACATCCAATTTTTTTAAATTTCATAACTCGAATTAAAAACATTTTTTTTATAGCAATGACACCAAATTTATAGCAATTAATGAAAAATTTTATTAAAAAGTATAATTTTTTCGATTTTCTTCTTTTAAAAAATGTTTTTGCAATAAAAAAATTCCTTTCAAAGTACTTTTTAGTTTAATTTTGTCAAGAAAGTTCTTAATAAATCATAAATGATCACAATCAGAAAAAAATCTGAAGTCTAAATTAAATTCATAATTTTTTACTCCCTTAAAAACTTCTACATATTTTTATATAACTCCATTTAATTTTTAAACCTCTTCAACTAAGTTGGATAACTAAGGTCTTATTTTGAAGCTCTTAAAGATTGAAATTTGGACCTTTCAGAATTTCAAGAATATCATTTTGATGATTCAAATGACAATTTCAAAATGACATTTCCGATGGGGACATATTCAGTTCAATCAACTTATGTAAAAAAAATATGAATTAGAAGAGCACTGTTAACTTACAAAAGGTATTTTGAATTTTTTTCAAGTAGAGCACCTTTTTTAACTTTGAGATTTGAAACTCAATAAATGGTCTTAAAAAAAAAAAGGCAAAAATTCCAGCATACTTCGAACTATAGTCTACTAAAATATCATCAAGATTCGATGATCAAATCTATGTATCAAGTTGTTCAGACTGCGATAAAAATTGATTAAAGAATATAACTATAAACAAACCAAAAGCTTTTTATAATTAAAAATCAAAGGTTTTGGTTGAAAGGTATTAAAAAAATTAATACCTTATACATTTTATTAAAAATTCTCAAAAAAATTTCAAGTTTAAAAAGTTCTAGTAAAACTCTAAAAAAAATGTCAATTGTAAGCTTCAAATGAACTTTTTGAATATTTTAAAAAATTCTTCGCCAATCAGCTTACGAATCAAAAAGTTCACTCGAAATGGCGATAGCTACTTTATACAACAGGAAGTTGTGAGATATTCTAAAAGGACCAGTGGGGTGGGCAGAGAAATTTGCATAATTTAGAATTATATGGAAATGAGTTTATATCAACCCTTTTCCGAGTTTTAAAGTATATCGATGGTCCCAGCGAAGAAGAACCTTAGCCGAAAATCAGCAGATTTGAAATGACCAATGACAGGCTGACATGAATTAGAAAATCGGAAAAATTCAGGAATCTTCATAAATCATTATCCAATAAATGAGATTTATTTTTTTTTTTCGATTTTTTAATTCATTTCAGTCTCTCATTGGTCATTTCAAATCTGCTGATTTTCGGCTAAGGTTTTTCTTCGCTGGGACCGTCGATATTATTATTAATACTAGTTTAAAATTATGACAAAAAAGTACAATTTAAAAACTACTAAAAGGATTTGATTCGATTTGATTTTTGATGGATCCTGAAATTATTTGCAAAATTTCAAATTGATTTCCTTTGTTGTGAATATTGTAATGGAAGATGTAGAAAAGAAGAAAAACAATTAAAGAAAAAATGAACAAGATTTAAGTAGATATTTGTTTTAAAAAAAATGTAATCTTTTTGAATACTTTTATATTAGAGAAGTTTAATTTCACAAATATCGTTATCTAATCTCATTTCCTTTTTCTCGTAATTATTCAAGTTCCGTGTCTAGATTGCGAGTTTTGTCTATCCATTTTTATTTTTAAAACATGATTCATTTTGCCGAAAAAGCAGGATGTTGTAACAATAGATTGGGAGTCAATAAATGTTTTAATAAATGCATGTATTGTAATCTGTTCAGTCTACACTAATTACACACCTTTTGTTCGAATGAAGAAAATGAAAATTATGATTACCATCATCTAATACTTAAAATTTGGCTCACACCTTCTAATATTGGCAAAAGTATAAATGATAGCATCAAACTCATAAATCCTCCTTTTTCAGTAGAGAATTTACTAAAATTCAGTTACTCGAGTCAACATGAAGAAACGTAAGTCTTTCGACTGTAATATTACTACCATGATTATTTTCTAAAAAAATTTTTAACAAAAATTATTAAAATTTTTTTTTAATTACTAGAATTAAAAGAATTTTATAATTTTACGGATGATTCAATGTAAAAATTATATTTTTTCTTGCAGTAGTGGTAATAATATTTGCACTTTGTGTGGTATTTACATCAGTTGCCAGCTTAGGAGATTCATCTACGACTCAGCAAACTACAACTGCTTCACAGGTAGCTCATAAGCGACATTAATGCAATATTTTTAAGTTTTCAAACTCGAAACTTTGAAGTTCGAGGTCTGTCCAATCTCGTATTGGCCTCTCTATCATTGATTTACACTTTCATGGTTTTAACTCAAACTTTGAATGAATTTTCAGGAACATCCAGGTCTGGTGGCAAAAGTAGGAAAATACGTCATAAGCTATCTTAAATACTGCCAGGTAAAATTTTGTTCATTGTTAATTTAGGCTTGTTGCGTATTAAAAAATACTAATGCTAGAAACAGTAATTAGTTTTAATATTGTTTTGTTCAAAGTCAGCAAAAACTGTTTGTGTAATTGAAATTTTTAATTTTTAATTTTAATTTTTCAGGAATACAACAAAAATGAATCTGTATTATGCCAAACTTCCCTCGGTTAACTCAATAAAAAATATACTCTGTACTTACAATTCTTCAAAGTAGTTTACTAATTGATCAAAGAAAACTAACAGTTTTATTGAAGAAATAAATGATAAAAAAATACAAAATCATGACAAATTATTTTCTTTTAATCACAACTTTTCACAAGCCACCATGAGTTACCCATCCTAATCGAGTTATATTACCAGCATGTAAATATCGATGGAAAAGTATTAAAAAAAATTCGATTTCATAAGCATTTATTGATTTCAAGAGCTTTAAAATGTATGGT
The DNA here is from genome assembly GCA_038277355.1 of Encarsia formosa. Taxonomy (NCBI): domain Eukaryota; kingdom Metazoa; phylum Arthropoda; class Insecta; order Hymenoptera; family Aphelinidae; genus Encarsia; species Encarsia formosa. The sequence continues at coordinate 11,466,285 of CM076188.1, forward strand.
TAATTTTAGCTGTGGAAAAAAAAAAAAAAAAAAAAAAAAAATTCAAAACTGATCTCGTAACAAAGTTTAGAAGTTAAAGAAAAATATAGAACACCTGCTATAGAAGTTAGCACAATTAGAGTATTCTTAAAAACCACCGAAGAAACTTTTTGAAAAAACTTATACAATGGACAACGAACGCTCGCTTATTCATTACATACGACTGCTAAATATTATTTGCCAACTCATACAACTAATGCGATGACGATAATATGATTGCGTAAAACTTTCGTTTACAAAACATCTCAACTTTCAAAAATCATTATTGTCATGACTACTTTTTTTAAAAAGAGGGACTCGAGTAATAAATCATTTTTTATGAATATTCGATCATAAATCGCTTAGTCCGTTAAGAAAGCGATTGGCGCCTTTACGCGACGATACGTGGTCATTACTTCGATATTACTTTATAACTCGAGTGCCATCCACCTCGTGTAATCAATAGCGTGTGTTAAGCATAACGGCCCCCTATATTACATGCGCATACCCGTACTCTCGGTCCGAAAGAGAAGAGTCATCCTTTTTGTTTGGTGTACCTTTTTTCCCTCTCGTAATTAGCTCGATCATGATTTTAACCACATCGATCGAATTATTTTAAACTGACCGGCTTGATGAAGTACGTACCCTGCGCCAGGAAGAAATCAATTGGATTAGTTCTTTTTTGTCTTGCTTTTTTTTCATGGAGGAAGTCGGGGCATGCTTATTATCATTTTTTTACGCTCACCTTGTTAAAATTCCGAAGTTACAATGTTTGTATCGTGACGATTACGCACGAATAAAAAAAAGTACGATTTGGAGTTCAATATTTGGTTGGCATTCAATAAGATCAGTCATATAATTCAATAAAACAATACCGATTTTTTTTAAATATTTATACTTCTACAAAAATTTACAGGGCAGTAGCCTCGGCATTGTCTTTCAAATATTGACCTTACTAAAAACTGTCAATAATTGTTAAATTGTTTGAAAAACACGCACAAAATTAATAAAAAAAGCACGTTATCTTTTACATAAAATTTCAATCTTCTTGGACAGTTAGGGTGTAAAAGAAAATTGAACTAGTTTTTGAATTTAAGTGAAAAAACTAAATATTGACTGACCACAGCTACAAGCATCTCAAATATTGTACTTACGCATCTTAGCAGGATAACCGCTGTTGTAACGCCTACAGGGGCTCGCTATCCTTGGGCAAAAACTAGGGAAATCACGAAACACGATCTAGTGGATGTAAAAAAGCTTAGTTTCCGACACCCGGGAGTTTGAGCTGCGAGGTAAAGCTCTCTTTACAAGTAAGGAGTGCTGCGGGCATGGGAGCTTGTCGCCCTCCCGCCGCGTGTCGGACATGCGGTCAACCGCAGCCGGGGCTTAATTGCTCCCGCGAGACAAAACTCCTGTCCGCGCCGCGAGCCTCCGGCTCCTTGCTAATTTAACGACTTCTGAATGTCGTCGTCGTCGTCGTCGTCGTCGATGCCGATTAATATCTCGGCGCGTGCAGCCATTCTGTGAACTGATTATTTCGCCGTGTCCTGCAGCATCCGCGCGCGCTCGCTCTCCCTTGACAAAGCTCTGGCCAGTATACTGACGTGGCTCAGTCTTCCTTCCCTTCTTCACTTCTTTGTTCTAGGCTGAAAATAAAAATTTTTTTTTTTTTAACGCTTCTTCGCGTATGTAGCTTTTTTTTTCTTTAGGGAACAAATTTAAAAAAGTCTATTATAAAAATTGTTTTTGAAAAATAAAAGAAGTTTCAATCTTAAACATCATCAAACGGATTGATTTAATCACAAGAAATTAAAAAAAATAAAATAAAATTTAAGGCATGAATTCGTGAGTTACATAATAAAACAAAGTCAAACACACGAAACAGAGGCTTCAATCTAAAAATACCTGTTTGTAATAAAAAAAATTAATTTATTATAATATTCATGTAATATGCAAAGACTGATATGGTTGAACTAAGATCAATTAGGATAATGGAAAAACTTGAATGAGTTTTATGTTTTTACCGATTTTTAGTGTCATTAAATAGTTATTAAAATTTTAAAATTGAAATTGTGTGGGGTCCAATTTATATCATTCGATGTTTCTTCACTTTACTTAGGAAAAAACATCGATCAACAAGTAATAAATCATTCAACTCCTGTCAGTCTCCTTGCTGAGAGTGAATTGTGAACCGTTTAGAAAGGAACCTAAAAATTTGCACATTATAGCTTCATTTTGGGCTATAATAAATTTTTTTTCAAAATCAATCATTGGTCTACCTTTTCGATGAGTTAGCTAGAATTACAATTTTCTTTGATGAGTCACAAAATACGCTCATTTGCCGATAATCTTAGCGAGATTCAAACAATGCCGCACGATTGAATTGGTCAATTTTAATCACTTAGGAAGCTGGACGTAATAAATTTTCAGGAGTCGAAGGGTGGGTTACGAAAAAAAAGGTAAAACAAGTCGAGAGAATAAAATATTTTTATTGCCCCCAAATTAATTACAATTTTATTCAAACACGCAAACGTGTATTTTTCGAAGGACTCCTTAAAAAGAATATAATTAGTCGTGTGACCTCCATAACGAGTTTAAACGTGTAAATAAAAAGCTCGTCGATAGATCGTATCGGCTACCGGGAGAAAGAATCGGTCATCGAATTCTCCAAGCGAAATCCTCCCGATAATTTTTAAATTAGAGAACCGTCATTGACTCGAACAAGTGCCAAAGAAGAGAGAGAGAGAGAGTAAAAAAAAAGAGAAGGAAAAATTTCGCACCCAACTGCTGAAACTTTAACGAAGCTCGAGCGGTGTGTTAAATAAAACCTGTCTAATTATCGCCATTAAAAATTCACGAAAATAGCTCGGCCGCTGATTTTAGAAAAAAAAAATATCAATATTAGCGCTACGGCCCGGAGTCGTTAAACTTTTAATGAAGATTTACGACCCCGATGCAAAGTATACTCGACTCCTCTGAAAAAAAGGAAGGATATGAGAGGCATCATGCCGGTAGAAAGAAAAAAAAAAAAAAAAAAAAAAATATCGAGGATGTATAAAAATGTCGAATGGCGAGCAATCTGCGGGTCTTCCCACTGACGTATGGTCCCGCTATCTGCTCCCGCATCTCCCGACTAATGATTATTAAGTTGAGCCGACTTGACCACGTCAAACTTTCTACGGCATCTCCTTTGTCTGTATTCCGACTGAATTTTTATTTTTCATATATATACAGAGTGATTTTATTGTTAAAATTCTCGGTTCTATGAGGTCAAGGAACCAGCATTATTAGGACTATTTTTTAACTAAACTTTTGATAATACGCTTTGAGATTTGTTCTTTTATTAAACTTTTCTGTAACAATAAAAAATGATGGCGTGATTTCTACTTAAAAAATAATTTTTAAGATTCTTAATGAGTTAAAGTTATATATTAGTGAATGTTTTATTTTTTAGAATATTGAAAAAAAATAACTACACTGTTTATATACTTCAGTAATAGTTCTGAGTATACAATTTTCAGTTTAATGTATGCTTACGTTTTCATCATAAATAATTTGATGATCTTTATACTTCTCTTTAAAGATTTAAAGACCATTAATAAGTTTAGAGTTCTTGTACCAATAACTTGCAAGCCTCGTTGCAAGTATAAGGCGTTTCAGAATTATATCACACAACTTGTAAAATGATTACTAATAAAAATTATAATGTTGACATTTAAAATGTATAACTCTTATAAGGTAAGATATAAAGTTTATTTCAAGAAAAATAGGATCTTTTAAAGTTTCTAAATTTTTAGTTTTGGCGTTAAATTAATTTATATGGTTTTTGAATCTTCTTTTGAGTGTTTACTTGTATTTTTATTTTACATTAATGCTTTAGAGTTTTATTTAGTTAACCGTAAAACCTGTCTTTTTAAAAATTCCAACACATCGCACAAATATAAACATATTTTATTTTAATTTAGAATTAATAAATTCACGGTAAACTTTGTACAAGAATGTAGATAGTGTTTGGATCTTCCATATAATAAAAGTACAGTATTTTCCTGGTAACTACCGGCATTAGTTACTCCACTTCGACCCTCTAAGACCGCCAGTCTATTTTATTTTCAAATTCCCTCCCCTGAAAGAGCTTCAAAAAAGAAAAAAAAGAAAAAAAATAAATAAAAAGGGAATACAAGCCACAACTACTGCGAACCACTGTGCTCGCCGGCTCTTTACGGCCCTCGACGCAATAAACCACTTTCTCGTTCCTTTTAAGCCTTCCTTTCTTTTCTTCGGGGCAAAATAGTATTATAATAAAGTAAGAGATTTTAAACGTTACACGACGACGATTGCGTAGGGCTGAAAAAAGAAAGATGATGCAGTTTCTCTGCAGCCGGCAGCGAGCGCGCAGGGCGGTGAGTTATGCCGACGTAAAAGCCCCGCGACTGGATCTTTTATCATCAGCGACGCAGGTTTTTCGAGCTTTTTAATGTTATTGCACTTGTAGACGGCGAGTTGCAGGTTGTTGTAAACGAATAAGTCTCGCGCGTTTGTCAGCCGTTAATGCTTAATAAGTTTCTTTGTTTTGCGCAACCGAGACCAGGTTGACGCGTGATACTTTGATTACTCGTATTTTCGCGTTGTTATTTCGTGAGTACCTTTTTTTTTCTTTCTTACTTTTTTAATTAATTAAATTTTACTAAAGTAAAAACAACGAATTTCTTTTTTTTTTCTTTTTTAAACTTAATTTGACAGCTTGCGTGAAGCAACCTGTTCTCTTTTTTGGAGTTGGATTAATTAAAAATTTCATTTTTTAATTTTGTCAAAAAATATAAATGAGATAAAAATAAATATAAATATAAATACTAAAAAGTAAATTAGTTGTCAAGCATTGTTTTTGTTAATTTGACCATGAAGGCTGTGATCAAAAGTTTTGTTCAAATACCATTCAGCAAGCAAATAATAATTGTATGAAATCTTTTGAAATTATAATTCTGTACAACTTTCACTCCAAACTTTGATTTTAAATAAAACAAATGTTGTTTAAAGAAGATCAAAGTCAAATAATCATTGAAGACTCTTTGTCCTCGCAACAATTGGGGACAATTAATTGCAGGTACACAAAGACCTGCAGATAAGAACCGTACGGATCACATATCAATTACCCGAATACCGAGAAAATAAAGTTGGCAAGGCCCCCGCATACACAGCTTTCCTCCGATCTTGATCTCGGGCTTATTACAAAATAAAGCGCCCGAGTGATCTATCGATCGGTAGGGACTATACAGGTATACAAACACACACGCTGCTCGCGGCCACCGCCAATAAAAGCCGCGGTCGATCGGTAGCCTCGACCGGCCGTAAATCAATCGCGTCAGGGGCTCAGCACAACAGCGAGCGTCCAAAATGACGATGAAATAGTAAAGAAGCTGAGAAAAGGTAGCGACGCGATCGCGCTGGAATCATCCCGAAACAGGAAGTTGCGCTACTATTCGGTGAATGCTCAAAAAGCTCTTAGCTGTAAGGTCTGTGGGGTTAGGTGCGCCGGGTTTTGGTGAAATAATAACTCGAAGTTTAATATTTTTAGACTAGAAAATTTATTTGAACAAGCTCGATGCGAACAGCTCGCAGAGCAAAACTAGACTGTTGTTCTTGGCCTGCCGGCTCGTTACCGCAGGTCAAAAGGGCCCTGAAGTACTTAGTGAATCATCACACTGAAGTATTTCAGGTATAATTAAGGCATCGGGTGTTGGAGCCTTCGTTCGGCTCTGCAGGAATCGTACCTGCGTCAAAATAGAGCCTGAACGGAAAATTCCATCACTCGATCGCCACATACTCCCTTACCAGTGATAACGTTAAAGTAAAAAAATTATATGACATAATTACAAATTGGAGTATTAAAAAAAATAGTACATGATAATTTAATTGATATTAATTATAACAAATTACATATTAAAAAAATTTTTCAATGACATTCGGTCGTTTGCTTAAGAAAATTTGAGAAAGAAAATTTGTAAAAAAATAATCATACACATTTTATCGAAGATATTCGGTAGTCGATTCATTCGTTGTTTCAAAACATACAATTTCACAAAATACAATTTTGCATTCAATATGTCACTGAAACTTTTATTTAAAAAAAATCACAACACTGCACTACACTATGAAAAACCAGCCTGAAGACGATCGGCAAAGCGTACTCGCCTGCCAGATCGCGTTTTGAACCGCGATTCTTCAGCTGTGCCGGTCAGCTCGCGTGCGTTGTCACTTTCATCGTTGTTTGGAGTAGTGCTAACTGGTGGACAGTTGTCCTCGCTGCTGTTTTCGTTGTTGTTATTGTTGTTTGCCTGTGATAGTTGCTCATCGGTGTCGTTTAATACAAAAGCAGGCTTGAGTCTATCGATCGTGACTCTTGTATTCTTGCCACTTTTCAAAATAACGAAAGTTTTGTCGTTTCTTTCGATTACTTCGAAAGGGCCGTCATACGGGTTTTGCAGCGGTCTTTTTACAGTGTCGTTTCGTAAAAACACATGCGAACATGTTGCCAAATCTTTGAAAACGAATGGCTTTATTGTACCGTGGCGAGTCGCTGCCACAGGCTTTAAATTCTCGATGGTTTTGCGAAGTCTTGCCACGAAATCTGTGTGAATTTGCGTTGCACTTGGTGCGAAAAATTCTCCAGGCAAGCGAATTGATTCTCCGTACGTGAGTTCAGCAGGTGTTGACTTCAGATCTTCTTTAAAAGCAGTTCGCATGCCCAACAGTACGATAGGAAGTACGTCGCTCCAAGATACTGTCTCGTGGCATTTTATTGATGCTTTTAATTGCCGATGAACTCGCTCAACCATACCATTTGCTTGAGCGTGAAAAGATGTTGTACGGAGATGAGTGATGCCAAGAAGTTTTCTGAGCTCGTTGAACAGGTCCGATTCGAACTGGCGTCCTTGGTCCGTCGTGACCTTGAGTGGAACACCAAATCGCGAGATCCAGTCCAAGAGTGCTCTCGCCACAGTCTCAGCAGTCATGTCGACCAGTGGTGTGGCCTCAATCCATCTTGTGTATCGGTCGATGCAGGTCAGGATGTACCGGAAATCTCGTGACGGTTCCAGCGGTCCGACCAAGTCGCAGTGAACGTGAAGAAATCTTTCGCTGACACCTTCAAATTCACCAAGAGGAGAGTGTACGTGCCTTGAAGTCTTTGCTCGCTGACACGGTAAACAAGTTCTGGCCCAAGATTTACAATCTTTCACAATGGACGGCCAAATGAACCTTTGCGTAATGAGTTTCTGAGTAGCTCGTACACCTGGATGAGATAAATTATGAAGATTATTGAATACTCTCCGTCGAAGAGATTTTGGCACAAAAGGTCGGATGTTTTTCGTCGAAACATCACAATAGATGCCTAATTGCGTCTCGGGCAATCGAACCATCTTCAATTGCAGGGAGTGGTCGTTGTTATTCAGCATCTGCACTAATTCTTCATCATTAGACTGTGCAGCTGCAATTTCTTCGGTGTTTACTGCTAAACTTACCTCACCGATTCTCGACAGGAGGTCGGCGACGACATTGTCTTTGCCTGCAATGTGCCTAATATCGGTCGTAAATTGTCCGATATAATCCAGGTGTCGGGTTGCTCGTGGTGTGCTTTTGTCCAGGCCTTGCTCGAATGCGTAAGTTAAAGCGGCATGATCGGTGAAGATAATAAAATATCTGCCCTCGACGGCCCACCTGAACTTTTTTACTGCTGCGTATGCACCGTACAATTCGCGATCGTATGCACTGTACTTACGCTGTGCTGGATTTAGCGCCTTGTTGAAGAATGCCAATGGTTGCCAAATTTTGTTGACAAACTGTTGCAACGTTCCACCAACAGCGAAATCCGAAGCATCGACGGTGATTGAAAGTAACGCGCCCGGGACAGGGTGAACCAGCAGCGTGGCGCTCGAGAGTGCGTTCTTTATTTCCTCGAATGCATTTTTGTCTTCGTCAGTCCACTCGATAGGCGTGCTGCCCTTCTTTTTACCTTTCAAAAGATCGTTGAGCGGTTGTTGCAGATGAGCGGCACGAGGGATGAATCTGCGATAAAAATTTATCGCACCGTTGAAACTGCGCAGGTCTTTCGCGGTCGCCGGAAGGGGGATCTTTTTGATCGCCTCTACACGCTCCTCGAGCGGGCGTATTCCCTCGGCGTTGACCTTGTAGCCAAGGTACTCCACTTCCGGTTGACCAAACACACACTTCGCGGGATTTATCACCACACCGTATTTGCTCAATCTTTCGAACAGGAGCCTTAAATGTTGCAAATGTTGCTCCGCGTTTTCACTCGCGACTAGATAATCATCCGTATAAGGGAATACAAAGTCAAGACCTTCAGTTATTTCATCGCTGAATGCCTGAAAGGTTTGACCCGCGCCCCGTAAACCAAACGGAGTGCGCAAAAACTCGAAGAGTCCGAACGGCGTAGTCACTGTTGTCTTGTGAATATCCTCCTCGGCGACGGGGATTTGATGATAAGCTCGGACTAAATCGATCTTCGAGAAAACACGTTTTCCGCTGAGGTTATGCGTAAAATCTTCGATGTGACGCATTGGATATCGGTTCGGTTTAGTGCGTTTATTAACGTGCCTGTAGTCTCCGACCGGGCGTATCCCGTTATCTTTCTTGAAGACAACGTGTATCGGGGAGGCCCACTGGCTGTTTTTTACGCGTCGCACTATTCCGAGTCGCTCCATTTCTTCAAATTCGGCTTTTACGACTTTCAGCCGATCTTTGGTTAAGCGACGAGGACGGCTGAACACTGGTGGTCCGGGTGTAGTTTCGATGTAGTGCCTTACGTTGTGTTTTACATCGTGGCCAATCTCAGCTACAGGGCGAACGATGTCCGGGAACTCAGCTAGCAGTCGATGGTAAGGTGAGTCGCCGTGGATTGCGCGTACTGTCGGGAAGTCGTCACCAACGGCATGTCCTGCAGCACATAGTTCGGTCGCGTTGTCGATCAGTCGATTATTGCGTGGATCAACAAGTAATCCGTAGTGAGCGAGAAAATCATAGCCAATAATCGGTTGTTCAACGTCTGCGATAATAAATCGCCAGGTGAACTGCCGTCGTAGGCCAAAATCGAGCATTATAAGTTCATTACCGTATGTACTTATCGGCGTACCGTTCGCCGCGAATAACGTGCACTTTGATTTTTCGCGTTGGCCACGGAACAACACTCGCGGAAAAACACACAACTCGGCACCTGTGTCCACCATAAAGGTCTTTTTCGAGTAATTGTCTTTCACATACAAACGGCGAACACTGGGGTCGTTTTTAATTGCCGCAATTAAAGACGCCCCAACTAGTTTTTTTTAAACTTGCACGGATCACGACACTTGGTAGCCTTTTCGGCATAATTCTCGTGGTACCAGCAGAGATCTGGGTTTCGAGGAGCTGATGGACTTCGCCCACGCGAACTGCCGCGCGATTGTGAACGGCCGCGGTACTTTTGCTGTTTCTCAAGACGACTGAGACGCGAAGTCACCTCGTCTAACTTCTTTAATACCGCCTGCAGCTCGCTGCCATCACTTTTGCTTACTGCAGCTATCTTGGCGGGTTCGTGTGCCACTGCTGCTATCCTCGGTCCACGGGCTGCATCGATTACATGGATCGAGTCCGCCGTTTCTGCAAGCTGCTCCAGCGACTTCTCTTTTATTGTCGCCAGGATCCGTTGGGTGTCCACTGGCAGTCGTTTTAGCCAGAAATTTCGGAGTAAGTCGTCCGTTACTGGCAGATCTTTGGCCAACGTTTTCATCTTGCGCAGCATCTGCACAGGAGTGTAGTCGCCCAGTTGCACGGGTTCGAGCAGTTTGCCTAACCGTGTCTCAGTCGAATCCGATGTCCTCTCAATTATTTTATTTTTCACATCGGTATATTTTCCGTCATACACCGGGTCGTCGAGCACATCGTCCATCATGCTCGAGTACTTCTGGTCAAGCGCGCCAACCAGGTACGTGAACTTCGAAGCTTCCGAAGTAACACGCGACGACTTGAAATTCGCTTCAAGCCTCCTGAACCACCCCCTCGGATTTTCAGGCCAAAAGGGTGGTGCGCTCATTCCGATGCCATTTACACTCCCTTCGGCTGCAGCAGCCAAAGCTGCTGCGGCAGCCTTGATTGCGTCATCCGTGACTTGGGTCGTCCCAGAGCCGGATTCGTTGACGCTGACAATTCCGTCCTCGTTCACCATTTTTCACCAACAAAATCGCACAAATATATGCCCACAAACACAAAACACTAATCACGTCGGGGTCACCAATTTGTGGGGTTAGGTGCGCCGGGTTTTGGTGAAATAATAACTCGAAGTTTAATATTTTTAGACTAGAAAATTTATTTGAACAAGCTCGATGCGAACAGCTCGCAGAGCAAAACTAGACTGTTGTTCTTGGCCTGCCGGCTCGTTACCGCAGGTCAAAAGGGCCCTGAAGTACTTAGTGAATCATCACACTGAAGTATTTCAGGTATAATTAAGGCATCGGGTGTTGGAGCCTTCGTTCGGCTCTGCAGGAATCGTACCTGCGTCAAAATAGAGCCTGAACGGAAAATTCCATCACTCGATCGCCACAGGTCCATTAATCTTTAACAAGAGATATTCTCTTTTTGTGTTTTGACCGAGTAATGCTGGGGCCTGGGAGTCACGGGATAAGGACAATTAATTATCTGTATCGACAGACCGCGGCCGTTGCTTCTCGAACCCTGGTAATTTCGCGGAAAATTACGCGCGTAAATTTTTTTGACAGCGATCTGTAATGCCTGGCTTGGGGAGGAAGGGAAGGAGGATGTACTTTTTTTTTTGAGGTTTGAGCTTTTCCCACGTGTCGGTTTTCCTAATTGCTACGATTATCGAACCGCAAGCTTCTTTTTTCGTTTTGGAAAATATTGGGAGTGGCTTGTAATTGGGAGATTTTTTTTTATGGACTGCGATGAGTTGACCTTGATAAACGTCGATAAAAAGTTTGTAAATCAGATTAAGTGGATGCAATCAGAATTTGATTTTCAAAAAACTCGAAATCATAGAAACCTACGATTGGTTTTCTGTAAAATCAAATCCTGTTAACGTTCAAAAATCATTTCGGATTTAAATATTTATTTATTTATTGAAATGAGTATCTTTGGTAAGTATAAACACATTAGTATATCTATAATGAATATTCAGTAAGTGATACTGGACACTTATGTCATTTTCAATTTACTTACTTTCTACTCGAGCTTCGCATATAATTTACTCAATTTTAATTTCCATTTCCACTAATAATATTACGTAGACTTTGACCCCACTAGTTCATTAAGAGCAAAAAACTCTAAATTTATACTAATTATATCTAGCAAATATAAATTTCAATCTAGCTGATTAATATTCAAATTTGTACGTAAACAAGACACACACAAGTCGGTTATGGCGAGAAATAAACCAACGCGAAGTCAAATTGAAAACAAAATTAAAATTCCAACTCGAAAACACAATCAAAAATCATTAATTAAAGAGAGTATTATAAACACACCGAGGGATCCCTTGTAAATACCAGTACGTCAAAATCTAAACAAAGCGAGCCTCGTCCATTCTCCTCGCGAGGAATCAGCGCGCCGTAAAGAAAAAAAAAAAAAAAAAAAAAAGTCGAAAAATAATAGACGAGCGCGCGGGTAGCTTCCGCAGTACTGGGATGCAGAGATCCGTGACAGGGCAGTTGGCGAAAAAAGACGGAAAACCGCGGCGCAGCTATCCACTCCCCCACAAAGGATCTTTTCTCGCGGGAGGATCGTGCAGCCTGCACGTAACGACGCGTGAACCCGGAAAAACCCGCGCCGCGCGCGGCGTACGCTAACGGAACGGCCCTGACTTACGGCCCACGGGCCGATGATGATTCCGGAGCGAGCACGATCATTAATCCTCCGGCTGCTTGCCGAGGCACGCGCGCTTCTTAAATTTTCTGTACCGAGCGTTTTCAATTTTGATTAAAAGAAATGTATTTTCCCGAGTACACGTTCCCTCCGGGTAAAGTGCTGTTAGGAGGTGTTTTCCTAATGGATTGGAGGGGAGGGGGAGAAGAGCCTTGATAGATTGATATTATTTAATTTAAAGTTTTGACGCCGAAGACGGTTATGAGAGCACTTGGTTTATTCGCTGCAGCAGCGATCCTCGTACCTTATATTTCATCAGGCATAACTGTTTCCCCAGCACCGGGCCGACGTGCTTTTCTTTTGAATTATGGTTATTTTATCCCCCCCCCCCTTCCTATCCTCGCGAGATACGTCTAAAATTTAATGGCTAATTTCTTTCGAGTTAATATCTCGCGTACTTCTTATTATACATTCTTTCGCGTGGCACGATGTAAATTTCTAGGTAAAAACCGTTCTTGACATTGAAACTGGCGTGTAGAATTTACATCCGATTTATTATCTAATCAATAGTTTTTATCTTTTTCGAATTTACAGTAACTACCGCTGTTTGATTCCGTACTGATACCAAGTTTCTCATGACTCTGAGTAGTTTTTAGCTTTTTTACTCTAACGTCTTTCGGTAAAACTTGGTAAATGAAGTTTTTGATTACTTTTGCTATCTCTGTCACCCACTTAATTTTTCATTACTTTTACCATAAATAAACGATTTTTTTACAAAACATCAACTTTAGAAAAAAGAAAAAGTTATAACAGGTTGATTGAAATAATTCAAAGAGCGAAATTAAATTCAGATTACTGACAATTTAAAATCATATCATTGAAAAAACAGTGAAATATCTGATCTTGAAGTAAAACTTATCTCGAAATTTATAACTTCCTTTTTAAATGTAAACTTCCATACAAAATAAAGAAGTTTTAATAACTAGATGAGAACCTTTATGAAAAAAAAAGTTAAAAATTTTTATTGAATTAATTAAATCGATACCCTATCAATCAGTATCATTTCATAATTCAAGATTAATTCAATGTAATCTACTCGAACAGGTTTAAATTTTATAATAATTTTTTTTCCTACATAAAGTAGCTTACACGAAGTAGCAAAAAGCAGGAAGAAAAAAGACGCTTGTAACTTAATATTCCCAACACGCGCGGATGCACATTTTTTTTTTCTTCCCCGAGTGCTCGATTATCGATCGTAATCCCTGCACCCTCACGGATGATGATACTCAAAAGGGGGGTGTTGTTATGCCCGAGAAAAAAAAAGGCATCGCGAGAATAAAAAAAAAAAATTCTCGTGACACACGAGAAGCGAACAAGTGTATCTCGTACTCGGGAAGCAGGATACGTACACGACTCGAATCATCTACAAGAGCTGCGATTCGAGATCTCGAAAAAAAAGAGCGCCTAAGTGTTACTTTAGGGCTCATTGTTGGTCTAACAGACCAGATATGGATCTGCCGTTTGGCTAACCACAGCTTGCTCTTCCTTATCGCGATTTTTTTGAGTTATGGTGATTATCGGCTTCGCCTTTTTCGCATAGATGAATTCGTCTCGAGAAAATTTAATCGAATAATTTTAATTCTTTCGATTTCGATTTAGATAAATGATCAAAACTTTTTTTTAATCATCCGAGTATTTTACTCGGAAGAAACAAAGGTTAGTTTTTGCTGAGATATTATCTATTTTAGCAAAAACTTTTTAAAACCGATTCAATTTTGATTCACAAGTTATCCCAAAAATTAATTACTTAATCAAATTTGTAATTTTTGTTGCAAATTTGCCTAATTTTCAATTTTTATGACCTCCTCGCAGAAATCAGTCGTACGTAAAAACAGGGGGATGAAGTTTCAAAACCAATCCCCTCAATCGATTGATACTCGATGTAACCCCATAATAACGAATATTTTTATTCCTGGTTCCGGTACCAATTTCATGATGACTCACTCCAAAAAAAAAAAAAGATCGCCGAGTCCCGTTGGTAACGAAATATCCTCAGAATCCCAATAAAATGCGGTCGTGGGTCCCCAAAACCGCGAAATAAAAAAAAAATATGGAACGCGAGTCTCCAAGAAGTAGGAAATAAATCCGGTGAGCAAAGGCGAGCGACTCAACGATTTCCTCTGATTTACCCATGCGCGAGGAGCCACGCGACGGGTATCATTTACCTTTGGGAAACTCAAGACTGACCCTCGAACGGGGTATCGAAAAAAACGCACGCCGAGACAAAAAGGTGGAGGCTCGAGTTACCCCGGCCGAAAACTCAGGCGCGTGCTCGTTCGACGATACTCCGAAATGCGTGAAAAAAAAGGAGCTGCTTTTTTTTTGTCGCGATTGAAGTGTCGACTCGATAAAATTCGCCCTCGTCAGGAGTGGATGAGCGTGATCGAGAAAGGAGATGCGATTTAACGAGGTAATGGGCGCAGATGGCTCGGATTATTCTGGGGACACGAGCCCCGTGCTGTTTTGAGTGGCACTTTACTTGCCCCGCCGCGATCGATTGATAATACTCGAGTTGCACCGAGCCAATTACGATTACAATATTATCCTGTAAGTGCACTCGATGTTTTCAAATTATTATTAGAAACATCGGCTGAGAAAAGCTGCTAAACGTTTTTGGAAGATCCTACGTGTATTGTAATCCTGTGATAAATGCTGATCTAGAGTCGGTTAGTTGGTATGTTATTACGCAACTCATACTCAGACATGAAAGGTTCGAGTCCTGTTTGGAGTAATTAACTAGCACATCGTGAATCAGTTTTACTATGTGCACCGTAAATACCAAAAGTAAAAAAAAAAAATGTCTGACTTAGAAATAAAAATAAATAACTGATTTTATTTTTTATTTTTTCGTTTTTAAATATACTAAATATTTGTATTTTGATCCAGCACTAACAAAATTATAGAAAGATCACCTCATAAAATTGAGTAAGCGATTCCTTCTAGTTTAAGATATTATTCTTGATCTTATTAGTTAAGCATATGCCATCATCTATCAAATCCTTCATAGTGAACTTGGTTATACAACAACAATGAATTTTTAAATTTTTATTTTTAGAGGGCACATTCCATGAAAAAATTCTAGTAGTATGAAAAATCATTGTATCTTGAGTTTTCATACATTAAAGATAAAACTATTTTTTAAATTATTCAAAAATTTTTTTAACATAGGTTTTTTGTAAGATGGACTAAATTTTGTTTTGACAGGTTTTATTCATAAATATTTTTAGAAAAGAGAATGGTTTTGAATATTAAAATAACTATCTAATCGGTAAATTACTCAATCAAATAATTTTTACATCCATAGAACAAGCGAGCCATTCTAAAAAGTTGAAAATCTGCATTTCTAAGCCCACTAATTATTTGCTCATAATTCGAAAACTCATTTTCAATTTTTATAAATTAATAAAAGATAAAAAATTTCTTCAAAATTTGATCCTTAATAAATAAATGGTTTGATACCTTCACTTATTAAACTTCAAAAAATACTCAAATCAAATATTAAAAATAGTTTATCCAGTTGGGACAATTTTATTCACGAAAACAAGCTCAATTCCATTACCCAGGTAAACAAATTTAAAGCCTATCGAACCAGTTAAAATGCCATCGAAGCCCACTTACCCCACGTGTTTGCAATACAATAAAAGCTCCTCGAATCTTTGATAACGCACGGGTAAACATCCGAGCCCGATAAGACCTCGAGCCCTATCCAGTTTCACCCCGGCCGAACGAGGGGTGTATCAGGGCACGCGCTGACAGATGTGGCAGTACTTACTCAACAAAGCGTTTAGCGGGCGGTTTTTCATTCATGCGCGCTCACGTTCGCAGGTGCCTCGGCAGATTCGCGCTCGAGATGCATCTCTTTTCTTTATTTCTGCAAGGGCCAGATGCGCGACGGAGATTGTCCGTGTACGTTTAATTTAAATTTAGCGATGACGAGGCCTCCCGAAAAGCGATAAATCAAATATCGATAAAGGTAGTAGTCCCATAACAGTAAGGCTAGCATCCTCGGCGATGCAATATCGCATTACGCATCGCGCTCATACACCGGTGGATGTCGCGCGGTCTTATCGCCCCGGGAGGATCTTTTCCGGATGGTTCCTCCTCCTCCTCTTCTTTCTCCCATACAAAATCCGCGCGCGCGTCTTATTATCGGGGGGGATCTACCTGGGCCCCCGCGCGACTCTAATTTTAATGCGCGCGCGAGCGCATGCATGAATTGAATGCCGAGCGCATAGTCGCGTTATTGTGCGGTAGGAACGACGGAAACGAATGTGTACACGGGGTATTTGTGCACGCGGAAACACACACCCGAGTTCACTTGTAATTCTCGGCGGCGATCTTCCACTGACGAGACTAGTCGGGTCGGTACTAGACCGCCCGAGTTTTACCCGGCTTCATTGTGCATGATTTCTGGAAGTTTTTTGCTCGTTGTTTGTAGTCTTGCGATGATTTAGGTTTTCCGGAAATGGTCGTCGCTCTCTTGAAAAATTGTTTTTGTTCAAACCTTGTCCTTGTCCTTTATGAAAAAGAAATTTTAATCATTAGTGAAAATTATTTTTGACCCTTGTTGCAATTAAACCATATTCTGAACAGTTCTTAGCTGTACGAAGGCATCACAAAGCACAGAATTAGTTTTGGTTCAAATTCCAAGATGGTATCTGTAAAAATGAAATTAATAAATTAATTAATACATTAAATATTAAACTCATAAGGATATAAGTTAAAAGAGAACAAAATAAAGTATTAAATTTTTTTTTGTCAATGTTCTCTTTATTTACGCAACTAGACGTTAACGAGGTAGGCAAACTTGAATAATTGTCTTAAATTTTTTTTAGGTAAGGTCGATCATAAGGTTAGATTTGTTCTATTGAAACCATCAAATCATTGATGTTGATTAGCAAGTTGTAAATTGTTTTATCGGCTACAAAAACATTAGTCAATCCGTTAATTAAAGGAAACTCAACTCTTCCAAAGATGTATAAATTTTACCGTTAGGTACTGCTAAGTAAAAAATCTCAAAAGTTTCAGAAAAGCTACGGTACATCTCACGGATTTAAGTTACGAGTTAATGTAGTTTTTCCTGAAACTTGAAAAAAGAGTCGTGGGAACACTTTTAATAACTGCAGGTCCGGAATAATTAAAAAAAAAAAAAATTCTGAGCGTTCAAAAAATTTAATATCTATTTATCGACATGATGCGTAAATAAATGGATTTTAAAATTTTTATCCGTCACATTTATTAATTTGAATGATGACGTATTATTCGAAGGTGGAACCCGAATATTGAATTAAGAGTCGGTTAGTATAAACACCGTATAACAAGAGGCCAAAAATTATAATTATAAATCGATGTCATAATTGATGCATCAATCAAAACAAAGAGGTACACGTGTTGAATGATAAATCGACGGCGGTTTGTTTTAATCAAGCATGACAATGGGAAAGAGGGGAAGAAAAAAAAAAGGAGGTTCTTCATAATCGCTCATTTAGGCTCCAAATTATAACCCATGTCAAAGTTAAAACTTGATAACGATATCTTAATTGTAAAGCTTGTAAAATACCAGCGTGCACATAATTTTTAATGACTCTCTGAAAACCTTAAATTTACCCGAGTACGAATTATAAAGTCATTAATAAAGAGACCTCTCCTATGCCTACGCGAGGCGAGAAATGTCGACTTTCTAAAACAGTCTCTCCTTCGTCCACTATATTACGAAGCCGAAGAAAAAAAATCTTCCTGTAAACTCGAGTGAATATATAGCCTCGAACAATTTACTCATTAACGATATTAACGATTCAATCAAATTACATAATGACAGAGTATGGGCAAAGTCATTTTTGGGAGGAATATCTTTACGAGCCCCGAAATTGATTACTTAAAAGTTTTAACTGCAGATAATTTAAAAGCAAGTTACTCAATTTACAAATTTCACCACAATCAATCCCGAGCGTATCATCGCGCACGCGCGTGGAATTGAAATAAGCAAGCCTAGCGAGAGGGGGGCTCTATAAAAGCAAAATAATAAAATTTAAAAGAGAGCGTTTATGGTAATTATGCGGGAGCACGCTCGCCAAATAAGGAGGACCCTTTCCAGCTCCACCTCCGCTTCCCAGTTTTCTCATGACATTCGCGTAGTGCGGGTCTCTCGCATGCAGAAAGCGTGCACTTTAATCTGAGCACGTGAGTGACGTCATCCCCCCCCGGTGCAGCAGCACTGCACGAGTCCCTTTTGCTTTGTGCAAACGCACGTGCTCGCTACCGCGTCCAGATGTTTAAATCGGGAAATTAAGAGGTTGTTTCGGACACTGCGTGGGAGATCTGGTAATTTTAATGTTTTTCTGGTCTTTTGATAAAACCCGAGCACGGAGAGATGGGATCTCGTGAATTTATATTTTTCTTTATTCTTACTGAGAAGTTTTAACCTTGCATATCGCATGCTTTGATATTATGGGTTTGGCTTTATGAGTTCAGCATACCGAGATCTATCGAAGAGAATCTGGTCTTAGATCAGTGTAAAGTATGCGCAAATAGAGGAAATGACTTTCAGATCTCCTACATTTTTATTTTTATTTTGAAAAATGGTTAACCCATCTGCACAACCGTCACAGATCTAAGAATAATATAAATACTAAATAAATTTTCAACTAGTTATTGAATTTGAATTTATATTTTTATCCATAGACAATAAAATAATATTTCAAAGTAAAACCGAAACTAAATTTTCTTATTACATGGGTGGAGAGTAACCGTCTAAAAATTTTTACTTTCTTGAAATTATAAAAAAATGTGGGTTCACTCTTAGCTGGTTCAAGGTTCTTCCTCTTTCTTGATGTTAACGCCAATTTGGTGACACAAAGTTGAGGGCAAGAACGGACCTGTTCAAACTTGATCAGCCAATCACAGCGCTTTCATGATAAAATGATCAAAAGTGATGGGCTGACAATTGAATTAAGGCATCTTAGTTCCCACTTTAAGATTCCTTACGTTTCTAAACTCTCTCAATATTAATAAATAATCAACATTCAGAACATTGTAGAAATTATTACCGGATTTACTTCGAAACTCGAATTAATTCCTTTTGTGGCAATGAAAAATTAATTTCAATAAAATATTCTATGATAACAAAATAGAGGTCATAAAAGTGGTAAAGTTACAAAACAGTTTTGTTGCCAAGTACCACGATAAAACCTTACGATCGTCAGATTCTTTCCACCAATTGAATAAATAAATCAAAAGCCCCCCACCACTAAGAAAATAAAAGTGCGGTTGCGAGACTTTTATAATATTAGGTTTGCGCAAACATGCGGATGTCTAAACAACATCACCACTACCCAGATGCATTTTAAACCAACGCGTTCTTATATATAAAATATAAAAATATAAAAAATACGACTTTAACGGTCGCAACATGGTTGGCTCGAGGCTATGTCGCGGTTTAGTGCTATTAAAAAGGCCGACGATGCAAATAGCACGAGTTCCTCATTTGGGCCCCCGAGAGGAGCTGGAGGAAAGATAAAGGAGAGAGAGAAGTGGGGAGTTTCATAAGCGGCCATTATATATTACTAACAACGTTTCATTTATGCTCATAAAGTCACTGGCTTTTTATTGTACCTCATATAAATTAAAACGCTTCTGGAACCCTATTTCTTTATTCACGATTTTCGTTGTTTATCTTCGTTTTTTTTTTTTTTTATAACGTTTTAGTTTGTTCTTCATCAAACTTGTGGTGTATCGCTTTTTAATAGAAGATAATTAAACTTTCTTTCTTCTTCTTTTCTTTTCGTAAGTGTTAGATTTATAAGTATTCTCGGAACGTTTGATTCACTTTATGCGCGATTGTAAAGATTTTTATCGGTTTCTCGAAATTTTTCTCGAGATTTCAATTTTTATCTAAAAAGTCATTTGAGAAAATTGACACGATAAATCCATTGAGCCCACCTGTAAATTCATCGAAACACTCATTTTGAATAACATTACCAAAAAAAAAAAAATACTCTGGGAACCTTTCGTTTGTGGTTGACAAAAATACTGTCGGAAATTTCAACTTTGTGCGTCAAGCTATTGCATCATGGGAAATTTTTTTTTCGCTATCTTTAAATTAATCAATCAGTTAAAAATAACGATAACACGTTCTTTCTTTCTCTGTGTGTGTGTGTGTTATTTTACTCAAGATCCCTTTGAGTTTTGCAACCGCGTTAAACGACTAATTCACCCACAAACCCATTTGGCCAGAGGAGGTAATTGTAATCCGAGTAGGTGAAAAATGCGAGGATTTTCTTCGTACACTAGCCCTCGATGCAAATTTTAAAGTTGTAACGACGAGCAAAAAAAAGGGCAGCCGCATTCAAACTGGTAACCCGATAATCGTCGCGGTAGTTTCTCACTTCATGTTGCCTCCATTGTAAGTGAGTACCTTGCGGGGGGATAAGAAAGAAAAAAAAAAAAAGAGAAAAAACAAATCGTAATAGAGAACTAAGAAGCACTTTTTCTCCGCTTCGCACGCCAAGCCGAGGAGAAATAAATCGAAGGGGGATAAAAAGAGAGTAAACTGCAGGCGTAGTATTGCTCGCTGCTCTCTTTCATTCTCACTCGGTCCGGCTCATTGCGAAGCGTGACTAAGCCGGCTGCTGCTGCAGGTACGACATCACACGGTGGACAAAGAGCGACCGGGAGATCAGCGTTCTTACAAAACGAAAGGGTAATAAGGACGGAAAGTGAGATATGCCAGGGGTGAGGATTACCCTCGTCCTAAGTAATGATGATTACCACCTGACTTTGGGATTCGAGATGTTTAAATTAAATTGCTTCCGAGGTGCGATTTGCACCTAATTTTCAATCCCAGATCGGGCTTATGGTTTCTTGAATTGTTGTTAAACACAAAATTTTCAATCAATTGAGGTTCGAAGAAACCCAAGTTGGTTTTATTGTCAGACTTTTGAAGAAAATTAATGGTGGCTGCAGGGAAAATAATTCATCATAAATTATAAAAAGATCATTAAGCATGCGAGTAGGAGCGGAATGTCAAACAAGCGGTTGACAAGTCATGATCATTAAGAACGACAAACAACACAACTCGGTAGTAGTACATCGCTGTGTACACACATCCTTTTTTGAATAGTAAGGACTTTGAAAATATTTAAGCGTTACATTTAAAAATATTGTGAGTCATTCGGGTGGATAAAATTAATGTACGCGACGTGAAAGTTTAAAGACGTAACAGTGAAAATTCCATGGTGAGACGTAAGAATTCGGGTTCCACCTACAAAAAAAAGGGGTACGACTTATAATTCGATCTAATTGCACGATCTGGTATTTAACGGAGAGAGTTTATAGTCGTGCGTGATCTGCCGAAAAAGAAAACCGAGATGCGGTACCTCAATAATAAACGAGGAGTTCTCGTCAATTAGGGAACGTGACCAGTTTGTACTCTGTTTTGTAACTCTTCTACCTGCTTGCATGCTCATAATGGAACGAATCCTCTAAACATTGTTCTGCACCTTACGATTAGAGTCGTACAACGGAAAATTTTAAAATACTCTTCTAATTAAAATTTTGTGAAAGAGTTTTAAAATAACTTGTGCAGGTTCACTAAATATTTAAAGTAACGATAAATTCATCGTTTTCAAGAATGTCTTTAGCAGAGATAATAAGAAAAAGTAATTAGAAGGTGCGGTTTGAGACTAAAAGGGCGGAGACAGGATTAGACAGAATTATAAATGCTACTAACTCTCCTGGGTTAATTTTAGTCTGTAAATTGTCGCAGAGAAGAGCACTTGTGTCTTGAATGTTTTGAAATAACCACGACGACGACAAAATCAACATCTTCAACTTACAAGACAGCGAGACGTTTAGTGAAAAACCACCGTGTAAAATCATTCAAGTGAAAAGTCCATTTAGAAATCGCAATTTCACCAAGTAATTATTTATAATTTCATTGTAAAGTAACAGTTTGTCAGGGTTTAATTTAAAATTTAAAATTTTAGTTCGACACATTTAAAAAGGCCATCATGTCATTGATAATGCAAACATCCTTTGGAACCATTTCTGGAAGATCTCTGGATTATTACTTTGGTAAATTTTCATCTCGTTCGTCAGCACCCTGTGTCTCATCAAAAAACTCGAAAAAAGGTGATGAATTTTCACATAATTTGTCACAACCATTAAATTGTGTTGATCCAATACACGAAGAATCTGAAGAGGAGATCGATTTTGGTGATTATCCATCGGAAAAACATTCTACTTCTGCCATATCGCACGAGGGATCGCAAGAAATGGACTTTGGAGGTTATCCAACAACAAAATTTTCTTCTTTAGCTATTGCTAGCCAGATTCAGAATGAAATAAATTCTGGGTATTTACAACAAATGTGTGATACAAAACCAGAGGAGTCTGAAGAAATGGACTTTGATTGTTCTCCAGTACAAAATCCTCAATCCGTACCAAGGCCGTACAAGGATTCTGATGAAATTGATTTTTGGTACCAGCCGAAGGAATCATTGCACTTTGACGAATCTTACAAGAACTTCGATGAACCTGACTTTGAAAGAAATTCAATCGAAACACATTTGTCTTCTGAAGTACCCTATGATGAAGACATTGACTATAACATTGACATTGACTTCGATGTATCTACAATTTCATGTCTTCAAAAGTGTGAGAATATTTCCAATAGTCATCTGATCAAAAGTGCAAATACTTCTAAAGTAACGCTCCGAGAGCAAAAAAGATTGTTTTCAACTTCAAAGAATGCAGTTTTTAGCTGTAAAAAAATGATAGAGAAAAATCTGCAAAAAAGTTCATCCCGAACATTATTTTTTAGTTACAAAAACGAAGATAAAATGGATAATTCAGTCATTTCAGGCACAGCCAGTTTGTATTCTGCTAGAGTACAAAAGAAAATCAATAACCTTATAAAATCAAATAAGCAGTCGAACTGCTGTGGAGACCGTCTCGAAAATTCAGGTAAATCTGTAATATCTCCATCACCTGATGGCTTTAATAAACCATACTTTATTTTGAACAATGCTGATTCTGCATCAAGTATAAAAAGCCGATCATTATTTTCTAATTCTGAATACGAAGATAAAATGGATAAATCAGTCATCTTAGGTACCGCTAATTCGTATTCTGCTAGAGTACAAAAGAAAATCGACAAACTTATAAAATCCAATAAGCAATCAAACTGCATTGGAAGCCGAATCGAAAATTCAGATAAATCTGTAATATCTCCAACACCTAATGCCTTTAATAAACCATACTTTACTTTAAAAAATACTAGTTCTGCTCCAAACATCAAAAATACCCAAGAAGAGTGCCCAAAAAAACCTGTTAAATCTGAAAATAAAACATGTAGGAGGATCCTCAACGATTTTGAAAACAATAAATCATTGGATGTTTCACTCATCCAAGGGACAGTAAGTTCATATCCAGATAGATTACGAGAAAAATTTAATAAGATTTTGAAAATGCATGGCAAGAATACGAGCAGTGATTCAGGTACGGATGAAATATCATGGACACCAGAAATCTGCAAAAGATTAAATTATAATTCAGGTTATACTGTCATTGCTAAAAGTAAGAAAGTTCGAGAAAAAAAAGATTTGCAGCTAGTCAAGCCTCCTAAACCCGCAGTGTCACAAGTAGTTCTTCATAATTCTGGAAGCCAGAATAAATTGATTAAATCTATTATTCCTGGAACATTGAGTTCGTATTCTGATAGAATACAAAATAAAATTGATAAACTTGTAAAACTTAATAGAAAATCTAAGTTTGTTAATTACCTGCTTGAAAACTCAGGTACTCCCAAAACAGCTCGACCGAGTAGAGTCTGCAGGAAACTGAATTTTAGTTTGAAAGATTCTCCAGCCGTCGAGAACAAAAAATCTAAAAACGAAGAACAAATTTTGAAATCAGGAAAGTCAACTCCGTCAAAAGATGTAACGACTCCAATAGTTCTTCATTATTCTGAAAGTGAGAAGATGCTCGATAAATCGGAAATTCCAGCAACGAATAGTTCTTACCCTGAAAAATTACAGAAAAAAATTAATAATCTTGTAAATATATATAAGCGATCAATAAAGTAAATACTATTGACAAGTGCAACAAAAATCAGGATAGCTAAATTTTTTGTTGTAATAAGAAGAATGTAAAAAAATTTAATTTTTAATTGGACAATAAATTTTTTTATTATAGGTAAAACAATGAAAAATTGTTAATAGGTTATTTAAATTGTAAAGAAACAGTTTACGAATAATAAAAACAAGAAAACATAAAACACTGGAAGTTGTAAATTTAAAATAAGAAAGTTATATAATAAAATATGTATACTTTTAGACTAAGTGAAATATTATAAATGATTGAACGAATAAAGAGAACCAGAGTTTATCGTAAGGGAAGTTTTGTAACTACCCGAACATTTGAATTAGCGAAAAAAAAAGTTCATCAGCATTGATGAAATTTGATAGAAAAATTTATTTCTATGTTAAGCATGTCGAAAGATCAATAAAAATACAATATTTTATAACTTTATATTTATAAGTCCATAAATAAATGCTTTCTAAAAGCATTCAAAACTTATACTTATGGCCTGCACTCCGCCTCATGCTACAAGTAGATTAAGGGGCAGGTAACAAAAAGTAGGTAGCTCTCCTGAATACTTAATTAAACTTTCAGAAAAAATTTTTCTTATATATTTTTTTCAAAAAATTCATTGACTCCAATAATATTCAATTTTAACTGATTTAGAATTTCAATCTAAGGTAATTTTTCTTTTTAATCATCTTTTTGTAACTACCCGTTTGATACTTTCGAAACCCTTAGGATAACCTATGGGGAGGAGTAAGAGAACTATGGGAGGACTAAGAGAACTATTGGAGAACTACGAGAGGACTTTTAAAGAGAATTAGGCCTTGTATTCAGGTAACACAGTTGCTAATTGAGAATCGATGAATCTACCTGCCCGGCCCCTAAATGAGTGCCGGACCGGACTCGTCTGTTAACCTGAATTTAGGATTAGTCGGTGGGCAGGTAATTCAGCTTTAAAGTTGCTTTAAAGCTGGCATTCTTAAGACTCAGCTCCGTTCATTCATGTGGAGGCCTTCAGATTATTGATGTACTTAAGAGCTTAAGGAGTTCAACTTTCCTATATAAACTTGGGTTTCACTGATTTTTACTCAGTTTTGTTCCTTACACAGAGCAGTTAGAAGCACAAAACTAGACTACATATACTGTTTTCAGAATTGTATATAGAAATCCTGAAGAAGATTCAATCTAATAATTCTTTTAAACGAAACATTGAAATGGCAAAAATGGTTGAATCCTTGTTCAATTTCAAAACAGCGAAACATTCAGGAGAGTGTATTCATTGTGCTGCATCTAGAGACAACCTTCAAGAAGTCGAAAGGTTATTAAAAAATGGCGTAAAAGTAGAAGAAACTCTTGAGCTCGGGAAAGATTGTACAGTTCATCATATCTTTCACAGGAACAGTATCTCTAGACGAAAAGAAATGCTGCAACTTCTTCTACATTGTGGTCTGAATGTTGTTAACATTCAAAACAATTTAGGTGAGAACATTTTAAATCAATTTATTCATTACATTCATGTCAAAGAATATCAAAAGGTTAGCACCTTTAACGAAAAATGATGAATTCGTCTTTAATTTTAATAAAAATTTACCCAAATTTCAGTATTACCAAAATGACTTGAAAAGAATTTTAGCTGAGGCTTTTTGTGTACGTCAAAAATTAGATATAATTGAGCGGAGACTAAATTTATCTCTTGGCAGTATTCTTCCTGCCGTAGTTATTAGAATTATGCAAGAATACTTGACAGTTCAAGAGCTTCCACTTTATTGAACATTATTTTGATTTACAAAAAAGATTTATTTATTGAATTGTACATATTCCGTTAGTATTGTATAGGTATTTGTAACTTGTATATTGTTTTAAACAATTATATCTAAAAGACTCAATAAAATTTTTAGCCAATCAAAATTTATTGTCTAATAACTTGTTTTTGAAAGTATCCTAGAAAGTATTTACCCTGATAAACTTGACAAAAATGAAAGAAAAATTCAAAATGATTTATTTTTTAAAATAGCAATATATTTTATTGCACTAGGTCATGTAAATTGGCACTTTAAGAAACAACAAAAAAATAATGATTTCTTTTATTAAAAATTATAATCATACTACAGTCAGAGAACACTCTTTGAAAATAATAAATAGTGTGTTTTATTTCATCCAGATGAAATTTTTGCTTTTATCAACAGTTTAAATGAACTTCTTATAATGAACAGACGTAATAATTAGATTGAAGCTTAATTTTAATAATCCAAGAAAAAATTGAAAATATATGTTCCTATGCTCGAACTAAAAATAACAAAAGCTACTCGGTTCGCAAGCCGGTGCCATAAACTTTTTCCATCAACGAATCTCTCATCCTTATCAATCACGATTTCCCAGCAAGCATCCTCTTCCGGAATCCCGGGGCCTGACCGCAGCAGCGCTAAATCTCCCTCGGGGCAGCAGCAGGTGTCGGTAAAATTAACAGCTTAACACGAAGGCGGATCTCCCTCGTCCTAATGAGCCGCGTCGTGCGCCGGCGTTATCAACGCCAGCCAAGCTATCGGCCTTTTCCTGGACCCGGTGAAAAATCCCGCGACACCGGCGATTAGATTGGGAGTCGCAACACCAGCACCGCCAGCATCTTTGTTTGGCTTTTTTTATTTTCGTTCCTTCTCGAGCTAGTTAATTAATCGGCTTACACACCGAGATTTATCGCGGGTATCGATGGGCTGTATTATTATACCGTTTCTGGTTGATTAGGGGATCTTTTTTAGAGGTCGCTTATCGAGACCCCGGATTAGATGAGCGATCCGGAGTATGATTCGGTAAGATAGAGGCTAATCGAGTGTAATAACTGGTGTACGCGGGAAGGAGACTTTTTGCCGATCCTTCCTGAGGAATGTTGTTTGCGCGGTGGGCGATAAAATTGTGGTATTTTTCAATTACGCGTCGAAGAATGCTAACTCGGCGCTGACCCGAGGTGGTACCCGACTTTGATTCTTAGTACTGGTAATCTTTTTTTTTCGAAAATACCTATGAGAGGTTTCTGAAAGGTCAATTTTGATTTAAAAGTAAATACTTATGAAATTATCACAAAATAATTACGCAAAACTCTAAAAAAATTTTTTGATAAGTTTCAATTTCAAATTCAATCAAGTAAATCCATTAATGATGGTTTGATCTATTTCAGAACTTTTAATCAAATATTTTAGGGCTCAGAGAAGCTACTTGAAAATTACAAAATGCTCTTTTATCTGAAAAAAAGTGAGTCTCTCATCAAAGTACCAAAATGAAATTGGTTAAATGAATAAAAAAAAAATATATAAATGGTAATTTTTAGCCACTTTTGTTACTAAAAAAAAAGGTAAGAATAAAAAAAAAAAAAAAAAAAAAAAAAAACAAAGCAACATAAATTTTGACATTTGTAAAAGAAAAAGTTGTTTGTGAGAATGCATACAAACTAGAAAGTTCTGAAACCATCAACCCTTATTTATTCTCAGAAAAGTCTTTACTTTTGATGCGTTTACTCAGATTGGAACCATTAAATAAAATGTATCAGACTTGTGGATTTTGAGTAGGCAAAAAACCTTCCTAATGTGTAATTTTGATATATTTATAGAGTGAAAAGAAAAATAAAACGTAATTAATGGCCAGTTCTATTCCCTAAACTACCTTTTAATATCCCGAAACAACCTCGAAAAATTTCGAAAAAAATCGCGAACATTTTATAGCCAAAAATTGCGTAAGCTGATTTCCAAAAATCCCTGTTATTACAAACAAAAACCAAAGAGGAGTAATTTTGGTAAAAAAAGGTACGATAATATCGAAAAAAAAAAAAAAAAGATAAGTAGTCAGCCCGAAGGTGTACATAATAAAACCTCGGACGAGTCCATTTCCGCACAAAGGACCCGAAGCTGTGAGAACCCATAAGGCTCGTCATCGCTCCATTCATAAAAATTACCGAACCCACAGCCTCCGTCGTCTCACAAGTGTATTCGGAAATCGTTAAAAATCCTACCTCTCTCCTCAACTCCCGCGAGAGAGAGAGAGAGAGAGAGAAAAAAGAAGAAGCGTCGAAGTAGCAGTATTATAAGTGTGTGGGCCGACTCCTTCTTTTTTTTTTTATTTTTTATGCAAATAACGGTATAATTATCATATCATTTCGGCTCGAGAATAAACGAAATCGGCTCCGCGCGGCACAAAGATTCGATCTCTCGTCCGCTTCTGGTTGGCTTTGCGCGGGCTATAAAATACTTAGTTTAAGTAGGCCTCGTGTGTACCGGCGGCACGCGGCTTCCTTATCGCGGTAGCTCCTCTTTTATTTGTCGGACGGAGGGGCTTATCTTCTGACGCAACTCGCGAATATTCGACCGATCGGCAAGGTGTACAGAGGCGGCATTAACGCGACGGAGATTATTATACGAGGGAGCTAATTGCGCGCGGCGACGCGAGAAATACCCGACCAACTCAAATCCTCTTTTCGGAAAAAAAAAACAACAACTACGCGTATTTACTTACTTAACTTTTTTTTTCCATTCGTGCGAAGAGCTCAGGTAAGAAGCAATCGGTAAAAATAACTTAATTAATGCACCACGCGTGGACAAAAGTTTTCGCGTGCTGGTTATCTCTTGGATGAGAAGATTCCGAGAATTTCAGAAGACGAGCTTGGTTTATCGATTTTGAACCAAGTAGATTTTTCTCAATGATGTATTTGGTTTATCTAACTGTCAAATAAAATGGACGTGATTGATTTTACTTGTAAATTTTCAATCGAAACTTGGATTAACTCAGTCAATTAACGTTATATACAGTTATCTAGAGACTTTTAGTTCAAGTCTCATTCGGACTAACTTCTGTTTGATTGTTTCATCACACAAGTCTTAAACTAGTTTGAGCTCTCACCACTAATTTATTTTGTTTGCCTATGCGTAAAAAAAATTTTTTTTAATTATTTCTAAAACAACTGATTATTGGCATTTGGCTCGTTAATTTTTGTTTTGTTTTGTTATTATTAAATAATTACACTTAGATTCTATGGGGAGGTAAGATCGTTTGTCAATCAAATAATTATTTACGTAATCTCGTTTATTTACAAACAGAACATATAAAACTAAAATTCATTATTCTTGAATTAAAAGATCTTAAAATTTATATTTTCAATCAAATTTTCTACAAATTAGAATATTACTATAATACATACTTTTTTGAGTAATTTGAGTAATTGAGGTAATTGAGTAATTTATTGGAAAAAAAAATCTCATTTTTTTTTTAGTGCATATTATGCAAAAAAATACTTTAAAATCAAGCACTTGTTTGGAGGTATGTTTAAACTACTAACGTGTGTAATAGAGTACATAAATAAATTTGTGCTAGTTTTTCAATAAAATTTTTAACTATATACCTCGAGGTGATATTTAATCTTAGTACATATTTTTTCTAAAATATTAAATAATAATAATAATTGTCACAAAATTTTTCAAAGACAATATAAAAAATAGCAGTGGGAGCACGAAGTGTCGACCGATCGTACCATCAGCATAAGAAAAAACTTGAATGTGGTAATTAATTATAACAAAATTTAAATTAAAAAAAGGGGGGTTGAACAGCGGAGAGTCTCGGGGGTTCATTTTCTTACACTTACTTACCCCGAAAAGTTCATTAGCTTACGAATTGTTTTTAAAAGTAAAAGCAAAAAAATTATTCAAGTCCACATGAAATTTATGAATAATACTCTAATTATCATATAGAACAGGAACTAAAGTAGCTTATTAAAGTCAAGATACGAAACTGTAAGACTCTGGGTTCGATTCTTCCTTGTACGCAAATGAATCCTTTCACAATTCATCGTACAACTTTGAGCTAAATCAGATGTTAAAAAAAAATAAAAATAAAATTGCCAGAAACTTATCCACTGTATGGTTTAAATATTTTTTTTTACCTTTTAAATTAATTAAAAAGCTTAAATATTCCCTTGATTGTCAAACGAAACTTTCACCCGTAGAAAAATGCCGAAGCGACAGGTTCACACGAGGTCTTTTAACCCCCGAAGCTCGGAACGAGTGAATTAAGTCAAAGTTTAGCCACTCGTCTTGCATCACGCTCGTCAGCTTTCCCGTGAAAAGCGCCCGCGGTAGTATCTCGTTACACCGGATTAACTTTTACACGAATATATCCCCTCGATAATAGCTCCGCTCGGTTAAATATGTGAGTGCGTTTTTTACAAAGCCCTCGGACGCCGACCTCGTTATGGTCACACTCGTTATTACTTTACTTTCGTACCTGCAACTCTTGCTTTTTAATCAAGTTTTTCGATGAAGTCATAAAAATTTCTTGATAAATCAATCTCCCCCCCTCCTCCTCGATTGACTTTTTCCAACATCAATTTCTAATTCAATTAGCTTTTATTTCCTGGTTCGATTTCGTTTTTTATTGGTTTTTATTTCAATTATGACCCGATCGACGGAGGAATGACGATCTTTTAATTAAAACAACATTGTGTCTTGACTTTTTTAGTTTAAACCGTCACTTACTTATATTTAGTGCCATTTTTAGCAAAATTTAAGTTTAAAATCTGGTGAGTAAGTGATTATTTTTAGTATTATAGCCTTTGTATGGTTTTATGTTCTTATGAAGTAATTTGTTAAAGAATTTTTTAAACTTTTAAACATGTCCCAAGTTCGAAAATAAGTTTAATCTTGTGATGATTCGTTGCTACTTTATTATAAATTTAAATTCTTTAACAATTTATGAATTTTAATTGTCACACAAGTTACTTGATCTCTCTTGAAAAAAAAAAAATTTTAATCTACTTAGAGAACATTTTTTTATTATAAATATTAGTTTTTAGTTTAATTAATTAATTTTATATTAAATTTGAACATGTAATGGGCCGTGAAGAACATAAAAATTAATTCCGTCATAGTTTTATTTAATTACAAATCTAAATTTTGGACCGATGATTTTTTCTTTTTAAATACCTAGTTGAATTGTTTTTGAAAAAACTATGAAGAATTTCAGGATTTTGTTAAATTTTTTAGTTAACATTTTCAATTTTATGAATGAATATTTTCCGTTTCTGACGCTCTGAACCGTTTCATTTTACTCATTTATAATTTTAGAACATAGCATTAAAACTATCATTCCGGCTATTCTAACAGCAGTTAAACTATTTTATTTTTCCAAATCCGATATTTTTGGATACGTTCAAGTAAAAACTATCCGAGGTACGTGGGTACTTTGCCAATCCGGTCGCATAAATTACCCGGTAACGATTTCAGCAGTTCGATTTCCCAAAATAATTAAATCGGCCCGATTCCTTTGGCATTTCCATAAGCAAAATTAGAACTAGTTGTGAAATCGATCATTTGCATCGGATCGCGTAACCCCCCGCGGCGGTCTCAAAACTTCTGATTAGCATAAAAAATTCTGGATCCCTTTTGTGTTTGTGTGGGTGTGTTGCACCTGCCTATCAGAGTGTACAAAAGAGCGGAGCGGAAGACTGTTGGCCAATTCGTGCGGACCCATCCTCCTCCTCCCGATTGCCCCACCGTCCGCTGCAGCAACTTTGTTTTTCGCAACTCCTATATATGTTCTCTTCGCATCTCAATCGGGAGAAGAGAGAGAGAAGTCCACGCGTATATCGATCCAGTTTTTTTTTCGTATCCCCGCGTACTCCTTCCCTTCTTCTTCTTCTTCTTTTGGAGTGCCGTTATGCGGTGGGAACTTTGCGGCGGGACAGAAATATTTATACTTTTTCGAATTACGTGCTCGAAAATATTTATTGTACGGGGTGGATTTTTGGTTTGAAGTCCTTTTTTCAGCCTCGTGAGAATACGAACGAAGATGATGAGACTCTCCATTCACACAAACCGATGATAAATTCTGTAGCCGCGCGCACCCATGCGGATTTCGCAACTCCCGGTCGTTAGTACGCAAAACCTAGGGAACAAAGATAATTCAATCTTTGCCGATTTTTAATCAATTAAAGAAGGAATCGATAGAACAAAGACTCGATGTTTATGATAGCCAATGGTGAGGATAAATTAATCACAGTCGGCGTCGGTGGCTAATAAGTCGAATCCCAGCGGTAAATCTCCCTCCCTCGATCGACATTAGCTCCCTTATCTGGTCGTCCAGATCGCCAGGCCGGTAACAATAACAACACCGAGCAAATTTAAGCACGCAACGGAACGGCTCAGCAGCACCTTTGAAAAGGCCATTCAATAGGAGACTCTCCAGATGATGCATGCTTCGGTCGCGTATAAACCAAGCGAGCACGGTCTTTTACGAGTCGAGTAGCCTCGTAAAAGACCGTGTTTTCGCGAGCTGACATTCGGAGGGATTTTTTAACCCCGTATTGTGCGTCGATATTTCTTTGGACCGTATACCCAGCACTCCTTTGATTTCCGACAAGTTTTGATGGCTCGAGTGGGAATAATGTTGAGAGTGTTTTTCAAGAGGTTGACGCGGGGCTTTTTTTTTTTTTTTTTTTTCTTAGGTAGCTTTACGCCAATGTCGATCTAACTGTTCTTTTGATGCGAATGGGACTTTTGAGTGATTTAAGAAGTTCTTAACTATGGTGTGCTTTACACAAGTTTGTTTGTGAATTTTTGAGAACCTTTTTAGGGATTTTTATACTTGGCTCTGCTGCTAGTATGTTGAGACGTGAAATCAATCTGTGAGCAAACTCGGTTTTTTATTACAAATTAAAATACTTTAAAGTTCAGAAGTATTATGTAAAGTACGGCTAAGTGCGTAAATCACTGATATCAGAACTCTATCTACCTGAGTTTGATCCACACTCATATCAAGATTATGAAAAAGAAAAAAAAATTTTTCCTCGAATGTTTTTTTCGTGAATAATCTATAATTTTATTTTATAATCGTTTTTTTTTTTAGTATCTTATTATATTTTATAGTTGAAAGGGAAAAATTACCGAAAATTAGACACTTTTTTTTCATAAACTTGATCAAACTTTAATAACTTTTGCACTATTAAAAGAGAGCTAGCGCCATATTGCGTAAACTTTTTATTCGTGAACTGATTGGTAGAGAAGGTTTTTTAAAATATTCGAAAAGTGCAATTTAAGGTTAAAATTGTTTTTTTCCTATGCGCGCTTGCAGCGCACTGAGGGGTCCTAGTTGCTTGAGTTTAATTAAAAAAAATTATGAATTCCAAGCTCAACAGTCAATTTTGAATAAAAAAAATAGTCAATTTAAAAAATTATTTAAAACAAATTTTTACTTTTTAATTTAATTAAGAGTAGTTTAAAAAATATTTTTCAATATACGAAATAATCGTAAACCCAATATTAGGAGCTTTAATATTTAGATTTAAACGTTGATGACGATGAATGGCTCACCGAAAAAATTTCAAAACTTTCAATCAAAATGTCTTGAACTCAATACGAAAAATGGTTCTTTGTAAAAATGCCACTTGAGAGTTTTTTAAATTTTAATGTAAAACTTTGGCGGTACCATAAATTCTGAAAAAAAACTTTGATGCAAAGGTAAAATAAAAAAGGTAAATTAAACTAACGGAAAATGCGGGAAGCAAATACTTTTTATGAAAAAAAAATTGTATTCATCGCACATATAAACTTCAACTCGAATAAAAGCGATGCTGTTTTAAATCGTTCCTCACCAAATATTGTTACAGCCTCGATGCAAACACAACACTTTCTCATTAGTCAAAGCTCCAACTTTTTCTATCCTCCAGCCGAACTGTAAAAAAGACTAATGATACGTTAAAATCACATTTGTGACGGCGAAACCAAGCGTCCATTCAAAAAAAAGGTCAGCCCACCTCGGGCCATTCAGTCTGTACAAACACACCTCAAACGATACGTGAAGCAATTTCCACCTAAAAAAAGAAAGGACCCGAGCCCGGTTCGATAAAAATAAAAGACTTCTGGTTCTTTGTCCACGCGGCGAGATACCGTAAGATATCCTACGTTTTTGTTACAGTACGTCTACATCAGTACATAATTACGGGGAGGTCCGGGAGAAGAGTCAGCTTCTTTTGGTTATTAATCTCCCCGGGGACCGATCGGTACAGGCCCGGCTCTCCAGAAAAAGTCATTCGTTCGTCCGACACCTCGTTAATTTTGCCCGGGAAATATTCGAACGGCATCGGTATGCGATGAATTTATCATCCGCGTGTAACTCCCGAGCCATCGATGACTCCGTATTTATTCGGACGCGCGAGGATACCGAAGAAGAAAAAAGTCCCGAA
Source organism: Encarsia formosa (assembly GCA_038277355.1). Taxonomy (NCBI): domain Eukaryota; kingdom Metazoa; phylum Arthropoda; class Insecta; order Hymenoptera; family Aphelinidae; genus Encarsia; species Encarsia formosa. The sequence continues at coordinate 11,500,525 of CM076188.1, forward strand.
GACCCGTAACGCCGGGTTATAAATTCAGCCTTCAAATTCTTATCACTTCATTATTCAAATTCCGTCTTTTTTTTCCTCCTCTTCATAACTCTATAATTCAATTACCGGCGAATTTTGTGGTGAAAAAGAAAAAAAAAAAATGCCGTGGGTAATATAAACACGGAGCTGACGAAAATCGACCGACGAAATAAATTCCCCCCGGTGAATAAAAAATTTATTGACTCGTCACGGCGCAAAAGACCCGAAATAAATAACTCTCAGGATTCTTCCAAAAAACTCGAAGAGTCACATAAAAATTCAAATCAACGCTCGATGGTGACAAGTCCGGCTAAATGTGCATCGCATTAATATTCAATGGGAATGGTGTCTCCTTTATTCGCCAGCAGCAGTTGTTCCAAGGTCGAGCCCCCAAAGACCCGGGCGCACGCACGGGGCGATCGTGAGCTGCTACCGCGTGTACCCAAGAATAAAAGGAACGAGCGTTCACATGTAAATTAACCTCCTTTCCGATTGAGTCGCGTCTTTTGTCGTCGCGGGGCCCGCTGTATGGGATGTGTCAGCACCTAGCCCGCGCATAAGAAATGAGCCACGAGCCTTTTTCATTATTCCTGCGGGTTGTTGTTGCCGTTCCTCCTATTTTTCCTTTTTCTCTAACCGCGCGCGGGAGAACAATGAGACCGAGGTTTTTCGGCTCGAGGTAGTTGTAGGCGGTCGACGATTTTTCAAAAATACCCGGCCGTTTTGTCCTATTGAGGAGTTTATCGCGAGACTCAAAGAGGTACCTTACCATTCCGTGCACGATTGGCTTTTATTGCAAGTTTTTTTAATATTTTTTTTTTCTTTTTTTCAAACTTCCTGCTTCACTTTCGTAATAGATAAGTGGACAACGGCGCGGAGAAAGGTCTTCTTTTTTAGTAATCATTAGAGTTTTTACTTTTGAACGTCGCGCGGGCTTAATTTATTTCAGCCGAGTTTATCACCGGTTTTACGCGTGCAGCAGTGATTTGACCGCCTCGCTGCAGTTTGAGAATTCGCCACCGATGAAATTAGCATGATTAAAATTAACGGTCTCGTTTGAGAAATTATAAGAGAGAGAAAGAGATCTCTCTCGTGGCTTGTACAACACTTAATTGGCGTGTTACTCTAATTGTAACTAAGATATTTTTTTTTTACAACCTCGGGAAAAATAAAACTTACAGTTCTAAAAGCTTCCTTTGACTGAAAAAATGAAACTCGTAATTTTTAATGAGCGAAAATGTTGCGCTACCGCAAACTATTTAGTTATAAATTTATTGCTAGAGCAAAATAGATGTTATTTCATTTACAAATTTGTATGTTTGATGAATGAGTCAGGAATGGCTTTCCAGCCGAACTACTGGAGTTTAGCGATCCAGAGCTTGGTTCACGCGTATCCGAAACTGGCTAATGCCATATTTTATTGCTAAGCTGACACTCATGTAAAGAAAACTATGAGAAAAATTCTGTGGCACAGTCAAAAGTTTTTTCTTTTTTTTTAAATACTAGTTTATTTTTTCTACTAAAAAAGTCTTAAAATTCATATACAATGTTCATTGAACATTTTTTAAGGTAGGACCGCACAAACTAGAAAGAGATGTGTTAAAAATCCAAAACTTTAGGAAGTCGAAGATAAATATTAAAAAATGATGCCACTAAATTTTCAGAACCTGGGGGTTTTTCGTTTTTGAGTAATTGAATATTAACATCGCGTCGATTTAACCCGTAGTCTTATGGGAGAGCACATTTTTTATACAATTTTTACATAATTACATGTGATCAAGTTTTCAGAATATTTGTCAGTTTAACTAGAATGCACAAGAATCACATAGAATTAATTAAATCATCCATTCAGTTCCTCTAGGTATTAATAAAAAACAAGAATATGTGTTTTAGGTTAAAAAAGCTTCTGCTGCTAATGCACTAGTCAAATGTTTAACCGAAAATGCATCTTGACTAGAGCCGTAGGTGCGGTCCTACCTTAAATAAAATTTTTATTTATACTTGACCAGTAGTAGTCAGTATACATAGTTGGTTTTTTAAATTACTGTGGTATAACAATAAATTAAATTAATCACTCATAAAAATGTCATAAAATATATTTTTTAAACTAACAACTATTTAACAACGAATCTCTTGTATCGATAAATTTATGCACAAAACCAAATGATCATTCTTCACATGATCAATAACGTGTATACAAAGTATAACCTTAATCAGTAAACTTTAAGTCCCGCACATTTGAGTTTCTGAGTTCAAATCTCTAATACTTAATCTGTACATGAAGCTCAAATTAAAAAAAAAAAAAAGAATTGCATCGAATCTTTTACTTTTTTTTTTTAATTCAATCGAAAAATACCTTTTTATGAAAACAATAATACATTATAACCACACTGAGAGATGAATTAAATTTTTTTTTTTTCAAATATTTCAAAGTTAAATATTTTAGCTGATAATAGATATTCAAAAAAATTTTTAGTTTCAGTGAAGTTATCTTATCCGCAAAATAACGGAAGCGCCTTTAGCTTTGTTGCTTGCTAAAATAACTTTCAAAAACCAACTCTCGCACACACTTTTCTCTAAAACTATGTTGAATCATTCAAAGTAAATCAACTAATTACAGCTTACATTTTTTTAAACTTATACAAGCACCGTTCTCATGTTTTTCGCTAAGCAGACATTGCACAAAAATCGCATAATGCATCCACCAATTAAAACCGCATCGACTGGAATATCAAAAAGTTAGACTCGAATCAATTAGATCGAGGAACAATAGTCCCTGAAAAAAAAGAGTGGGCGAGGAGGGGGAGAGAGGGAATAAAGAATAACAGCTTAATTAACAATCGTCCCTTGGAAAGTTAATTAAAGGTCGCCATTCGGCCAACCTGCTAAGAGAGAGAATAAGAGGCGGAACTCACATCTTTTTCTCCTCCCTCCCTCCCCGCTCATTGGTATTAATCACCCGATCGACTTCGAATGTGCGCGCGAGCGTGCGAGTCTCTCATGTGCAGTTACGTTATGAAGTATAAGTTTACGGTAATACTTAGCACTCGTAATTTTTTTCTCCCTTCCCTCAAATTTATACCCATTGCATGATGCAGCAACGAAGGCTCATTAAAAAAAAAGCCATTTTATACCCGTAAAAAATACTCGTGACCTTTATTCGCGGGCAATAAAAAAAAGTAGATAAAGTGCACGCGGGATGCCCGTTTAATAACACCGCAGCAACGTCTCCTCTAAAATTGATTCATGGAAATAATAATAATAAAAAAAAGAGAAGAAAAGAACTAAACCCGTGCGGTTGCTAAACATTCACAGTTAGGCTTGCTTTGAAATTTCAAAATAACCCTCCTCCTACTCCAAAGTATCACTAGTAAATCACTCGAATTTAAAAGAGCCTGGAAAAGTGACCTGTAACAATTTAAAACTCGAATTAAGACCTTGCGCAACGTCTACCCGTGGTGGAGCACGAAGCGCCTTTACTGTAAGAAGAAGAAGAAAAAAATCCCTTCTTTTGCGTAATTTAGCGGTGTTAAGAGTGCATCCCGGGGACTTTGTCACCAGTGCGCACGCACGCACCATCGAAAGAGAGAGTGAACGCATTAGATTACCCGGTGCAGCCTGGAGTACTCGCTGGAGTACGGTTACCTCCCCCCGACGCTAATGCTAATGCCGTGGATCATTGCGCGGATCTTTTATTCCTGCAAAGCCGCTGGGAATGAAACACTAGTTGTGTCCGAGAGACCGATTTTTTTTTTTTTTTTTTTTTTTTCACAAACTCGGGCGCAGGTGTTACTTAACCCTTCCCGACGGCCTCGTTGAACTGCTCGTTAGACGACTTGTAAGACCGAATTTGGGGTGCGGGCCGAGTATTTTTCCAACACCTACTCGGCTGTAATGACAATAATGTTAGTCACTGCTACTTTGGTTCGTTAGTGGTGCGAGCGTAGCAGATATTTTCAAATTAAATTTTATGTGTATTAATTTGGTCCGTTATAAGTGAAGTACTTTGAAAATTAGGAATTTTGAAATTTTTTTTTAGTACTGAGTTACTAAGGTAGAAAAATAAATTAGTTACTTATAAACTTTGAATGAAATTCAATTGAATGATAAAAAGGTTGTTTCTATCAATAATTCTATGGTAAGTTTTGAGAGATAAATGGCTCACTCAGATAGTCATTGGACTACAAATACAAAAGACTCTGGTTCAATTCTCCTCCAGAATAAGTAGTAGTAATTAAAAAAAAAAAAATTCGACCAGTTTTCCGTTGATTTAATAATAATATTTTAGTTTTTTGTGCAATGATTAAATTTAGTTTAGAATTAATTCATTTTTTACAACTTTTTAAAGAATTAATTATAAATATATGAAATTACCTAAAACAATTTTAATAAATTTAAATATAGTCAAGCTGTACAATTTCAAAATAATAGCGTGTAAATTTTTTATTTTATCCTCATTATTACTATTTTTTTCTTTTTAATTTATAAACACTAGAAAAAATTGTTGCCCTAAAATTTTTTGATCGAATAATTCAAATGTATTTATTTTAATTATAAATTTGATGGCTTGTAATTATATTTCTAGCAATGTACGCTAATATTACCATTCAGTAGTAGAGATCCCGACTTTAAACATTGAATAACTATTACATCAGCTTATTTACAAACACGGCAATCATATCGTATACGATCCACTTCGCTAAATAAGTAAATCGCTGCAATCATTTCGATCTCCTGGCATAACTTTTTGCCCCTTCAAAAAACCTCAACCGCACTCCTAATAAATCGAGCGATTCATTTTTTTGCCAACCTCCAAAGTAAAAAAACGTCAAACGTCTCTATCGAATCAAAATCATAACCAAGCATCGGTAAGTTCCGGTCGTCGATAACTCTGTTTTTCACCTCGAAAATGATTACCCAATTATTTGTCCGTGTATAACATTTCTTATAACAACTTGCGGTTAATTTTTCCTCTCTCTCTCTCTCTAGGCACTGCAGCGCAGTCCAGGCTCGTACCTTACCCACACACTCATCCCGCGGATTCGTGTTCGCTCGGGCACGAAGAAGCCAAGTGGAATGTCAGACCGATCTAGCGAACGGAGAAGAAGAAGAAGAGGGAGGAGGAGGAGGAGGTCCTTTTGCAACCTGCCGGACGTGTATACACGCGGGGCCCTAGCATATAAACAGCAGCAGCGGCAGTTCCTCAGCTCTCATAAATTTATTGCTTTTAAATCTCGACGTTTTGCTCTTTATTGTCCGAGTTGTTCCCGCTCATTATCGATATCCTTCAATTTGTTTATCGGAACCTACGTCACAATCCCTTCTTCTTTCCCTCCAAAAAAAGTGAGAGAAAAAGATGCCAGCGGAGCGTGAAAAAAATTAAGATAGCGTCGATCCCGAATCCGACGTTTATCCCTCGGCGAACGAATAAATTACCCGGCGGTGCGTACGCGCGAAGAATCTATCCCTTCTGCCTGCAGGACTCCAGGGCGTTTATTATGGCCAGCTGGCGGGGTTTTACGAGAGAAATGAAGTCGTTTTCCAACCCGAGATAAGCCGAGTCAAGCTAATTTCAGGAATCCCTACGCCAGCTGCAATCCTAATTAATCGGACCGCGGGCTTATTAATGGCTTCGTAAGCTGCGAGACCGATGATTGATTTTTCCTACTCGCGGAGGATTAACGACGAGGAAGTCGAAATTGAAGAATATTCTCACGCGGGAGTTTGCGCTGCGAAAACAAAGTGCGAGAAAAATCAGCGCGAGCGCGCGTACTCAATAAGCAATATACTTCGAGAAGGCGAGAATAAAGAACCGGTGCGGCGGGAGCTGCAGCTCAAAAGCTTTTAAAACAAAAAGTAATGTACCTTTTTGTGCCAACCACCCAGAAACAAAGTCGAAAATGAAAAAGCAAAAAAGAAAAAGAAAGAAAGGGTATGTATTTCCCACAACGCGAGATGTATATCTCCTTAAATAACCAATTTTCTTTCTCCCGGGCGCGGTGGTGCAGCAGGCTACTACACAGCGATCTTAAGAAATACTTAGCGTTACGAAATGCTCGAAACTCGTTTTTCTCTCCTCTTCTGCGCTTTGCTTCTTCGCTTTTGACTTCTTCTTTCTTTTTTTTCTTCATTTTTATATGTTCTCTCTCTCTCTCTCTCTCTCCCTTGCTTCTCCCCTGGCTCTGCAGGCCGAGAGCGCTTAAGTAAAATTCGCTACGAATTAACTGAACGCAACGGCGGGAGCCGAAGAAATTCTCTCCAATTTCAGGGTCGTAAAGCTAACCGGCGAGCTGGTGCTCCCTGCCCGGCTTTTACTTCAAATCCGGTGGACTTTTATGTTCGGAAAAATCTTATCTCTGAGTCCGGAAGATTCAAGAGGACACGTAATTACCTCGCTTGGTTTTCACATGCAAATTTTTAAACGGGACGAGACCCCGCGGCTGGGCTCAAAAGGACGGATGCCGTTTTGTGTGTTGCGAGAGGACGTGATTTTTTTAATTCGACTCCGAGGTTTCTCCGAGTGGATGTTTTATCTTGTTTTCTCGAAAGTCATACGTTTCCGTGTTTTAATATTCAAATGTAAAACCTACTCGCGAGACTTCCAAATCTCTAATGGATTTTTAATTCGTTTGATTAATCACGAAGAATCGATGATTCCTACGTTTTAATTGAAAAACTCAAGATTATTCGATATTTAACTGCTTTTTTACTCTTTGAGTTGGTAATAAAATTACTTAATCTGATGATTTACGCAAGTTTTTCATTCTGAATTTTATTTTATTCTTATGAGTACAATCTATTCTAGCTTTAACTTACGGTAATGTTCATTAATACTTACCTAATACCTTGGTATGATATTCTAGACAGTTTAAAAAAAAAATTTTGATAATACCGAGTTCAAACACCTTTACATCTGTTTCAACCGTATTTTACTTATTATTCAGTGTGAGATGGTTCAGGGAGTAATAAACTATCAATTTAAAGATTTCAGGTTCGATTCCTACTCACAGCTCTGTTTTTCAACCAGCGTATTACGTGGTTTCGCTCATATAAAAAAAAGGTCAGTCTTGAAAACTACTTTTTTTTTCGAGTAATTTTTGTTTTGTTTAAGAATTCACACACGTGAAAAGCATCCAGTGTCGCGTTAAGTCCGACTTTTACCAACACTTCGAAGTGATAGAGACCTAATTCTCACCGGCACCAGATGCATCGGGAGGGAAAATTTCCATCAGATTGTGTGAAAAGTAAGGGGACACGAGGCAAATTCAATCGGCTCACGAATTAGAGATATCGGCCGCCAAGTGCAGCGCTTAATTAAAAAGAGAAAATTCAGAGATTCGCGGAGGGACACGGAAGAAGATATTTTTCAAACCGAGCTCTTCGGGGCCTGGAATTTTCGGAGCGAATTTCTCCTTAGTCAGACCCCCCCCCCTCTTCTCTTTCGCTACCTTCCCCTCTTAATTCTTCTTTTTCGCGTGTGCATTTTTTATGGGACGCTTAGGAGTGCTGCTCTTTTTGTTGGCGGAACAAACTAACGCAATTAAAATTTTAAGAAATATCAATGACCACCTTGGTGGGCCCCGGAGATTAATTCGGGTACAAATTCTCCCGCTGTGGGGAGTAAATTAAATGTATTTTTAACGAATCGAGCGCGTATCTAATGCGGCGAAGGGTTATAAAAGAAAAAAGTCAATTCGGCTAATTGATTCTAAAAATAAAGTTTTTTCGGACATGCTGCTGGGGTAATGAAAAAACATACTTTCGCTCCACTTCAATAAGTTTCAAAAATGTCCCTCTTATCTCGGGAGGTTTTAACGAGGTTATGATTGTAATGACTCAATTGTGGAGAGGAATATTCAACATCCCACTCGTGAGATAAAGCTTATTTTTCACCCGCACCTAAAAATAGTATTATATATAAATCAAGAGGCCCAAGCCGGACGCATATCCAAAACCGTTAAACATCGCAGAAGAATAAATCCCCGTTATAATTCTTATCAGCGCCCAACCTCTAGAGAAATATTAAGGCCCGCAATAAATAAATGTGTACTTCAAGAATAAGAATAAATAAAAACAAAGTGCGCAGTCCACCTGCCCTCGCGATAAGCTCATTACCTTGCATTATTACATAATTAAGGAGAGTACGCGGAGGGATTTATACCTCTTTTCATCAGTTCGCGTGTATCTCCCCTTCCTTCGCTTCTTCTTCTGCTTTGTTTCTCTCTCTGCTGCTGCTTAATTAAACCGATCCGGAGAGAAAACGAGACGTCGGATATTTCGTCGAGGCTCGCAGGCATTTCCGTTATCTCGAGGGACCCTGCAAAGCCTTCTCCAGGTTTCTTCTTCTTCTTCTCCTCCGATTCTGAGACTACCTGGTTCTTTTTTTTCGAGAGAGAGAGAGAGAAAAAGTCGGGATTTTGAAAGTTTTATCGTTGATTTGAATTTCGCGGTGAGATACGGTTTTTATGAATTAATTACGAATAAGGTTTTTATGGGAAAGGTTGCATCATTTAGTTTAGTTGTTTCGAGAAATCTTCTTGGATTGTTTTGAAAGTGTAAGAGCGAAGGAAAAAACCCCTGGCAGAGTCTTCGGATTTATTTAATTATTTCAAAGAGATTAAAATTGTACAAGGAGTTGTTAGTTTTGTTGAAATCGAATTCAGTGTGGATTCGATAAGCTTTAGATCAAAATGCATTATTTATTCATTCATCAAATAAAATGTATATTAGGGGTACATCATGATGATTGCACACTTTGTTAATCGAGTCAATAATAAGAACATTTAATTTTTACTTTTAAAATTCTTACGATTATCGACTTGTTAGTTGATATTGATTTATTAAAAATACATTCTTTGTTCAGTTGAATGAAATATGTATTATTCGTATATTAATAACATAATTTTTCGTTAAAAAAAAAAAAACAAAAAAAAAAAAAAAACAAACCATATTCAGGTTAAAATTTTTTTTTTTTTTTTTTAGTAAGAGATGGAATTGAACCTGGCACTCATGAAATAGAAGCCTGGTAACTTGTACCAGTTGTGCCTCACACGTGTAAGTACATTTTAAAAGTTTTGTATACTGCAGTATTGGTATGTCAAATTAAAATAATTGTTAAGTTACTTGGACAGTGCGTTAAATTTATACATAAACAATCTATTATTCAATAACGTTGTTATGAAAATAAATTTATTTATACTTCTATTGTAAAATGTGTTTAAAAAAAATTTAACAATAAAGTTTTGGCAACGTATAAGTAAATATGTAAAAAATATTTTTCATAAAATGCAGTACTGACACAAAATACGCATAAAAATTTTTTCTGAAATGTACATTATTACACTTTAAAAAAACAATGAAAAAGAATACTTGTTCGAGAGTCACACATATTTTATGTTTAATTTTATTCTTGATGGGTTTGAACTTAGCACTTTTTCATATAGATTCGAGCAATTAGCCTCGTGAAGTATTCCTAAAATAAAATTGATTTAAAGACAGGTTTTTGACGATTCAAATAATTTAAAAAATTACAAGAAGTAAATAAATAAACTTTATATTTAAAATTTATCTATGGTCTTGGCTGGTTTTTCATCAATCCTTTCAAGTTACTTTGAATTAATGATTCTAACAAGAAGTAAAAGCATCAGAGGTATTAAACACAGTATCGATCTCAAACAACCAGCTCTATCTCAACAAACCAAGCACGTTTGAAAAAAAAATTAAAACGGGGTCTCAATTTACAACAGCTAATTGCGTTAATTCGTATTTAAAGAGCTTTAATTCGTCATGATAAACCCACACGAAAAAAAGCCCTCTTCCCTGCTCCTTCCCCTCTCGGCAGCAGCAATTTAATTAATCAGGGCAATCATGCTTTCTAAAAGAAAACTACAAGAGTCGTTCGGGCACACGCGCCCGAGCCAGCTTTGCGGGCATCAACAATGAGAAAACGCCCCTCATTAACACTCCCCGTACGTCGTCGCGCCGTACTAATTAAGACGCGAGCGACTTCGATCGGTTAATTGATCCTCGTCGTCCGGCCGGTCTAACAGGTCAGCATTATCAAGAGCAGCGCCGGCGCTGGCTGGCTGCATCTTCTTACACTACCGGCTAGCTGTGTGAAATCATCCCGCGGGAAAAGCCACCTCTCGACTTTCACTGAGTTTCGAACCCCGGAGTAGGGGAAAAACGACAACTCGGAGGCGGAGGAGTATGCAGGTAAAATAAAAAAAATAAAAAAATATCGTTTAGAAAAACGATGGATTATATAATTTTGCGAGTTGCGCAACTACCGTAGTGGGATGGATGAATTTATATGTATTACCTCGGGAGCGAGCCTCGAGCGGGATCGTGAGAAAAACTTCATGGTAAGGTTTTCGAAAATCGATATAAATCATACGCTTACGTTACGTTTATTTTATTTTTTTTTTTTGCGGATAAATGATATTGAAAATTGGTCTTGGAAGGGAAGAAATAGAAGAGGAACCAAAACAACGGATTTAGTATATACGCGCGATCTCCCTTTTTTTTTAGGAGGTGAAACTTTCAAGTTGCTTCTGCGGGTTCAGCCCTGCTATTATGAGCCGAGGGATCAATTTTGGTCAGTGTTTGGCTGAAAAAAGCGTCGTAAAAAAAAGAAAAGAAGAAGCTGCAGAAGAAGGAGGCGTAACAGAAACGTGAGTTTCGAACCGCGTAAAAGTTATTTTTTTTTTCGTGGGCCTGGCATAGAGAACAGATTGCTCAGTTACATTGCATTTAATTGTTATTTATTGCGCAATCGGTTGCGCTATCCCGAATGAGTAGGATTTCGGGTCCACCGATGGAAAACTTAAGAAACTCCGGGGTCGTTAAATAAAGCCTCACACCTCACAATTAAGAGTATTATCTTCTCCTCGAAAAAGGGGAACAAGGGCGCACCTCTGTCTGAAATTGTCTCTCCCGGAGCAGCTCGGCTCGATAAAAATCAAAAGTCCGAAGTACAGCGTCCTCAATTAATCGCCCCTGCCGAAATTATCAGCTCGCTTTGGTTAATTAAAACCCGAGGCCTGCAAAATGAAAAAAAAAAAGAAGAGGAGAGGAACCCCCCAAAGAGAGAGATACACGTTCGGGTTGGAAGCTCCTAGCTTCTTCTTCTTCTTCTCGCGGTCAATAAAAAAAGAGAAAAAAAAAAAAGCAGATGAGGAGGGCACGCGGGACTACCGAAGAGTCTGGAACCACGAAGAAGAAGAAGCACAAGAGGAAGAAGGCAAAAACAGCAGAAAACCAGTCTGCGAGCGAGCGCTCAAGGCTGCGTGCCTCCGAGCAACCTCATCTCTCTTCCAGCCAAGCTCTTTCATCCTTACCTCCACTCTTTAATATTATACCTTTATTTCCAATCGACCCCTCGACGGCTTTATAGCTCTTGGAGTTTCCTCGCTGCAACGGCTACTCGACTTCTTCGTCTTATTTTTTGCTCTCTTTATATCTGCCCCCCCCCCCCCGTTCTTACCCCCCTCAAATCTTTCTCCGACTGTAACGCATCGCGAGAGAGATATTTTGAGGGCGCTTAACCGCGGGAACTGGTTGTAAAAGTCGAACGAGAGTAAACAATGTTTTTGTCAGGAAGGATGTCATTATTTCTTCTTCTCTGGGTTACCTCCCTGCCCCTTTTTTTTCCTCTTCGACGTGCTTGCGGCTTACTGGATGTGTTTTGATTGGGGGTTTTTATATTCGTCCGTGAAAGTTATTAATTTTGAATTGATTTCATGGTCATAATTTGAGTTTGATCAAAAAGTTTAAGTTGAGTAATTGAATTCGCTCATGGTTTAAAAAAAAATTTTGAGAGAAGTCTAATTTTTTTTTTAGTTTATAAGTCAAACATAATTGACAACGTATGAACGGATTCGAACCCGAGACTGTTGAGTCAAGAAAGTTTAGGTAGCTGTTACCTTAGCCAATAAGCCAACATTAGTAATTGTGACCACAGAATATTAAACTTCTGACACAATTTAAATTTTTTAACTTGAAAACTCTGGAACAAACTTTCTTTATTCGTAATTTTTATTTAGAAAAGGTAGATAGTTATTATTAATCAGTGATAACAAAAAAATACATAGAGTATTAAAAAATTATTTTTGTAGAGTTTATAAATTCTTGTTAATAATAAAATTACAAATTCAACTGTTTTTTGCATAAGTTTCAAAAAAGATTATCATAAAAATTTAAACAACGGCTTAAAACAGAATTGTTTAAATTTTGACAATTTCAAAGTTTGAACTATTCTGTAATTTTATAAGGCTCTTGCTGCAAACAATGGTTGAAAAATAGGATTTTATAAACGATTAGAAATTTTCAGAAAAATCCTTAGGTTTGTATATTCCCAAAAAATCCAAAACAATTGTTCAAACATTAAAATATTCAGCACTAGCTTCCTCTCCCCTCGAGTGAGTAAATCGTCTTTGAGTGCTGCTCTGTTTCCCATGTAAGCTTCTGGACAAAGTACCCACCATCAAAAGCTCATAGTGTCTGGTCTATTTTCAGCTCCTTTCCAAGCTCGGTAACATTTGAAGCTTTTCCAGAGAGCTTGACACTCGCGCGCAGACATCAAAATAACGCAGTAAAACCCGCACCCTCCACGAAAGCTCGCCAAAAGCTCCCTCAAAAAGTGTATCAAGGCTGGCGTGGCCGGGGGCCAAAGAGAATAAAGCGCCTCGTCATTGTTGTGCTCGATTTCATCAAAATCGATTGGTCATCGTGCAGCCCGGCGCGCTAATAGTTTCGCACCTACCGCCCAGCTCGGGCTAAAGTCCGTGACGGTGCATCGACACTCGTCCGTCTCTTCCCGATCGGGGCGGCACGGCATCGATGTCCGGCTCCCTGAGGTTAATTGGCGAGTACTTACGTATGTATGTGTGTAAGCGTGTGGGTGCCCTTTGAGCCCCCCTGGAGTTCCGCGAGCGCGACCTTCGCGGCCAGATCGACGCGGAAAGATATACGCTCGGGGAAAAATAGGACGAGGGTCGTGCCGACGGATAAGAACGAGATAAGCCTCGCTCTCGTCAGCCCTGTTCGGGGTGAGGATGTGTACATACACTTATTTTGTTTTACTTTTTTCAGAGAACCTCAGGCGGCTTCTTGATCCCCGAGAACGATTCGACCGAAGGCTAAGTGTTTTATTGGTTTTTTAAATGAGACCCCGGAGGTATGCGAAGAGCCACCCCTGACTTATTGCTCCTGTATTTACGGGCCCTGATCGCGCCTGATTTTTTGATGTTTTTAGGAGAACGCGTTTACCGAGGGAGATTCCGAGTTGATGATTTTATTAGACAAGGAGCTATCGTGGCTGGTAATGAGGCGAAAATATTTGCGAGGGTGTTTCGAGAAATAAGGCGTTTTTGATCAACTGAGTAAGGAGTAAAAATTCTATTTTAAGCACTGGATAATCTGTAACGACATACCGCTTTCTTTTTTTACATCACTACAATTAATTTCTTCTCGAACCTGACTGATATATATACATACTTCAAAGATTGATCGTGATCTAATAAAAAAAACTAATAAAATTTGATAACCTGCAGGTCATGATCTTTATTTTTAAGCCAAAGCATCATAAAATTTTTTGAGAGATCGTAATGAACCGTTCAAAAAATGAAGTGACTGTAAATCGAAATTTTACAGTGATCGTAAAGTTTTTAAAAGGTATTCAACACCTTATTATGAGCGGGAGTCGAGAAAAAATTACTTTTTATTCGTCATCTCAAAGTATGAAAACAAATAATTTGATCATTTGATAACAGATATTTTTTTTATCGACATAAGGGGCCGTAAAATTTTTAAATTGAAACTTTAATAACTTTGTCGACAACTTCAAGTAAAAAAATCATAAATGATCATAAAATTTTTTAATTAAAATTCCAATTGCTTTTTGCAATAACTACTTGATAAAAATTTTATAACAAACTACAAATGAAACTTGTATCAGGAAAGAAAAAAAAAAAAATCATATCGTACGCAGTACGTAAATGCATCTACCCCGTCGAGGACCACAGAGTGGTGTAGTACTCTTCGGCTATGTTAAAAAATGTAAGTACCATCAACGATTTTATTGATATCACAATTTGGCGAAATTTTTAAAGAATTATAAAATATTATCCATTTAATATTCCTGTTATTCAATTTAAAAATTGTATTTTTAGCTTAAAATATTTTTTGAAATATTAACTTACCCAAAGATGAATCTGAAGCAATGAAAAACTGTATTTTCAGGTTAAAATGAGAGCTTCGTGGCTGATATGTTTGTCAGTGGTGATAACATTATCCGAAGCAAGGCTTTGCAAGGACGACGAGCCTGAAGTACCAGGTGGACCGTGCAAGCGCAGATGGTGTTTCGATGACGAAGAAGTCAGAGATGGCTTGTGCGTTAAAATAAATCAACCGCGTCCAGAAAAAGTAAAACCGAACACAACTGAAACCATAAAAATCGCCGAAGCAAAACCGCCTCAACAGATAGAAATAGAGGCACCGACAACACAAAGTCCGCCTGATAGTAGTGATAAACCATATGATCCAAGCAATGGTAATTTTAATTTATCTGATACTGCGCCGGGATCGGAAAACTTATCGGATCACACGGAAGTAACTGACAAGTGTTTCCTTCCTGCTATAGCTGCAGCTGTAGATTTGGTCGCAAATGTGGATGCAAGCGTTAATAGCGATGCCAAAGTTGAAGGTACTTCTGAAGTTACTGATGACGATGACTATGACGAAACTAACGTCAACATAAACGGACAATTTGACGTCTATAATCAACAAAATCGCGTAAACAGAAATCCTAGGAAAAACAGAAGGCCAAATAGGAATGGTCCCAAAAATGGTCCTGATGATTATGATGACTATGATTACCCTAATAATGTCCCTCCAAGGAGAAACAGAAAACGTCCTGGCAATACAGTAAAAATTAATATTCAAGGAAATGGAGGATCGGACCATCCGGACCGTCCGGACCGTCCGGATCGTCCAGACCGTCTGGAGCGTACGGATCGTCCGGATCGTCCGGACCGTCTGGACCGTCCGGATCGTCCGAACCATCCGAATCGAAAAGGTCTTGCGTATGATGAAGAAATTTCAATTAATGGTAAGGGTAAAGGCTCTGTATCAGAAGATACGAAAGGCTCTTCACATAATAAGGCGGGCCTTAATATTGGCATCAATGAACCACCAATTCAGCTACCTGCATTTCAATTGAAAAAACAAATATCGTTCAATTCAAGGTAGAAATTTGATAAAACTTTTATTAAATTGAGTGAACATTCAAGATTTTTTAAAATACTTAGACAAGTTTTAATAAAATTATTTATAAAAAATATTTATTACTATACTTTTATAGTTTTATTTAAATCATTTCCTTTTTCAAATCATATTTTTTTTTTTTATTGTCGAATCTTGATTTTTTTCGTAGGTCGTTTTGATTTTCATTTTTTTGTCTTCTTAAGTAAAACATAATGATGTTTTGTAAAATAATCAATAAATAGTCCATGTCCTTATCAAATTTTTTTTTTTAAGCAATTTAATAAGTCAATATAGTTTAAACACTTTTGTTACGAGGTTTAAAGGCCCAAAACATATACTGTAGAAAAACAGGTTTTTCCCAAAAATCAAGCATACTCTATATATATATATAATAAAAAAAAAAAGAAAAATTGTAGAAAACTGTCAAAAAATGCATGAAAAATTATGTATTCGCAGGTAGGTCCAATTCTCAATAACGTACTCAATTGAAATTTTCAGTCAGAAAAACTAAAAGTCAATCATCTCTTTTCATTACTCCGAGGTACGAAAAGGTGCGCTCAAGAGAATCAAGAAAAAAAAAGTCAGGTCTCTTATAAAAACCTCAGGGCGATAAGCGAAAAATCCAGAATGACTGATTCCTCTTACCAAAGAAATCGGTTTCGTGATTTTCGTATTAACTATAAGAAGGGTCCCTCACTCCCTCTGATAAAACGAAAGCGGAAAGAAGGAAGATACAAGTTTAAGAAGCAGCGGTAGGAGCTGAGATTAAACATTGCAGGAGGAGGAGGTGCAGGAGTGAAATAAGAATAACAAGAATAAGAGTGAGTGAGAGAGAGAGAGAATAAAAGAAGCTGCTGGCTCGGCTGGCTGGTGCAATCCCGACGCTCTGTACACGCCAGTTTGGATTATCTCTTGATAAACGTTCGTTACATACTCGAAAGTATTCGCGGCCCTGTAAGTGTTACCGGGAACTGCATTGCATTATTTCGCGCCCGCGAGCGCAACCTGCTGCTCCTGCCAGCCAAGCTCTCTTGTTTCGCGTGTACCTTTTTTCCACTCTTTTTTTTTCTTTCTTTTCTTTCTTAATTTTCGTGCTCTCGTAGGCATCGAGTTTGAATATATTAGGTTCAATAAAATCACACTCATTACCTAATTCCGAGCCATCACGTTCGATACTCCGAGCTCGACGGTTTTCACGATTCCGAAAGTCATACCATCACGAAACAATTCGCCAGACCGATATTTAAAAAAAAATAAGAGAAGAAGAAGAAGAAGAAGAATAAATCCTCCATCACGACCTTATGATTTACAACCGTCATAAACCGAAAATACCCCAAATCCACCAGCGAAACGTTCACTTTCGACAGAATCAATTGCCCTTTCAGCCATGACTTTTAATTCGAAGCTTTCCCGGTGAGAAAACACCTCGAGTCCCATTCGCGAAGATTAGGTTCGGGATGAGGAGAGAAAAAAAAAGGGCGGTGTGGAAAGATGCATTATCTCGCGACCGATCGATTCGTCATAGATTTACCGGGCTGGGTGCGTGTGGGGCACAGGCGGAAAGTAAAAGCCTCTCGAGAGGGGACTTTCTTGATTAGTTTGGTGTTTATGTGCTTCTTTTTTTTTTTTTTTTTTTTTTTTTTTTGTACTCCTGGTATTTTTTCTGTTGTTTTTTTAAGGAATCTTTACGATTTTTTCAGATGGGTCACTCAAGTACTCATGGAGTCGAAGTTTTTTAACAGCGCACGGCACAGTTTTTTATTTGTATAAATAGATGCACTTGAGTAACCAAAAATTTGATACCGAAAAAATTATTCTATTGAAGCATAAGTTATAAATATTTTTGTACCATTCGTTGTTTCACACGATTTTTAATGTTTTGAGAAAACTGGTAAAAGTTTATTACTCAAATCATGTAATTTTTTTCAAGTACCTAACAAATTAAAAAAAAAAGGATTATTGTATGAAAATTAATCGTAAAAGCAAGACGCTTAAAAAATTAAATTAGTTTTCAAAAA
Organism: Encarsia formosa; assembly: GCA_038277355.1. Lineage (NCBI taxonomy): Eukaryota > Metazoa > Arthropoda > Insecta > Hymenoptera > Aphelinidae > Encarsia > Encarsia formosa. The sequence continues at coordinate 11,517,825 of CM076188.1, forward strand.
TTAGAAAGCTCGGCTCGTAATCGTCAATTAATTTTGCGTATAGAAGCGGCCTCGTGAGTCGGCTCTTTGAAAGGCATCTTCTCCACGGCTTATTTATAAAAATGACGCTGCAGTACGCTCATTATGCATTTTCCAACGCCACGCCGGCATTAGCGCCTTCGCCGGCGATTCCCTCGTCGTCGAGTTTATTGACTTTCCTTCATACGCTAATTACAATGAATAAATATTTAAAATTTCGTGCGCACGATAAATCCGTTTGAAAAAAAAAGGGAATCCTTAACATAATCGATACCTGGAAGCAATAAAATTTATGCGACGCATTAACTAAAACGGTGGACAAACAAACACGCTTACTTTCCATTTTTACCACCGGTGCTTGAAAACTTTTTTTTTCGAAAAAATCCGCGCGCTCTCATGGACGATGCACACCCGCGCTCATGCGCTGCATGACGGAAAGTAAAAGCCAACTTTCGCCACGCTTATCAGAGAGAAAGGGACGCGTGAGAATCGCCCTTGGCACAATAGTACAGAGCCGAGGATTTCCGGCGGATCGATTTTACGACTTGCGGATGGCCAGCCGCGGATGCTAATGAGCCTTTACGGGGGGCTGTTTGCGCGTTTGTGGGTCGAGGCTGACGAACTCGAATTTATTAATCGAGCCGGTATGTACACCGGGTAAGGAAATAATTTTTCCCTCGCCTGAAAATTCCCCGGATTCCCTAAGGCCTCGCGCGATAAATCCAGTAGAATAAGTTTGATTTACGCATTGCGATAAGGTGCAGTTAAGAGTCCAATAAAAAGTGCCAAAACCTGTCAATCCGGGTCCTAGTCGGGGGGGGGGGGTTAAATCAAGTGCTTGTTTGAAAAGAGAAGCAGCACCGCGGGATTGTAGCCATGTACGAGAAGGAGAAACGAGCGTGCAGGTAGCGGCCGATTGTGACCACAGGCAGCAGGTCGTTGTAATCGTAGAATAATTGAATTCGCGGCTACCCCCTCCCCCCCCCCCTCTTATTGCACTGGTGGTATACGGGTTCTCTCTTTTCTTGCCGCTGCAAGGAGTTTATGGTATACCAATGCTGCTGCTGCTGCTGCATTTTTCATGCGACCGGGACCACCTGTCTTATATATTTTATTTCAATTAGCTGGATCGGGCTCTATGTCGCGAGCCTTGTTTTTGTGTTATTTCTTAATTCTTACTCTGCTTTGGAGACTGTACTGTCTGGTTGTTCAATCGTTTCTCTTCAGAGTGGAACTATTATACGTAGCTGGTTTTATTTTTAACTGTGTGTTTTTTGGAGAAGCTTTTGTTTATAATTTTGATGTTTAGTAGAATGAATTATAAAAATATTAATTTTTAATTATTCAAGTATTGTGAGTAGTAGCTCAGCTGCAATACTACTCAAACTGCATTGATTGAAGTCCTACTGCAACTCTACCACTTCGATGGAACCATGGAACTCTGTTGTAAAACTAGTTTTTATTAAATTTTAAATACTTAGATATGCTAACGTTCTGTATCAAGCTTGACTTTTGTTAAAATTTCAGTTGTAAAATAGTCAACTTTTTTTTTAAAAAGACTTATTTAATAACATAAGAATAATATATTCAATACGTACAATGTCATTCATAATTCGATTTATTACATCTATGTTTATATAAACTTCTTTTTAAAATAAAAAAGTATTTAAGGATCGAAAAAGTGTTTCAAAAATCCGCCTCCCCATAAATTAAAAAATTTTCATCTCTCTTTTCGCGCAGGGAAACCCGAGGCCTCCAAATAAATCACCGCGGTCGAATTTTAAATTAGCTCTCAATGAGAGCACACAGCCTTCAAAAATAACCCCGCGCTCCTGAAAATAATCAGGGAGTCTTCTTCTTCTTCCTCCTCCTGGTCCAAAAAAGCTAGCCCGCACTTGTACATCGCAGGGTGACACATAAAATAATGGTCCGCGCAACCGTAAAGACCTAAATAAATCAAATAGCTGTCACAGAGAGCTTGCGGCACACGTTTTCCCGCCACTGCTCGCATTACATATACAGAGCCCGAGCAAGCGACATAAGTAGGTGGTATGCGATAGAAAATCCGCGCGGACCGTTCCGTTCGTTCTTTGATTTCAGCGCGCTAGCTAGCGGCTACCGTTTGTGTCTCTCGCCTCCGGCAACGACTACCTCGCTTACGGTGAGAATAAGGATTAACACTCCTACTACTCCTTCTTGGATGAGTTCCTTTTTTTTTTTTTTTTTTTTTTTGATTTATAACCGAGGTCGTATTTTTAGGGGTTTTACAATACCCCACCGACAACGAGTTGGCCAATGTAGCGCTCTTTCGAAAGTATGATTGATATTTTGTAGCTGCGCGAGCGACCGGGAGGAGGGCTTAATTTATGTTTACCAGAAATTCATAAAAATATATTTTCTTTCTTTCGCGAGCTCGGAGTACTTAAATATATATAGCCACGCACACACCTCTATACGCGAGTCTATTCATTTTTCACCGTTTTCACCGGCGGCGCGGCGCGGTGGTAATAAGAAAATATTAAGCGAGACGAGCGTGCCTAATTTGGCACGCTTAAGTATTAAAAACTTTCGCGCCTCCGTGGTGGTAGCAGCGAGCGGACTTTTGAGAGGAGTTTTTTTAACTAAATTCCCACGGGTTAATTTATCTTTTGATTCTCTGCGGGACCGCCGCCCCGAGCTTCTTTTAAGACCTGTAAATTGATACGAATTTTTAGGTTTTATCGTATACACTTAATAAAATCAACCTGTTTTACAGCCCAAAGTGCATTAAACTCGAGATGGTTTAACGATTTGACTACAGTTTACTCGTACAACGAATATAGTAATCATCGATCGCGGCATTGCGCAACGAAAAAAAAAAAAGGCCAAACTCGTTCGGCGGTAAAACTTCTCATAGTAAGGAATCCGCCTCCCCCTCAAAGGAATAATTACGCTTTGCTCGAAAGTTCACGCGATCTCCGGTAGCAAGCGAAGAACGTGAAATTAGGATTTTCCTTAGTAGATGCAAAAGAAGGAGAAGCAGAGGAACGAAAAGAAGCCTTTCCGATGGTAACAAACAACAACAACGGTGAGCTCATGCACAATTATTCTAACCACACACTCGAAAAATCCTCCCATAATTTTGCGTGCGTTTCTCCGGTAGGCAGACTCTCATGTAGGTACAACAGCACAAAGGTTGAAGATTGAGGAATGAGAATTGGATGCTGCTGCTGCTGCTGTGAGTATATGAAAACGCTCGGCGGTGGCCTTGAGCGTCTGGGTGTAATTGAGAAGGGAGATTGCAATTAAAATTGCACGCGGTCGGTGATAAGGGATGGATCGAAACTTTATAAATTTTTATTTTTTTCTCTTGTGCCTGGCTGCTCTTAAAGAATTATTGAACTTTTAAGTTTGAAAAAAGAAACGCTGGTTTTTAAATTCGCTTTTGTTAAAAAAAAGAGCAATTACGAAGCTATCATGACCAATCTAGTACCTTTGAGTCAATTTGTTGATATTAAATATGTTGTGAGAAAACGAATTTTTAATCTTATTACTTTATTTAGATCTCAGAATCTTTATTTCATGAATAGTACTAATTCTGTACATAAGATAAACAAGTTGATTTTAACGACAATTACGGTATCATAATTTAATTGCATGAACATGATAATAAGATTGCGGCTTCTGTGTGGTTCGATGATGCATGCGACTTCGAACGTATATTGACACTGCAAAATTTAGAATGATAATATTCAAATTGATTTGCATTCGATACCCATAAATTTCATAACTCGCTCGAAGTTTAAAACTAGTTTGAATGTATACTCGGACTGCTACGGTGTAATGGAGTTAATTAATTGTCGGCGAGACTCCTCATTAATAACGCAAAAAGTGTGAGTGCGATTTATAAAAAAAAAAAAGCAGCTATTACATCGCCGATTTCCAGGAAATTTTAAAAATACCCGGTGATAGTAAATTTATTTGAGAGTCTCGTTTTTTCGAGAGCTTGAGTCGTATTCAAAGTGGATGTTCGACAGGATTCTTCAAGTGGCCTCGTTTATAACTCAATAAAACGCATAATAATATCTCTCTCGAACGAAGAAACAAACACTGCAGGTTTTTCAAACGTTTATCTTTCTTTTTTTTTCTCTCGAACAGTTAGCCACGGGATTATTAGCAGCCTCGTATAAATATAGAAGCGTTAAAAACACTTGTATTATTGTAACATTCCTGTCGTTGCAAGGGGGATTAGAAGGTAAGTATTGACCTTGGTGGGTTGTATCCAACTTCCACGTGCTCACCCGTGAGAATAGCACGCATTGTCCTTCACCCAATAGCCAGCAACAACAGCGCGTAGTATAAAATACTTAAAGGTAACTTATATACATACATGCACATGAGGCCAGCCTTTAGCCGCTCCTTACCTTGAAAGTTAGTTATTGCAAAATAAAGCCGTCAATTTCTCGAGCCTCGCGATCAGTGAAGAGAGCCGCGCTCTTATTTTTAATAGTCGAATGCATGCATACGTATACTACCCCGGGAGTGTAATTGTTTCTACGTTTATGACATTTTCTCAAGTATCTCGGGGTCTTAACGACCGCTGCTCCTTTTTTACATTTCATTTTGCTCGAGAGAGAGAGAGAGAGGGAGCATGCTCATTTCTCGGAGCAATCTTTCTCACTTCTTGTGTGGGCTCTTACCCCCCCCCCTTTTTTTGGGCGCGCTTAGCTCCGAAGCACTCGAAATTTATTTGAAATCAATTTGTTCAAGCACCGAGCAATTTAATTGGTGCTTTATGGTAAATACACCGAGTTGTCTGACTGTTGACCCTGCGAAACTTTTTTTTTTTTATTAAAGTTATATTTTGTACTTGTAATATTCGATTGATATAGCTTCTTCAAGTAAATTTGTGGCAATAATTTATTGTCAAGAAATAATAAATTTTAATGTTTTCTACTAAACAAAGATGTAATTCAGAGAAAAAAAAACAACTTAAAGGAAATATTATTAAAAAACAAATTAAAAATATCATTGTAAATTAAAAAACTTTTTTTAACTTACAAGGGGGGACACCAAATTTTGTGAGGATATTTGTTTATCTATAAGAAGAAAAAATCTAGTTTCCTAAGTCCTAACGCTCAAACGTTTTTGAAGTACGTTTGTCTTAAGATTCATTTTTTTGTATTAAAATCTAGTTTAAATTCGTAAAGATTAATTTTTTCGTGATTGCATTCATGCAATAAACATAGAAAATAATTTTTTCAATCCCATTCCTTCAAAAATAAGCATCTCGGCGAAAAAAAAAATATTGAAACTGTTGTATTTAGTTCTATAACGGTGCCCTCGCACAACTCCTTGGCGATCATTATCCCAAAAATCCCTTATTAAGCACCACCACGAATCCCGTTTTCACGAACTCAGCGCTTAGTTCGGTAACAGTATATCCCTAGACAAACTCCCCCTCGTTCCTGCGGCAAACTTCCTCCCCGGGGATTAGATCGGTCTCGGTAGCGCCCATGACGAAATATTAATTGACGCAAAAACTCTAGCTGACTGCTCTTGCTACGTGACAACGCGAGCTAGCCCGGTAATGAGTGCGCGGATTTCCCTCTTGATTGATACTGTTTCCCGCACTAGGCTCGTTATTAAATTTCTGGCGACATTTTTCGGGTTATTTTCATAAATCAGTGCCCGCGGGGTAATTAAAGCCCATTCAATTAACACACTTTTTCTAGCGCTTAGTTGCGCGCTTATTTACGCTCGACCGCAGCGCTAACGAGTTCACGACATTGATTTGAATAATTTATGATTCATAAATAAATCCTCAATTTTGATTAATATCTTTTAAATCTCAGGCTCATTAACGGCTGACTTATCGCGATAATGGGATCTAGCCGCCGCGCCGGAGAGTTTTTTGCGATCATCTGCACCACGAGTCCCCATTTCCAGCGGGGTAATTTTACAATCACTTAGGTGGTAATGGCGCCGTGAAAAAAAACCGGTCATTCTCACCGTCTAACCCTTTCGAGTTGACAAAAAAATCATAATCCACCGACAAAGGATATGATACCTGCATCGCGTTCATCTCACGCCCTCGATCGGTGCGGTAATTGCGATCATGAGATCCGTAACAGTCTTTCTTGTTCATTTCCCGCCCGACTCTAATCAAGAGATTCGCTCTACAGGCCTTTTTAGATTTTCTTGCAGGTTCCTGATCGATCGTAATAACCTTATAACGGGTAATTGAGACACACCCGCGTGGTTTCATGAGAAAAAAAATTGCACTCCAAAGTCACTAAAAAATTACTCATTCTAAATACATGTAACCGTTTTAAGGATTCACAAAACACTTTTTTCACGAAACATTGGGTCGATATGCTTTTTCATATCGAGTATCCATTACTGTAAAGAGGTTTTGCAGTAAAAAAAAAATTTTTAACGGAAGTTATTCTGGATCGCAACCTTACTTTTACCTCGAACTGCTTTGCAGCGATTTAGGCAGAAGAATAAATCCTATTGTTATATTTTTACTTAAATTTGTTTACGGACAATCTTTGAGCGTTTACATCAGCTCATCATGTGTCGATAACAATACTAATATTTAACTGTCTGCTCTCAATTTACCTCATCTTACATCTTGGAATTCGTTTACAATTTCGATTAAGTTTAAATCAAGATTACACACAGGATCCTTCAGAATTTCCGGAGTCAATTTTCGGGCGCGTCAGCTGGACTCCACAAAACAAAAAAAAAATCTCTGTTTACCAACAGCACACGCTCTCTTCCTCGAGAGAATAATAATTTAAGCTCGGGTGCAGCGGGCGCACCTCAATTTCCGCGTTACCGCAGCCACCAAAAACCGCAAGGTCCTTAAAAATCGAAGGTCGCTAGGCAGCCAGGATAATGAAACGATTCCTGCGGGCGTCAACGGGTATCCTATCATTACAGACTGCAGCACCATTGACATCGCGTCGCGGGCTAGTTCAACCGTAAACCCGAAGTCGTCAAATTCCACGACGCCTTTTGGTTTTACGACTGCACCCTTAATAAGCTTTTCGCGGTGCAGCGCGTGCGCCCGGCCGTTTTTCCCCTAAATCATAATTTTTAAAATTACAGCCGCGAGAGGTTGGCTGGTCGGTATACAGCGGGGAGGAGTTTTAAAAAAGGAATAAGAAGAGGCGTGCTCGAGGCTTCGTACGAGGCCGATTAGCTGCAGCTCCGGGCGGTATTATACGCCTGCGCCGCCTCGGGCGATCTTTCGCTTTCGGCGTGCTTCAAAACCTTCCTCGTTGTTGTTGTTTCTTTTTTTTTTCATCATTTTGTTTTCGTAACATCCTTACCTTTTACTTTCTATATTTTCTGCAGCTTTTTAAATCTTACGGGGGTGGAGTGTGTGCATCGCGGGGGGAAGGGGGGCTAATTCATCCGCATGATGCTTGCTCTCGGCTCTGCCTTTTTTACCGGGCCCGCCGACCCGGAGTTTTTAATAGATGCGTTCTCCTCCCGGAGGAAGAGAGAAATAATAGGGTTATTTGGGCAAAGTAGTTCTGAAAATTCAAGGGCTATATTGAGAGTTTTTAGTGCATTGATCCAAGAATTTTACGTTCGTGCGATCGGTTTGAATAGTAATCGCCGGCCGAGCTTTGTTTCTCTCGTTTCGAGACGTAAATTAGACTTGTTTTTGAAGACGCGTGGGCCAGAGTTTTTTCTTTTGACCCTTGGTGCGTTTGAAGTTTTTTTTTTTTTTTTTTTTTTTTGCAGTTAATAAAGTAATGTGGTTCTGGGAAAAATGTTCTAGACGCGGGTTCGAAAAAAAACATTATATTCTGTGATTTTTTAAGTTATTTACTAACTTTCTATGATTTCTTTTCACGCATTCCTAATTGTACTAAAGTTAACAATAAACTCTTGATATCGGGAGCAGAGTAGAATCATTCAAAGAAGCAACACAAGAAGACACAGTTTCCGTATATCTATTTTGGTTAACACTCTCGTAAAAACATATGCACCCGAAAGTCCCATTCATTCCACCTTAGCTTGAACTTCAGACCGAAGCCCGCGCTCTTTATTCCACAAATAGAAATCTTAAAATCGCCCTTAGCCGATTCCTCTTTTGGGTTCTTGAGTACGAACACCTCTCAGACCTCCCGGCGTCCCCGCAAACCGATTTTTTCCTCCCTGCGGTTTTTCGCCATGACTCAACGTATACGAGCCGGCCCGTGCCAATTCACATTTTTTAGCCTGCCCCTTCATTCAGCGTCCTTAATCGTTGATTGTCACGTTTCGTTGTGCCGGAGAAGAAAGTAATCTCGAGGAAAGCCTCGAAAAAGGCACCACCTCGCTCAAAGGATACCAGCCAAGTTACAGGAGTGAAGAGAAGGAGGCGGAGGATATTCATTTTACGCTCGTTCCTCGATTCTCTGCGTGATTTGCTTTTTGCCGACCGACCGCCAGCCAGGGCCTTTCTTATGGCGCGCCGTGATTTTTGCGCCTGTCGAGTTAGAAATGCGATCTGCTTGTAATGAAAGGATTTCCTCCATCCCGGCCGTCTCACTTTTTTTCTCAGAGTCTTCTCTTCTTTTTATTCTTATTTTCGATACAATGTGTTGCAGTGTCTTGTCTTATTTCTTGCCCCCTTTTTCATTTTTTTTTTTTTTTATCTCTCCTCCCCGTCACCTCTTTCGCACCGAGAAACTTGAAACTTTATTAATGGATCTTCATTGAAAAAGACTTATCACCTCTTTTTCAACTTATTTAATGATCTTACGAACAAATCCCTGCAATTAGCTTCATTTCCCATTGCGGGTTTCGTTCTGCTCGTAATTTGGGTTTTTTGGAGTACAACCGATACATTTTTTAAAACTCCAGATTAAAATCAATGTAAAAATTCACGCAGCTCGCTGACCTTAAAGATCGTGCATTAGTTGTCCAAAAGTAGGTAACTGTCACGGAATAATTTTCATCACAAATTTTAAATCATTCATTAACCTAAATAACAAACTGCTTGATTGAATTGATCGCGAGGGAACAAAAATGATTCCGAAATCATCAAAACAGTAGCAGCGGGGCAATAAGATTCCTCATAAGCGTCTTTAAGCCATACGCCGAGAGAATATTGATGAGCGTAAAGACATCGAGTAAACCCAATCAAAGAGTGTCATTAAGTCGCAAGAATTCGCTTATAAACTTAACCGACGGCTTTTTACCTCCTCATATCTCTCGTTTATTCTTTTTCTTCTCTCTCCCTCTGTCTTTTTTTTTCTTATTTCATTAAAAATAATCATTCGTGCACGTTTACTTTGACAGAGTGGATGGTTTTTCTATTGGTTTTAAAATTCCTCTGGCTCCCCAGCTACTTCTTCAATTAGCCTACCCTGAAATTAATTCCCCGTTTACAATATCGTCGTACACACTGTCATCGACGGCAAACAACCCCAGCTATGGGTTCTTATCTATTTATCAACTTATTTGGACATAAATTTAAAGCCTCCCGATCCTTAACTTACAACTAATCATGCAGTATTCGAGAGCTCGAGGAATGAGAGAAAAAGAAGCCTCCAAAATGCGTTTTTAATTTGCATCCGAGCGACCGCGGCCAGCGTGTATCGCGCGCCAAACGTATATACATAAAACAGCTCGCGGCGCGGGGAGAGATTCGAGCGAGGCGCCATTAATAACATTCATAAATACAGAAACATTTGTCCCGCGTATGGCTTATACATTTTCGTAATGTTACTCCTACTTGGTTTCTTTATTTTTACCTTTTTCGCTCCAAAGTAACCCCGCCCGGCTGCTTTTATTTTTCGCCTCCCCTCAAAATAAGCAATTAATAACAGCATCCGCGGGTCTTTGAAAAATAGTCGATGTTGGATCGCCGCGGTTCTCATTCGCGTTTTATTTTTCTTTTTTTTTTTCTCCCTCTTCATTTTCATGCAGACCGCGGTGGAGCGTATGCATATAAGTTTTTCCGGGGGAGTCGTAAATCAGCTGCTTCTGCGGCTGCTTCTGCTGGTGCAGTGCATGGCAGCAGCGTCCGGGGATCGTTGTATCGTAATATGGGCATCTCTGGTAGTAGGAGCAGCGGAAGGGGGAAGAGACACGATTGTTTATGACGGTGTTTCGCATAAGCAGGCGACTCCTCTCTGCAGCAGCAGCCTTGGCAGATTGTCGCTGCCGCTCGGGAGCGGTAGTTAAAGTAGTTGTAGCTATAGGAAGGAAGGAGGGATGAGACCTCCCCCCGCTGCTGATGCGCTCGCTCATACTCGTGAGACGTCGTCCCCGGAGATCTATTTGTTTTATGTCTGCGGTCACTCGCGCGACGCTTATAGTTTAACGATTCTTCGGTTCGAGTTTTGAACTTAATGAATTGAGCGATTTATGGGGTAAAAATTTGTGAATTTTTTTTTTTTTTTTAAACCAGTACCCTGCCTGGTATGCAGTAGGATACGTGAGGTCGTTTCCTAGAATCGCAAAATATATACCGCGAGTTGATTTATGAAGATTTTATGGGTCTTCAAATTATTGTTTACATTCATTATCTGCGAAGTGTATAAATATTAATCAAGATGCTAATATTGTTTATTAACGAATCGAGTGATTTATATATGAAAAACTGGCTAGTAATCACACTGAAGATCGGATGGTAGAGTAACTGTCTAAGAATAACAACGTAAAGATCACGAGTAAATTTATATAAAATGTATTTTTTTCGAATAATCTATCGGAACAGCAGAGCACACCCAGACTTTTTATCAATCAATAGAGCGGTAGACACTCAATGAAACTCACCGATTAATTAGCCTCGGAACTTTTATAAATCAAAAGTTGTCTAGCACCACGAGCGTAAAAAAAGTCCTTTTTCTTCGTCTCGAAATAGTTAGAGAAACCGGTTACTTTTTTTATTTCATCTTTTACTCGTGCCCTCTAGAGGTGGAAAACGACTAGAACATAAAACTTTATTAATTAAGTTCTCGTGCAGGTTGTACCAGGGGTCTCTGTTGGGAAACGTATCTGAGAAAAACATCACTTTTACACTTAGCTCAAACCGATACAACCATTTCAGCTTCCAGGCATAAAGCTACTCCCAACTCGATGTAAGATAAAAAGAGTAAGGGTAAAGCAACATCTCAGCGTCAGCTTATCGTTCGGTCATCATCGCAATAAGTCCAACAAAAATAGAATTCCTCTAATTGATGAAAATTAATGAGCGTTTTGTAGACGTAGGCTCCTCCAGCTGGGCGGTCGTTCCAAGATTAATCAAGCAAACGCGGCCCACCAATACAATCTAAGTCGATCAAATCGTCGTTGTCTTCCCCCAATTCACGCTGACTCGGCTAAAACGAAAGGGCCTGACACGCGCTGGATGATTATACGGGCGCTTAATTTCTCCTCCTCGACGACAACGCGGCTTGTAATTGACAGGTGACCGGTGCTCCTTGAACGCCTTCTTTTCGATGCAGACGACGAGGAATAAAAAGACGGAAGGGGGGACCTCCTTCTTCTTTTGAGAGGTCTCTAATAACTGTGGGAGACATACCATTTTTTTCCCAGTGACTTTCGAATCTCCTTGCCATCTCTATTCCTTCCTTTTTTTCGGGGTTTCCTGTGTTTGTATAACAAGACGACAAATGCGTATTGATCCTGGGACCCGATAGCCACCACCGCGAAGATAAAAAAAAAAAAGGAGGAAGAAGCCGCTTTCACCGAGGAATAACATTTTTCGTACCCGAGGGATATTATACGATAATCGGGCTCGTTAAGAGGCTCGATTAACGATAAATTCACTACAAGCGAGAAAAATCTCACTTTGTCCGAGGCGAGTTACGATTATTTGAGGCAAGCGCGGACCTTGTATTTACGCCGGGCGCATACCGCGTAAGTCAGAAAATTTTCAAACGATTAGTACTCGGATAACTTTTTGCGGGGAGTAAGCGCGCTATTTATTCACTCTGACCTTCCCACCGGGATTTGAAAAATTAAAATTTAGAGCCTCGGACGAAAAAAGCTCGATGATTTGTGAAGCTTAAAAATTTTTTTTTATTTTTATCGCGAGAAACCTCTTAGTGCTACTTTTTTCTTTAAAAAGCCTAGTCCTGAGCCGTATTTTTTTCAAGAGCACATGATAAAAAGTCACTGAAATTCAAGTTGATTACAGTCATAAGCAGAGGTCACACCCTATAAAGGAACGCCGATCTTAATGAAACTTTGGGAATATTTTTTAAACGCCTGGAGACGAAAGAAAACACCGACAAACCTTCATGGCCTTTATTCGCTTTCTACCACATAGTTCTAATTGATTTTTATCATTTTAAAAAATTATTTAGCCAATTTTCTAAAAATTTGTGCTTGAATCCTATTGCAAGCTTGCAGTTTTATCGATTTTCTTACAAATTTTCGAAAAAACAAATTTTTAGATCTGATTTTGATGATTTTGACTATTTAATTTAATTGAAATTTCTTAATCACATAAAACGCGTAAATGTTTTTAAAGTGGTTTTTAGGTGTACGAAAACAGTTCCCAAACTTTCCTTATGATCGACGTTGCGGAGGGTGCGATCATGTCCAAAAGACTGCGGCTTCAAATTCAAATAAATCTACATCGAATTTTTTTTTTGTCTCTATTAAAAATGATATTTGAAAAACTTAAAAATTACATTCAATATATATTAGAAGAACTTCCAAATTAATATCCAAACTATAAACATGATTTCAATGTACAATCTTCTAGTAGACGAATCTCTTTTCATTATGAAAACTTGTCTCATTTATTGATTTAAATAAGAGCAACACATAACCGTTTTCTGTCCTACCTAAGAAGATACAATCCTCTCGTCTCCTTGAGAACAGAAGTTTTTGTTTAAAGAACCCTAGTGCAAAAATTTTTTCGTACAGGTTGTCCAACACCTGTTCGCTAGAAAAAAAAAGAAAAAAAGGGTCCCCAATTTTCCAAAACTAATGGGGGGTCAGCTGGTTCGGGTATTTATCTGGTGGATCCCGGATTTTAATTGATAGTTATTCACCCTCCCTCTACCGTCCAGGAATCGCACGCGTCGATCTGGTGGCTGTCGGCGCGTGTATATCCGCCTGTCGCGCTCGGAAACCCCGGGCACTCGCTTTATTATGCGGACGTGCTTTTCTTGTTGCATTTCACTCTTCTTCTTCTTCTTCTTCTCCTTCTTACCCCCCCCCCCTTTTTTTCTCTTTCCTCGTCGTAGTAGTAGTCGTCGACTTCTTGTTCGTTTCTCTGTTTCCTTTGTCCACCTTTTTTGCCTTCTCTACATCACGCGCGACGATAGGATCTATCAGTTTCGACGTTTTATTAAGGATTCGCATGAGTGTTTGCTTGTGGATCGGATACCGATCGGGTTTTTTACGTGTTACTCGATTTAATTCCTTCCTCGTTGCTGCGACTTTAAATTTTTCCAAATTCGTCAGCCTTAATTCTCTTGGCTCGCTCGTGATTTAAATTCAGGCAAAGTAGCCGGTTTAGAAGGGCTCGGGACCACCCCTCAAGACCTCGCTTAACGACTGAACTAATCGTTTGCTCCTTCATTGACCAATTATTCGTTCCTTTTTATCGTCCGGTCCAACCCGAAACGTAAGGGCACAATCTTGATCTCTTACCTCGAAAGCTGGTCGAGCCGAAATTTTACATGCAATAACGTTCGCAAAAAGAGAGATATTTTTCACGGAGGGAGTCCGGGGTGGGTTGGGAAATAAATTTACTTCACGGGTTTATCGATAGCCCTCGGATCAAAAAATCCAGCACTCTCTAGCCAATTAAAAAATACCGGCATCGATAAAAAGAGAGGAGAGGAGGAATAAAAAAAAAAAAAAGAGTAAACGATCGAGGGACTCACTTTGATTCTCGTTCCAACACTCGATTCGCAAGGGCGATCGGCAGGCAATGGCCGTGCTTGCATGTACGAACGGGCGTTCTTACACACGTATTCTTCTCCTCCTCGTCCCTTTATTCAGCTTATCTCAAGGCGTTTCTTTAGGCCCTCCCTTTACAACATTAATTAACTCGATCGGGAGGCCCCGGCTTATCGGGCGAGTAAGGAGAGGAATAAGATACCTTTAAATTTGGAGCCCCGAGCTGACCCTACTTTTATTCGGGGCCAGAAGGGCAGAATTGAACGGTCAGATTTGGAAAGATAGGTACCGACTTCCTAATTGAAGATTTTCATTCCCAGATGGTGGTGGTGAACGTGAGATATGTGAAGTTACCTTGATTTAGGGTTATTGGATTAACCCCGGCGCCGGTGCGATAGCTACGAAGAAGTTTTAACGGTTTTATGGTGCAACCGTAATAAATCTAATTCTTTAATAGCTTTATTAAGGGAATTAGTGTAGCTCGCGCGCACGGGGTTGAATTTAGTTACGAAAAGGAACGAATTTTATGGATATCACGCGCTACGCGCTGCAATAGCGAGCGGTGTAAATTTAATTATGCGAAATCCTAAATTACGCGATGCTACAAATTATCCGGTGTTCTTGAACGAGAATGAGCTTATTTTGATTAAAAAGACTTTTTGTACCGAGAATTTTTTTTTCGTCATAATTAAGCTGATTTATTTGGGTTAATCGGTGGATCGGGTTACAGAAGGTGGTATGCAAGAGGTATTTAAACATACTTGATCAAGAATTCGTGAAAAATGGGTTGAATTTACTCACCTTGAGATTAAAATTGGTACTTAAATTCACAAAATTCTAAATTTTCACAACGCGTTTATAAGACTTGATTCAAAATAAACACCTGCTCTTCGTCAATCCGAAGACAATATTGCAAACCAGCAAGATCACCCGTTCCAAACCACATTGAAAGTAAGTGATGTTTTACAGTCAATACAGTTTTAATTTTCTGAATATTGTTCACTAATTTTCCAAAATAAATCACCTCATCTTACTTCCTTGAGAACCAAGCGCATTAAAATCAGCCCCGTTCAATGACTTTTTTACCGGTCAGATAAAGCGAGAGAGAGAAAGAGAGAAAAGAAGGAGGAAAAAACGAGCTCGCGAGTAATTTTTATCGGAATAACAGCAAAGTGCCAGCGGTGCGTAAACTCGCACAATCGTCAAGATTCATGATGACTGATTTTTTTCATTAATCTTCGCGCCGCGGCTGACGCAGCTGTGTGTGAAATTTATCTCTCGCGTCCGAGCCGTTATAGCTGCTTAGGTCGGAGGGGGATAAATCCTCGCGCGCTGGCTCCACTGTGTGTATTATACACCATCTGCATATGAAGCAACCGAGCAATGCAAATAAAACGCTCGAGGGGTAACGGGTTCAAGTGCAATTAGCCGGGGTGTCAAAAGGACAGGCATTACCGAGACGGACGCGCTCTCTCTTACTCTGGCTAACGGTAATGCTCGTGCCTGATAAAAATTGGTTTAATGGGACGAGCACACTTTGGTGTTTGAATTTAGATTTTTACGACGAGCTGATTAATTGGACGAGCGCATTTGGATTTTTTACCTCGCGATAATGCCCACCGTGACGACGAGTCTCTGCTACTGGGAATGCTCTGGTTCCATTTTTGACTGCAATCAATTCTTGGTCCTAGAAGCTATTGGACTGCATTGATACTCGGAAATTATTCAATTTTAAATTTAGAAACGTATATGATGTTTGGGAAAAAAACCTTATAGCTTGTAAAAATATTTTGATTACAAAAATTGAATCTTTCAGAAAAACTTGAGCATTCGTCGGAATTAATTCGACTTTTGGACAAGCTTCAAATATTTGAATTCCTGACTTACAAGTCTCAACTGTGAGAACCAGACACTTTGAAATCTTTGATATCAGGCTTGGATAAACAATCTTTATTAACTTTAAAACCTTTTGAATTAGATTCGAACTCGAGAATGGTTTCTTGCAGAAATTCTTTAAATGATCAATTCCGAAGTAGATAAATGAAGAAAGGGAAACTTTGATTCTTCTCCCATGTTTTCATTATGGTTTTTAATCTGACCCGGATCAAGAAGTCAGACCAGAACGGTCTGCTTACACGAAGAGAATAAATAAACTGTCTTCTAAACCATCAAGCATGACGTGAATAAAGTCGGGTCGGTATGCGGTGCTTAAAAATTCAGAGCCGCACGAGCTCATTACTTCCAAAAAACGTCTTAATAATCGCGGCACTCCCAGGCAATAATCTTCATAATAAAATTACGAACACCGCGGCGAAGAGAAAAAAAAAAAGAGAGAAAGAGTCCCTCTATCTCGATAAGCGGACTTTACCGAGAAGTCCGAATTTCAAGGGCCCACTCAATGCAATCTCGGTCTCATCTCCGTGCGTCGCGTCTCTTCGCGTCGTTACGTAAACGAGGAGCTTATCACGCAGGTGAAATTGAATAACCGCGGTGGGTGTAATAATTCTTTGGAGATCGATTGCCGGCAGGGGACGATAATTCAGCCGGGTGGCCGGGTTAACGGGGAGATATAGTCCCGCGGCAAGGACATCGCGTGCGCTGTACTCGATGACTTTAATGACGTGTCATTTGAGACCGCGGGGTCGCCAAATTATAATGTCCTCGCGACGGCTGTGATGTCACCGATTCACGCGAACGCGGTATTAGACTCGTCTTCTTTTTACTCGCTGCGGATGTAATGACGCCGGGGGGATGAGAAGATTCGGTTTTCTTTTTATTGCGGAGGGGGGATTATTGAAAGTGCATTACTGTAATTGATCGGTCGCTCAATCTTGTCAACTTAATCACTATAATTTCAGCCGGATTAACTAGCTTTAAAATTTGTTTACATTTTGAGACGCCGGTTTGAACTTTTTGCAATCTAATAAGTGTGCTGGATTTGAAATTACAGGACAATCGTGCGACACACATTGTATCGAGAGTATGAATGTGAAAATAAGATTGAATATCTTCGTGAGTCATGTTTGCTTCAACCCAACATTGAATTTTACAAGTAAATGATGTAAATTTTATGTACGAAATAATTCTGTGCTTTGAACTAATATTCAAAATATTTCAGTATTTTTTGTTATATGACTATATTTTAAAATTTCACTTCTCATACCAGGTCAAGATTATTGAGCCGGGATAATCATGATCAATTTTGCAATAGATCTTAGAAAAATTGAAAATTGATTGTGATGCTGTAAAAGCAATTAATTTTTAATGAACGACATAGCTTAATTTAACTTTTGTACGTTGATTTTCCTCATGACAGTATTAAGTTTTTCATGTTGGCAAACTTGCAAAACTGTTTTTATTAAGTGAAATGATCAAAATTTGTATCCAATCACTCAATCCAACCATTTTATTTACAAAAAAAAAAAAAAAAAATTCTCAATTGTATTCTACCTAAGTGTCGCTTTTGATACCAGATGAAAAGTTTATAGTAGTAACTCTCGAAGCACTGCGAAATCACCAAATCCCAAACTCACCGAAATCTCATTCAATAAATAAAAGCAAAAATTGAAAAAAAAGGCAACTCCCGGGTTTAAAAGACTCGAACTCCGGGAGCATCGCGGGTGCATTCCCGTAGGCGAGAGAGGGCAGTCACTTAGCCGCTAAATACATCGCGCGGGCGCACGATCGCCGCTGGGCTCCGGTACCCAGCAACACCCACACTGGCGGTATTCACCCGCGGGCAAGGACACGCGCCTCCTCGAATGCCCGGTTCCGGGGTTAATCCTCCTTCCTCCCTCGCTTTTGCCCTCGAGGCTAAAAAAAAAGCCAGAGAGAGAGAGAAAGAGAAAAAATCGTTATTGACGCTTTCGTGAGCACGGCAGGGCACAGGTGTACCTTCGTATAAACACCCTTGCGTGCCCGCCACGGTTTTCGCTCCTCCTCCTTTATCTCCCGGGTTTCTTGTACCAGCGGGTCCAACAGCACACACTTCCAGCACGGGTATCGCCCTCCAACAATCTCGGATTCATTAATTATTCTAATAAATGTTTCGCGAGGCTATTTTCCCCCACTGCTAGTTTTTTTTTTTTTTTTTTTTTTGCTTTCCCAATTTTTACCGATCCCCGGATTGATTGAGAAGTTTAACGAACTCGAGGGCCTTTAATAAACCTCACCCCCGGTGGATTGATGATTCAGGAGCATGAGCGCGCGTTTTTTTTTTTCGGTGTTTACGTACGCGAATATTAATGCACTGAATTTGAATGAAAAATAGCGCAGCAGCATCACCGGTAGCGTTCGACGCTTGTAAAATGCCAAGGCGTTTGACGCCTGATTTTGCATTCGCTAATAGCGCATAAATATTGAACGCTCGCACCGCACCGCGTCACCGGGAAGAGTCACTCTCTGCTCACTGTACGTGAGAATTGGGGTACGGTAAATCAATTTAAAAATTCTTACTTTGGAGAACTATTACTCACCGGGTCGATTCGTTACGTAAATTGTTAATCTTGTTTTATCGGTTTGCGGTTGTTAATATAAAAGAAAGAGGCTGCGGGGATATTTATCTTTTTTAATTTGCAAATTTATTTCTTCTTGCGCGGGTAGAGGGACGACAGAGGAGAAAAATGCCTCTGCCACCATTGACGTCCATGCTAATTATGCATGACTCAACTTCGACTAATTGATCTCGCTAATTAAACCAGCAGGATTCCTCTTTCTCTCTGCATGCGCACGATTTGGCCTTTCTCTTCTCTCTCTCTTTATTTTCTTCTTTCTTCGGAGGCTCTTGCACATTTGAATTTTAAATAAAATAATTTTCGATTTTATGCGAGGTTTTCTGAGTACCCGTAAAAGAGATATCCAGCTACTCGTTTTGAACCTTTTGTTAATTTCCGGTGATTAATATGGAATACATCACGGTAGATAGCTTCTTATTCTTCTTTTTGAGCGTTTATTTTATGAAACTTTGAATTTATAAGAGTTCAAGAAGTTTAAGACGCATATATTCCCGCGTTATCAGCAAACTTCCGACGTTAAGTCGAAGACAAAAGAGACTTCCAAGTTGTTGCAACTTGCAGTGAGAAGCAGCAGCAGGCAGGAGCAATAATAATAAAAAGCGACCGCAGCTCACCTAATTAAAAAGCTCCCAACCGCAGAAATTCCCTCGGTTAATTAAGGGTCCCCCGAAAAAGGGTCACGCGTTAATACACCGAAGTTATAAATGTCATACGGGAGTATACATCGGCAATAACACACACAGAGAGAGAGAGAGAGAGAAGAAGGCTCGCAGAAGAAGAAGAGGAGAAGGAGTCAGACAAGAAGCATCGCGTGTGCACCAGACGCTGCACGAGCGAGCGTTTAAGCCTCGGGCATGGGAAGACGCTTAGCTCTGCCCTCAAGGTGGACCACCACTTACACGCACGCAGATACATCCGCGAGCGGTACAGTCTCGGCGGTACAGCGGCAGCTTAATAAGAATAAAATGAGCCTGTATAAAACCCTGCCACGGCTGGCTTGCGGGGCCATAGGCCGGTGGGCGGGAAGAAGGAGCTGACGCTGAACCTGTTCCCCAGGGAGTTCCTTGACCCTCTCGCCAATCTTTCTCTCCCGCAGCACGCGAGCGAGTGTGAGTATGCAGTGGCGCTTCGAGAGCCCCCCCGAGGCACGTCCAAGGTCCGCGAGGCAAGTGCACGCCGGGCTTACTTTCGAGAGGGACTGTACCAACCCCGCCGGCCGCCGCGGCCGCTGTCTGCAGGATAAGGCCGAAATCACGATTTTCAAAGGAAGCTGACCGAGCGAGAGAGCCGCTGGGGCCGCTGAGAAGAGAACTCGACGGACACGGACATTCCTCCGGCAATGCAGCGTACTAAGAGCCCCGCGATATCGATATCTCGAGGGGGGCTTCGAGAACACCACCCCGGACGGACGGCAGCCACCGACTCTGCCTTTTTTAACTCTCTTTTCTTTCGCATTTTGATATCGAGTTAAGAGGATGTACAATGTTTCGGAGCTCTCTCTCTCTTTTTACCCCGAGCTTTACACGACCGAGACAGTTTTAGGGAGCCAGGGTTTTTTATCTGGGAAATCAATCTGGGATTAATTTATGGAAAGGGATATTCCATGCTTTATTACCAGAACTCGTTTTAATATGCGCGAGAGCTAAAATTATTGAAGGTGTCTTTGTTTTGCTTACAGCGTGGTGTAAAAAAAAGCTCAAGTGAGCTTGATAAGGCTAGTTCATTTTGATCTCAAATTAAATTAAATCTGCTGTTGGTTAAATGTTTTTTTCACAAAAAAAAATCCAATCATAGTACAGTAGAAGAAAATTTTTTTTTTTTTAACTTCAATTAACAGTCGTCATTGCCTTTTCATAATGACATATACTTATTAGTAACAAATAATTTCTCATAATGTAAGAAAGCCAAAATCGTATAAGTGCTAGAGCAGGAATCGAACCTAAGGCTTTCTTATTCGAATCACTAACTCTAATCGCTTTGCCATTACAACCTCAGTATTTTCTTACTTAAAAGAAAAATTGTTGGGAAGCGTGCTGTGCGATCATTCAAACTTTATCCATGTCTTAAAATGTATACCAGATCTGAATTGTTTATAATAAAATTCTTTTAAATTATCCGAGTCCCATTGGATGATACTTTTGATCACTAGAACAGTTGGACAAATCAGTTTTTCAACTGACCGTTGATTGTGCTGATGATATTTCAAAAAATCGAAGTCGAGTAAAGATAAAAAAAAAATTGTTGATTCAAGAGGTTGAAGAATTAATCATTTTAATATAAATATAAATAATAAAAATTAAAACTTTTTTTTTACTTTATCAGTCCAATTAAAAGAAATGACTAATTTTAAATAAATTTTGAAGAATCAATGATTCATTCATAAACATAAAAAGATTGTTTTTAAACCCGAAAGTATTTTTTTAACTAGAAATTTTTTTTCTTTTTTCAATGAGAAATTGAATTTGAGAAAATAAAAATTTTTATTTGCAATTTCGCGAAAATTCAATTAGTTTAATAGTGCACTTATTTTTATTAATTATGAAAGTATTTTTTATTTAAAAAAAAATATGCAAGGTTCTTGCTTTTTACATTATTATCCACTATTAAATAAGAGCTAGCGCCATATTGCGTAAACTTTTTATTCGTGAGCTGATTGGTGGAGAAGGTTTTTTAAAATATTCGAAAAGTGCAATTTAAGGTTACAATTGTTGTTTTTTTCCTATGCGGAAAAAATTATTGCAGCGCGCTGAAGGGTTCTAGTTTTAATTAAAATTACAATAAATCTTGTATGATTGAACATGTAATATTAAATTGAGTGAAGGAAACAGAAATTTTATTTTTTACCTGCTGTAAAAATTCAGCAGTTAGTTCCTTCGCTGTCGGCTAATAAATTCTCCAGATGCTGAAACAATGCTCTCCACCCTTCCGAGTTTTGACACACGTGCTGTAAAATGCTCTTTTCTATCTTCAAGGTCACGCAGTAAATAACGAAGACGTGAGAGTTACGGGACCAGATGCTGCGTTTCTGTCATCAGGTTGACACTCAAAGTTCACGCAGTAGTTTTTGGAGACACATTAAACTTTTATTCTGAACCAACCAAGCTTATCGAATCACACATAATTGAAAATATTTAAAATAACTATAATTTAAATTGTTAACTAAAAAAAAAATATTCAACAGGACTCAATAATTTTACAGTGCTAAGTCCTCACACATTAGTAATTTACTCTCCAAACTGAAGTCCAATTCAAACTATAAATCTTCATATTTCTTCGAACTACCGACATCAGGATTTTGACCAAAAAAAAAAAAAAAAAAGAGAAACCAGGTTCCATGCAAGAATTTCTCTCTGCACATTAAGAAGAAAAATCATAAACAAACCTGGTGTGTCCAACATGTGGTGTCCAGACACTCGGCACTCCTCCAACTCCTGCAGGGAAGTTTACTAATCCTCCCCCAAGGTCCAGTCCGCTCATCTTCACAGGTATGCGCGCGAGTCCTACGGGAGACTTTGAGGCGTTTACAATCGGCTCTCCATACCTGGATTCTCGCTCGGGCTTGTAGGTGCAATAAAGCACTAAACACCATATGCGTCGCATCTTCTCGCCATTCGGACACGTTTCGTAAATGTCTGCGCGGTAGGGATGAACAAGGATTTTAGAAATTGACTGATGCAGGCTGCCGCGAAACTCGACTCGACGATCAAATATTATTGCTTAAAGGTACTGCAGAGTATTGAGAATTAAATATTATACACGCAGAAATTATTTCTCCTGGTTTATTTTTCAACCATTACTATAAAATTTACTTTAAAAATTTACCTTTTAAAGTAATCAATTAATTTAATTTTTTAAAGTAATCTTATAAAGATTACTTTAAAAATTTAACAGTGACAAAGAATGTATAAACAAATGTCTTCCAAGGGGCTCTTCGCGTCCAGAATTATACATATTAAAATTTTTTTATTATTCTTTAAATACATTATGGAATATTTAGACCTTAAAAATCGTCTTAGCCTAAAAGTTTTTTTTTTATAGGGAATTATATAGTTTTTAAACCAATAAAAATATTTCATGTAACTAATTTTTTTAATGAACCCAGATATGATGTATAAGTTCTCGATGTCTTCAATGCCAAAAATAAAATTTATAAAACTTAAAAATTTTATAATTTGAACTTAATAACTTAAACGTAAAAAAAATGTAGTAGCATCAATTACAGACATTAACAGAATATTTTTTTTTCAAGTAATTTTTATTAACTGAAAACGGATACATATTTATATTTCGTTGAAAACGATGGCAGTGGGATTTGAACCGACGACGTTGGTATCGAGAGCTTTGTCTGTTGAACTGTGAACCACACTATCTAGGTAAATTTATTACATTAAGGTTGTATTTCCAAACGTCTTATGTTCTCACTTATTGAATAAAGAGCAAAAAGATGCGAGAAAATTAAATTTTTTTCAAACATCGCACATCTCGTTCGTTTTACCAAACTCGAGACTTTTATTTCGATCACCAGATCATATCTGAAATATATTATACATGAAACCAAAAAAGCAGCAGTGGTCGAGACACATCCTTAAAAAAGCGTCTTAAACGTCCGACCGGTTTCTTTTTTAATTCAATTTATCATTTTTTCACATTCAATTTGCAACGCGACACACTTTACACAAGTAACCAAACGTAAAAAATAATTCGCCAAACCCAAAGAGAATTCCTCCCAACATTCATCAAGGCGCGTTTATTGGTAAAAGAAATTACGAAAACAAATTATTCCCGAGCTCTGACGAATGTTTTAATTCCCATTCGCGATAAAAATTCCACCTGCGCATAAATATGATCGAACGTTAAGTTCAATTAAAAAAAGTAAAAAAAGAAGAAAAAAAAAAAAAAAAAAAACGAAAAAGGGCTGCAGCTCCTTCGTCCGCGCAGAACTCGTAAAAACAAACGTGTCCAAATTTAAAAGTTTAATTTAGCGAGAGGGAGAAAGAAAAATCGAGGCCGGTCGCGGTAAAAAAAGAGCCGTGCACCAAAAGTCCCTGTTACAGTTATACACACACGCGCGCATAACGAATTTGTCTGCTCGGTCGGCCCCTAAAGGGGTGGGCCCAGGGGCAGCGGCCCGCGCTATAAAATAACTCGAAACAAGTAATTTCGGTCTCCGCGTAAATTACACCTATATATGTGTCATCCGCGATGAATAATGGATTAGTCGCGAGTGTCGCGTGTCCCCCGTCATTACGCCCTGCATCTTTGGCTCGCCTTTGGCCACAGCACCAGTACCGTTTTTCTCCCCGAAATCTCTTCAAAGCGCGATGATCGACATTTACATCCGAACAGTTTGAGGTGACGTTCCGTTACCACTCGAGGCTAATTAACGCACGAGATGTTTTGCAAATTCGGGAAAAAAAAAGAAAGAGGAGCCTGGATCATCGACACCATTACCTTGAGAAATTATTCGTTTTATTGTGCGGACTTCTTATCGGCGCTGGGTAATTTAATTTACATTATTCCTAGATACCGAGAGGATTCTCACAGCGCGGTATGCTAATTAATGCTAACTTTTTTTCTTCTTACATGACGGTGTTACCCAAAAATTTTGTAAAATATAAAACTCTCGAGGCGATTATTTTCAAAGTCTTGGGGTCCAGCAGAAACAAAACTTTCCTTCTTGATCCTTGCTTGTTGATAGAGAACTAGTCATTTTAAAACTCTCTCTCTCTCTTCGACGATATTTCCTATTTTGAAGGTCAGCTGAGGTGTCTGAAATATGTTGTCTTCCTACAGTTTTCAATCGAAAATATTGCTCATCCACTCAATTATTTGCTTCTTTTGACTTGTAACAAAACTGGTGGATATACTAAGATTTTTCTTCATCACCCCATTGAATAAAAATAACTTTCAAAAGAAAGTGTAAATCATCTCTTTTCCGTAAAAAATTGATTTAAACTAAGATTCTGCCATTACTATACATTAAGTTATTTTCAAAAATTATAACTGATGGTCAGATTCAAATACCTGTATCTTTTCATTACCTTTTGGCATGTCAAATTACCTATCAATCGCTTATTATTTATTTATTTTGGTATTTTTTGATTTAATAAATGATTTATAAATGTAAGTTTCAAATACCGAACATGTACGCGTGCTTGCTGCAACCAGCAGAGCCACGAATTCTCAGTTAGTTATCAAATTCAAAAGAGTGACAAAATAAATTAGCCTTATCCAAACTAAAAAGTGTTCTTCTAATAAAAATTATACATTCAACGCTAGAAAAATAATAAGAACTAGAACAGTTAATTAGGCCCCAGTATATAAAAACACAATATTATCCTCCTGGCTGAAATTAATTACCGGGGCGATAGACCACCCGCGCAATCTCGTTTCCTGTTTTCCAAAATACGTACACAACTCGTGCGGCACGTGGTACTATCACAGCGCTAATTTGGCCGCGTCTCCATGGCGTATCATCCCCGGTACCGTCCCATTGAGCTTGGATCCTAGACGTTCGCGGCTCCATGCAGCATCCATCCAGCGCACCGCGAGAGAGAGGCGGCGGGGAGGAGGTCGAAACCCGAAAGGTGGGAGAGCCTTGCCGAGGGGAGGGGAAGGCGCTGCAGGCAGCCAGCCAGGCCGGCCGCCCGCGGCGGCTTCAGTATCCCCCGAGCGAGCGCTCCGTCCTGTGCCCTGCAAGCACCGTCCCGAGAGTCTTGTTTTTTAATCCCCGCAACCGCGTATTGTGTTCATTCGGGTGTTTTGACTGCGTTTATCTTCCAGTGGAAGCCTTTGAGAGAGCGAGAGAGAGAAAAAAAAAAGTAAAAGATCAAAAAAAAAAGTAGTGTCGGGAAGAGCATCGAGTGAGAGGAGGCGCGGAGAAGGGGTCACGAGTTCTCCAGGTCAGGTCATAGCTTTGGCTTAGAGAGGCTGCCAGCCTCCTCCTCTGCGAGAGAAGGGATCGAACACCTTCTCTCGTGGGTAAGCCACCTCTGGCGTCGTAGCTGCTCAGTGTTTGTTGTGCCGCGAAGTGTTTGTTAGTGATTATTGCGACGATGATTATTATTAAGAGGATTACGATCTTAACGAGATCGAGATGATGATGATGATCTAACAACACCGAAAATTAAATTTAAAAAAAAGTTGACCCTAGAGTTTGATTAATTTATATGTTGTGTGATAACACGTGCCTTGAGTATACTCACCTGTTGCCTGCCTGCCGGCTCTGAGCGGGCCAAACCGGCCGAGAGTGTTGTTAACAGCCCCTACAGTGCTAAAAAAAAAAAAAAAATTATCATTGAGAAGTGTCCAAGAAGGATAGTGAACCGATAAGAGTGAAACAAAGTGTGAAGAGGAGGCTTGTGCCGCCTCGCTGTTAGGTGAAGAATATACTACGCGTGCGAAGTTATGCGGTAGTCCGGTGTCCCCGAGGGAAGAAGCCATGAGGGCGGCCGCTGCCTACGTCCTGCT
Source organism: Encarsia formosa (assembly GCA_038277355.1). Taxonomy (NCBI): domain Eukaryota; kingdom Metazoa; phylum Arthropoda; class Insecta; order Hymenoptera; family Aphelinidae; genus Encarsia; species Encarsia formosa. Next base: position 11,543,681 of record CM076188.1, read on the forward strand.
TCTTGCACACCTCATACAGGTAAATTTTAATATCCCTAACCCGCCGCTCCGCGAGTTTTCATTTTATCTCTCTCCGTGCGGGGGGGATCGCTGGATCGGTGCATCCCGACTTAAGCTCTGCACATGCAGAGGTTGTAAATAGAAAGTGCTACGCGGATGCTGCTGGCTCGTAGACGAGCCAGATGTCATCGGTTCGTGTGCCGCGAATAGGGAGAACGTAGCTAGCAGGCACGTCACAATACTTGCACGCTTGATTTATTAATTTCATCTTCGAGACGGGGTGTTTGCTAGCTAAACGAACGAGTTTGCTGAATGTAGCAGCAGCAGCTTTGAAGTCGGCAAACGTTATTAGGGCTGCGTACATCAAAGTACAGTTTCACAGTGCAGGGGTTTAATCGAAAAACACACAGCCCCGAGTCGAGTTCTCATCTCCTCCTCCTCCTCTGCATTCATAAAGCCACTTATCCTGGAGCTCTCTTTCATATTCTCGAGAACGTATATACACGCGCGCGCGCTCCCGCATTTCCGGTAAGACGACGATTACATACGAGAAAGGATAATTCAGGTGGGGCTCGGCGAATTACCGGCTAAATTAGAGGGAATAATATTGTTTCGGGAGCCAGCGGCCCGAGATAAGGGGCCCTTTGTGCCCCGAGGCTTTGGGTCGCGCGACCAACCGCCCCGAGGCTGTTTGCTCGGGCCAAACTATATTCATTTAGATAAATACTCCCGGGAATACGATTAAATCAAACAATTATGACATCGGCAAAAAGCTTAAGTACACGGGATTCCAGTCCTTTTTTTTTTTTTCGTCGGGTATGCCTACCCCGCGAGAAGATAAAACATTCCTCGAGTGTATACCCGCTTACACGCTCGTAAACACGCCACGATAAATCAAATTTCAACCAGGGAGGATTAAAAAAGCCCCCTTCTTTTTTTCTGCAATCGGCGAAAATTTTTCTTACCCACGAAGAGAGGAGCTGATTTCGGGCAAGATGCACCGGAAGCTCGCGCGCAGGTCCTCCCCGGTTTTTGCTATTTATGGGCTGGATTTAAATGTTTGGGGATCGGTAGGTATTTGAGTTACGCGGGGACCAGGCCAGATTTATAGCCGACGTGATGAATTTTTTTCTTGTTCCAAAAGGGCTTTTAGCCGATATTTGGGCTTTCGCGAGGGGCTATTTTGGGAGGGCTTTGTACCGCCGCCACCGATCGGGGGTAAAAAAAAAACCGGGGGCCGTCGCGAATTAGTACCCAGATTGAGCTTTCTAGGATCATACGAAGTACGTTTCTTTCTTCAACGCTTTTAAAATATTGTAGTCGCGGAGTTTCTTGATCCCAGCAGCAGCAGCAACAACGGCAGCGGGGACTTTCAAATGAGCACTTAAATTGCGATGATGTATCTTGCGGGTTTTTGTGCGGAGTACATGCGGTTGGAAATGCCTTTTTCACCATACGTATAATACCAGCGGCTCGATTTTTTGCCTGCACGGCAGACGTTTAACTCGATGCTGATTAAAACGATGATGATTCCGAGCTCCGTCTTTCTTTCTTTTTCTCTCTGTTTTTTTTTTTTTTTATTTTGTTTAATTATTTTCGATCGTTGAGATTTGGAAACCTATACTTTCCCGGAGGAACTTTTCAAAGTCTCCACAAAAACGTTTTTAATTTGCGAGATTGTTCGTGAAAATTATCAACAAATATGAAAAATTCCCCGAGTCGAGGTATCCTTTGTGCATAAAAAAGGGCCTTTGTTACTCCAAATTAAGAGTCTCATTATAACTTTAAATTAGCATCCGTTCTTGGCTTCATGAATATGCCCGCACGTTCCTCTAACTCGTCGGCAATTAAACTCCAAAAAAAAAAAAAAAAAGAAGAAGGAGCCAGTACGTGTATCACACCAAAAGGCCCACTCATCCGGTGTCCGAGTAATGCAAGTTTAGAGGTTGCCCACTTGTCGCTCTCTTCTTTCATCTGCAGCAATTAAACTCGTTCAAGGTCCGTTACATCGAGCGCGTGCCTAACTTGCTTCTCTTTTTTGGGCGCATTGTTTTTTAAGAATCCTGACCCTCATACTTGCGATCATTTTCACCGGGACAATTTTTCGGGGTAATGGCGTTGTCCTGGATTTTAACCCAGGTATTTTAAAGCTGCATCGCAGGTTGCGCAAGCAAGCAAGCTCTAATGGTTATCCATCGCTGTAGGATAATATGGAACTTAATAAACATGATAAGTCAGACGATTACAGGGGTGGGTAAAAACAGGGCATAAACTTCAGGCGCTTTTATCGGGGATCAATAAAACGAACTTAGACGATGACGGTGGTGGCGGTGCTGCACTCACTCTCACCAGAAAAAGAGCGCACCAAGTTTCGCAAAGTACATATAGGAGGGAGGGGGGAGGGGGGGTTAAGTGCAGAAAAGACAGTAGTAAATCTTGGGGGAACCTCTCTCAATGGCTGTGGCTGCTGCTGGTTCATGCTAGGTATAAGGGCAAGACGTCGCCAGAGAAAGGAGAGTATATATAACGAACTCGCGGTTCTGCTGCAGAACTTCCTGGCTTTCGGCTTTTAAAACTTCTTCTTCTTCTGCTTCCTCGCGAGCCGATATATATATTATTCCGTAATCGAAATGCCCGCCGCAATTATCGGCTCCGTTATAGTCGAGCAAGATATTCTATGCTCTTCTTTTTTTTTCTTCCTTTTCTACATTCAGCTCGTCCACCCACAGCGAGCCAGGTCTATTTATTCTTTCAAGGAAGGGCTAGTTTATGCTTCATTAGGACGTCGACTTTGTTCGTCCCGATAAAAAGCCTCTTCTCCGCGGTCTTATCTTTTTTATTATGTAAATCGGCGCTTCGGTCTTTTCAGTGTGCACGGATTACGTAATAATGGGACGACCATAAAATTGACCACGGTGAAACACAGTGTAGTGCAGCAGCACTTCTAATGCCGGGCGAGTGCGCTTTTTGCCGCGATAAAACCACCCGCGACGGTAATTGAGCGTAAAATCAACAAACTCGTTTAGACCTCGATCGACCGGAAATGTAATCGGTTAAGCGCCGTTTGTGTATCCCTTTAGGGCTGTTGTTTTCGAAAATATCGAGTGGTCTTGCATCATGAGTTCAATGAGAGATAAATTTATGGGATTTTCTTGCACGTGTAAATTTATCAAAACTAATGGTACACGCGCGTGCGTAAGAGAGCAGAGGATAATTAAGTGCGGTAATTGCGTTCGGGGGGGCTAAAAGAAAAAAGGGCTTTGATTAATAAACCCAAAGCACGTGGCAATTTCTCAATGGCCTTGGTAACTCGAGCTTAAATTTGCATATTCATAACGTAATACAGGATAGTTTTTATTGAAACTCGTTGATGAATGGACGTCAGGTCAGTTGCCCTTATCGGCTTCTCTAATTATTGGGAAAAAAATCAAGCTCTGCAGTACGTCGCGAGTACACAGTAGAAAAAAAAAAGAAAAGAGAAATAAAGAAACTAGAGAGAAGAACCGCAGCAGGAGGAAGCGGGAGTAACGGAAATGCGCGACTTACCCGTGGTTTTACGTCTACTATATAGAGTTTGCCTGTGGCTGATTGAATTACGAGACTGAAATTTATGGGGTTTACCGGGGTTGTTGTTTACGCGGGATAATTTTGCCAGGAAAAATTTTTCGCTGCGGATGATGAGTTTGTCAGGGCAAAAACTCTCCTACACGCTTGCTCCTACCCTTTTTTGCCGTGGCCGGGATTTATGTATTTATTCTGAAGAGAGGAGAGGGATTTTTCTGACTTGTTTACACACACACACATGCACGGGTAGCAGGGATAAAACAAAAAATTAACTTTGAAGTCTGCAGGATTTTTCTTTGAGTAAATCGGTCGCGCCGCTGTAAACACGGTGGGCGGTTTATGGATTAGTTTACTTTAGGCATCCTCAAAACAGCTCGCAAAACAGCGTAAAACGTCAAGAGGGCCCGACCGAGTAAGACCGAGGGCAACTTGCGAAATATGTCGTGAGTAATAAGCCGCCGTTTATGTAAGCGTGTTTTTTCATCCGATCGATTTCCGTTCATCGAATAATTCCCCATCTGTCCGTCGAGGAGAAGCAGATGCTGCGTTGTTGCGAAAGTGCCTGCGGTGCAATTGTCGCCGCGGCTTCATTAAGCACGCATAGGTGAATCCTAGCCGGTGGTAATAAAGTGTATTGCGTACTAATTGCCAAGCCTTTTATAAAATTTAACCGAGTGCGGTTTTGCAAAAATTTCCCACGCTTTTTTCAAGAGAGCGGGGCAAACTTGCAGCTTCTACAACTTGTCAACGAGCATTCCAGAAACTCGTGCGTTGATAAGAGGCGTCGGGTGACACGGTAATTACCTGTATTGCCGAGTGTGTTGCAAATGAGTCTAATCAAAGCGTAAGAGCCTTTTGACGAGGTAATTGGTGACACCTGATCGCTGATAGTGTTACGTGCCATTGATTTTCATCTAGTTTTATTTTGGACATACTCCGCTAGTTCTTTTTACACACTGTACTCGCATGGTTTTAAAGAAACTTTGCACGATGTGAATAATTGAGACATCTTAAAAAAAAAAAAGTTAAGACTCAATAAGCACTTTTTTTTTTTTTCTCTACCTTTTGACACCCAATACGCACCTCGTTGAGCCTTTACGAGCTAGGAAGTAGAGGCTGTTTTATCACGCGTTAACAGCCCTAACGAGACTTCCGTCCCTTGTTCTCTTTGTCGCTGGTAGCCGGGCGCCCTCCCGGTCCCGCAATCTCATTTACCGTAACGTCTTAATAAACGCCAATGACATTGTCGTACCCCGAGCGCGCTCTCCTTTGCTAAATTGCGAATTTTCCATTTTTCCCGGGGCCGCGCGCGCATTACCCGCGAGAGAGGAGAAAAAAAAAAAAAAAGGTATAATGCGCAGGCAGGCAGGGCAGAGTAATCCAAGAAACTATTAGCGGGAGCACGCGCAGTCGTAAAACCCTGCGAGCGTAATATTTCCGCGGTAATTATTAGACGCCGGTCGAGCGGGCTCCGCGCAAGCTTTAATAGCTAAGTCCTGCCTCCTCCTCCTCCTCCTCCCCGTGTGTCCTCGAAATCGGATAAGAATTGAGTAAGTTTTACCGAATGACGTTTAGCGTGCGAACTACGAGCTACTTTCGGTACGTAATAATACCGTAACACTTTCGGGTAAACCTTGGTGCCCCCCTTGATTTACGGTATTTAACGGATTCGCGATTATCATCGTCGTTATTATCTTCTAGCGCCAGCCGGTACGGGCCAAATGGATCATTTCTTTCGCTGTAAATTAACTCGGCTCTGAAGCTTGCCAATCACCATAAATAAACCCGCGGAGGATTATTTTTTTCAAACCCAAGAATCGTCCTAAAAACTAATTGCATCTTCTCTTTTTCGAAGCCCGTATCTCAAAGGTTTAATGTGCAGGGAGATAGAAATCAAGCAGGGTTTCAATAAAACCGATGACGACGATTCGGCCTTCCCGAAAAGTCCCGGCAATTCCGGTAGGCGCGTACCATAAATCCGAAATTCCACGCAGACGGGAGAAACCTCGGTAAAGGAGAGAATTAAAAGCGAGAGAGCCGAGTGGCATTAAATTCCAGTCCTGCCGAGATAAGGATCGTTTCGGGGTCCTCCTCCTAAAGTCTCGTCACTTTATTCCTCAATCATCATTATCGTGTCCGAGTCATCGCGTCCAAGTATCCCCGCGGCCGGGGTTGTTACCCCTGCTGTTGTAAAGCTCGCCCACTTATTATTAATTATTATTGCAACGACAATCGAATTTCACCTTATTAAAGGCGACATCTGCAGCGCTCGTCTTACGTAAACCGGACAATAAAATTCGCGGCCTACTTAACCCCACCGTAGTGTCGCACCTTTGTGTAGCTAAAGAAGAAGAAGCTGGTTAGACCGGCACGCGATCCTCGCTTTTTTTGTCGACCATAGGCGATCATCGGCTTTTTCCTCTCGGCGCTCCGAGTCTCGAAGCCACGCCTCCCCGGTAAAAACGTCCCTCGTCGTCTTAATTAAAAAGTCAATTTTTTTTCAATTTCGGCCACGGACGGACAGGTGCGCGAGATCCGCAACTTTTACCTCATTGTTTTTTTTTCCTCTTCATGCGAAGAGAAATTTTTCATATAAAAATGTACGTGCGTCTATGCACGTCGCGCGGGTTGCGCAATGCTAATTTGTTGTTTACGCGATAGAAGAGGGCCGATTAATCGTAGGAGCAGCGAAAATTACACGCGGCTCGCGGGTATGCATATGCATGCGATCAATCACCTCGGCGACGATTCATTGAATAAATTCAGTATCAATCTCGGAAAATTTTATTCATGAAGCTTACCGGACGACGACATCGTGCTGCTGTATGTTTTTTTTTTTTAATTTTTTTAATTGGCCAGTGGCAGTTTTAATCTAACGGGGCCTCGAAATTCTAAACAATATTTAAAATCTTAATTAAATTCGAAGCTCGCTTTTTGTTTCTCTACTTAATGGTGTAAAAAAATTCCGCACGCGGCTGTTAACGCTGTGAGAACGAAATATCATCACACTTTCATCTTACACAACTAATTATGGTTTACTTTTAAATACTAGATACGCGTTACAGATAGTCGTTGGTGTTTTTTTTTTCTTTACAGATCTCGCGGGCGATTACAAGCCACGAATAACACAAAATTACAACGTCTCTTACCGAATGTTTTGCCTGCAATTATCTCTTTATTGAATTAAAACCTACTTTTCTTGAATTGAATCTTTACATTAATCGTCTATGAATTATTTAAACTTTAATTAAATTTTTTATAACTCCTTCGATGTTAATTTAAACAGTTCCACCAAAAATTACTGTAAAACCCAAAGCAGCACATTTCGAAAGATACATATCTCCACCGCTGAAAACCCTGTACTTTGAGAGTCAAAAAGTTGATCCCTTCGTCGTATCAAAAAAAAATCGACTTGCCGATAGAGATCGAAGACGTCACGGCTGGTGCTGGCAACACGCACGTACATTAACCTCGCCTTTTTCTCTGTCGCGCGTGTAATCATCGCCGGGATACCGCGCCAAATATAAATTATGAATAAACATAAAACGTCTGCCCCGCGGGCTGCAACCGCACTGCGCCTGATTAATCGGGTGAAAGTGTGGGAGGTGGAAACGCGGCTTGCGCAATCAACAGGTGGCTTTATACACCCGTGGTGATAAAGTTTATTTTTTAATTTTTCTCTTATCCAAAACGATAATCTTCTCACGGATCGATCGGGAGCCGACGAATGAAGAAAAGGTCTCTTTGATCCGGGATCGAATTACGGGGGATCGATAGAAGTGCAGGATCCAGCTTCGACCGCATTGTGTCAGGGATACCCCGTGGCCTATATCGCTTACTTGGCTCGCCCGTAGGATGTTCTTTGAGGATAATAAAGGGTTGAGTTTTTTGTTTCTTCAAGAGAGAATGGGGGGCTTTTTTTTCGTAAAATTACGGGGAAATAAAAAACTTCCGATTTTCGATCGGAGAGCTTCCTGTTCGGAAAGATTTGATGATAAGTTCTGGGAGTAGTGACAAAAGGATTGAGTTCTCTGGTTATACGGTTGACAATCAGATGTTATTTTAATCATCTAAAATCTCATGGCTTTTATAAAATACATGTGTAATTATGTGACATTTGTAGAAATCGAACGTTACAACTATCAAAGCCCACAATTATCGTTGCAATACATTTCAATTGGAAATCTAAAAACCATTTCTGGTGTCACCTGGTCACCCACATCACAATACATAGAAAGTACATGATTACATCCTACTTTTAAAATCAAAGGTAACATTCCATGTGGAAACAATCGCGATTACCAACGTTTTAATGAATCCTCCAGACCTCGAACTATTTCTGGTGTCACTCAAGCATCGGTCCTCCCACATCTTCAAAGATCGAGACTTGTCAGGCCGATATTAATAGGGTAGCCGGGAGAACAAATTAAGTTGGAAGCTCCGGACGAATGAAGACGTCCCGATCGACCATTAATCGATCAAGCGTGTAACTGAGATTTGAGAAGACAAAGACTCCGACTGCTTTCCATAAGCCAACGATTCTTCATCCTGTCGATATCCCCCCTACCTTTTTTAATCGAACCCGGTCCCGTGTTTGTGATCCAGTATCGAAAAGTGTAATAATTAGTCATTGCTCATTGTCACTCTCTCGCAATTATTAAAAGCGATCGATCATGAGAATAATAACAAGGCAGCACTTGCTTTCAATCGGTTTAGCGCATTCGGCAATCTCCGGGGAAGAAAGAACTGGTTCAGCGAAAACCGGACCGCGCGCCACTTCGAATTGTCTATCGAAGGTCAAGGGCGCCGATGCAGAATTGACGCGGGCCCAGGGCTTCAGATAAGATCTGAAAAATAGTTTCGCTCCGCTTCTCGGAAATAATCTCCCGCTCCTGATTAATTTCATACCTCCGACTGTTGACACACCGCTAATTAATATCTCGACAGCACCGGATCCCATAAAACATGTATGGGTCCCCGCTTCTTCGAATTCCACCAGATTCAGAAGCAAATAAACAAAAAAAGTTGGGGAGAGTTCAAACCTTCCCACGGGCTATGTAGCTGACGAATCCACCCTTTAACCCTTTTTAATTATTTTGAAGTAATTTGTGGCCCCCCCGATCTCTTATAGATCCACGCCTCGCTTCCGTGGCAAATAATATTAAGTATAGGTTGCGCCGCCCCGAGATATATGGCCTCGGGGCCTTCGGATTAATACGCGCGCGTAAAGCTGGCTCACGCGTGTGTGTCTGCAGCCAGCACGAAATTAAATGGGCCTGGTGCAGTCGGTGGTAGTAGCCGACCGGCCACCGGTAATTACTACCTGCGAGATAACCCCGCGCAGACGAGATCGTTTTCGCGTTTTTTTTTTCTTCTTCTTCTGCCTTCTTCTTTTCTTCTGTGGCGGGTAAAAAAATAAGACAGGTTGTTTCTTCCTTTTTTTTTCTTATTATTTTTTTTTTTTTTTTTTTTTTTTTTTTTTTTTTTTTTTTGTGTTTTTGGGTAGTACCGGGAAACTCGAACCCTGGTTTTCATTCTAATTTTTCGAGGAGAGCTCATGTGTGCTCGGAGATTGTGATAATTTCGATAATTTCGAGAGAGGTTTTTTACACGACCGCTTCGTGGAAGATGTTTTCGTACGTGGCCGCGATACGGACGTTTTTTGCGAGCGCTCATAACTTTTGTAAGTAATCTAATTAGTAGAGTAGAAATCCATAAGTATTTCATAACTCCCTCGGGCCGGGCTCGGTAAAAAGTTGTTTGTTCGGAAAAAGTATTCGGACTTTCTTGTTTCGTAATTATTATAACTTTTCGGCTGTATATCAGCGCTCCTTTACAGCAATTTTAATTGTGTTAAAAGACCAGGCACCTGTAATCCTCGAATTAAAAAATTGTAAAATCACGCTCGCGGCGTGAAAAAATTTGCATGCTTGAGCAACTTCGGTGCATAATAGACGGCGTTTATGACATTAACCGAGCACACGCTGTCAATCAGGAGCGTGCAATACGATCACGATCCTTTCGAATCCACGGGTACGTACGTAGCATCGTCGAAAATTGATACAGAAGACTTTTCCTTTCTCACAGGTGCCTACAGGTAAATAAACAAAGCCGTAGGTAGGGACTCTCTGGTAATTAAACAATTTCAAAGAGTACGCCCCGGGGGTATTGGCGCGCTCTTTGAGTCGGTGCAATTAATCATGCTTTACGCCTAACCCCGACGCTGCCCGCCGCGACTTACACTTCATAATCATGTAGGTCAATTATCATTACGAAACGCTCGATCAATAACTTACGTTTTTCCAAGAATAAAAAAAGAATAAGTATCTTCGGGAGAGACACCGGCATCCTCCGAGTCGCACTCTATCAATTAATTACGTTGGATTTTCAAGTCTTTCGTCACGTACCGTCACCACCTATTGTGACGCAACCTCGAAAACTTCCACTCGATTAAAAATTCATCTTCGAGACACCCCCGCGGTATGAATTCTCGGAAGTAAACTTCGCGAAATAACAATGTAAAAACTCGCTCTTTCCCCCCCTCTCTCTCTCTTTATAGGTACGGCTGGCTGCACCTCGGCTATGCGGAAAGGAAAGGCTCCTCTTCGGCCGCCCGCTCACTTATAGCACGAGTGGAGGAGCGATGGGAGAAAACCTCGCAGTTGTCCAGAAATATCAATCCGAGGTTTTTCTTATCTTGGGACATTTGCATACGCGTAGGAAAAAAAAAAACAACACGAATAGTTTTCCCCAAAAAAGAGAGCTGGCTTCCGGTTCGGCTGATTTGAAATTCAAATGACTCCGAGGACCTATTAAACACACACGGTGATGACGGCTCTTTGTAAAATTGATTCTCCGCTCGAGACACGCGCGGGAGCAATGAGAAGTGCTCCTTAAACAAAGCGGGGGAGAGAAAGAAGAACCGAGTGAAGAAAAAAGAAGAAGAAGAAGAAGAGGAAGAAGAAAAAAAAACGAAGTGAAAAAGTCCGAACTTCTTGAAATACCATTCCCAGGAATCCCACCGAAATTCCTTCGGCGATATGCTAATCGCGGCGTCGTCGTTTTAATTGGGCAATGTACTAGTGACTCCTTCTTCGAGAGTCCGCTATTGTCCGTCTTTTTGTCAAAACAGTTACTTTCGGGGAACTTTTGCCCGAGACACTTCAACGAGACACCAATTAAATGGTTTTTTTTTTTCGTGGGACCGAGATGTCTCGCCCGATACATCACGCGTCCACGCGGCATATTAATTAATTGCATTGGAACAGTGTCCCCGACACCTGTGACCAAACTCATTTAGCATAGTTACACCTTATAGCTTACTAAGCTCGATTAGCAGCGAGCTATAATTGGCTGAGAAGGGGAGAAAGTAGCGATTGTTCTCACAAAGAGTCAACCTTTGGAGTTAACCTTATCAATTACCCAACCGACTACGAGGATCGCATCGGGAAAGTTAGCCGAAAAATGATCACGTAACCACGGCTAAACGTTATTCCCACGTGATAGATACACAGACGCTCGATGGGATGATGCACGTAGCTAGCTCGCTCGGCATTTCCTCCCACCAGTCGCGTCGTTAATTATAACGTTTAATTGGAGCCCGCGGTGCGTTAAGACACAATGGCTTCAAGAATTTAAGAGTTCAAGAGTATATGATCATTGTAACTTATAATTCCTCCTCCTCTTCTTCTTACTTCTCGTAGTCGAACTGAAAATTCATCGTCAAACTAATTGCCCGCAGCAGCTTTGTAGGTACACACTCGCGGACTCGTCGAGTGCTGTTGTATGCACGCCGCGTAGAAGAAAATGTCACTCCGACGCGGGTACACATCACGGCAAACTTTATAAATACACACTCGTCTACGGCGGCAGCGGTGCAGGCTTACGTAAGCGCGAGCACGGGGAGAAAGAGAGCCTATAGACTGCCTGCCAGCCAGCCAGCAAAAGGCCAAGAGGACGATGCCTTTCTACCATCGGCGCTCTGTACACGTATTATAATTTTACATTTTCTCCTTTGTTTAGGGCTACCCGAAACTTTACGAGAGTGCTTTTTTTTTTATTTTCAAAAAAAAAAAAAAAAAAACAAGCGTGTCAGGTGTAATTTTACGAGCATTATCGTATCAGGTGAAATTGAAAGGTCCGATCAAACAACTGAGCTCGTGATTACTCTCGGATATTCTTTGTTTGACGCGTCGATTAAAGTAATTCCCTTCGAAAAAAGAAAGAAGGTCCGACAATCATCCCTTCGTAGCACCTGACGTATGCGTGAACGTCGCGTCGGGGATTGAGAAAGTCCGCACGAAGGTTCCGAGTTTTGATAAAACATTATTTTAAATCTGGTGAAAAATGAGGGGCTTAAGCGTTAGGTTTATATTATCTAATTGGGTATTAAAGTAACACGTATTAAGCCATAAAGAGCCCATTGTATGTTAACGAGTCTGGGAAAGGAGAATCCCCCTGAACAAACTAAACTTTTAACTCCCCTCCCGGCGCATTTTCAGCGCCATTAACAACGTACTTTTACAGTTGAGATGATGAGTTGATGAACGATTGATTGTTTTTTCAGGCGACAACGGGTAGTGGATACTTCGAGGTCCAGATACTGTCGCTGACCAACAACCGGGGGACGCTGGTGGACGGCCGTTGCTGCGGCGGGGGCAGCAGGAGCAATCACAACCAACAGATAACGAACCACCAGCACCTGCAGCAACAGCAGCCATGCGCCAACCACTGCACGACCGCGTTCTGGCTCTGTCTCAAGGAGTACCAGTCAAACGTCACGGCCATCGGGTCGTGCAGCTTCGGCAACGTATCTAGTCACGCACTTGGACAGAACACCTTCACCCTCAACGAGCCCGTAACCCTACAGCTTCACTTCACCTTCAGATGGACGGTGAGTCTTTGAATAATTTTAATTTTTAATAAACTAAGACCATGGGTTTGCTTGCTCGAGTAGGCTTCTTGAGAGTACTCGACGCTTGCGCGTGGGATGGAAGAGGTATTACGTACGCGAGACGCGGCTTTTTTCTTTTTTAAACGACGAGTTGTAACTTTTACTTGATTGTTCGAGACTGGACAAATTTCATATTTTTTCTCAATAAAGATAGTAAATTTGTGAATTTCTAAAGATATTCAACACGATTCGTAAGTAAATCCAGAAATAAAGATTTTTTGACAATTTGAAAATTTCGATTTAATAGTTTCAAGGTAAACTCATTCAGAATACTTTCAATTTTGAATTTCGTTTCTACGGCCAATTACAGACGATCTTTTCTGGGTTTTCTCTCTCTCTCTCTGACTTAAAAATATTCAAATTAACTAATCATCATTTTCAATTCTACCCATACCAGTTAAAAAAAAATATGGTTATTACTCTGTACTCCATTACCACGTACACCGCAGGGCCGTAAAAATTCGCTAATTTTATTTCTCGAAGAAAAAAAAAAACAACTTCTATCCCACTCTTCCGAAAAAAAACCGGTAAACCAATAAAAAAGATCACGTACCTCGCGGGCACACACGCATTAACCATCCGAGTATTTGGGCAGTCTCGTGTTTGCGCTCGTGGGTGGATTTTCCAACGAAAGAAAAAAAAAAGCCCAACAAACACACAGAGTACCGCCAGGGGCTATTAGCTAGCTCCTAATTCAATTATTAGCATCAGTCGAGGAAGACGATAAACGCCCCCGGATGCTGTATGTATCTCTCTCTCGGTATCTCTTCCTCCCGTGCTCCCGTTTTTTTTTTTTTTTTTCCTTTTTGTTTGCAGCCCAAACACAAACCCAACTCTCGCGGGGCGGCGACTGTTTTTAGCGCTTTTTTCGGACTAACTCATTGGCTATTCGGTTGCGCAACGATACGAGAAGAGAGACCAGCCTGCGTGTCGTCGCAAATCCCCGCGATTAATCTTTCTTAAGACCGGTGGCCGAGCTCCCATTGGGAGAAGGATTGTTATTAACCCGGCTATGATTAAGTGGTTTTAGCAGATATATCCAGCCTTCTTCTTCTTCTATTTCATTTTTCTCTTCTCCTTAAATCTCAAATGTATCGTTTCGATCGACCGTGTGAATTGAAAGCGATTAGGTGTTTCGCTACCGATCGTAAATTTCAGATCAACCGAAAAATTCTAACGATACTTAAGTGCTCGTAAAACTTAACTGTAAATAAACTAAGCTACTGTAGCCTGGACAGTTAAAACCAAAAAGTTGTGCATTATGACAAATAAAACCTAAGAATTGTTGTATCTGGAAAGTTATTCAAATTTAAACTTCTGTAGCATAATGTAGAGAAACGAAACTCACCACCGCGCAAAATTTTGAATCCTTACTTCTCGGGTTAGGTAGTCAGGGCCCCAATGATTCCCATTAGCGCGTTCGTCGACACTGCAGCAGCAGCAGCAGCTCGAGCGCGCAGTGGATTTACAGCCTGTCGAATCTACCTCTCTCTTCGCCGAAATATGGCGCGGTATCCCTTTCTTCTTCATCCGTTTTTTTTGCACCTTCTCATTCGCTTTTTGCATTCCTCGAGTCTCTCTACTCTCTCGGCGATAAATATAATCTCTCTCTTCCCTCTTCTCGCTCCCCCTTTTCCCAAAATTAATTTAATTAGTTTTTTTATTATTATTTTTAAATCCTTTGTGAGCGATTATTCTAACTCGGATCGCCCACGCGACCCTCGCACAATGAGACACCGAGTCATCATCATCCAGTATTACACAAAGATCCCAAACGAACGAAAGAGAGAGGAGCCAGCGGCCTAATGCAGTGTATATATACGGTACGAAGAGACTTAGAGGACGCGCGATTCCCACAGGCCGCCTCTGCATGCACCCATTGTTCCCCTGCGCAGACACTCTCACTCGCTCACTCTCCCTATCGATTTGACCTCTCTTTGTTCCTAATCAGGTTTCCGGAGTGTCTACCACTTGCGTTCTAATTTTAAACTCAAGTTTCACACCTCAATCGTAGATCCTCGCTGCAATAATGGCCCCGCGACGGAACCAGGAAAAATAAGATAAGCTCGTTCCGGTGACCCCCGCGGGGAACAAAGTGAGATATCATACCCCGGTGACCGTGCACAAAATTCAATCGATTAATCGATCTTTGGGCGGTCCTCGGGATCAATACAACAGAAGTTACATTCGACACCAACTTCCGAAGAGGTAGATAAAAAAATTTTTTAAAAACAACCTTGGGTAATTGCAGGATGGTTTAGGTGTACTTTACTCGCAAAGTTCGCAATCTGCATGCTAAGGAGCATATTGTATTCAAATGTGGTACGCTTCTGTTGACTTTTTAATTGGGCACGATGGAATTATGAGTCTGCCGGGGCGTAATGAGTGTGTTTAGGGGCAGATAAATCAAAGACCGCGGGATTGATTCCTACCGCGCGCGACAATGAAAATTTTAAAAAATTGCAAGGTTTAAATTCGACTCGTACCGATGATAAATCTTTGGTGCCACGAAAGAAAAATTTCGAACAATTATTTGTCCAGTATAAATCAACTTTAGCGAGAGGATAGCACTTGTTACACGGGAATCGAGAATGAAAAAAAAAAAGAAAGACGGTAGAAGGTAGAGAAGAAGAAGAAGAAGAAAAAAAAAGAGAAACGCTCTCGGGAGGATAAAGTAAAAGGGCAAAAAGGCAGTCGGTCAGGCAGGCTCTGCTGTTGGTGTGCGTGTAGCCTACAGCCCGAAGCTTGGTATTACGGGGCACTCGCGTATGAAGGGCACTTAATGCCTGGAATTTAGCTCGCCATGCGTACTCGTCATAATCATAGGCCTCTCGATGGCTGTTCTAATGAGCTACACGAAACTCTTTTATCCTTGAATTATGCACCTTGGGCCCGCGGTTTAATTGGATTTTTCGCAGGTGCTTTTCCCAACCGAACTCAGCCAAATCGAATAATTACGATTCTAAGCGCGGGCTAATTGAAAAGAAAGAGACGACTTTGGTTTTAGGGGGGTAAAAAAGGGCTTGGATTCCTCCTCATTTCCCAGGTCCGAAAAACATCGGGAGGACTTTTGGTACCGCCTCGAAATTCACTAACGAGGGAGCGAATCGCTCGCGCGCTTCGATCTCGGGCCCCCTCGAAGCCCCCGCGTTTTATACTCTCGACAAAGCTCCAATTAGCGCGTGATTGCCCCGAGAGTTTTTTTCACTACGATTCTGCGAATCCAGAGAGTCGTGATTGATCATAGGACAATGTAAATATCGTCATTTTTAAGCAATCGTATACCTTGACGTACCCGGTATTTTCTACCTCGGTTTGTTCCATCCACCTCAGCTCTTTTGGGTGCAGGAGTCAACGTTGAGTCAAGTTTGCTTTACAGTAGATGAAAATGAAATTATTTATTTGTCAATCTTCAGATACTTCAAGTCAACCAGATCAATTTTTACATTTTATTTTTTGCTCGTTTTAAAAAGTTATTCAACGGGTCTTGGACGCCGTATCATAGAATTATGAATCATGTACTTTATCAACTGAGCTACATTTGGCTTGGTAGCACTCTTTACTTGAAATTGTTATATTATCTGTTTTTGATTAAAAAATTAGTTGCTACTTAAAATTGACAAAAATTTTTTATTTTTTTAATTAGAAGACTACTATTTTAATTTAAATGATTAAAAAAATTATTTTGATCTACAATCAGTTGATATCGTGGAATATTTTCCAATTCTCCAATCTCTCATTTAATTAAGCTTCCTCACCGTTGAAAAACAGTTTATTTTGACTGTACACAGCTACCGGGAACCCAGGAAAAGCCGTCTCGGTGAAACCCAGCCGTTGATAACCAATTAAATTAACAAGACAAAAAATCTCTCTCTCTCTCCTCGCAATGAAAAATTCTCACTTTTTTTCTCCACCTCGGAATCGGTCAGATTAAAGATACAGAGAAATCCCCGATTAATTAAATTTAGTTTCTCACGCGCGCGACCGCCTGTGACAAAGTATCAAACACGTTTCTCCCGAGTTGGGAAAACGCTAGCCGCGCGCTCGCTTCCCCGAAAGTAGGGGAAAAAATCTCAGCTGCACCCACTGCCTACAACATGCATAAGTTTTACGCACGACGAAGAAGCACCGTTTTGAGGAAAAAGAAGGACTCGACTTCGCGGTAGAGGAAGACACCGTTAAACGTTTTGCCTGCACGGGGGCGTAATTGTCTTTGGGTAGTTTTGTCCGGTAATGAATATTCTTTCCGTCCTTGCGAAGTGGGTCGTATAACTACGGGCTCGCTTGATTAAACTCGCGGATTTTAATTTATGCGGTTGTTCGAGCTAACCTTTTTTTGACCTCTAAACTTTCTCCTACCATACCGCGACGATTAATACAGCGTAGTTCCGGTTTTATTGGTATTCGACGCGTGCGTATCGGTAACAGACACCGAGTTCGTGACGAGACACAAAGAGCACCGGCGACCCGACCTCCAATTTTTCGGCGGTCTCAACCCCCGTTTTTCTCACACATCGCACTCGTGGCTAATGAAACAAAAAAAGTCGCACTTTATCGCGTCTGGAAAATCTCCCGACGTGTTAATTGCCCGCGGTAGCCACACGACTCTGGTAATCTAATTTACTTACTTTTCCAAACCTTTTTTTTCCTGCTCCTCGTCTGCGTGTTTTCTCCTTGAAAACCAGAATATCGACACCCGGATCAATTAAAGCGATCCCACTGGAAATGAAGAATTTATCACTTCGGCTTGGGCTGAAATTTTGAATAATTTACGAGTGCAGTATTGCGTTAGCCCCAGCTCTTTATGAATCACCGAACGGCCGCCAATTGGTAATGATTTTTTCTCGGAAACGAAGTAGGTACTTCAATGAATGGTACTTGGAAGCTTCAAATTTAATTAAAACCGGGAGAGACAGAGATGTTGAGCAGCTCCTTCCTCGAACGACACTTTGCAACCCTCGTAAGATTAGCCTGCTCGTCATTAGATTAGCGGTAATTTCATCATCGCGAGAGATCGATCCAAAGGGAAAAACGCCACACAATGGCCACCCACGCGCGATCGAAATTTCCGCGAAACGCGATTGCATCGTCTCGGACTTTTCACATCGCCCACTCTCATTTTTTTATTTTTTCACTCAGGGGATCTTTAAAGTTCATCGTGAAGAAGTAGGCGACGAGAGGAATTTTACAATTTTAGCTAACGGTGCCGGGGAATTAAATGTTAGCAGTGTTTGTTAAACACGGTGACCGAGCGTGTTTCGGTTAACGACGCGCGACACTCGTCAATTGAGATTTAGGGTAAACTCACCGGATGGTGCTTCAGAATATGCTTGGCTCATCCCGCGCATGACACCTCCGTACCTCGGAATTCCAGCCACCTCTTACTCTCGGAGATAATTAAAGCTCGCTCGGAGTTAATTGAGTTCACGGTCAAGATCCCCGCTAACGACTCAATCCGCGCGATTTTCGGGTGGTGTGGAGCTAACAGCCACCGTAAACAGCCCATCCCGAATTCGCACTTCTTAGAACCCGCGAGTCGAGCCCGTGAGAACGAATTACCACCAATTAACGTCCATCTGCTATCGCTCTCGATTTTTCCCCCCTACCCTTCGGTCCTTCCTTTTTTTTTTTTTTTTTTCTCTTTGCTCATTGCGCAAGCCCACGACTTTCTTTTGGGAATTTTCGACGCGCTTCGCTCGACACGCACCGCTGTGACATTGTCTCGCCGCGACAATGACGGCCTTGTATCGCGTTTGTGTCTTTCTTTTTTTTTTCGCGCTCGCGGTACCGTATTTCGAAAGGCTTCGTTTTCTCCGGGTTTTTTTCGAATTCCTAGGGTTATTGTTTGTGCAATGAGGGACAGTGTGACTCTTGTAGAGCTGGGATCGAGGAGGAAAAGAAAAAAAAAAAAAAAAAAAAGAGGATCGTCCATCACCGACCGGACAATACGCTCGTATAGTACAGTTACTCTAAATCGATTAAGGTTCGTGCAGCGGCCGCGGCTAGTGGTAATCAATTTTTTCGATGAGGAATGAAAAATATAACCTCGTGACGAGACAAAAGAAACCCGGGCTCGTAATAATCTCCCGAAAAAGGTTACCACTGTAACATTGCCCCGCGATGTTTATCGGGGTAACTTGGGTGGAAATGACTTGTGTCCATCCCGCGAACGAACGGTTCATTCGAACGTTCCCGACCCACTATTTGACGAATCAATTTTGCGAGCTTGCTTTTCCGCATAACACGCACGCTACGCCGTAAATTAGTACAAAACTCGGGGAAAATGCTGGGCGCCGATTCCGCTTCGATGGGCATGGAAAATCATAATTCTCATACGGTTTTATCCAACCACTGTTCGCCATTAGCCAAATGAATTTCGATTAATTCTCTCGAGAGTAACAGGTGCGATACCGACGAATTTCTAAAATACATTTTACAAAGGGCTTAACGGTAACCGATGAAACCACGATAACTTACGAACCGATAAAATCATAAGCGGGCTCCCACATATCGTTACTCTTTTCGGTGTACTCGCGTGGGTTTGTCGGGTCGTTAAACAAACATTAGATCTTTTTTAACAAGAGATTAAAAAAATAATACTCATTGTCGCCTTTACGACCGCCGTATAAACGTTACGATCGCGGCTTCCTTTTTTTTTATATTTCTTTACCCACTCGTTTAATTCATTTTTTAAAGCCGTGGAGTACAAAGGTGGATCGGACAAACAGAGGTTTAGTGACCCCTTCTAACCCGAGATCCAACATGAATTGCGCAAAGTGGCACAGATTTTTTAAAATCAGATTAGCCAGCCGCAAACAGAATAAAAATGATTTATTAAATTGAAAACAGAAGGATTTTTTAGATTGATCGATCTCTTTCTTTTTTTTTTTTTTTTTTTGGAGCCCACGCACCATTAATCATTGACGTTTCGTTCCTCTCCACAGAGACAATTCACGCTGATCCTGCAGGCGCGGGACGAGGGCAGCGGGGGCGTCATCGAGGAGGCGAGCTACAGCGGGATCGTGCTGCCCGGACTGACCTGGCACACGCTCAACCACCAGGGTAGAAACGCCCACCTGGCCTACAGGGTCCGGGTGCAGTGCGCCGACCACTACTACAACGCGACCTGCACCAAGTTCTGCCGGCCCCGGAACGACATCTTCGGTCACTACACCTGCGACGAGAATGGCGACAAGGTCTGCATACAGGGATGGAAGGGCCAGGACTGCGAAGTCGGTAAGTTCATTCTTCTTTTTTATACTGTTATAACTATTAAAATAAATTGTTTTACTGTTACTTACGTTTGGATTAAATAGTAGGAAAATCAATGAGTATAAAGAAAATCGTGTTACAAAAACTTAGTAATGTATCTAAAATTTGAACGAATGGAATAATATTTTATTGAACGTATGAAGTCAAAAAATTATTAACTAACATAAAATTACGAACCTAATACATATTTACATATTTCTCTGTTAATTATGACTTAAATTCAAGTTAGCTTTTATTTGATAAAAAAAATAAAAAATATTTAAGCAAAAAATATTTAATGGTTGATTAATAACTTAATTAAATACTTAAATAAATGGGCTTAAAGTTTTGTCGTTATTACATTAACGGAGTTTTTATGATTTCACATTCAGTCCGATCAAAACCCTGGCCCAGTTGTATAAAACCTCAAGGGCTCTGCTATGTTTAGATAGAAAGTTAAAATTCATTACTGTTTTTTTGCGTATTCGTAACGGTTGGTCGATCGAATAACAGAAATCACTTAGACTACTTTTTAATCAATCCGACTGTTTTTTTTTTTTCTCTCCGCTGTCGAAAAAAAAGCGACGTTTCATCATTTTAGCATGATGAATATTGTCACTCACGGCTTGCGCAAAGGTTTCGCAAAAAATCCAAAGCGCTCGGAGATACCTTTTTTTTCTCCTTTTTTTTTTTAATTTGCAAACGATGAATATTTCTTCTCTAAACAAAGTTAATTGGAGAAAAAAAGCGCGCGCGATGTGATTGACAGGTCTCTCTCGAAAAGGAGTCTCGGCTCACAACAATGTTCTCACGATCCTGGTAGCCTCTAATCGGCCTGTCTCACCTCATTACGCCACACTAGGATGCGTTTCGGACGTATAATCTCTCTCTCTCTCTCTCTCTCTCAAAACTGGATCCCGTTTTTTGAATCAAGGATCATGATTTATTTCTCGATAGCAGCGCCGCGGGTAGCTTTTTTTGCGTAATTAAATATACCTCCTTCCCATCGATTTCGTTTGTCCCTCCCAACGTCGAGAGAAAAATCATCGGAATTTTGAATAACTCACAACTACACGCAGCCGATTTCAATCTACTCGGATACACAGCCCCGAGTTCTGAGCTTTTTTACAACGTTTTATCTCAATCTTCCAGCGTGTAACGCGAATATGTAATAATACCCGCATGCTACGTGTACCCGGTGCAGCGCAATAAATTAAACAGTGATTTTCCAGCATAACTTTCTACTATTTTGCAAAAATAGCCTCCCTGCTTTTATAAAATATTAATATTCAACTTTTTAAAACCAATTAGCTCAAAGAGGTAATAAAAGGATAAACAATAATAACTTTTTTTTTTAAACGTATCATCCTAATTAAATCAAGATAGGGAAGGTACACCTTATCGGCCCTTTATCGTCCTAATGAGACGCTCAATTAAGCATCGTAGCCAAGAGAAGGGCATAAATAAAGATAAGACTCGGCGCTAATTTACGAGGGCGGGTCCGAATTTATTGTAATTGACCGCCCGAGGCCGAAAACTCGTAAATCGACCCTGTGCTACCGGTCTTGCGTAACTCTACCCCCTTTTTTTTTTCTTTTTTTATTACAGCTGGGTAATAATCGTACCGTCCTAAAGTCTACGATAAAAGTCTTCTTCAATTAATATGCAGACTCGGGGGGAGACAATGGGGTATACTCTAATCGCCACTTCCACGGAACTCAAGACCCGTGATCTTTTTTAGCGCTTTGGGAGGCAGGCCGCGTAACAACCGTTACTTCTTATATCAAGGGACCTTTTTTCGCGCGAGTTGTGTCGCGAGAGGTGTAATTGGAAAATTTATGGTCTCTCTCTCTCTCTGGAAAAATCCGTGGGATAATCGCGGGCCTCGACACCTTTGGCCCTGAGCTCTCTTCGATTGTCTTTTTCATCGGCTAAATTACACGCTCGATGAACAACGGTTTTTTTGCGAGATTTGCGTGCAATTAGTCCGTGTGTATTTTTCAAAAGTGCAGCTACTCTCCGGGCATCAAACACATGGCCGAGTAGAGTGAGTTTCACATTTTCTTGTCACGTCACGGTGTAAGTATCGCCCCGTGACATTTTTAATGGGTTTTAAAAAAGTCGCATTAGCCACACAGGGCGATTCACACTAGGTTTTTCAAATTGCGGGGCGCGCAAGATGCCTATCAAAGACAATAATCCGTACGACTCTCCTCTAACCGAAAAACTCCTCGTACGTACCTTTCTAAAGGAGGAATATTACGACGCCTCTATTTATACACCTTGTGCGGGGAGCTCGAGCCGCGAGAGGGGAAAACTGGCTTCGCGAATTTTTACGAGAGCTCGACATCAGCAGCTCCAGGAGAGTCTGAAAGGTCAATCGGTAGATTTCACTCGCGAGCGAAAGAACGAACGCCTGCTCGCTCGCTTGGCGCGCACGACTCGAGGAGAAGAGAGCTATTTGCATAATGACCCAATGAATTTTAAAAGCCATTCGAGGGCCTTCCTTTTTCATCCGATCCAAGGGGATTTAATTACACCCCTTACCTTCTTTTTTTTTTATTTCCTCCCGGAGGATGGAAAGTTTTGAAAATTTGTGTTTTCTCGTGGTTTAAATTTAACATGGGATAGGTGAGTCATACAGGTGTAGCCTCTTCTCCTCGGGTTATGAATCACCGGGAATTCCTCCACGGTTAAATCTATAACACCTCGGAGCTGTTTCACGGTCGATCGATCCCCGGTATGCAAAGGATGACCCCTCGCACAATGAAATATCTTAACGAGCCGTATTTGCGAAACCAATGGATGCAACCGGAGGAAACGAACAGACTCGAGCGGTGGGAAAGAGAGAAAAAAGAAAAAAAAGATAATCCCCTGCTCGTATCTTGGAAATTATAATCAAAGTTCGCGTTCGCTGGGATTCATAAATTTAAGGCGGTAATTAATGCCGCGACCATTGTTATCGTTTCTGTTTATGGCCACCGGGTTATCTCACACCGCAGCTACTAGCTCCAGGAATTTTCATCGCGATCGCTGCGAAGTGGAACGACGATAATTTTTACTGTCGTCCGCGCTGGTTGTGTGTGATTACGGAAGATGCGCCGGTAATAATGGGAATACGTGGATCTCGCGGATTAATCTTTACGATTTACCGAGCATAAAGGACGATAAAAGTCGCACAATTGCAACGCGAAATCTGCAAATTGGGTATGAAGAATAAAAAAAAATGAAATAAGCGAGACGAAATAAAACAGTGCAGCACCCTTGGAGCGTGCCCCACAGTCTCTGGAAAGAAAGTCGGAGGATCGCGAGGAAAATTTGCAGACTCCGCGGGTTATAGGCCGATGCTGAAAGAGAGAGCGCGGATTCATATGCTCGTGTGGGCACGTGTGAGTGTGTAGGTGAAGCCGAGCGAAGGGATCCCTTTCTTCCTGATGCTGCTGCTGCTGAACCAACGATGCTGCTACGATGCGGATTTGAAATTGACTTGTATCGGGCTAAACTCTTTGTTCCTAAACTTTATATTCCACATGGTTTCGTCGGGATCTCGACCCGTTACGTACCGGATTTTTTCAAAAGTTTTTTATGTACCTCTGAACATTTATTAAAAGATTACTTCACTCGATGAATAAGACGTTATAATGAATTTCAAATATTTGAGTTTGTTACTCTGCAAACATGGGTAAACAGACTTTTGCAGGAATCTATCCGACTAAAAAATTAACAAAACTATCAATTATTATTGATTTCATACCAGGTTATAAATCACATGAACTTTATTATTGAACTCAAGCCAAGCAGCAGTTTTAAGTAGAAAAATCCGGATACGGCAAGACAATCAAGGATTCCCATCCTCTCGCAACCACGCGGTCTATAAATATCAATCCTCGTTCTCGTCCTCGCGGTGTGCAAAAAGTGCACTTATTGGCACCGGTTCCACCTCCCCGCGTGTACCTTGATTTTTTCTCCCTCCCATAAATAAATAAATAAAAGTCAAGACCAAGGCTGTTAAGGGCGTAGTCCTGGAAAAGCGTATTAATCAAAAGGACTCCACCTTGCCCCGGCCGACGGTAACGGTTCTCTCCGTTTGAAGTCGGCACGCGGGGGATTTCGTTTCCAGAGTTCCCGAATAATTTCTCGTCTCTCTCTCCCCGGTCGTGTTTACACATAACGGCTTACGCTCCGATTTCCGCCGTTAATTAGTCGATCCCCCGTTAGCACCCCTACGAACTCAAACGGTCTTACGTAAGCTGGAAGTTGAGAAACACTGGTAATATCATCTGCAGCAGGTGAGTAACGCATTTTAATGCCAAGATAAAAGCCCGATTGATTGATTGGAAAGATTCCCCGAGCCCGATTGTTCCATCCACTCGCGCGCGGAGGTAATTTATAAGTTAATACAGGGATTTTTTTAAATCCGAAGGTAATTGCGGCGTAAATTACAATTATAAAACGCGGTGGTAATTATGTCACTCGGGTTTACGCACCCCAAAGGTAACTCGACGACTTGGCCGCGAGTTACATTGTGCAACTACGAGTCTCGGGTTACGCGACGCTGGTGTGTGTATACTGGTAGGTACGCGAGGAGGCTTTTTGTGTTTTTCTCAATCGATGACTAGCCGCAGCAGCCGCGTACATGATAAATTCCGTCATACACGGCATACCAAAGGGATCGATGCATTATTGATTTCATGTGCCCCTCTGCTTAATAATGTCGTCGTCGGAGAGTCGTAATGAGGTGATTTCAAACGAGAGCATGTACATATACGCTGCAGCTGATGAAAACGTATCGCGTGTATTGTTGCGCACGAAAAAAGCAGCCGCAGAATGGAAATTTTCTTCCGAGAATCCTTGCTTCATATTTTTCTCGGAAGGATCGAGCTCTAAAAAGCTTCATTCCGAAAGTGGATCGATAAAAAAAAAAAATAATGCATGTATGAGAAATGCACACACACACACACCATGCGGCAGTAAAAAAAAAAAAAAAAACGACACTCTTGTATCCTCGAGTTTTACAATCGGGTGAAAAAAATTTTTTACAATCGTTTAACTTGAACGAGCGGTTGGGAAAAATTTTAATTATGGATACATTAGTTTAGCCTTTTTCCCTGCGCGAATAACTTTCAAATTTTAAAATCGTTGCCCAAGGGAATGCAAGCGAGGGTTTTTATTCGATGAATTATGCGACATTCTTGATTGCCACATGTGCGCGTCATTTTTTTTTTTAAAAGTCCATATGAAATATTGCTGAAAAGTGACGATCAAATACCAAACTATAAATGTGCTTAGCGTAATGAATAATGACCGTAGTTACGTAGAGAAAGTTTTTTAGGCTATTTTACCGACATGGAACTCGGGTCGTGATTTAAGGCACCAAAATTTTGTTCATTACTCCAAATCAAAGTTACTTTTAAAAATTATTTCCTTTATGGCTCTTAACGAACCTCATAAACCTAAATAAATTTAACTATCGTGTAAAAAAATTGAAAAAATCCCTTAACTAAAAACGCAATTTTGTTATTTTCAGCTGTGTGCAAGGAAGGCTGTCACCCGGTGCACGGCCACTGCAACGTATCGGGCGAGTGCAAGTGTCGTCACGGCTGGCAGGGCGAGCTCTGCGACAAGTGCACCCCGTACCCGGGATGCAAGCACGGCTACTGCAACGGCTCGTCCTGGCAGTGCATCTGCGACACCAACTGGGGCGGAATACTCTGCGACCAAGACCTCAACTACTGCGGCACCCACGAGCCCTGCCAGAACGGCGGGACCTGCGAGAACACCGCTCCGGACCAGTACAGGTGCACCTGTCCCGAGGGCTTCTCCGGTCCGACCTGCGAAAAGGTGGACAACCCGTGCGCGTCGGCGCCCTGCCTGAACGGCGCCACCTGCACCGAGGTCGGCGAGACTCCGGTCTGCAACTGCACCGAGGGCTTCGCCGGGCCCTTTTGCGCCACCGACATCGACGAGTGCGCCTCCCAGCCCTGCCTCAACGGCGGGGTCTGCGTGGACGGGAGGAACAGCTTCGCCTGCAACTGTCCTCCGGCCTGGCAGGGAGTCACCTGTCAATTCGACGTGGACGAGTGCGCCCTTACCGAGTCGCCCTGCAAGAACTCCGTCACTTGCTACAACCACGCTGGAGACTACACGTTAGTGCATTTACTTTAATTTAATATGAGCCGCGATTTTCTAAAATTAACTTTCTAATGTCGTAAAAACTGAAAATTTAATAGGCAAGAGGTTTCTCGGAATCACACTCGCGTTTAATTAAACCAAGCCGAAAATAACAATCGTAACTGGACTCGCGATGACACGAGACAATCAGCGTTAACTTGAATTTTGAAACGTGAAAAAATTTTATAATTAACGAAACTCGGTGCATTACAAGCTCGTTAAAAATCAGCGGCTATCATAAGCTCCGTGGTGAGAAAAAAGCGGTAGGAAAAACCGCTCGCGGACATAATTAATTGTCGAACAATTTAATTAAGCCCGCGCGCTTAATTCGCAGTTACATAAATTCCGCGTTTGATACGGCTCCATTAAGGGGGGTACGTCCCTCTACCGGCCGCTGAACCAAAAGTGTCAATTATACCGGGAGGAGACACCGGGCATTTCAACATATCACCGGTTCTCATTAAGAGGCCCGGAGGCGCCCCGTCGAGGCACGCGCGCGATAACAAGAAGTCGCGGGTTTAAAAAAACCGAGCTTTTCCCATCGCGCCTCCAACGTCTCGGCATTCTTTTTTTTCCTTTATCTAGAAAGTCGGCATTAACATCGGTAATTGGGAGGCTGCCTGCAAGGTTGACGCGATGATGCGTACCGATTGTTATTGCCGACGAGTCGAGCGTTTATATGTATTTTGGTCAAGATCGCGGATGAGTTATTTAGCGCGTGAGAGTCAATGTTTTTCGATCGCTGAGGTTTCAATTAGCCGCGGTTGGTAATTGAGCAATCCGAAGGTGTACATATTTTCATTAAAAATATCGAAGGGATTTTAATTGAAATATCATGTAGTCATAATTATAAAAAATTGTAAAAGTTTTTCAAATTCCAAATTTTTTTTACTTCTTGCGCGGCGTAATTAGATGTACTAATTTGCAATTAAACATCGACGTTGAATTATTCAAAAAGAGAAACCTCATACTTTCGAAAATATTAATATTCTTGATTTTTTTTACCGTAACAGGTGCAAGTGCAGGAGCGGTTTCACGGGTAAAAACTGCACGAGGAACATCGACGACTGCGTGGGCCAGTGTCAGCACGACGCTCTGTGTATAGACCTGGTGAACGACTACCACTGCTCGTGCACGCCCGGGTACGCGGGCAAGGACTGCGAGATCGACGTCGACGAGTGCGCCTCGAAGCCCTGCCAGAACGGAGGCGAGTGCCGGGACCTGGTAAACGCCTACGAGTGCGTCTGCCCCGTGGGCTACACCGGAATCCAGTGCGAGATCGACCGGGACCACTGCAGCCCCAACCCCTGCCGGAACGGAGCCCAGTGCTTCAACACTCAGACCGACTACTACTGCCATTGTCCGAGCAAGTGGCAGGGCAAGAACTGCTCCGAGCCGGCTCACAACTCGCTCTACGGTCTCCTGGACGACAGCTTGGGTTGCGGAAGCGAGGGCCAACCGTGTGCGGGCCGGGGCAGGTGCAGCGGAGGCCAGTGCATCTGCGATCCCGGATACACGGGTTTACACTGCCACGAGAACATCAACGACTGCCGGGGCAGTCCCTGTCTGAATGGTGGAACCTGCGTTGACCTGGTCAACTCTTTCCAGTGCATCTGCAGGGAGGGCTGGACCGGAGATCTCTGCGACCAAGGTACGTCGAGTTTGTCTAAGCTGGACGATTCCCGGCCTCTCGACACAACCTTGAATAACAACCTTCTTCCCCTTTCAGACGTGGACGAATGTACCAACAGCCCCTGCAGGAACAACGGCACCTGCGTAGACGGCGTCGCCGACTTCACCTGTATCTGCCGGAACGGATGGAAGGGCAAGACCTGCGCCCTGCGAGGAGGTCACTGTGAACCCGGAACCTGCAGACACGGAGGAACCTGCCAAGACCGCGGAGACGGGTTTACCTGTCACTGCCCACCAGGCTGGGAGGGAGCCGCCTGTCACATAGCCTCTGCGGCCTGTGCCTCCGCACCCTGTGAAAACGGCGCGACCTGCGTCAACAGTGCCGACGGAGGATACCAGTGCATATGCCGCGAGGGCTTCGAAGGTCCCAACTGCCGAAGGAACGTCGATGACTGCCAAACTCAGCCCTGCCTCAACGGTGGCACCTGCGCCGACGGCGTCAACTGGTACAGGTGCACCTGCGCTCCAGGTTTCACCGGACCCGACTGCCGAATAAACGTCAACGAGTGCGCGAGTCTACCTTGCGCCCACGGCTCTACCTGCATAGATGGAATAAACGGATTCTCGTGTGCTTGCCCACCAGGACGAACCGGGCTGAGGTGCGAGTTGTCTTTGTTCTCCGGAGCCGATGGTGGTTGTCCGCCTGGAGCCACCTGGGACGACGACTGCAATGCCTGTGAATGCAGTCGTAACGGAAAGCAAGCTCAGTGTAGCAAAGTATGGTGCGGAGCCGGTAACTGTCTGAACGGCACGGCCTGTCTGGCTCACGAGGTATGCGTGCCATCCCCTAACGAAAGCTGTCTGGTAGGACCCTGCCCACCTTGGGGCGAGTGTCGACCAGTCGAGAGTGGCAGACGAGTTGGACCTCCTGCCCTACCCGCGCCCCAGTCCTGCTGGCCCGGCCAGGCCACACCAGGCCCCAACTGCGCGAGGCTCAGTATTCTTCTGAGGCGAGAATCCCTTGGTTCTGGATCCTCGGTCGAGCTTCTCTGCAGGAGGCTACGTCGTCTACTGGCTGACCCGAGGCGACCACAGTTGGTCGTCCTCTTGTGCGACCTCAAACCTGGAGACAACGACACGATAGAGGTCACGATTTTCTCGGAGGCCGCAGCCGCGGCAGCTGGTGACCTCAGCGAGTCCCTTAGTCGGCCTCTTGGTCGACCCCTCGCCCTTGCCTCCGTCCTCGAGGTCAAGGTCGAGACGACCCTGCTCAGCAGTGATGCCAACTCTGGCGGTGGCGACAACGGACCCGGAGCCTACCTGGCTGGTTTCGCCGTCATCCTACTGACGATCCTCCTCTTAGTTATACTCGTGGGCGCTTGGTACGTGAGGGCAGCTCGAAGAAGCTCGGGACTGACCGCGACGACGAGTAGCGAAACGTCGTTGCACCGGCACCGCGGTGACCTGGACGAAAAGTCGAATAATTTACAAAACGAAGAGAACCTGAGGAGGTACGCGAACCCCCTGAAGGAGGTGGACTGCGGCATGGGCTGCAGCATCGAGCCCCGAGTCTCGGTTGTGAGACCAATGGCGGGCACGGGTCTTCCCCTGGGACCCAACGAGGAGAGCCTGGAGATGGTCAGCGAGGACGGCCGGCACAGGCTACCCCCGCTGTACAAGCCCCCCTGCGCCGAGATGAGAAACAATACGGCTAGCTTCACCTACGAGGAAGGACCACACAAGCCCTACAGCAAACCCAGGTTGCAGGAGCCCAGCAACGTCGCGTACCTGCAGCCGAGCTCCAGTCAGACGACGAATCCCCCGCACCAGAGTATGATGACGGTGCACGTTTGAGAAACGGACACGCTTTGTGTGCTAGCTTTTATGAGAGTGTTTTTTACTCAGCCCGACGGGGTTTTATGTGCGCGTTATGGTGGCCAGTGAGGAACAATTTTTCTTTTGCGATCAACTGTGTTTTATTTATTTTTTTTTTTATGGATGTGAGAAAGAAAGGGTTCTTGCGTGACTGGAGTGCAAAGGTTATTTTTGTTAATGTGAACGAGATATTTTAGCTTAATTCATGTAGTAGATGACGACTCACGCACGCAGTGCACTGAAAAAACGAACGTTCAAGGCGTTTGAGTACGTTTTATTTAATTGAAAACTCATGGTTTTTTTTTCTCTGTTCGACGAGATAAAGGCATGAATTTTTTCTTTATCTCATCGAACGAGAGATTGACTTTTTTCGTTATTGAATTTTTCAGCGATGAGCTTAAATTTTTAATTTTTCTACTACTCTTTCATCGGGTGACTTTGTGAGCTTTCAAAGTACACGGAAAAAATAAAATCCTTGCAGCGTAGCTGAATTCAGCGATATGACGATGCGAACAGTTAACGACGCTCCAACGCAGACTTTTCATCGTGGCGAGGCAAAGTCTGCGTTGGAGCGACGTAAAGTTAGCTATAGCGTGCCTTCCTTACCAACAGCTGTAGCAGAGCTCGACTCACGCTTGACGCTTGTTTACTTGTGTACTTACTCTCTGCTATCGCGGGTTTACGGCAGCATAACTATAAAAAAATGTGTTTATTGATAGTTGTAATTAATTTAAGTATTTTTTATATCAGTATTTTTATCACCCGCGATAGCAGAGAGTAAGTACACAAGTAAACAAGCGTCAAGCGTGAGTCGAGCTCTGCTACAGCTGTTGGTAAGGAAGCCACGCTATAGCTAACTTTACGTCGCTCCAACGCAGACTTTGCCTCGCCACGATGAAAAGTCTGCGTTGGAGCGTCGTTAACTGTTCGCATCGTCATATCGCTGAATTCAGCTACGCTGCAAGGATTTTATTTTTTCCGTGTATTTTTTCAAATATCGCGGAGATATTCGAGAAAATACGATGATGATTATGGGTAGATTGATATCAAATTAAATATGTATTTTAATAGAAAATCTCGGTAATCGAAAAATGTGAGATTTCAGAGAGAAAAAAAAAGAATGAAAAATGAAAAAAAAAAAAAATGTCCTGTGACAATAATATTATTATATAAAGATTTTTTTTTTAATTCACCACGACATATGACTGTTTAATGCTAAAATAAATAATAATTATGTCGAGTTGTTATCGTTGTACATATGTACATAGCCTGTACTTATTAATTTTACTAAGCCTGTATAGCCGCAATTGTTGTATTGCGGTGATTTCATAGGAGACATCGAACGTTACGAGAAGACAACGCGAGTCAATCCGAGGTAATAAATGAGTAGTGCGAAAATAATATTTATGATAATTAAACAACAACGACGAACTTATTAAAACTGCCTCATAATCGAATTTTTGAAATTTATTAACAAATAATAACATATACATATGCAATAAAATTAAATTATAACAAAACCGACTCTCAGGTTGTGATAATCGAGGCGGATATACTTCTTAAAATTTTTAACACTTTTAACAAACAATTTGATTTTTAACAAAATTTTATTTGTATAATTTTGCATTTTTTATAACTATTGTACTAAAAAAGAAAAAAAAAAAAAAAAGAAAAAAAATCGAAAAAAAAACACGCACACTCATATCGACGCATACAGCAGGCTTTTGTACGTTCCTTCAAACGAGACATTGTGATACTGATGGAAGCGCGTGGCGTCATTAACGCCAATATTTTCTTGTACTTTTTTTCGTCTCATGCTGTTCTACTTTTTTTTATATATTTTTTACTATTTACTTTTTTCTTTTAATTAAAAAAAAAAAATTATAACAATTTATCTTTTTGTAATTGCGCTATTTCTGTCTCTTAAATACGTGCGAGAATCTTATATAATAAAAACGCATTTATAAGAATAAAAGGACTCTAGTATGATCGCGTGGCGAATCTCGGCATTTCAAAAGCCGAGGAAAAGAATGGAAATTGTAATAATAGCGACTCGCCGCGAAGCGAGGTGTCCAACGAAAACAAATTAAAACTTTTTTTTTTTTTTTTTTTTAAAGAGGAAAAAATTGTATAATGCAATAGAATAATAAGGCTTTATGGAAGATTCGCGCAGTCGTAAATAATACGTATATTGTAAATATTTTTTTTATAAATATTATAAATATTATTATATTTAAAAAAAGCATTTTGAGCGGAGTTGAACTATTTTTTTTTTCTTTTATCTTTGTTCGTCGAACGAAAATTGATAAATTTAACGATTTTTTTTTTTCGAAAACTCTCGCTGTAACTTTTTGAACGTGCAATTCGTTCATATAAGTCACAAACATAAACACAGCCAATTTCCCTCTAGCTTGTATACGTCGTGGTAAGAGCTTCTTTTTTTGATGGAAGACAAGCGCAAAAGAACGAAAAAAATATAAAATTAAAGATAAAAAAAGTAAACTTTTTTATAATAATAGAATTTTTTATTTTATAAAGAGGAAGAAGAAAAAAAAGCAAATAAATAAATAAAACTATATTATATATTCGCAATTAAGGAATAGATAGATCGATTATTATATATAAATAAAAAAAAATTGTATTATTAATATTATATTAATAATTAATAATAATGATTATTTCGACATATAAAAAAGTCACTGTGTTTTGATTCATTGATTCGCACCACCGAAGCCTCTCCCACAAACCTAATTTCCCTATTTTCTCCGTCGCGCCAAACTCACACGTGAGGTGCATCCTGAACAGCTGTAATTGCTCACGAAACTGCCTTTAATCGACAATTACCCGTGCGGCAGTATTATTTATTCAGAACCTCCCCCGCCAATCAGAGTTGCACAAGATTCTCCAGCAGCTGATAACCCTCATACCAGAGACAGAAGAGAGAGAGAGAGAGAAGAATGGAACGATGTTTCAACACATTTCGTGGGGTAAAAGTACGCATAAAGACGTCGGCTGAATTTAAATAAAGAATAAGAGCGCGCATCGCATCGCGTTTTGTTCCCACAAGCCAGCCAGGCGACACTCGGTGCATATTATAATGCCAGGCGAAAAAAAAGCTCTCACTGTACCTCCGGTACAGGAGAAAACCTGCAGCGACTGATTTATTAGTAACTACAGGATAATCGATCGAGGATGGGTTTTATGGGGGCCAGGAGAGAAGCGACACACTAATGCTGCATCCCGCGCGCGAAATATGAAACGGAGAAAGTCGAGAGCTGCCGCTTGATGCAGGTTTATTGACCGTGTTTATGCTAATCCCCGCGGGTTCATTCGCGTGGTGATTAATGGCCTTACGAAAAAGGGGAACTCGATGATATTTATGCGGGAGTCTTGACTGCTGTTAAATTGGTGCAAAAATTTTTTTCGAAAATTGTTTTTTTTTTTTTTTTTAAGCGAGAGGTTTTGAAATTTATGAGATGGGTTCTATTATGTTCAGCGGAGAAGATTCATTATTGCAGCTAGAAAAAGATTTTAAAACAGACCTATTTTTAAAATTTTTTTTTGCGAGATCACTAACTAATTTAATAATTAGTATGTTAGATCTATGGAAAACTTGATTGATTTGATAAAAAAAAAAATTGAAAAAAAAAGAATATTTATTACGATTTTCACTATTCGATTTTACCAGCCTCTTTGAAGTTATTATTCAAAAAATATTAAAAAGATTATAAAATATCATAAAACAAAAAAAAAACGATTAACACTTATTCAAATTGGATTTTTTAAAACCAAAATAGACATCAAAAGATTTAAGTCAATTATTGTACACATATTAGAAACAAAATCAACTATTTGAGTGATCAAAGTCAAACATTACCAGTAATTTAACTTGGGACAATTAATTTAAAAGTCATGCCCATTTACTGCCTTCAGTGATCAGACATTATTGCTTGAAAAATTTGTGTTTAAATTGAATTAAAACAGATTAAAATAACTTTTTATTAAACATTTTTTTAAAGAGATTTTGAAATTCTTCAATACTTGGATACCAAATTGAAAAAGTGCAACCATTACACTCAAAGTAAGTTTTTCAATAAATTAAAAATTATTTTTTATTAAATGTTAATAAAAATTAAATAAAATATGCCGATAAGTCATGGTTTTTACTTATTAAAGTAGCATTGATTTAATCTCGAGTTGAATCTTGGCTAATCATCGAAGTCTTTTTAAGTATCTCGGATCCATCGGCATAAATATGAGCTCATAATATGTACCGCCAAGTGGCACTACATACTTGCTGGAATAACGCCTGTGATCTCGCGCAGCGGGCGGCAAGTACTTTATAATGAGTGAATCAACCGGAGGCATTTAATGCTCTGTTTAAGTCGTCGGTCGCCCTATCGTAAATTTACCATCTCGACGCCGACACAGTGACTTGATTAGATTTGTAACCAAAAGTGGGTCGAGCTGCTGAATTGAAATAAATTTTAAAATAAGTTTTTTAAAAAGTGTCGCGAGTCTACGACTGCTAGCTTGTGCATTATTAATTTACTAATTAATTAATTCAAATGATGCATAAAAAATATATAAGTGTCGTAAAAATTTAGCTACTTTCATAAATAAAAAAAACCATATGCAAAAAAAAAAAGAAAATGAATGTATAAATTTTTGTATTGCACCAAGATCCAGAATATCATTTTACGACTTAAATAAAAATATATTAGGTTAACTAATATCAAAATTATGACTCGACCAACTATTGTATAATCAAACGATTTACATGATAAAATACGAATTAACTTATAAGAAAATTCAAGTGATTTAATTCAGATTTATTTATAATATATTTGAACAAAAGGTTAACAAATTTAAAAAAAAATTGTATTTCAAAATAACTAGTACATGAAATTCATAATTATTGGGAATAAATAAAAACTTTGTATATTTAATTTAAAAAAATAAGTTTTATTTATCACAAATTTTTAGTTCTGTTCACAAAATTTTAACAAATCTTTTTTACCCAAAATACAATCGAGTATGTTCCGTATTATTAGATGATCGGGACCGAACTTTGGTAAGCAATCGCTTAATAAAATCGTTGATTTATCATACAATTCTCTTCTCTTAATAGCTTTTTTGACATTTCTTTCTATTAATACGCCGTAGATGGGAAATTTCTTCAAACAATCACTGTTTTCAAATTCTTCAATAAGTACTTTGTTGCCAGCAAAATTTTTCAGTCTTTTTTTATGATCTACTAACAAATTGTAAAAGCTAACCCAAGAATTACGAAACTTGGAGTTTTTTGCTCTAAACAATTCGTCTCTGCATTGATTATAATAATCATTAAATGTGCTTTGACTTAAAATAGTATCCATTAAAACTGGATGAATCGCAGTTTTAAAGGTTTGCAGGACCAAATGTGATAAAATCATTTTTGTTACTTCGTCCGGTAAAGGATCTTCGTCAAATGTTAAAATGTTATGGTCTCGATGAACTACATTTATATCACTGTGTTCTAAAATAAAAGTCAAAATCTTTTCATCCATTTCTTTGTCGTCTGAAAATTCATAATCATCCAAAGCTGAAATGAGCGGCGTGTATCCTTTGGCATCAACTGCATGCATGTTGGCGCCTCTTTTTAAAAGAGTTTTTATAATTTTAATATTTTTGTATTCGCACGCATTGTGCAGAGGCGTAGTGCCGTCATGGCTGCGATGGTTTACATCCAAGCCTTTGTCTAATAGTAATTGAAAGATCTCCAGATTTGGATCGTGGGTATCTATCGCATGATGTAAAAGGCTGCGTCCAGAATGATCAAGTAAACTAAAGTCAGGCTCAAAATTCAAAAACAATCGAATAATTTCCAAGTTTTGATGATTAAATGCATGCCAGAAAGGCGTTTGTCCCCATCTATCTTGTGCATTGACACTTGCTCCGTTTTTCAATAATGTTTCTGCTATCTTCAAACTGTTTTCACTTCCATTGTAATTAAGTACATCTTGCAAAGGTGTTTTTCCGCTAATGCTGCGATTGTTGACATTCAAACCTAAATCGACGAGTAGTTGCACAACCTCAAGGTTTTTATTCCAACCAACAGCTGGAAATAGGAGATTGCGTCCTTGATTGTCCAGTACTTTGACATCAGCCTTGTGATCCAAAAATAATTGAACAGCCTTTAAGTTGCTTTTGCTTACCAAAAAATAAAAGGGCGTTCTGCCTCCCTCATCTCGCATGTTTGGATCTGCTCCATTTTTCAACAAAAGTTCAAGTACTTCGAAGTGGCTTTCATCTATGTTATCATTAGCAGCTTCGAGCAAAGGTGTTATACTGTATTTATCTTTTGCATTTACGTCTGCACCTTGAAATAACAATTGTTTTACCTTCGTCGCATCGTTGTTGTCAGCAGCCAAGTGCAGTGGTGTTTTACCGCGTTCATCTCTGCTATTGACGTCAGTTGTCACGATTTCAATATCGGACATGATTTTCTAAAAACCGTATTAAAATTTATTTTCAAATTTTTTAAATTAACTGATAAATTATTTATGTAACTTATCTTGTGAATTTTATTTTTGCATTCTTTCTCTATTATTGTGATAAATTCTGTTTATCATTTAAGAATATTTCTTTTAATCAATTACTGGTACTAATTGTAAAAATATAAATAAAAAAGTAGCATATTTATGATTTATTTTCAATAATTTAATCCATTCATTAATATTTATTAATCTATACTTTTGATACATGTATAATTGTTTAATGGACTCCGAATAAATTTTCATTGTATTATCTTATGATATTTATAATTATTTCTATACAAAAAAAAAATAATAATAATAATAACTAATTAAATTGTATGTGCGGAAATTTACCGGTTGTAGGTATCATAAAGTAAGTAGAGCGACTGTTTGAGTACTTATCTACATACCTGTGTTAGCTCTTGAACAAGTATGACAATTCCAATGTCATATGACTTAAGTGCACAGAAATAAAAGCACTGACATTTTTACAACAAAACAATTTTTAAATTTTATGTAATAAACACTCAAGTATAATAAAATAATGATAATACTTCTTTGCGTTCGTACAGTTCACAAACTTGACGACGCGAAAGGCACGAGAGGACGAGGCACACCACACAAGTCAACTGTTCGCGTATGAGGCGATACTGCCGCCGCGACAAGATTCGAAAAGTGGACGAAGCTTCCACTACTTTTGAAACTTCTAGTTCCCTTCTTTACCAACTTTCGCGCTGAAACTGAATTTCTTCAAAAAAATTATTTGTTTAAAAATTCATTCATCAATCGAAGTAGAAATGAAAAAAAAAATTGCACGTATAGTAATACTGTTTAAATTTAATTTATTAATTATTTTTAAAAAATCTGCTTATTGCAATAAAAGTTTATTAAATTTTAAACTTCCAATAATTGATGATATGATTAGAACACCAATTTTTATTTAATTAAAAATTTTTTAAAGTTTTTTAATCAAGTTTCCTGAAGTAAAAATTTATTTAAATCATAAAAAAAAAGTTTATATTGATTAGCTGTCGAATTTTCAAAATAATTTTTAATCAATAATATTAGTTATGGTAAGTCCCGCTGAAATAGCTCGAATAATAAAATTGCAATTGCTAATTTGCTTTACAGATTTCGAATAGAGCAAAAAAATTTCACTTATAAAATAGTTACAAAATGAATTAAGCTCAAAGTAAAATTAAGAAAGAAATTTTCAAATAATTTTTTCTTATTATTTTTTTATTATCAAAAGACGCGTGGGGAGTTTAGTTTTTAGTTTCATCAAAATTATGCAGACAACTTCAAATGTATTCTTGAAATGAATACTTAGTATAACATATTTCAGTGTCAATTATGATGTAGCTATATAAATATAAATAACCTGAAAAAAAATAAAACTTACCAAAATTATTTTCTAATTTGCAAAAAAAAACAAAACAAAAAAATTGAATTCTACTGTATTCAAAATATGAATTGTTAAATTAACTTTACCTATACCGACAAAATTTTTAGTTGAAGCAGTATCATAAAAATTATAACATTATGTCAGAATTTCAGGTACGTGTCGAAGTTCAAACGTTATTCACAACAATGAGAACAAAAAGCAGTTGATATACTTTTATGAAAAAAAAAAATTGTTATCTTTAAGGATTTGCAATTTATTTATGGCCCCCGCGAATATGATTTTGAAGAAGAGGAAGAAGAGGAAGAAACACATTTTGGAAAATATATAGACTGGTATGCTGATTACGATAAAGTCTTAGAGTCATCAACTTATACTCATTATGGATATACTGAACAGCCACCTGCGATTGAAGTAAAAAAATTAATTGAAAAAAAAATTTATACAGTTTTAATTATCTCATAAAAATGTACGTGAAAAATTTTTTAGACGGAGTCCGACAAAACTATTATATCTTCGTTTTCTTATGAAAGTGATATCACTTTATCTCCATCGGCGAGAATTAGATTTGGACTCGACGATGGCCATCCATGCTTAGCGGCTATTTCCATTAGTGACTCAAATTTAAAGTTTGAAGACATATTCACTTTTTACGCCATACCTGATGATCCAGGAATATTGAAAGCATTTTGGACTTTATACCCATTTCCCCCAAAATATCCCGAGGATGGAGTTGATAGATTTTTTGACGCGATTAATGATATGGGATTGGTTCCAATAGAATCTTTGAGACATCAATTTCACACTAATAAAATAGATTTAAAATTTTATGGCTTTGATCCAGATGCAATAAAACCTTTGACTGAAGCTCTAAAACATAATAAAACCATAGAGAGTTTAGATTTACAAGTAAATTATTGTATCTGCAAGTTGATCGTTATGTTTAATTCATTAATCTTTATGCTTAAAAATAGGATAATCAACTAAGCGTAGATTCATGCTACTATTTAAACATTTTGTTGGCTACGAGCAACCATATAAGCCATCTTAATCTATGTGCTTGCAAAATCGGACCTGAGGGTGCTGCAAGATTAGAAGTTGGGATAACTTCTTCTCCATCCTTAGTAGATCTCAATTTAAGTCGTTGTGAAATAGGAAATCAAGGAGTTATACCAATTTCAAAAGGGATCATGGAAAATGTATTGCTTAAGAGACTTGATATTTCCGATAATAATCTTGATGAAGATTCAATAAATAGTTTGAAAAGCATGATTACCATCAATAATTCTCTTGAGTATCTAAATTTGGCTTGGAATAAATTTACTACTAAACCAGCGACATTTAGTTTATTCAACTCTTTACTTAACAATAATACGATTACCGAATTAGATTTGTCCTGGAATTCGATGGGTCAAGAAACTATTGGTCCACTTTGCAATTATATTAATACTTCAAAATTAATCAAAAAATTAAGTCTCGAAGGTATGTAGAATTTTTTTTTTTCTTCAATTTTAGATAAAATTTTGTTATTTTGCTGATTTCGTAATCATATCAAATCGATTTTTTAAAGTAAAAAGTACTCAGAAAATTATTTCTTAGGAAATCGTTACACTGATGAAGAATTGTTACTAATTGGTAAAGCCGTAATAAAAAATCGGTCTCTAGAAAATCTTCGTCTCGCTGGAAATCCATTTTGCCCCGATGGAATAACTGAGTTTATAAAAAGCTTGGGGAAAGATGAGTTTTTTAATTCTCCTTTAAAATTAATAAATTTGGAGTGTTTATGGGCGAAAAAAGAATGTTGCTTCGCTTTGGAACAAATAAAAAAAATGAAACCGAAATTTAAGATCAAATTGGCTGGAATTTTGGAAAATTATGATGTTGTTGGACCCGACCTAAGACTATTATTTTTTTTGACTGCTAATAACGACGCAATGAAACCAAAACAGAAAAAAGACCGTAAAAACTTTGGTCTATTTGTTATGTCACTATCAAATGATATAATGAAAATAGGTTTTTATCCTATCTTAAATATTGAAGATAATTTATATTGTTTTATGATTTTCATGAATATATTATAATTTGTAGATGATTTTGTAAAAATAGTTAAAGACATTGATATAAAAATATCTGAAAACTTAGCAAGACAATTAGCTAGACAATTTTTAGTTACAAAAAAAACATTCGATCCAAAAGATATGAAAGATTCTTATTTGGAATATTTTCCTGATACTGAAATTCCAAAACCAACTGCAGATCCAGATTCTAATACAGAAGAAAAATCAAACGGCAAAAAAGATGATAAAAAAACAAAAAAAGGCAAAAAGGGAAAATCAAAGAAATAGAAAACTGAGGATTAGTAGACAGATTAATTGTATGACAATTATCTTGTAATTAAAAATTTATAATACTGTTTTTTTTTTTTTTTTTTTTTATTACAGGAAAAATGAAAATATGAGAGCTAACACTATTAAAAAATATTTTTTATAAAAATATGTATTATAAATAATTTAGAAACTAACCAAAGAATTAATTAGTAAAAAAATTGTGTAACATACTTTGTCTAACATAATACTTTCAATATTAATATTAATTATTGGAAAATTTTTCATAAATCACTAGTCTTTATCCACTTTTAAAAAATTTGCACAGAGGTTTTTAAAAATCTCTGTAACAAATGAGTTTCAACAAAAAATTATATCAGTCATTATAAAACACTCGTTTGGAAATATCTTCAACGATCCAATTGATACCTTCTAATAAATTTTCAGCTGTGATGGCTGATGCTTTATATATTTTCCAATGATGGGTCTTAATACTCTCCAAATCTAAAATTTGTGCAATGTCTTCAGAAGAAACAGCACCAGGTAAGTCTTGTTTATTTGCAAAAATTAGAAGTGTTGCACCTTCCAAACGCTCTTCTAATAGCAACTTGTGCATTTCTTCTTTGCAATCTTCTAGACGTCTTCTGTCAGCACTATCTACTACCCAAATCAAACCATCAGTACTTTCAAAATAGTTTTTCCAATACGTTCTTAATGATTTTTGACCACCAACATCCCATACATTTAATTTGTAGCCATTGTGATCCAAAGTTTTTATATTAAAGCCTAAAGTTGGTGATATTGTGTCAATAGGCTCTCCAATTAATCTTTTAACTATTGTTGTTTTACCAGCATTATCCAAACCTCTAGAAAAATTTATTTTAATGTATTTATTAAGTATTTGATGTATTTATTAATATTAAAATTTTTTATTATTAATTTTGTGGTTAAAATATAAAGTACCATTTTTTTTCTATAAATAGATTTAAATTTAGAAATATAATCAACAGATATTATGATACATATATTCATTCATTTGAAAACACTATTAATTAATACTTACAACATAAGTATCCTCATTTCTTTTTCCTTTTGCTTCAGCTTCTTTAATATTGTTAAAAGACCCATTTTTTACGATTTTACTAACTTTTATGCAGTTCAATAAACTTCACACAAGCTTCCAATTAACAAAATTTCATATTTGCAATTTTTCATTTGAATCATAATACAAAACATAACCTGTACAAAAAACTTTTTTTTTTTTTTACTTAAAGGTTGGTATTCATTTGAGCGCATATACGGTTGGCCTCAATGTTTTCTTTATTTTTTAAAACTGTTTTTTATTTTTTATATGTAGTTCTTAATGAGAAATTCTCATTAAAAAAAAATATATACCAATTAAAAAAGAAATTTAAAAACAATAAAAAAAATTTTTTCTAATATGTGTGGATGGATATATTTTAAAGTAATTAAACAAATATTTTTAACAGTTCATTTTATTTATCAGATGTAAATGTCAGTTATTCAAGAAACAATTCTTCTTAAGTCTAAAATAACTAAATGGTTTGAAAAAAATTGATCAATTTTTTATTTTTATTTACCTAAGCAATGTAAAAAACATCAAATTATAAACAAAAATTACTTAAATTAAAAGTTTGAACATATTTTCATGGTAAACATTACTTTTTTCGGTCAATGTTTCCAGTAAAACTTTGAAGTTTTATACATGTATATTTTTTTCATATACAGCTTGTTACATTTTTTTACATCTTACCTACCTTAACATTCATTGCTTTAATTTAATTTATTTTAACAAACTTATTATTAATTTAATTTTATTTACATCTTAGGAGTATGTACAGTAGAACAGCCGAGTTGGCAGAGTTATGTATAATACAAATTATGTGTTAGGAATGAGATCATTTTTATTGTTCAGCCTCATCTGTATGTGTGAATTCGGAACTAACCCAAGCAAGTCCCCACTTCAAATTGGTAAGCACAAATTTTAAGGCCTTGGTCCATTGTTCTTCTGAATTTAATTGGATTCTAAAAAAAAAAAAATTTTATATTGTAATAACTCATAATAACTTTCAGGCAACTTAATTTTTTATCAGAAAACATTTTTAGTTTTTAGCATAAAGAAAAATCTTACTTGATTGAATAAGAATTTCCAGTTGCAGAATCTTCTATTTTTCCTCTTTCCATTCTGTATGGAAGACAAAATCCGCTACCTCCTCTTTCTACCTGCTCTTTGAACTGCTGCAAGCAGTCAAGAAAGGCAACCATGCCTGCATCAAATTTTACATCCCATAAAAATCTAAAACCACCACTTCCATACAATGGCAGCTCTTTGTTTTGACCAAGCACTTCAATGTAACTGTGGTTACCAAATGGCACTAATTTATATCTCTCAAATGTTAAATTCATTTTTCTAGCTAATCCCGTAAGAAGAAGAGTCACCTGGCCCCAAGCTGCATTTATTTCACTCCAATCAACTGGCGCACTAGGCAATCTTCCCAGCCTGAAAGAGTTTATTGTTCCAAAATGTCCGCTATGCCATATATGAAATGTTGCATTGAACACATTAGTCACTTTCAGTCTTTCAAGTTGTGATGCTGCATAGGCCAATTGAAACTCCAAGCTGAAATATTTTTAATATGATTTTAACAACAGAATTTTTCTAACTCGCACCTTAAGAAATATTATTAAATTATATGTATCAAAATTATGATTTCTTTTTAATATTTAATGAAGAAAACTTTGAGAATTTTTTTACTGAAAACTTAAGTTTACCTGCGGCATTCATCTTCTGCTAAAATTAAGTCTCTTCTATGTCGTGCATACTCTTTCCAATACCTCTCCTCTTCATTTAATAATCTTTCTTTTTCTCTTTCTTGCTCTGAAATTGCAATTTTTGTTGCAGTTTCTTCATTTTTTAATGCTTCCAACTCTTTAATCATTCTCTCCTCTTCCTGTCTAACATCTTCTAATTCCTTTTCCAAACTTTCTATTTCAATATCTTCATTGATTTGATGCAATTGTTCAGCTTCCAATTTTTTAAGAAAATTATTGTAATCACCCCATTCCGTTTCTGTGAGATGTAATTGACCATCCATTAATATTAAGAGACTATCAGTACACTCATCGCACATAGGGTGATCCGCTGAACTGCTGCTGCTTAAAACTTCGAAAAGGGTGGCTCGTACCTTCAAAATAATGGAAATTATTAATTACATGAGCTCAATGATAAAATAAATTTTTATTGAAACACTAGTTATCTACCAAATGAAAAACTTACTCTTAAATGATGACTCAAGCTTTCAGTTTCACCTGAATCCCCGACCAACATAAATCCATTTGTTCCATTAGCTGAGTCGGTTAGCC
Organism: Encarsia formosa; assembly: GCA_038277355.1. Lineage (NCBI taxonomy): Eukaryota > Metazoa > Arthropoda > Insecta > Hymenoptera > Aphelinidae > Encarsia > Encarsia formosa. The sequence goes on from CM076188.1 coordinate 11,586,755, forward strand.
TAAATGGAGGCACTAAGTGTTCAACGCTATTGCAACTCTGTGTATCTACTTCTATTGTTTGTGTTCGTACAGGTACTATAAAAGTTTAAAAATACACAAAGATGATCAGTCAAATAATGAATACAAGTGTTCCAATCAAAAATTTTCTTAAGTTAAGAGTAAGAAGTGTTTTTTTTTTTTTTTTTTAATAGGTTAAGTTGCTACAGTTTTTTATAAACTGTCATTTATTATTAACAATCAAACAATCGACAGAGTAGATTATATTACTCCATAAAAAGCAAACAATACTGTTACATTTTATGATTAAATATTTAATAAATCGGGAGAGCATTCTTAAAAATAATGCTGTAAGATAAAAACTTGTCATCAATCCATTGTTTCTTAATAATAGGAAAATTTACTTACAAGTTAATTCTGCTAAAGTGTGTTCCCCCAAATGATTAAAACTTAGATCGAGTTTCAGTGGTTGCAAACATCGTTGACATGCGAAATTTATATTAGTTTTCAGATCGACCATTCTTAAAGTTTATCAGAAAAATAAAAACACACACGAAAACGAAAAACAACCTGTGACAAAACTGTGTTATTCGTACATCAGTAAATACGCATCTGCGCAAGTCTTTATGATCAGACGCTCAAAATAAGGTCAGCTGATCCGTGTTGTAAACTCTCCATAAGAGGCGCTAGTATTCGCATCTCCTAGCAATAGCTACAAGTATACACATTGGCCATGGAATCGGTATAACTTACAGCAACTATCTCTCTCGCACTCGTGGAAGAGATAGTATTTTGGTATAACTTTTAGAGCGCCCTCTGACAGGACTTGGAGATGCTATCATGGAAACTTTTAAAACTTTATTGTTAATCAAATTTTTGCTTTTAACTCACTCTTAAAAAATAAAAGAAATAATTATTTTTATTATTAAATTTATTTTTAACACGTTAATACACTTTACTCTTCCTCTGAAAAAAATAAAAATTATTTTACTGAGTTTTACCTCAAAAAAATTGTCTTGAGTGCAATATGCTTGACCATATTCTAGAGTTACACTAGTCTTTTACTCAGAGCGGAAAATATTAATTAAGTTAAACTCAATCAATAAATAAGAATAAAACAGTAGCGACATCTATTTTTAAAATAATTTAAAAGCTAACATGAATAAAAAATTTTTTGTAAACAATAAGCCTGCAATTTAATACAGCGAATAGTTATAAAAATAAAATAAACAATTTACATATAGTGAATTATGTTAAATAATAAATAAAATGAACCGATACCGATAGTCGGTAAGTTCAACGTAGTTCCAACGCAGTAATGCCCAGAATGACAAAAAACTAAGTCAAGGAGGTGCTGCTACCTGGAGTCAATTCATTCAAGCGGCACTTTAAAAAAACCATTAATTCAACTTTATCATCATTGCCTTTTAAATTTTTAAAAATCTTTTGAAAATATTTAATTTTTTATACAATACTTTAAATCAATAAATTTATTTATTCGTATTTCAAGCTACATTAAATCGTAAAAAATGGTAAGATTGATTTCAAACATCACATTGTCGATAAGCAGTATTATATTTGTTAACGAAATCGACAAAAATTAATATATGTAATATTGAAAAGTTTGTGAGTTTGTGCACTCAAAAATTAATAAATGAATTTCTCAAATATCATATTATTTTTAATAAAAAGCTTCAAAAGCACTTTTTTCCGCCGCTTGTCAATCAGGACTGATCACAAACCGCTATAATTTCGGTAACCACTTTGAAAATCATTACAAAAGAATCATAATCATTCTGCTGGGCACAGCTCTTTTGAAGATCCGATTTTTGTTAATAGAGTAATTTTGAAAACAGCTTCTATTATTATTGATCGTTTAAGCATAAATTTAAAATGAGTGAAAAAATACACATCTGATGGTTCTGTCATAAAAAATAAACCATTATAAACCAACAAACAAACAAAAAACGATTATAATTTAAAATTTTAGAGTTTTTTGTAATATTTTATGATGTTTAACTTAACTACTACAATGCTATACATTCAACAGTTTTACAATTAATATATCTCTGAATTTTATTTTATCAATGATGAAATTAACAGAAAACAACATGATAATAATTTTTTTTATTAGTCTTGTACCGTTGAAGAAACAATCTTGGGATCTCTATTACTAGTCAAAGTCTGTAAGTTTTCAAAATCTGAGTTATTTAAAAAAAAATTATTAATAAAACGTTAAATACAATTGTTCCAAATTAAATTTTTGAATTTAACTTTGACGGTTTAAAAAAAAAATTAATTACTATAAAATCATATCCTGGATTAAAAAAATTAAATTAAAGTTTCTTGTACTATGAAATAAATCACAAGTATGTACATAAATCATTTAGAAAATTTTATCAAAGTTTCACATTTCAGATTGAGTTTTATTTAAACGTTCGTTTGCTTTATAATAGGTGGTCAATTGAATTAATTTAGTCACAGCTTGCCATCTGTCTCAAGACATTCCAAATCGGCATCTCGAAGTGGTTTCGGGTGCGGGCACACATAAGAAATACGGACATAAGTTAAGATACCAACGGAATACGTGAAAAACGTGCGACCAATATGTACGGCCGGAGCCCTCTCCGAATACCATTACCGCGAAATATCCATCCGAAAATAGTCTGGATCCACACACAAGGATGGGATATGTCGGAAGCCCCCATAACTCGCTGTCCTTGTTTCGTTATTCTGCAGCCGAAAAGTCCCCGTGCCGAGGGTGATTGATACGATTCTCACAGCCGCGTGCTCGCTGTCCCCTCGTCGTTCTTTTCGTCGTCGCATTGGAAATTAGGCAGCTCACCGAGATTCATGGCTGACGGAATTGACGAAAGCGTTACATTTCCAGTGTCTTTTAATGAAGCTTTTGGGTTGAAAAAAAAAAACTTCGGGGTTGCTATTTTTGTGGACTTTTTATTGCCTCGGGAGTCTGAAAGGGGACAGAGCGATGTAAAAAATGGAAAGGGATTACCGTAACGAATTGGTTTCATTGCGCGAGCATTATGTGACTGTTGATTTGACAGTTAATGTGAAGAGCTTTTAGGCCTTTAAAAATAGTATTCTCGAGGAAATCATTTTCTTCTGGTTCTGCGGTATAGTTTATTTTTACAATGTTTCTACGATTAGAAATTTGATGTTAAAATAGAACTCTAGTCTGACTTATTTTCACAATCATTAAATTACAAAACAGGTTGATTTTCTAATGAGAATTTTTGTAGAAATATATTTTTTCAATGAAAATAGAATTTTTTCTCTTCAACAACCAACTGCCTAACCTTACGTAAATAAACTCGAAATAAGTTATTTTAAAAATAAAAGTTTCCGTACTTTTTTTATGTTTCTTTTTATTATTATTTTACGATACTATTCCGAAGCTAATGTCACTAATTAAAGATGTTCCTTAATTTATTTAACCGCCAGAGAGATTGAAAGTCATTCAAAAACCATCTAATCACTTTAATGGATCATTAAATTTTTATTCTGGAAATCATAACCGTATAAAAATGACAAACTCGATTCCCGGAGTTTTTAGGCAAAGTAAGAAAAAAAAAAAAATGAATAAAAAAAAACTGTAGTTTGGCAGAAGAGGTAAAAATTTTAACGAGCAGAGATCTGGCACTCTGCGTAGCGGTGAAGATCGAGCAAGAGAGTACGAAGAAGAAGAAGAAGATGGATCGAACTTTTCTCGCTTGAAAGAGATGCGACAGATAGGTTTATAGTCTGTCGTGTTGAATTTATGCTAATCTCGGCTCTCGGAACATTTGAAGGATATCTTGCGGCTTACGTAAGACATTCGACTGACACTGTTCAACAGGTGGCGCTCAGCTTCTTTGTGGATGGCTTACCATGTATATGTATAGCCACCTTATATTAGCATCTTCCTTAAGAATGATCCTCATCAACTATATTTCAACAGAAGAATGCCTGTGGAATCCGTTTGTAAAATTTTCAATTTGATCTTTATCTCGCGAAATCAGATGGAGGTATGAAATTATAAATTCTTTTTTATTTACTAATCCACTGAAGAAAGTTCTAAAGAAATACTTTTTCTGTGTTTGAATTTAAAAAATTTAAACCACTGAGCTAGCGTAAGTTAACTTGGTTTATCCTATCATGAAAATTTGCATGATGATAGTGTCCATTTTGAATTATGTGTTAGTAAAAAAAAAAAAAAAAAAAAAAAAATTAGACTTTTCCCTTCCTCAATGATAAGTCTATCAACAAACAGCTTTTTAAAAAAGTCTTCAGTCAGAATGATTACTGATAGCTGTCGCACTAGGTAGTTTCTGCAAACATCTTTTAATGTATGGGTGGTAAACAAAATCTTGGCCCCGAGGAGGACAATTACGGAAAAAAAATGTTTATAATTCATCTAAAAATACTTTTTTTGGTTAATACTAGTTTTAAATGAAAGATTAATATACAAAATTACGAATTTGTTAATAGCTCAAGCGATTACAAATATCTCACACACAGGACATATGTACCCACGAAATTTTTTATAAATTGCACTGGTATTCATGCATCAAAATGAGTTACGAACTTAGAATCATATATTGTATTAGTTTTTTACACGAAGAATACGTCTTTAAGGTTAGTTTAGGTAAAAATATAATTTTTCATTAATTTTCCGAATTCACACAAGACACATAATAAAGGAAGAATTTTTAATGGTAAAAATCTCATTTCTTATTTATACAATATATTATTCAAATAAATTATGATTTATATTTACTCAAAAATCCATTTGAAGCTTGGATTTTGCAATTTATTGATTAATAAAACTAGTTTAATGGCATCTCACATGCAAGACATTAAAATCGTGGGGTCATTTTAAAAGTTTCACTAAAATTTTATTTAGACATATTATGAAGTTTTAAAAAAAATTTTAGGAAGGTCTAATAATGTGCCATGTCCACTCAGTTCTGTTTAGTCATAATTTCACGTTCTTATAGAATTTTAAGCTAAAAAACTGAAAAGTAAGGTTGGGCTTGGATACCTCACACACAAGACATTTAACTGCCTTTTTAACCTGCAGCTTTCACAATTAAAAATTTTTCAGTATAAATTTTTAAAAATATCTTATGAAAATTTTGTGGCAATCAGTAAATTAAAAGTTTTTCCATATACTTTTGAACTTTGCCTTCCAGCATTCGAGAAGCATATCGAATCTGTTGACTGGACCGTCTGTCACTCATTCTTAAAATATCCGGCTTTTATTGTCGCTGCCGGCACTATTGAGCGTGGGTGGTATAAAACACGCTAATCGGTCAATCATACCGCACGGCTTTAAAAGTTACGCTCTCGTATTGGATATTGCCGTTGAAAATCATCTTAATGATCCTTAAAGTCAATCAGAAATGTTTTTTGTTTAATTAATAAGGAAATGTTTGAAAGTTCTTTCATAAAATAGCTGCAAATACATCGTAAATTGATACTTTTGGTACTATGATAATTAACAAATAATTAATTTATCTTTGACACTTGAAATGTATTTATAAATATCAATCAAAAATTAAATCCCAAAACGGTTCTTCTAAAGATTTGTACAAAAATTTCTTGATTAATATGAAACTTTCATAAATGTCTCAAAAAACCATTTTTTTTTTTATTTCTTCAAGTATTTTTATTGCAGCTGATAAAATAATATTTTGTTTCACAAACTGTACTATACACGTACTACAAAACTGTTTCGAGTTTGAAATAGCTTAATCGGTTAAATACACCTGATACTAAACTCACATACCAAAGCGCACTTAAAATTAATAAATAAATAAAAATAAATCAATTAAAATTTTTTTTTAATGGTTCTAAGTATATCAATTAATGTTTTTATTATATAGAAAAAAATTAAGTTACAGCATAATCATTATGGTTTTACTTTACATGTATAAATAAAATTTCCCACGCATTTGTACCGAACCAAAATGTAAACTCTTAATTTTATCGAGATGAAATTTTTAAATATTATAAATTAAATATAAAACTTCTAACCACGTGAATATGTAATTATTTTTATAACGATGAAAATTTTTGAACAACGTGCAAAATAAAAAAATTGATAATATGTTTGTACCGGACGGTCAACTCGTAATTGAAATTTGAAATAACTTTTAAAATATTAAAAAAAATAAAAAAATAAAACCGGAAATTATTTTATTGTAACATTGAGAAAACAATAAAACTTTTTTTTCAGGGGTCAAAGTTTTTGGCAACCATTATTACACTAAAATAAAAATCAATAAGTTTTTGATTTTTTTTGTGATTAAAAAAATTTTTTTAAATAAAATTATCTTACACCAAAAGGTTCTGTAAAAAAGTGCTTCGTGAAGTTGTTAAACAATTAAAAGTATTCATATGACTAATTTTTTTGTGACTCTAGAGCCTTTCGTTGAACCATCGATGACAGAAAAATTGTATTACTCTGTAATAAATATGTAATAAGAAAAATATTGAAACTAACGTTTCGAGTTTAATGAAGCGATTGTCGATGCATTTTGACAATAATAGAAAAGCAGCATCGTTTCACACTGCAGTGGTGGCGAGGACGTTTACTGAAAACCAGTTCGCTGACGCGTTCAGTCCGCAAATAATGTTATAGAGATAAGCACTTCGTGTATATGTATATTCAAATTCCCGCTTGCATATCACTCCCCCGACCAATGCACGGCGCGTAAAATAATGCAAAGTGATAGCTGCGACACATGCACTCCTTTGTTGTAGGCGGAGAATTCTCGTACGCGTCAATGTAAATAATCTACTGCTGTTATGTGTACCGCTTTTTCAAAAATAAAGCACGCCCTGTCAAACGTGGACGTGGAAAATTTGAAGCCCCTTGCCGATTGTTCCCTCTGTATACGCTCCTCGACGAAATGTTGAGTATCGACAGTAAGAAGAATGCGAGATTTCATATTTGGCGCGACATTGGACAAATCATTTCGATCGAACGATCAAAAAGTCGTTAGAGCTTTAAACGGTGGAATAATTTTTTTTTTTTTTTTTTCGAAAATTATTTAAATCCCGAGTCGTGTGAACCCGAATGCCTTGTCTTTTGATTCTCTTACAAGTTTTATCCCACATGATTTTTACACGAGGTAAATAGCTCCTCCAGACGATCAATCAAACGCTCATAATTAACTCGCTTCAATAAGACTCCAATCATCCACAACATCTCAATCCAAAAGAAATCGAAAAAACCAAAGAGTACGGCGTACCTATATAAAAGGTCCGAACTCTTTCTGGACCCCTACAGAATACCCACTCGAAGAAGAAGAAAAGAAAGAAAGAAAGAAGAAAAAAACTTTCTCCCAAATGCATCCAAAAAGCGAAGCCATTTATCGTGGGCTGTGGGAGTGCATCGAATCGAAGGAACAAAGGGGGAAAGAAAGAGATCGGGTTCCGGGAATCGGTCGAAAAAGGTTGGCGATAAGGATCTCCGGGGTCTATAATAGGAGCGATAGCCAAAAATCGGCGAATGCGTGGACTGTGGGCGGCTCCGTCGGCGGGAGTGACGGAAAGAGGCTCGCTCGCTCGCTCCCCTTCCACTTCTTCGGTTGGTACGAGAAGGTGCCCCCAGGTTGATCGTGCAGTGAGTGAAGACCGCCGCGAGGACGTCGTGCCAGCCGGCTCCCCGCCAATCCGTCCCTCAGCGGCCATGTTTGCTCTCTCTCTCGCGTCGGGGCGGAGCGCTGGCTCACCGCGGCTAGCGAGCCGTCTTTTTTCGCCCGTACGTCCCTTTCGAAAGCGATCGTAATAGATACCGATGCACCTGCGACCGCCAATGACGCGTCGCGGCTGGCACCCCAAAACCTTTCGATCCCGGCGAGGTCCCGGCTCTAATAATTATATGCAGCGTCTAATGCTCCTCTGGGCTTCGAGGAATTATTCTGAGAACTCGATTGGGATCGGGGGGAGTTTTGGGATTGTTTAAATTTTCAATTTCGGGAGGATTAGCTACCGACAGATGGTCCTCTTGACTTTTTTTCTAACCTGATGTTTTGTTGAGATTGAAGCTGATAAATTAATTAAGGTCGAACTGATTCAAAAGACTGACGAAAAATTTAAAAGTTTCAGTTTTAATTAATTAATATTTCCCTGAAAGTGTAAATTGAGTTTTCTATAGAACAGTGGGATTTAAAAGTCAAAGTTCTTAGGTTGGGATATGAGTTTCAGCCTTGTCTACGTGTGCTATTACATGATATTTAAAAATACAAGAGAATTGTTTTCTAGAATTTGTAATTTTATAGAATTTGCAAAACTGTAAATTAAATTGAAAAAAAAAATAATAATTACTGAGCTCTTTTCATGGAACATTCCATACAGTTTCAACCAACTTTTTTTACCGAATCGATAATTTTGAAGTGGTTGTTATATACAAGGCAAAATTTTAGAACTTATGATGAAATTGAAGCAATAACACTGCAGAAATAATAAGTGACTATTTACCTAATCAGTATTTATATCTAAATTATATCAATGGATCAAAGGTCTGATTTGAAAATTGAGTGTTCAAATTTTTAGGACTGAATTCCATGGATTTTAATTGTTATTTATGTTTTTAATTGCAATTTGTGCATCCAAATTTTGATTTATTCATTTGCAATTTTTTTTTTTTAATATGTTTTTTTAAATTAATTTCATTCATTTTAAAATTATAATCATTGAATTTTGTAAATTACATTAATTTAATTTACATCTAAGTTTTTCATGATAGCAATTATCCTTTATAGATAAATACTGCCTTTGTTCTCTGATAGTTCGTAACATACAATGAATTACTCCAAAAAAATTTCAAAAACTAGAATAAAAATAAAAATACTTTAAAACCCAAAATCTATTTTCATGTCTTGTAAATTCACACTAATCTAGTAAATTAAAAAAAAAATGTTCGATCACTTGCAAGCTTTACTCAAAACACACTGTTTGCAACAAGCAGCCACCGCAAAGAAAAAAGAAAAGCCATTGTGTAATCCTCTGCAAAATTACAAGGCGCAGGAATCGCGCGAAGAAATAAAAAAATGAAAGAAAATAAAAAAAAAAGAAGGCTAGAAATGATGATAATTTGCAGACGGCTCTTCTCGGAACTATTGCGCAATAGGCATACATAGGTACCAGGCAGCGTTCCGAAATATCAATTGCAGTTCGGCTCGGCTGGGTGCAGGCAGGCAGGCCATACCGGCGGCGCGGCCCGCGCTTGATTTACGACGATGCTGCACCGAGGCCTAGGGAAGAAATGCCTCGCGGTTAACTCCGAGTTTTACGATTACGGGAATCGCGCGTAATTGCAGCTTGTCCTGATTTGCGAGCGTGTTTTCATTATAAGCTCCCCGACCGCGTCAACCCGCAGTCTTCTCCTTTAATCATACGTTCGCTGCATGCATCGTCCCGCGCGAGCGCGAGCGTTTGTAATTGCGATACAAAAGATCCCAACTCCGACTTTTAATATTGTTATACCCGTGGAATCTCAATAAAATGTAAAACGCGACGGAACGAAAAAAAATCATAAAACAAAGTTTAAAAAATTTTTATATGTTTAATTAAGAAGTTCTCGACGATCGTAAACGCTGTGTTTACATGCTCGCTCAAATGAGACATTAAAAGCGACGTTAATTTTTTATACGGACGTTGTTAACATTCGCGACACTGTAATTTTTATTTCGGTATCAATTAACTAGATTGAAATAAAAATTTCAACGGCACACTCGAGATTAAGAGAGAAAAACTAAAAATATTACGCGCTCTCGGCTAAGTTATAGCTCGTATAATATTCTCTCGGAGAAGAATATTTTTCTGATTCCGGATAGATAAATTAAACAAGCATGCGCGGATTGTAAAACAATCAGCACATAATTTGTAATTTTAATTACCCTACACGCGACCGTCGACGCTTCTTCATTAATCAAATTACTTTCACTCGCAATGCTTATAATTACGGCCATACATCAAACCGCATTTATTTTTCAGAAAAAAAAAAAAAAATACGATAAAGTGTCAATACATCGGCCATAAATTTTTCTCACGCCGAGAGAGAAAACTCAGCTCGAAATATATTATATTTATAGTTCGGAAAAAAAAAGAAGCGCCAATTTGTTAAGTAATTTCTTCCGATGACAACTCGCGATACAGGTGTGAAAGAAAAAAGTTTAAAAAAAAGGTTACACACTTCCAGGATAAATAAACAAACCCTCGCGTAGCAAGTCACCTAATTAGTCTTCCGGCTAATTTGTCGATCCTCCTCCCGTGGATAATTCCGATCGTCCGGAGAAATAAATCCGGTGGATAAATTCCATTGCGTGGCTTGCAGCGTTACACTAATGTAACCGCCATTTCAGCAAATAGGTACACGCGTATATCTTATTATGCGTCCCGGACGATTTATCTCTCGGGCGCGTGTCCTCGGAATTAAGATATCCATAGATAAAATCCTCTCGCTCCTCCCCACATTTTTTTTTATTTTATCTCTCTCGCTCTTTTTTGCTGTTATCTGTTTGGATTTCGCGTGTTTCGCGCTTAATACGATTATGCGAGTGAGGATTTCTGGGGCTTTTTTTTTTTTATTCGGTGTTTGCGCACGCGATTTCGTTATTGGTAGTCTGTCGTCTTTTTTTGCGGTAAAAAATTTATTATGATTTTTACCGGGGAAATAACCCATAAATTTGGTCAAACGAGCGTAAATGTTTTCATCCTCTCGGGGTCTGAGTTACGAGCACTAATGTTCAAATACCATCGAATGATTTAAATTTTCCCGGTTCGATTTTTTTTTTTTTTTTTCGCAAAAAAAAAAATCGAGCTTGCAATTTGGTAAACGACAATACGGTCGTTGCGTAATTAATACGATTATAATTGCACCGCGTGGTATACAGTACGTATCTTATCTCATTTCTTGCTTGCATGTTTAATGTTGGACATAAATTACATCGCACGAGCGCAAACAATTGCTGCATTCTTTGTTGGTGCGGGACTACGCTGACTTACCTGTGTGACCTGACTTTGTAAAATTCATAAAAGGTCTTTTTACGAGCGCTTTTCAAGACGCGCGTACCTTTTCTCACCCATTTTGTTTTTTAATTTTTTCAAATAAATCTAGCCTTACGACTTGCCGCGGCTGAGATTACACTCGAAGGCTTTAAAAATATCGCTTTTAGTAAATCAATGCTCTAACAAGGACGAAATCACTGTAAATTTTTCAAAAACTACCTGCAATTTCACGATTGATATTTTTTATAATAAATTAAGTTTGATTTGAAACAAAACAGAAACCTCCAAAGATACGGTTTTGTGCTGTCATGTCTTTAGAATAACAATCCTACAATAGAGTAGAAAAACTGATTGACAAAAAAATAAAAAAAAAATTTACGGTGCAGCCAAGATTTAAATCATCGAACGCAAGCGCATATACATATTCAAACAATTTCGCCTGGTAAATACCGCAACCGGGCCAAGTTTATTTTCCCGAGTGGATTTACGCTGCAATCCCTTCTTCCAGTAATCCAAATCGCAAAATCTATTCTGGACTCTTATCCCCCCCTCCCCCTTTGTTTATCACAACAGAGTATTCCTCGCCAGGGACGACCTTGGGGAATTTGTTTAGTTTTTTATTCAAATTCGGTTGAAAAACGAGAGGCATCATAGATACCGAGGGATTTGTGTCACGGGCCAGACCGAGCGACGCTACCCTTTGGTTCGAGAGAGGAATTTCGGGCCGCGAGGATGCGGACTTTCGAAATTCGTCTGGTGTCGTAAATCATCTATTCCTCGCCTGTATACACATTGTTTGCTGTTTTGTTTTTGGCCCCGACGTTTTTTTAACGACGCGGGATGAGCTCATGATGCAACGCTGCTGGAAGAGGAGTCGAACTGTAGATTTATAATCGGGGATGGGTCGAAGGTTTTTTTTAAGGGTCGGGTCATTATTACGGAAATATTTTAATTGGCTGTTAAATTTAATTGAAATACAGAGTATTCACGATGGGTTTTAGTAGACAATACTATGTTTTGGAAGTAGAATTTTGATAATTATACGTATGATAAATAAACAATTACTTGTTATTAATAACCTCCCGTAATGGATTAAAAAATTTTAGCGTAATTTATTAAGGAACTTTGTTTACTCATGCTTTTTTAATTTCGGCAAATTCAAACCTAAAAAAATTAATTGAAAATCAGAGTTTGTGAAACAAGCTTGAAAATCCTAATTTGTTTGAAAAAACAATTTTTAAGAAATTAAAAAATCCATCGACCTCTCATAAATATCGAAAATTATCCTCGAAAAAAGATCAATTTATCGTTCAAGTTTGGTGATTCACTCACGGGGGAAAATCATTTTTTCTTTCGGAAAAAAAAAAAACATCCAACTGCATAAACATTATATCATTTTAAGCATTTGAATGAGAATCAACGGTTATAAATAAAATCACCGCGCGACTTACAACCCACACGCGCGGGTTTCCCCTTCCAAATTATTCTTGCTTCTTTTTCCCTAAAAACCTCCATCGTATTATTTGTATCCGAGTTGAGCTGGAAGAGAGAAAAAAATCCAAAAGCAGCGAGTTACAAATAACCTAAAAGAAGAAGATGAAAAAAAAAAAACAAGGAAAAAAAAAGAAGGAATAAGAAAAAAGCAACTCCAGACACCATTAAGGACGCTGCCAGCAGCACACACATGATGATGAGCGGACCGCGGCTGTTTAACGATATTATATACGTAAATCGCTTGGGCGCGCTCACCTACGAGCTTAACTCCGCGGGGGTCTTCTTATAGCCGACAGCCACACGGCTGCCCCGCTGGTCAGTTATTTACGATCGAAAAAAATCTTCTATCATAATAAGCCTCCTCTGCCCCAACCGGCCAGCCAACCAAGCGGCCGCGATGAGCTCACTGTACGGGAGTAAATGAGCATTCCGGGGAGGCATTTCGACTCGTTTCAAACTTCAATTTGATACTTCGTTATTGTTTATTTAACCCGCGCGAGTTTCGTTTATCTCGTTTTTCAGCTGCGGTGCTACGGATTTACGGTGCCCCTGCTGCTTTGATCTCTCAAAAAAGTTGCTATTTCTTGAGGTTAATTACGGTGTCTATTTCTCTGTGAATTGGTCATTTTTACCGATTACTCATTGCTGTTCTGATTTTAAGATACAGTTTTTTAGCTCGTTGATGTCTTCTTTCGATTATACATTATTTATGTACGTTTTACGTACGAGAATTTTTTCTAACATTGATGTTCTTGAAAGAAAGCCTTTGTTTTAGCGCAAAAATTTAATTTTTTTTTTTTATGATAGCTCATCAGTCATTATCTTCAAAAATCAATTTCCAAAAAAATTCAAACTAACTAACATCTGAACTAAAAAAAACAGACTTCTTTTATTAACGAAAACTAGTATTTGAAAGTCATTTAAAAGCCAGAGTGTGAAATCCAATTTCTTTAAATTATTAGAGAAACACTCGCACTTACTGAGCCATTGCAGTCCTGTGACTTCTTGACTTTCAATTTTTTGTAAAAAAAAAAAGTCAATCTGAAAAACATGTGTATTTTTAAAATGTTATACAATTTTATTTTTTATAGTTTAGCTAGTTAAGTGTAATGTTTTAAAAAGCTTCAAGTTATGACGGAATTTTGCAGCCTCTATCGGTAATCATGACTTTCAAACTTTTTACGTTAGTTAGGTACAAGTTTTGCCAAATCACATCTTTTTTCATTCTTTTCAAGACTTGTATTTTTTTCTGCATAATGTAATTAAAAATTTACAATATTTTGTAAGCAGATATTGTGTATACATGATACTAATTTAAAAAAGTAGCTTAAATATTGCTTCTTGGAGTTCAAAAATTAAAATGCATTTCGAAGAAGTTTTTGAAACTTGACATGGCATATTAAGCTCCGAATGATGGTTCGTAAAAAAGATACATTTTCATGAGACATAAAGCTGCTTTTTAACATATATTGATTTATGGAGACGTACCATAAATGTTCAAGAATATGAACTAATTTTTTTTTCCTTTAGACTTAACAAACTGTCAGATATTTTAAAGATATTATAAATTCATTCAAGACAATTTACTTTTATGACTGATTTATAATCATTATTAATTTTAAGAGTAACATTATTGACAATGACTTAATAATTCTTCAAAATAAACTAATAAAATTATTTATCTTTTTTTTTTTTAGGTAAGTAAATAATTTGACCTTATTCTAAGGGACATTTTGTAATTGCCGAAGAAAACAAAACTTGCATGCTAAAAAAAAGCTCATTAGCTATCTCGGCTATCCGGACGGTCTCATTTACTAAGTTTATTCATTTTACTTCCGTAATTTACAAGAAAAATTTTTTGTACTAATCAATTTTTTAAAAAATATAAATGATCTTGAAGGGAGTAGAATCGCAGCTCTTTTTCTATTAATGACGTTTTGTTATCATGTACTCTTTGAACAACTTGAAATTAATAAAACTTTCTTGAAATTTTCATTAATTTTACTTTTTTTTGGTAATTGCTGGAATGGGGTTTTGTAACTGCAGTTTTGATTTGACAACACCCTTAAGGCCTGGTAGTGATGATAAAAAATTGTATTGCTAATAATAGTCGTAATATCCTAATACATCATAATGAAACGCATGAAAAATCGGTGAACAAGACACAGCCGATTGAATATTAATTTTCTCACATATTTTAAAATTAAAAAGGTGAGTCATTCATAATAGATGCTAAACGGTTCGTAAAGCCGGAAAAAAGGTGATCGCTCAGGTAGAACATTAGTTTTTGAAGAGTTAAATACCAGTAGTAGCAGGTTTTAAAGTATAAACCCCCGAAATAGAGCCGTCGCGGACGATGACACAGCCCTTCGGGAGATTCACGGATCGATCATTAATCATCGACTTTGGAGGAGGAAGCCGGTAAGCGATCCGTCGGACGCTAGCTGGCTGCAGCGCAGCTGTCAGTTCGAATTTTGCGACACCGACGCCGCGCCTCTCTTTGGACCCAATCATTAATGGGATGCTGCGAATTTCGGCGTGGCGCCTGTCTTCCTGCCTGCCGTGCTTTCACCTTTTGCCATTTTTTTTTTCTCTTCTCTCTTTCTCTGTTTTTTTCTTTTTTTTTTTTTTTTTAAGCCGATGAAGAGGTTACACCGCATACCGGCAACGTGTGAATCAATCTTACATGAAACTTCTGACAGCGAACTGTGTATCGATTAATTTTCGAAGGCATCGCTGATACTTTCGGGTGCCGCGAACAAAGTTTACACTTTGCCAAGGAACTTGAGAATCCAAAAATCCGTCCCAGAACTTTCAATGTTTTTTCAAATGATAATAAAGTTAAGAGGTATCATAGCCTGCGATGACCACAAGCAATAATCCCTATTCATCCTGTCTCGGGAATGACTTTTTCAACAGTTTTCATCACAATTAGAAACTGATACCCACAACAGGCAGACTCGCCGCCATATATCATCGGCGCCCGCAGCATAGGCAGCAGCACAATAAGAGAAAAGATCAAAATTTCACGTTAACCCGCAGCAGCAGATGCCAAAACACAGTCCGAAAGCCCCCGGGACCCAGTTTTTCTCTCCCAGAGGTCGTTCACAATGGGGCACCTCCCCCCGAAAAAATCATCGGAAAAACTTGGTCGGAACGGTTGGAAAAACCGCAGGTGAAACTCGCCGCGGCGGCTGCATCTCTCCTCCGCCCATATTTGACGGGCACGGATTTGGTTATTTCTCGTAAAGGCGCTTTCTTTTCTGGCGGCCCGCCGGCAAGGGGTGGTCTCACTCCTCGGCGGAGCATTGTTCCTACCCGCGGGAGTTCTCTCGAGGGAGTGCACCAACATCTAAACTTTCTCCAGAGCTAATGCACGTCTCGCCCTTTGACTTCTCTCGGTCCTTTGGTCTCGCTCGACTTTTTTTTTTTTTTTTCTTCTCCTGCATTTCTCGTGACCCACCTTCTACCCCTGCGCTTCCCTCTTTTTTTGCAGTTTTCTTTTTTTGCAATTTTCGGAGAATGCTTTTAGCTTGTGTTGGTTTTTTTTGTCCACGATCGTTTTTGAATTTTTATTTTTTACTGGAAACTTTTTTCATTCACTAAATGTTGAAAATATATCGCACATGGGTTAATTTTCAGCTTTACAGTTTGCGGGGCAAAAGACTTTGACAGCTTCAAGAAAGGTTTATATTTTTTTAATAAGGTGACTGTATCCATTAATAATTATGGCCAGTTTATGCAAGAATTGACTCTTTGGAGAACCAAAGTTTTTATTAAGACTTTTAAAATGAGACCCTTCAAGTCTGATATTTACAATGAGTTTGAAATTTTAGAATATTTACTAAGGAATACTTTTTTAGATACCTAAAATTTGTGTACCTTATTTGGCAATTCCTCAGCTATGTCTTTTATTTTGATATATCGATGGTCCCAGCGAAGAAAAACCTTAGCTGAAAATCTGCAGATTTGAAATTATCAATGAGAGGCTGAAAAGATTTAAAAAATATAAGACAATATGAAAATCGGATTAATTGAATGCAGACTTATTAGATTCTCATTTTTTTCTGATTTATTTATTTATTTCAGCCTCTCAATGGTAATTTTAAATCTGCAGTTTTTCGGCTAAGGTTTTTCTTTGTTGGGACCGTCGATATGTATTGTATCAAAAATTCAGTTTTGGATCATTCTCAGATGTATTTTGGTTCTGGAGTTATTTATCCTTATTTATTTAAGTGTAAAAATTTTTCGATTCGTTTCAAACTTTTCAGTTCAGCAGTCTTAAAAAATTCTCAACATTAAAATCAAAGAAGGTCCGAATATCAAAGCGTAAAAGATTTGGATGTTTAATTTGAATTTAAACGGTACCGACTCCACATAGCATTCAAGACAGAACTCCGAGTTATGAATAATGGCCCTTTACTTTTTTTCTTCGCCACCTCCGCTTTATCATGGATGTTTTTGTGCTCACGCATCATAGCTGAAATTATAACGAGAATTAGAAAATGTGAAGATTCAAAAACGAGTTCCTGGGCACGCCTTTTGTGTTTACCAGTTATGGGCCGAGTCTAAAGAATCTTATCCAATCCCTTTTTGACCGTACAATTTTCCTTGTGCTCTTAAGAGGAAAAAGGAAAAGAAAAAAATCAAAAACGTTGGTTCAATGTCCTGAGTCATTACCGTTGATAGAGCGCTGTAAAAATTAAATTTTTTTATTACTTAAGCTAGCTAACGTGTTCAAGTATTTTATAGAAGTTTATTTATTTTTACAATTTATTTTTAAGAAAAACTATTGTTAATAATATTAAAATTTTTCTCTTATTAAAATAATTTTTAATATTCCTGCATATATTTAAGGCTCATTTGGAGTGAGGGACTCATTAGCTTGATTCGAATCTCGTTCATAAAATAGTATATTATGCAACGGGTTGCAGTATCGTCGCCAGGGCGGTTTAAAGGCCCCGAGTGCGAAGCGAAGCGTAGCACGAGTGACTTTAAGACGCCCTGGTGACGTGCTGCACCCGTTGCATATACTATTTTATACCACTGGTGCGTAGGGCGAGTTTTTAAATTTCGAAGCGTGCGTAAAATCGAGTACCTACGCACTAGTGGTATAAACACTTTTACTAAATACAATATTGAATCAACACAATTCTTAGCGCATAAAATGTGACATAAAAAAATATAGTTAGCGATGATGAATGCTCTCAGATCAGTTTTTCTGTGCAGACATTTAAAACTTGGAAAATTATAGTTGGCATCATCCTTCGATTAATTACGAAGTAATTGAGACGATAATGGAAACCTATTCCTATTCTTAATTAACTTTACCATGCAAAAATTCATTTTGTTCTTTTGAAATTATTAAATATATCTTTTATCGCTTAATTTTTTCTTATTACATGACTTTTAATTACAGATAAGTAAAATATTTAAAATTATTTTTTACAAAATCTAAATATAATGTGAATAAAATAACAAGCAATTTTATTTTAAAAAGTAAATTTTTTGATATTTCTTAAAATATTTTATAAGCAATTGTATGTCTTTATACTATATTTATACCAAAATATTTTTCAAATTTTCAAATTCAAACTCATAACACTAATACACAAAAATTTCCAGTTACAGCTGTTAACTTAATTATTACTTGTTAGTACTGGATTTGGCTCAGTTAGTATATAGAGTGAGATATCTGTATATAAAGCTTATAAGTTCAATCCCATCTTGCTACAATACAAGTAATTATTAAAAAAAAAAAAAAAAAAGTTCTGAGTCTGGTATATAGTGTTTATTTTTTTTACTTAATGTAATTACAGCAATAAGTCGTACTTGAATAATTTTTTCGTAGTCATGCTGTAAAAAAAAAAAAATTTCAAATCAATTTCCCACAACCAACGTAAAGTGAAAACCGTCACGGGATCCGATTGACTAAAATTCTTCAAAAGCTTATCTACCCGTTTCGATGATTTAGAGCCGAGGGTATATCGCGTACCCAAACATCGAAAAATCGATCGCGCGATCGATTAGCCATGCAGCTTTGGCGACAAAACGCGGGCATAATTTTGCCCCCGCGAAATGACAAATATATATTCAACAGATGCGGACCTCGCGGTCACCGAGATACGCTCCGGTGGTGATCCGCGCGGGTGATTAATGAAAGCTCGCGTGCGTTATCGCCCGCTGACACACTCGCGTCTCCTCCTCCTTGTTTTTTTTTTTTTCATTTCGGGAGCAAACAAAACGACGTGATGTACGCGTCTATGAATAATCGACGGCTTTCCCACCCTCGGAATTTTTTACTCTATTAGCTTCTCCCTTTTTTTTTTTCGCGGTGCTGCCGGTTTCGTGTCTCCGCCTTTTTTTTTTACTTCGTCGAGTTTTTAATCCTATGAATATGTATGGAAGCCCGGTGAGAGAAAAAAAAAAAAAAAGATATGAATGAACCGATCGAAGGGGAATCGTCTGCCAGATATCGAAGATGGTTTTTTAACTTTCGCCCACGTTTTTCTTTGAATATTCGTTAATATACATGCAAGCGTTCGATTATCGTCGCTCTTTCTCGGATGTCGGAATTCTTTCTTTCGTGTTTTTTTTTTTTTTTTATTCTTCTTTATCTTCTTCATCTCTCGTGCGTGGTTCGTGCGAGATGTTGCTGCTGCTGGTACCTGTTTTTTTTTTTTTTTTTTTCTTTTTTGTTTTTATGGATATTTTTGATGTTTATGTCATTGGTTTCTGTCATATTTGAATTCGATTTCGGAGAATATTGCCGATCTGCAGCGTCTTGTACGATCGTTCGTTAAACGAGTATCAAATTTAAATGAAGGGAAGAAACGCTTATAATGAGCGCATAAAGATATTTTACTGCTTATGAGTTAATTTAAAAATTCTCCTTTTTTCCGTGTTTTTTGAATAAAGTATCGCTCAGAGCTCACTGAAATCTACTTATTTTCTTCTTTTTTTCAGCTTTTTCTTAATTCGGTTGAATCAATAATTTTAAATTTCATGGTAATGTTTATTTATGTTCAGGATTATAACCGATTCATTTTAAAACAATTTAAACTTTTAATTAGTTATATTGAAATAAATAGATTTTATTGAGATCTTTTCAACATAATGGTTAGTTTTTACATTTATACGTTTGCAGCATAAAACAATTTCAAATGTAAAATCAACTAATAAGAACGACACTTTTTGTTGGTTTGAGTTGCTTAATGTTTCTTTTGTTTTCCCTGAGGGGTTACGCAGTTGGTCCTATTTAACAGGATTATCACAGAATTATCGTTTCTAAAATTATTATATCAAGCTCTTGTAGTTCTGTCCAGTTCAATAAATAGGCTATCCAGGACTATTAAGGTCTATTCAGGACTTCTATGAACAGCACTAAGTGAGTAGCCCGTTGGTTTTCCCTTGAAAAATTCAACTTTGTTGAAAAATAAAAAAAAAAAGTAAAAAGTTTAAAAATAAAGTGGTAAGTAAATTACTGAGAAAAATAAACGTCACCATACATGTTTTAGTACTTAACCCAAAAAATATTTTGAAAGTAATTTAATCATTTCACCGTTACAATAAACGAATAAAAAAGAAAAAGAGTAAAACATGTGTCCAGCGGGTAAGTACAGCAGCCAGCCGTCGGAAAAATCCTCCTTAACACCCCGGCGCGCTAGATTTACACCTAGCACATGGTGGCACTCGAGTTAGAGCAACACTCCAGAACGAACGATTCTCATTCGCATTCCTTAAACTCCGTAATGTGTTTCGCCCATATAACCCCGCCGCGCTTAGCTTTGCAGGAGAAAAGGTAAAAAAAAAAAAGGGGGTAGGAAGCGTTAAGTTAACGTTTAGCCGGGCGTACGATGCAACTAGAGAGAAATAAGGGCTTTACACATTTCCCGGTTTCTTAACTTCTGAAGTAGCTGAAATGAGGGAGAGATAAAATGAGCCGGGGGGAACGACTCGTCATAAAAAGGCTATATATTACCACTGAAACGAGGAAACGAGCACTAGTGCTTCTCCGGGCCTGGTGCAGTGCTGCAGACACCGAGTGACGCTTTTACACCGTGTTTTACAGGTGCAACTTTATAATGGCCCGATAACAATTTGTATGCGGAAACACACGACTTTTAATTTCACACTTTCTTTTTTCAAGCCTTTGTTCGTGTTTTCCCGTCTTGGTTTTAACTTCGTTCTTGAGTGTTTGCTCTTGGTGCTTCTTTGATTGTACTTGACAATTTAGCTCAAAAAGTTCACGTAAAATTTAACGAGACAAATTTCTATCAAAACATGTTAAATTTTATTGATGAAAAAATATTACTTTTTGATGAATTGGCAAAATTATAAACTAAGGGTGCTGATTTTGTAACATTTTTATATTAAACTGAAAAGATTATCATTGATGAACCAATGAAACCGGAAATATCAATTGTGATCCAAAAATGTATTTGACGAGAGTAGTCATCTGCTCATTGATTCAGCAACTTTCTAACTTCTAAATGTAGTCAATGAGAAGTTATCCCTTTAAAAAAAAAAAAAGCTATTGCCATTTATTTTAGCCAAGTGCTCAAGTTCCATCGCGCAACTATTTACTTAATAAGTGATTAATAATATGCAGTAAAATATGTTTGTATAGTTTCTGAACTATCATCTAAACAAAAAAGCATTTAAAAATGAGAAATTATGTTACGTATTTCTGTTATTTCTATTTTAAGCTATTGAATTTATCGTTGTAAATTTTTTATTTCATGATCAATAAGTAGGAATACCCACTATAAATTTTTATTAAACAATTACCTAATTAACTTATCAATGCAAAAAAAAACTCAGTTAGTATTTAAAAATTTTTATTTTTCTTTTTTTCATCGATGTCGCTCATGCTTACAGTTTTACCTGGTTCTATTTGATTATGAAAAGCTCATTGACAGAGTAGGTATTAATCTAGAACAACCGAGATTCGAACTTCGGATCTTCAGATTATGAGCGAGTGACTCTGCTGAGTGACCGAGTCATTTTAGTCTTTTATAGATATAATTCAACTTTCATTTTAACTGAATAAAAATAAAATATTAAAATTGAATAACTACTGAATTTGTTAAAAAATAATATAATTTTTTAATAAAGTTTTTTCAGAATTAAAAAAAAATTTTAACACGAGTAAAATGAAAAGAAAACAAAAAAAAGAGCTAGATATAATCGAAATGAATTCAACAGGTGGCGAGAGGAAAATTTACCAGGGCCATAAAAAGTTGTAGAAGCTTGAAACGGTCTGTAAATATTGTCCGCAATCACCAAAAATTTTAAAAATACAGCGTGCCCCCAGGAGCCCAAGTTAAACTCAACGATCTAGATTGAGATGCGCAGATCAAGATAAAGAGACTATTCCGAGGCTTAGCCCCCGGTAAACGGCGGCATTACACCGGGAGGGATGAAAGGTAAAAGGGTACTCGAGACCTCAGCCTGCTCTTCCTTCCAGGATACAAAGGAACACAATAAAAATACGGGGAAAGGTCGAGTTCGGGCTGTTGAGTTTTATTGCTAGATTTCTCTCTCTCTCTCTCCCTTCGCGGGACGACGAGGAAAGGAGTCAGGTAGAGTTTTTACAATGTTTGCATACACGATTTGTCACGGCGTCGTAAATTATCGCGTTGGCCACTACACCGCGCCGCGGGGATAAGTCCTCGACCTACAAATCGCATTAAAATCTCGTTACACACCGAATTGGCAAGCACGGGGAGAACAAGCGCGGCGCAAGCTCTTCAAGCGACATTTATTACGCGGTAGTGTACTATCCTAACCCTCACTGTTCCCGCGCGAGAATTTTATTCGGCCATTTTTACGATCTCATTACCGGACTTTCATTAAATCGCTTGTAGCTTAGTATAAGTATTCAGGATTAACAATCATCAAAAATTCATCATTGAATTTGTTTAATAACAGTTAAAAAATTTTTTTAATTTTACTTGTATGTAACACTTTTAAAATTTGACTTAAAATATTTAAAATTCAAGGTAACAGTCAAATTGCATTTCGAATTATTATAAGGGACTCGGTAATAACAAAAGTTTTGTTATGTTATGTTATTTAAAAAATACCATAACAAAATTGACTTTTCTTATGGTTTTTTTCAAAAATAACATAACAAAAGTCCATTTTGTTATGTTATTTTTTTTAAGTAAAAAAATTTCTGTAAAAATTCAAACTTTTGGTATAAGACTTTTTTTCGGTCGTAGTGGCTTTCCTGAGCAATAATCTTTCGTTTAGATAGGCTAAAAAAGTGGAATGAATTTTTATTTTTTACAGCAATTTTGTTGCTTAAAAAAAATAACATAACAAAAATCAATTTTGTTATGGTATTTAGAAAAATAACATAACAAAAGTCTATTTTGTTACGTTATTTTTAAGAATAACATAACAAAAGTCCATTTTGTTATTTGTACTATAACAAAATTATAACATAACAAAAGTAACAAAACATTTTGTTATTACCGGGTCCCTGATTATTATTGAGTAAAGTTTAAAATTGGCCAATTTACAGTGTAAAAATTTCTTTTACGCGTTTTGAATTACGCATTCGGAAATTTCTGCCGATCAGTACAAACATGTTTGAACTAGTAAAACTTGTGGAGTACGGACAATAACAAATTTTTTCAACGAATTGGTAGCACAGATCATTTTCACTTCTATTGATGCAGGCTAAAATAGTAAATAAAATGGTTTATAGACATTTTAGACGCCGAAAGTACCCGTCGATCGTCAATATTTATTCGTGCCAGTTTGAGGGCTAAGGTTTTTCTTCGTTAGGACCATCGTATTAATAGTATGACATCCATTTTTTGGTCAACTCTAAAAAAATTGTTGGCATCCAAAAAATTTTGGGTGTTTTACATAGCTCTTAGAAAATTGAAAATCTAAATCAAGGGTGCTTTCAGCTGTGAGTGTTTAATCACAGAATTCATTAGTGCATCTCTTGGACGAGAGATTTTAACCCGCAAGTTAAACCACTCGATGGAACAAAATATACGAAGCCCGTAATCAAAGCTCGGCTGTGTCCAAAAAATCACAACATAAAAGAAGAAAAATAAAAATAAAAAAAAGCCCATCACACACGTACATCGCATTAAACCGTTTGACAAAGAAGTGGGTCCGGGCACAGGCCGGTGGGGCGAATCGCACCCGTAGCGGAGTCGCGCGCGCGCGGTCAAGAGCCATCATCACGCTGCGCAGCATTCCGCGGGCCCCGGAGTCACACGAGCTGACGGGGGATGGGACGAGCATGCCTGCCTCCGACCTTTTTGTATCCCTGCGTGTCATCAAAGGGGGAGGGGGGTTACGCTTGTAGCTCCCCCTGCATTCTTTTTTTCTTAGTTCCAAGCCGGGAGATTGGAATTTCTACTGGGATAGTGTGAGAGATGGGCTAAGGAAATATTTGTACGCGCCGGCAAGGAGGAGGGGATATTATTGCATCGGCAGAATATCTGATGTTGTCAAGGGCTGATGATGCGTGTGATCGGAGCGCGCGCGCGGCTCCCTTTCAGATCCTTAATTTACCTTCCTCTCTTCTTTCAATTTACACAGCGTTTAGTCCGGGTGCAAAAAATACCAACTCGCGGGTCGCTTTTTCTACCAATTGCAAATCTTTTGAGGCCCGGCATTAACTTTTTCGCAATTAAAGGGGGGGAATGCAATCAACACCGTACACGCTACGTACATTATGCGGATGGATGCGCAATGAGATTCTGGTTGGTCCCAGCGGGTGGCGAATTCAACCTTCTCTCTCTCTTGCTCGTTCCCTTATTTTATTCCCATTTTTTTTTCTCCTCCAACTCCTTCTCCCGGTCGTGATTCTCCCCGGAATTCTTCGACAGCCCTGCGCTGCGTGGGTCGAGGGTCCCTTTTGCATGCCTTTTGCATTATAAAAGCCCGCTGCGGATTTCGGCACCAAATAAACCGTGGAGAATAAAATGCGACTCGGTTCATTTGCACCGAGCAGCAAGTTCGATCCTAAAACATTGCGTTTTTCTATCTCCCACCACTGCACTCGAAGTCAGGTCTGTCAACAGCCGAGGAAGAAAAAAAAGAAAAAAAAAAAGATCAAACATCGTGCAGGAAGAAGGAAGAAAAAAAAAGGGGGGGGGCAGGACAAAGTGACAAAGGCGACGTTGAGGTGCGGGGACGCTTTGGACGAACACATAATTCAGAATTATCCCTCTTTCTGTAGCGTCTCACATATATCACTCGCGGAGCTAAGCGCGAAGGGGGTTGTCCCTTGTATCACACACACGCTTCCTTTCTTTCTCTCCTCGTTCTTCCTTTTTCGTCCAGGTTTTGCTCGCTCGCAAAGCGAGAGCGCGGGGGGATTTTTCGATCGGTACACCATTACCAGAGACGCGCGTGACGTTATTGGAGTTTTCTCTACAGCGTCTTTCCTTTTTTTTTTTTTTTTTTTTTCATCAGGTGTCGGAGGAAGAAGCTGTGGGAGTGGATAAATCCTGGCAGGTGTCGGCTGCACCTGTCGTCGTCGAGAGGGTCCTTAAAGCTAGATTCTTATCCGGAGTCTATTTGGACTGTTACATCCTGTATGTGTATGTGTGTGTGTTACTTTTTCTGATTTCTTTACCTTTTTTGATAGCAGCACTGAGGGTTCCATTCATCATTGGCTGAACGATGCGAGGTGATGAGACAAATTTTGTGTTCACAATGTCGTCGTTGTATTTTGTGATTGTTTAACGAATAATAATGGTGTAATGAATAAACTCTTGATATGTATTTATTAAGGGCTTGTGTCATTTGAAGTAAAACATGCAATATTATTTACTAAAAATATTTTTATGACAGTAAAAACAAGCATGTGCTAAAAAGAATCAGAAATTAAAAAGTTTACTATCAGGTCATTGCATTTGTAATTGAGCCTGAAGAGCTCAATGTAGATTAGACATAAATAAATTAAAAATAATCAAAAAAAATAAATTTAACGATTGTCGCCTATAATATTTAAGTGTAATAGGAATGTTCTTACTTTTTAAGTAATTTATTGCCTACCCAATTAAACTATTATGCCGATGTATTTCTGTAAGTTTTTGACTTGCCTTTTATCAAAAAATCCTAAAAATGAACGATTCGATTATCAACTTATTAAGTTGAAACATTATAATTGTATGTCAGAGCCCATTGTAATTTTACACAAACCAGTTAGAAATAGATAAGAATATTACTAAATTTTTCAGAAGCTTTTTGTGTTGCTATTAGTATGAATAAGTTATTACTATTACAATTTTTGTAACTACCAAGATATCTTGTATACTTTTTGATTTTTAAAAGTACACTTACAATTTTTCTTGAGGACTGTGCATTGCTCCTTTGTCAAGCAGAAGTTAAAGCTATTGCAATGTAACTGAAATTAATTTGAGTTCAATCCAACTGAAATTTACATCAATTTAAGAAAAACTCACCTTAAAAAGTGCTTTTTTTAATCATAATCAGCCACAGGTAAATTTTCTTATTGTGTCAATTTCTTGGTTCTCTTTTAGATGTTATAATTCTTAATATTGTTAGTAGATTTTTTAAATAAATTTGTTAGGTTACTTAAAAAAAAAATTTTTGTTCAAAATTACTAGTATATACATAATATACATACACAACAATAATCAACAGATACCGACATTCAATTAATGTAATAATGCTCAAGATGTACTGAGTGCGGTGCAATTATTCAAGATACTGGAAAAGTGACTGAAACATCATCGTTAGTTCGAATACAAATGCTGCGTTATTACTGACGAACACCTTACTCAAATTCTAGCTGTTATAGATACTAAGGCTTATTTATAATTATATTCAAAATACATCATTAGAAATGTACCCAAAAAAAATCAAAGAAATTTTGATCCATTGTAGTTATTTTTTTTTTTTTTTTGCAGATAAAAAATCATTATTCATTGAGCTTTTATAAAAGAAATATTTGAATAAAACTGTCTAGAAAAATTGTAAAATAATTGAAAAATAAAAAAAGATACATGGGATGTAGTTACTCACAAGATCTAAAATATATCTTTGAGTCACCGAATGAAGACACAATTGCGCGGATGGAAAAGCACCGCACTTGACATTATTAGCCATCCCGCATGAAAATTAAAACAGCTCCCTTAAATCAATAAGCTTTCTGAAATAAAAGGAGCTCGATTGCCGCGCTATCAGTCGAGTCGATGCACTTACGGTACTTGTACGCACGTGTGTACAGAGAGAGACAGTTTTACCACCCGAGGGGTTGTAAAACAAACGCTAATCTCCCCTCACAGCTACCGTGCACTATCTGGCGGTATTTGCCCGTCGAGATGTACATGCGAGAGAAGAAGAAGCGCCGCTTTAGCCACCGATGCGATGCCCCGAGAAATAATTATTTTTACCTTTTTTTTCCCGACCGTGTGTGTGTATCCAGGTACTTAACGCGGCTGTTGCACTTTTAAACAAACGGCACTGCAAAGACGATTTTTCTCTTAAAACGCCTTTCGGTACGCCACTAATCGGTCCTCCGCTTTAATTTCGGTAATCCTCGATTCGTCGGAATCAGGGACGTCAGGGCTTGACTTTGCGAGTTATCGAACGGTGAAATTTCTGCAAATGATATTCATTATTGCAGCGAAAACTCGGCGGGAGAGTCGGAGGGGGATTGTCTGAGAAACTTTCAATTTCACGCGATGCACCCTCCCCTTAATACGTATTCATACGTCACTCCATTTTCCCTAACTCTTCGCTTTCCGTAAATCCGGCTTCTCGCGCGGGCTGATAGGACCCCGCGCCACTCCCATTGTTTTCAAAAGCCCCCCCCCCCCCTTGGGTAATGGAAATTTATGCGGTGGCAATCCAAGATGGAGGGGATTTAACGAGTGACGCGTGCTATCTCCTCCACGCTAAGTTTAAACAAAAAAAAAAACGCCCTGCGTACCCGTGTCAATGAGATGCATGCAAGAAAAACGTAAATCGGAGGAGGATTTTTCTTGCTTGACGGCGTTTCAAACTAATGAACGCTCAAAAACTACCGCAGAACGACGCCGAATGATCTTAGGATTGAGAGTTTAGTCGGAACAATATTGTAAATTAAAATTATTCAATTTCCATACGAATCTTTACGTCGAATCCCCTCAATCGAGGAACCGTTTCTTTGATCGGTGTTTTAACGACCGGTACATCATCCTCGTCTCTCGAAATTTTCGCGAAATATACTACGTTAAACATAATGATGATATCCCGTCTCTCGGGCGCCTGGGATCGAAAAAGAGAACCGCGACCTTCGTATATGCAGCGACCACTCCTTCTTGTTTATTCATTTTTGTTTTTTTTTTTAATTTGGTTTCAATTCGAACCAGCCAGCGCCGCCGCAGCGTGTGGCTTTGATCCTTTGTGCAAGCCCTCGCCGACTTGCAGTGCGGTGCATTGTTTGTTTTTTCGGGGAGTAAGGGAGCTACCGCGACGTAGGTTGGTGCCACGCAGCCAGCAGCTACTGTAAGACGCCGTTTACACGGCAATTCGAGAGCGCGTCGACGATAAATAAACGCAATAAATATATCGTGGAGCCCTTCCTTCCCTGCCTCTGTTGTTCCGCGGGTGGGATAAGACTCTTGATGCCTTTAAGGACTGTATTATGGCCTTAATTGCTTCTCCTTTTGTTGGACGAATAAATACTTTTTTTTTTAATCAACGTTTAATCAAATTAAGTTTTTAGTCTCTGTAAATTATGTTTATTCATAAGCACCGGCTAAAGAGCATTCAAGTTTAAGTTAAAAATTAAATGAATGTTACTCTAGTATTAATTATAAAATTGAATTAAAGTGTTATATGAATCACATTTTTATCGCTAAGGCTGCGATTGATCAAGATTATTTAGTTTTCATCTAGATTTACCAAATTTCAATCTTTCAATCGTTTTTTCAAGTCATTTTTGTAGAAATGTTTATTTAAATGAAAAACAATTTTACTGTGTCGGCAACCAATCGTTGCCCTCATCAGCATCTGAAATGTTTTTTATTGAGCCGAGTAAAGACAAATACATACAAGTAATTATTCATAATCATAAAATGATTTAAAAAATGATAGTTTCATTCATATTTTTTATCCATCGAAAAGTCATAAATTTTAAACATGACTTAAAACAGATTAATATGTAATCCTTACTTTAAAATTTTGAAAATTTGAATAGATTATTTAATACCTTGTTTTTGAAATTTATTTTGCTCCGCTGGATACAATGCAAAAAAACAAATTTTGAATATAAGCGTGAGACTATTGTTAACTAAAGCCAAAATACAAAAAAGAGACTATTGTTCAATTAATAACTAGACGATCAATAAAAAAAATAATAATAAAAATATCAGGCTTTTGTTAAAAGTTTTATAAATTCGTCGAATTAATCACAGGATAAAATTTCTGGAAACAATGGTTTAACATGATGTAAGAAGGATCAGATCTTTGGGTCCCGATCGGTTGACTTTCGTATTAAAAACTTGCAGCAATGTTGAAAGAGCTCGGAAGAAAAAAAAGTTAGGAATATTGTAGATGGCGAGCATTAATAGACCGATAACCTTCGTGAGCGCGCGAACGAGCGATTAGCATTCCGGCGCATTTGCATATTGACGGGTTTTCTAAAAGTTATGAATATTTTACTCGCCACCAACACGTCTCATCGCGGCTAGAAAAGAAAGACCTATTTACTCGCGAGCGCGCACAGTCACAAGGAATTCGGGATTAAAAATCGTCGTCGTCTTCTTCATCTTCTTCCTCCTCCTCCCGCGGAGTCTATAAAAAATTTCAAAACGTCAATCATAATAACTTCGTAATTAGACGGGGTGTATCAGCTTGAATTATTAAGTTTGCTTTATTATTCAATAGTAATTAATTTAGCGAGCTACTCCGGGCTCCTGATTA
The DNA here is from genome assembly GCA_038277355.1 of Encarsia formosa. NCBI lineage: Eukaryota > Metazoa > Arthropoda > Insecta > Hymenoptera > Aphelinidae > Encarsia > Encarsia formosa. The sequence goes on from CM076188.1 coordinate 11,616,179, forward strand.
ACATTTATAATGGACGTAAATTTCAAAACTATTGCTAACATGTTCATAAAATTTTAAAATGTCCTTTTAAATGTTAATTCGCGCTCGGAGCTTGTAATATGAATTTATTGACGAGTTTACCGCAATTTATTGTATGTTGTTGGCGACGATGCAAAATAAAAAAACAAAGCTGCCTGGCTGTATTTAAACAGTTTGAACAAGCTGGCTGGCCGCTTTTTAACATTTATAAATTAACTTTATCGCTGTTCAGTTTATAGACAGAACCGCTTGGGATCATCTTTTATTCAGCGTCAAAACTAAGCAACACTTTCATACATTTAAATTTAAAAAATTCCTCGCGATCACTTCGAAACATGATTGATTAAGTTCATGGATTTGAATAATTTAGTAAGAATTTTCCGGTTTAAATAATTAAAAATGACATTTTTATTTAAAATTTGAGCAATCAATAGTGATTTTAAACTTGTATCAGGTGCCTGAGGAGGATAATATAATTTTGGTTAGCGTTGAGAGATGGCGACACTCGTGTCTTTTAAATTTACTGTATCACTATCATATTTTATAAGATTTAAAAAATTTACTCTTGATCGAATTGACTATTTTTTTTTATTTTTTTTTTTAAGGTTTTTTTTTATTAATTTGAATTTTTTTTAAAAGAATCATATTATAAATTAATATTCAACAATATTTATGAAGATATTCAATAAAACTGTCTTTTAAATAATTTTAATTACGAATGAGTGTCTGGCTAGTTTTAGTTTTATATACTTACAAAAAATATAATTTTGATACAAAGTACGTCAAGAAATGGCCTTGTTAAAATTTATTAATAAAAAAAGGTTAAAAATTAAATTCAAAATCAATTTAATGAGCTTTTCACTGTAAAACACTAGTTATCAAACGTACTGAATAGAATTATTCGAGGAATTATTCATCTTTTTGAATAAAATTATCATCAAAATTTAAAATTATGTACAAAATTAAAAAATGTTTCGATTGGAATTTTTTGAACTCATATGTACTCTTGATGTACATATGTATATCATTTAAAATCTGATGATTTGGAATTAAATAACACATACTTTTTAGATAACAGAAATTTACATTGTTTAGCTTAAACGCATACTGGTGCAATTAATTAAAAACGAGACTTGTAGTGTTAAATTTGGTTAAATTTGATGAGAATTTGAGTTGGAATAAAAATTTTAAATTTTTAAATAATAGAGTACAAAGAAACAAAAAATTCAACAGATTTTTAAATATTTTTTTTAAGTAACTAAACCTATTTTTGGCCTCCTGAGCGCAAATCGATGCTGCAGCTCACGAGTTTGATACATATCAAGTTGGCTGAGCTTAATTTGAAGCTTGAACCAATAGCTTTAGTACTAGCCTAGCCACATTTGATTTCAATCAGTCTGGTCAAAATACCATTGCATTTACTGAAACTTACTTTTTCGAAGAGTCAAAAAATTGTGTACCTAATTTTTGCCATTCCTAATTTCAAACTGTTTTTTTATTTTTTTCTTAACAATATTTATCCGAGGAGTTGCTACAGGAAACTGATACAAAATTCACAAATTTTTTGATCTTTTTTTATAAACCTATAAAACTTTATATTTCTTATTAGTTTTTTTTTACAATTAAAAAGTAATTAAAAAAAATTTTACTCAGATTCAAAAAAGCTCGACATTTTTTTTGTCATCTATATATAAATACGACCCATCTGACAGTTGAAAACTCAAGGAAGGATACTCCATGCAATATTTGTGAAATTATTTAATGGTTTGGTGAAATTAGGTGTAAATGGTGTATCCTTTTTTTTTAATAATTCTTTAATATAAAATTTAAATCAAATAAACTTTATTAATTAAAATTTTCTTAGCATCATATTGAAAAATATTTGTCCTAATTTTTACATTAAATAAATAAATCCAAAAACATTGAAGTTTTTGTTTCTATTTTCAATGATTTCCCACGCAGATAGCCAAAAAACGTGATTTTGAAACACAAAAGATGTAATTTGTGTCGGCGCATGCACGTATCATAACGCGAAGAAGAGAGGGGAAAAAAAGGCAAGGTAGAAAATGTATGTTGACGCTCGTAAAGAAAAAACGTGCGGTAGGTAAGGATAAGAAGCCGCGGTGGGGGAGTAAAAGAGTTGCAGTTGCGCTTATGGGCGGCGCGTGAAATAAACATCGTCCAAGGCGGCGGTCGCGCATACGCGCATGGGCAATTAAACTCGCGTACGTTATTGTTATCGCTCGTAACTCGGCGACGCTGTAATAGGTACGTTCGCAACTAACTTTGCCATATTCAACTTCTCTTCTTGGCGAATAGATTTCGCCCTAGCCTCGTTAAATTTGTATTAACAAAGCGACTTTTTTCAATAAATCTTGCTTTTTCAGATAAACAACGCGGTGGGCGGTGTTTTTTAGAAGTCGTTTGATAACCTTCGTGGGTTAACGCTGTATAACAATTTTCTGTTTGTAAAAAGCAAAACGTGGTTCATAAGATTTTTCAATTTTTTGTTTCAATTCATTAATCAGATTGTGATAAGCAATGTTTGACACATCAAAGCCTGGACCCTCAAAATTATTTTTCATCATAAATTTAGTGATAAAGTTACATTTTAATATGGACGTTTTAAACTTTTAATACAAGAGTATGATTTTAATGCGTTTCTTGTATACGGATAGTTTTTTAATCAAAGAATATTAATAAACTTTATTAGAGCATAAATATTTAGCTCGATTAAAATTTCTTTAAAACACCTGTTGCTACAGCTGTTTTTTCTCAACAATTTTTTGATAAAAATTCAGTTTCACAAGGAAAAAAAAATTTGAAATAGAAAAATGATATTTTAGTTAAACACTTATGTCAAGAAGGAGTATAATTAACATTTCGTCAATGCGAAATATCCGTCTCGTCATTAGCGAGACTTTCATCAGGGCTTCCACAGAATACATCATTAAAAAATCATTTGATACACTCGAAGGTATTTTTTCCGTTCATTCAGCTTTGTCAGTGTGCCGACCGGGCGGTGAACTAAACGCCCGCAAAGCTCCCATAATTCTCTCGCTCCATTTTTTCTTCTTTCTTTTAACTCCTCGCCCTACTCCGGGCTATCCGAGACACTTTATTTCCGCGTCTCAGCACCTTCTTAAAACCACCACGCCGGGGAGCGATTTGGGCCGGTTCAAAACAAGCGATTTATCTTTTCTGGCCCGGTGGCTGAATTGGCATCGCCGCCCGCAAAGCGTGGATGCTGCTGCAGAAGCCCGAAAAAGGAAGAAAAGCAACCCTCCTCCCTCCGAGTGCAACCTGCAGAATGATATAGCTGGTGCAGTGGGTGCCCACACCCCCCGGTTTCACCCCCCAGGAGAATAGATATATGGGCTTGAAAAGCCGAGCGCGAGTGCACGGGAGAGGAAATACCGACTCTGGAATAAATGTGCAGCCGTGCGCTGCTGCCAACTGACGGTGGCTTTGCTCACTAATGTAGGCCACTTAGATCCGGCTTCTTTCGCGATTATCAAACGTGTGATTTTTTTTTTGTCATTTTTTCTTAAATATGAATTTTTATTTTCGAAAATTTGAAAATTGTTTTTTGTTACTATATATTTTTTAAATCAACATTTTTATAAAGTAAACAAACGTCAAGTAAAAGATTTTACTTTTACGAGGGGACACTTTATTAATCTGATTTCGAACTTTAAACAAATTCAAAAATTCTTTACAAAAATCATTTTCTATCACTCAAAAACGAGGAGAGCTGGTGAGCCTAGTTCTACATATTTGTTACCGGTAAATTTTTTGCCATTTTTTTAATATAAGTTGCAGTAATCGTACCTCACCCAAAATTAAACCTCGTATAAGGATATGCTCAAAATCACGAATGTAGGCTCCTATGTTGAAGGATTTTACAAACTTAACAAGGTATGTACTTTTTACGAGTTCCTTGTTTACATTATCCATGGATTTATTAAAAAAAAAAAAAAAAAAATCAACATACGCATCACCTAAGACAAGACGATAGTTTATCAACTGGCAATTATCTGAAAGTATTTTCAAAACAGTTTCGATATCGTCGGAATAATGAAAATTTCTCATGAAATTAAAAATTTGTCATTACTATTTTGTAATTTAAAAAAAATAAATAAATTTCAAGCATAAAAAAAATTTGGAAAGTTGAAACTTATGCAGTTGAGCTATATTCCAGTAAAGAAAAAGAAAAAATTATTTTTGACAGCTTTAATAATTTTACACGAAAAAAAGCATGTCAAAAATAACCCACCAAGAGATGAAATTTTTGCGAGAGGTTAATTCGAAGTTCATAAATATGCCCGGTACGAGCAACAATGCCAGTGCAATAAATGCGAAATTTCACATTTTAACATCGCCGAGAGATGAGAGAGAGAAACATTTTGCACTCGGGCCCCGCATCGAAGAAAAAAGAAGAAAAAAAAAAAAAAAAAGAAAAAAAAATACTTGAAATCCCTTCACACTAAATTTCGTATCATCAGTCTTTTTGCAACTCTCTATTCTTGTGCCCCTCGGCCGAGGCATCATCTTTGATACTTCTTTTTATATTTCCAGGCGCATCGGCCTTCGCCTTTTATTTCCATTTGGCCGCTCATACACATAGACACTCTGGGCACAATGCATGTAAGTGAGCATGAATCACTCTTGCCAAGTCCACGACCTTTGCGTTTTTCCTCTTTTTTTTTTTTCCTCTTTGGGATGAGCTAGTCGGTTCTTTCTCTCACGCGCGATGCACTCGTATAATACACAGGTCCGAGACGTTAATCCGACGCGATGCAAATCGCGTCTTGAAGACATAACCGGTCGGCGAAAAAATTTTCAACAAGAAAAATCGACAATATCTCTCGCGACCATCTTCTTATTCCCTTTTTTATCTTCTTTTCTTATTCACGGTTTCTTCAACTCTTCTCATGTATATGTAGTCTAGGAAGAAATTTCGGATTCGTCGACACCTTTCGAGTATCATCGCCGACCTTAAACCCTTAAATCACGGGGCCGATGTGCCGCATGATTTAGGACCGTACGTGTGGCAGCCTATTTTACAAGTGTAAACCCGTAAAAGTTTTGGTCGCACCTTTGGCTTTCAAATGCGGGGACTTTGTCTGTCCCGGCTCGGCTCGTGCCGCCTTTCAACCGCATCGTGAATAATGTCTTTCGAAATGTAAACTCCAGATAAAGTGTAATGTCATAATAATGACGTTGCTTTTCTACACTTTAATGCCATTCTACCGTGGGGATCACCAAAATCCTCCTCGATGATTTTTCAAAATTCATCGTTTTGAAAAAAAAAAAAAAAAAAAAAACATAAACAAGCTCAAGGTTTTTCAACCCTTGGGCGTAACGTGAGAATTGAGGAAAATTTTGCACTGTGACAACTTTGTTGCACCAGAATTTTCATACTTCTTTAATTTTTAACAGTGCTTCTTCAAGATTGATGAACAACGATTATTTTTTTAATTTTCAATCCTATATTTTACATATCTTTGAAAAATTTGTAGAAATATCTGTTGTGTTGAGTTGCATTGCTAACAGAGTCTTAGACTGGTGAACATGGAGAACATCAAATTGAGCCCTGCTTGTCTAATTGTTATAAAACAGAAAATGAACGATAATCAAATATTCCCTTCAATAATTCTAAGTCACTTATGAAACAACAGTCTCGTACCTGTTAAGTTGACAAAAATAAAATAAAAATTCACAGGATATTCGTCTGGGATAAAATTTTTTTAATTCGTCACACGAAAAAAATGCCGTAGCCAAGTATCAATATTAAAATTTTGACCCAACCGAGTATTATTCCTTAATCCGAAAAACACCCCGAAAAACGAAAAAAAAAAAAAGGTTTCTTTCTCCCCGTCAGAACACGCGTGAGCCATTCCACACATAAATATTTCGAAAAAAAGGGATCCCGAGATGCGTTACCCACACCCCATCATCTGACTCTGGATTCCCTGGTCCGATTATATTCACGGTTTAGCTCCAGGTATATATCTAAATAAAAGAAGCGGAGAGAGAGAGAGAAAAAAAAGGAATCATGGGGGAGAGAGAGATAGAAAGAGCCGGTGGCTGCAGAGAGCAGAGATACATAAGAGAAAAAAGTAAAAGTATTGTGCAGCAGCAGCAGCAGGAAGAGAGAGATCTCCTCCCACCGGCTGGCGCGCGGCGGTCTCTTTCCATTATTCTCCGGGCTTATGGCGAGGCGGAGCAGTCAGCCCGGTCTACCTGGTAGGACTAACTCTCCCGCATTCTAATAGTATAATCTATGGGAACCGATGGCTCTGAGACCAACCGGCCGCGGTCGGGCAGCCAGCATGGCCGCAGAGAAAAATAGAGGAATTAGTGGCTAAGAAGATGCCTTGTAAAAGCAGCCTGCAGGATACACCAAACTTTTTCGATTATTTCCGTGTGACCGAGAGTTTGTGACGGCCGGCGTGCTCCCGCGTATGATCCCGCTGCACCTGCTCGGGGTGCTATACCAGCTATACGCATACGCGACGATTGCCGCTTGATTAATGGACGCGTTAAACGTGTTGGACCTTTTAAATTTCTATGTTTTCGAATGGATTTATGGGGATGGCTTATTAAGTGATACTTTATTTTCTTTTACGGCGGGTTTTGCATTTTTATTGTTACGCGAGATTCAGAGAGATGATGGGGGAGCGTATAATTATTAGGAGATTAATCCGGTCCCGGTCCTCGTTTAAATCCTTATCTCGGCCGTTTACGAGGATAGACAGCCTGTTTAGGATGCGTTTTTGGGAACGTATTTATTGAAGAGCTATACAATAAACATAATTTTTTCAAAATTAAAATGATGTTACGGTAATTGGTTGAAAAGTTATTGCCACTATTGCCGGAACGAGATTTTTAATTTTTTGAAAATAAATACGTTTATTTTGGAGCTATTTTTCGAGATTAAAGGTTGCTTTATACATTATGACGAAGCATCAACTAGAAATTATGGTCTTATCTATAAAATTTACATTTATGATTAAACGATGCAATCTACACATGTTTCTTTGTAAAACTGAGTACCTTAAATATGGATTACTATGATAACTTCGTGATAAAATGAGCTAAATAAGTTCTTTCTTACATCTCTTTTTAGGGATAGTTTTTTTATCTTTCAATTAACACTTTTCAACTACTATGGATTTTATGAAGTCCAGAAAGTGGTGCTGACCTGCAGAGTAAGTGTGCAATGACATCAGTGCAAGTCCATGATTATACAATTATACAATTATACAAGTTGACAGCTAGAATCTAGAAGTATAAAAGAGTACAAGCTTTCAACATTGTGTCTAAGTTAATAAAATTACTCAAAAATATGAAAAAGGGTATAAAAATTTAATAATAAATTTACTATATAGGTTTTATGATCTATTATTCATTTAATGATTTATTAATCTTAAATCCTGATCATTGTATACTAAAATTATTTACCACGATCATTGCTACCAGTAGAGTTAAGATGAAAATTTTGCTAAAATAAACTAATTGGATTTTTTAATGTTGTTGAAACAAAACATACACCCAGATTACAAAAATTTCTTAAAATTTGAGTAGAAAAAATAAATCCATAAGAGAGCCTAGGTCCACAGATTAAAATCTTGAATTAAATAAAGATTGTATAATCCCAGTCAACACTCGAGCCGGTGCTCTCACTCTAAAGCGCAAGAAGAGCATCGTCACTCTTCGGGATTCCTCCTGCGGGCAGTTTGCCTTAAAACCTTGAAAGCGAACCCTTTTTTTAAAAGTTGTTTTGTTGTTCCCGAGAGATTCCAGGCCAAGTAGCTGGGTAAGCCGTTAGGCTCGCGGGTAATTTTTACGTTCCGGATGAGTTATGCCTTGGCCCGAACGATCTATTAGCGGACATCGCTCGGCTATGAGGAAGACCCCGCGCGAGTTGAGATGAATAATTAAAACTTTTTTTTATGGATCTATCTCCAAAATTGTTTTTTTTTTTTTTTTTTTCGTCATGGTCTTTGAGTGTCAACGAATTTGTAGGAGAAGCATTGATCAGGAACCAAGCCGTAAATTTTCGGACGTCACTTCGAATCCCCGCACGGACACTCGAGCAATAACCCGAGGATCATTAAACCCTCTGAAATGAAGTTGTCCAAAGAAAGGTGGAAGTAAAAGAGAAGAGAAAGAGAGGAATCGAATCGCATCGAGCCGTTATTAATGACCTTATTCGGTGCTAGATTTAACACGATTGATTAAACAAGCCATCGCCAAACAAACAAAGTGCAGGTAAAGGTCGCTCAACCGAGTTCATTTTTCATTCACCTGCTCTAGCATTGTCGGAGTACTGCAACGGAATGCAATCAATAACGAGGCAGCGGGGAGATATCGTCTAAAAGCAAGCTGACTGGCTCACGCCTTAGGTGACTCGGCGCTTTTCTCCGCTGCTCGCTGGCTCGCGAGCGCGCTAAGTGGTGACTAAAAGCCGGACGAATCACGATCGAAGCCGGAGAAAGAGCCTTAGTTGGGCGAAAATCACCTCGATTTAGAGCTCTGTAACGAGCCATGATACCACTTTCGAATTCCTCGGTAATGACATGTATGATCGCGCGGGGATCCTTTAATTATACGGCTGACATTACCTTGCGATTCTCTTAGATAACGATCTTTTGAATTCAACGGCGACCAACTCCGACGAGCTCTTCGGTTAGCTTAATTTTTTCTTCACTTTGTTTAAACCTAACGGAATATCCGAGAAGAATCAGTTGTTAAAAGTTTTTTGTTAATTTCTTATTAAAGTAAAAATTGATTATTGTTTTCAACCAAAGCGTGATTGTTAAAAAAAATTTCAGAAAGTTATTATATTTTTGGTGATTACAACTTATGTAACTACTTTGCAATGACAAGAGACCGTAGCTGGTAGGTGATAAAAGCTTGTGTTATGAATTCAATATGCTACTCCCGAGCTGAGGTTTGAAAGTTCGATTCCTCGTGCCACTGCAGATCTGAAATAAATGGAACCTGTCTAAATGTTTGATAATTGAAAAAAAATGTATGCCCAAGCCTCCATTTAGTACTCTTTTTTTTTTACTATAAGTTATTTATTTATTTATTTTTTAATTTTTAATAGCTATCATTTGAAAAAAAAATTAAATTTACTTATATAACTTCTGATTAAAAATTTTTCATCTCAGCTACTGAAACATAAATTCTAAAGTTTATTTAATAAATTTATTAGTTTTTTAAATCGAAAATCAAGATCTCAACTTTCAGCAACAGCTCATAACAAAAGCGCGTGTAAATTTTAATAGATATTAACGCTTAATGGGTGGTCTTAAAGAACATTTCTGAGATGCGTTATTCACTAATTACATGAATATTTATAATGCACTTCATTCACGTGCCAGCGAGAGAGAGAAAGAGTAGGAGACTTAAGTAAAGAGCGCGTGCGCAAAAGCGTACACATACGCAACCCGAGCGATGTAATTATCCGAGCTCTACCGCTGCAAAAAGTACGTGCCAAAGCAAAATTTGCCCATGATAATTGCATTAAGTAATTGTGAGCGCAATAAGTAGACTAAATTGCATCTTTAGGAGGAGTTTTATAATTGCCGCGCGCGGGGGCGATGAGATCGTATCGTCTGCTATTTCCGTGCTTGTTATACGAGGTTCGAAAAGAATTTTCCGTGCGAAAAGCGTGTGTCTTCGTGGCACGAGCTACCGCGACAGCTGTAATTTAATCAACGCGCCCCGCGGTTTTGTTATTAAAGCGATGATTAGCCGCGACTAAAGTGTAATTACGTCGCACCTTTCTCCGCGAAATGTTTTTTTTTTTTTTTCTTTTTTTCGTAAAAAAAAAGTCGTGAGAAACATGGCACGAGGTGGCTTAAAATTGCAGCTACGTGATATCGAGTGAGGTGTGTTTTCTTTCCCAGACGTTAGTTCGGAGGGAGAGAGGAAAACGAGCAAACAGGTAATTCGGTCCTTTTGGAGAACGTATGGGGCACGACCTTACACTGTACCGCGCCAAATGCATCTAACCCAGTAACTCTGCAAGGGCAATAAAGTAGCTTGCACGAGGCAATATTACTGTCACTAAAAACTCTCCAGACCCTCTTTTTTTCTTTTTTTTTTTCTTCTTACGTGAGGTACTTTTTTGAGAAAATTTTAAACTTTACGAGGCAGGAAAAACATGATTTTGTGAAGTTGTGAGTGCTGTATGGTTAAACAAAAAATCTTAAAGAATCAGAGAAGTTGCAGTGGTTGTGGTTTGTTAAAAATATAAAATTTGAACCGAATAAATGTTACTAGTTAGATGAAAGATTATTAAAACAATTAATTTTTTTCCTCTTTTTTTCTCATTAATTAGATTGTATCATTAAATTGACTACTTATGTAAATATCATGGTTCAGTCGATAGTCAACCAAGAAGATCTCTTAAAACTTCTAGCAGGGTACTTGAATCCTGAAAGTGGGACTGGAACCAGCGATCGTTAAATTACCTAATCAATTTTTTAATTACTGCACCACTCACTAATTTACAAATATAGAATGATGCCCTACAGGTTTTTAAATATCTTTCACAGTGCAATCAACCCGGTATAATGTCAAAGCAAAACTACCCTTCCGAGTTATTCAAACTAATTTAAAGTAAGTTAGATTAAGGTTTTTTGTATTTCAATACTTGCAACCATTAACACCAGTTACTTTAATTTTTTTAAAGAAAATAAAAAGAAAACACTGTAAGAATTTAAAAAATACAATTTAAGAATTAAGATTTTATCAAAGATACTAAACGTAACGTATTAATTAAAACTAGTGAATTAAATATTTTTATCATTCTATGCTCATATCATTTAGCCAGCTTGTCAAACGTTAAAAAAAATTGGCACCATTACAAAAGTCATGAATACCGAACTGAATTTAAAGTAGACTCGTTCGAGGCGTTTTTTTCAGCACTTGACTTCTTACTTAACGCTTTTGATATCCGTTAAAATACAAGAGCAACATTTTGAAATTCCGGAGCAGGGAAGAAGATGACGGAGAAGAGAAGGTGGAAGAATAAAAGAAACAAAAGCAAGATGGCAAGATAGAATATGAAATTAGGGCCATTCCAAAAGTTTCTCAAGATAAATCCGGGACCGAAACGCTGTTAAACATGCGGTCAGTGGCTGGTTAATACTTTTTAAGAGGGGCACCGCTTCTCGATGCATCATCTCTCGCTCTCAGACCCAGAACGAGAGAGAGAGAAAGAAAGAGAGAAAAAAACAGCACCAGAAGAAGAAGAAGTCTCATCGCGATCAAGGATGAGAGAAGGATTGAGAGCTAGAGATCTCGGCGCGATACCCCCGAGAGAGGCAATCGTTTTCATCCCACAGAGCACGCGGCCTGTCACTCACTAAAAAGTTTAGTCACACTGGAATTTCTTCTTCGCGCAGTCGGATACATTGCCCGCTTCTCTCGCTTATAACGCCGCGATTACCACGAGATGAATTTTGAGCGATTTATTCGAACAAATATCCTACGTGTATACCTTTCGGTACCACGTGGACAGTCGACACGGAAAGTTTGGGAATCTAGATAAAAGAGAATTGGAGAGAGAGAGACAAGGACTTAAAAAAAATTGCCTTTTATTTAGACGTATAATCGCGGTACGTGATAATCTGATTTGTGATTGGTTAATTTGCGAATTGAATTTATGATCGTTACTTTGCATTATGAAGATCAATTGATCTTTTAACTCAATCGCGTAATAATACTGTATAAAAAAATAAGCTATTTTTTTTTATTTTGTAATGTTTGATAATTTTCAAATCGGTTTTTTTTTTGGTCAACCTCGTCTTCAATGTTGGTTGTAATTACTTGAGTTTAATAAAATATGTGCAAAGCCAGATCGCGGAAATCTAATCTTTGGCTTTTTCGTGAAGTCTCTTGTAGGCTATAAACTTTCAATGAAAATTAAAATTTAGAGCATTCAATGACCTCAAAAAATTTGTTTATTATAAATAGAAAATAAATTGGATACAAAGTTTTTAAACATCTAATAGTGCTTTTCGATAGAGGGTTGATTTGCCCAAACGAGAGGGTTGCGGCCCGAGCCGAAGGCCAGGGTATGGCAAACTATAAATTGCTTGAAGATATTTTATAAAGCTTCAGTTTCTTCAGAGAAAAAAAAAATAGACACTTTAAATAGAAGAGAAAAAGAGGATCTGTACTTGCAAAAAATAACTAATATTTTGCATAAGTAAATCAAGACTTATTATCAGTAATAAATTTCAAATTCAAACTGAAACGAACCCTTGAAATAAATTGAAAATAATAAAAAAATCAAATGATCTAAGCGGTAGTAAATTAAATAAAACTAAAAAAAGAAAGGGTAGCTCGAGGAAGAAAATAATTTAGCGCTCGAGCAAGGCCGTTTTAATTTTCACGTAGAATAAACCCGAGCCATCCATAAAACAAGAATCCCGGCTTGTCCTAACACAAGGTAAAGCGTGTACCTCTCGCGAGCGGGGTAGGCGACAAGGACATACACCAGGAGTAGTAGAGAGAGAGAGAGAGAGAGGAGTTTCTCTCTGGCTTCAGCTACGGGTAATTCGACTCGGGCCTAATCGGATCGGTGTTGCATTTCGCCGGGGCTCACCGCATCATGCGCGCGCGCGCACGCTGCTCTCTCTCGATTATATACTTGCGTGCCTTGTTGTTGTACGCGAAATCGGAGAAAAAACGAGACGAGATCGGAATCGCTAACCTACCGCACGCGCGAGCTAGCGGGGGACGACGACGACGACAATTTTCCTTCCCCCTTCCCCCTTTTTCCTTTTTTCATTCGTCACTCGAGTGCCGCGCGCATAGTTTCTTATGAATATGCAAGATCTCTTGAATTCGAGGGGGGAGCTTTGCGTCAACTTCTGTATTATTTGGTCATAATTAAGATAGCGTCAGGTGTGGGTACACCGCTTTTCGTTATAAAACTTGGTTTACTCAACCTGACAGACTACACATTTTCAATTTATTTTAAATTTTGAATAACTTTTATCTTGCGTTTTCACTTTAAAGATTACTTATTCAAACTTCTCAATTTTTAGAATTTCTTATATTTTTTTTATAAAAATTTATTTTTGATAACAGTTTTTCCAATCTAATCTTTTCTTGAAGTAATGTTAACTGGTGTAAATATTATGTAGCACTGTTGCTTACATGCTCAATTATAGTTTGAATTATTTTCAAAAATATTAATTCAAATTTTATTCCTTTCCAAAAAAAATGTCTTATGCTGAAGGTTTTGAATCCCTATTATCTCTCTATCATAATCAGCAGCTCGAAATAGCATTGAAAAGTCACTCCGTCTAAAAAAAGTATTAGAAAAATGATCTCCCTTTATACTTTTAATAAAATTTCATAAATAAGTAAAAATTAGTCCACACACGGTTAGAAATCACAAATTTTAATCACTTCATGTAACGTAAAATTTAAATTTAATTGTAGTTCTGAAGCAAAAAAGTTTTAAAAAACAAACAAATACTCTAAAAATAAATAAATAATGAAAAACCAAAGAAAATTAAAATTAATTATCAAGTCAAATATTTTATACGATATGAGGAGCCGCGGTCTTGTTCACATTTACGACGATACTGAATACTAAAAACAAAAATTAAATAAAAAAATATTTTGACTTTTAAATGTATTAATTAATAATTAATATTAAATAAAAAAAAGCTTTTTATTTTTGAAGTTTATTATATTTAAAAAAATTTTATAGATACGTAATATTTTATCCGTAAAATGATTTTTTTTGCTAGATGCCAATAATCAGTCTTTACTCTATCAAATCAACACTGAGTTAGAAAATGTCAGAGGTATAGAAATTTGTGTTCAAAAATATAGTGGGTGTGTCTCGTACATTGGGTGTATTTCATCATTAAATTCAGCTTAAGCTAATAATAAAACTTTTAATAATAATTGAATAAGTTAATTAACTCATTTTATTTAACTAGATAATTTTCTAAACAAAGGTTTGAAGGATCTACTAAGTTTTTGAGTGTCTTCTTTTTTGTTTATTGTATTTTTTGTACTCTTACTGAATAAAATCGCAAAAAATAAATAAAATTTAAATAAATTTGCAATCATCGCATTTTATTTCTTTTATTCTTTACATCTTCCCTGATCAAGTTGTAACTAAAACAATGTATCAATATTTCCCTATAACAACTTTTTTTGTGGAAGCTTGATTCAACTGTTGCGAAGATGTGTTCCATTTTCAAAAATAACTTAGTTTACATTAAAAAGCGTTGAAACTGGTATTCTTTAAAAGACACATTGGAGTTTGACTTGGCTATTGCCATGAAACCAATATTACAGCTGCTCACCTCATTGCCGTGAAGTCCGGCATCTAAATTAGTCAACCACTGCGGCTTTTCCTCTCTAAAACTAGGCTGCGGATGTAACTCAAAGTGGTTCAATAAGAATTTATAAATTTTTATCTAAACTTTCAAGAAAATGGCCCGATAATCTAGATAATTAGATGTTTAACTTCAAAATAAATTTATTTTGTTAAAATTGTTAAAATTTTACCAAGTTTACTCAAGTAATAATGCTCGAATTATTAGAAAATCTCAAAATCTAAAATTCCAAACTGCACAGATGACTTTTCTCGAAGGAAAAACGCAGTGCAGCTGCTTCTGTGTGGGGAAAAATGAGTGCCCCTCATAGCTGCAGTATAGCAATAAATCAAACTCGGCATAAGCCAAGGAGTCAGTAGTTGCAATTAGCACCCAAAACCGCAATTGCGGTTTTCAAGAAATACAACTTAATCCGATTTAAATAAACCCTTCGACGTAGGGACTAATCGACACAGGGACGGACGGAAAAGCAACTTTTCAGTGGTAATCGAGATCCATTGTGCGAGCGATTAGTCGGACGCGACCCTTGAACGATTCGTACGGGCTAATTCGTCCAGCGGTAACGGATAAGTCGGTTGGGGCGTTTCATAGGAATTGTGCGAGAGAGAAGGAAAGGGTTGGTCTGTGCACGACCTGAGACGATGTATTATGCCGGCGCATCGTGTAACGGTGTCTTGTTATACAAGCTCGCGCACCGCTTCTCTCTTTCATTTTTATTTTGACCCCTCCGGCTTGATTTACATCGTCGTCAAAGGAGGAGGACGAGCTGGCAAGGAGAATGAAAAAAAATTAACGTATCGCCTCTCTCTCTCTTTTTTTTCCCTACATGCGTCTTGCTCTTATAATATGAATATTTTAATGCGTCATTATGTGTCCGAGTGACCTTGCGTAATAGGATACGTACGAGGAATAATTTTTTTCACCATTGTTAAGTTAAGTGAGCAACCTTATACATTTGTCACCTACCGGGATTAAAATTTAACCTCCAACGACAGCTTACGGGTATACTGAAAAGTGCCAGAAAAAAATCTCGTCGAAAATTTTCTCGTCGAAATCCCAATCGGCGTTGCTAACGTAAATATATAACGAAAATCACGGGGTTCAAATACAAGCACAGCGTTAGAGCATGTAACTGCGCTTTTACTATAAACACCCGGTGCACAAGGGGAATCATTCCTTGGAGATGATTTCTCCCGGAAGTTTAGAGTCCAGGGTGTACACCTGGGGCTATGGTTGGTCACTTCGTCCTGGAGATGTTTTCTCCAGGAAGTTTAGAGCCCAGGTAGGCCAGGGTGTACACCTGGAGCAATTGGTGGTCACTGCGCCCTAGAGATGATTTCTACAGGAAGTTTTGAGTCCAGGTAGGCCAGGGTGTACACCTAGGGCAATGGGTGGTCACTGCGCCCTGGAGATGATTTCTCCAGGAAGTTTTGAGTCCAGGTAGGCCAAGGTGTACACCTGGGGCAATGGGTGGTCACTGCGCCCTGGAGATGATTTCTCCAGGAAGTTTTTAGTCCAGGTAGGCCAGGGTGTACACCTGGGGCAATGGGTGGTCACTTCGTCCCGGAGATGATTTCTACAGGAAGTTTTGAGTCCAGGTAGGCCAGGGTGTACACCTAGGGCAATGGGTGGTCACTACGCCCTGGAAATGATTCTTCCAGGAAGTTTTGAGTCCAGGTAGGCCAGGGTGTGCACCTGGGTCAATGGTTGGTCACTTCGTCCCGGAGATGTTTTCTCCAGGAAGTTTAGAGCCCAGGTAGGCCAGGGTGTACACCTGGAGCAATTGGTGGTCACTGCGCCTTGGAGATGATTTCTCCAGGAAGTTTTGAGTCCAGGTAGGCCAGGGTGTACACCTGGGGCAATGGGTGGTCACTGCGCCCTGGAGATGATTTCTCCAGGAAGTTTTGAGTCCAGGTAGGCCAAGGTGTACACCTGGGGCAATGGGTGGTCACTGCGCCCTGGAGATGATTTCTCCAGGAAGTTTTTAGTCCAGGTAGGCCAGGGTGTACACCTGGGGCAATGGGTGGTCACTTCGTCCCGGAGATGATTTCTCCAGGAAGATTAGAGCCCAGGTAGGCCAGGGTGTACACCTGGGTCAATTGGTGGTCACTTCGTCCCGGAGATGATTTCTCCAGGAAGATTAGAGCCCAGGTAGGCCAGGGTGTACACCTGGGTCAATTGGTGGTCATTGCGCCCTAGAGATGATTTCTACAGGAAGTTTTGAGTCCAGGTAGGCCAGGGAGTACACCTGGGTCAATTGGTGGTCACTGCGCCCTAGAGATGATTTCTACAGGAAGTTTTGAGTCCAGGTAGGCCAGGGTGTACACCTAGGGCAATGGGTGGTCACTGCGCCCTGGAGATGATTTCTCCAGGAAGTTTTGAGTCCAGGTAGGCCAAGGTGTACACCTGGGGCAATGGGTGGTCACTGCGCCCTGGAGATGATTTCTCCAGGAAGTTTTTAGTCCAGGTAGGCCAGGGTGTACACCTGGGGCAATGGGTGGTCACTTCGTCCCGGAGATGATTTCTCCAGGAAGATTAGAGCCCAGGTAGGCCAGGGTGTACACCTGGGTCAATTGGTGGTCACTGCGCCCTAGAGATGATTTCTACAGGAAGTTTTGAGTCCAGGTAGGCCAGGGTGTACACCTGGGGCAATGGGTGGTCACTGCGCCCTGGAGATGATTTCTCCAGGAAGTTTTGAGTCCAGGTAGGCCAGGGTGTACACCTGGGACAATGGGTGGTCACTGCGCCCTGGAGATGATTTCTCCAGGAAGTTTTGAGTCCAGGTAGGCCAAGGTGTACACCTGGGGCAATGGGTGGTCACTGCGCCCTGGAGATGATTTCTCCAGGAAGTTTTGAGTCCAGGTAGGCCAGGGTGTACACCTGGGGCAATGGGTGGTCACTTCGTCCCGGAGATGATTTCTCCAGGAAGTTTAGAGCCCAGGTAGGCCAGGGTGTACACCTGGGTCAATTGGTGGTCACTGCGCCCTAGAGATGATTTCTACAGGAAGTTTTGAGTCCAGGTAGGCCAGGGTGTACACCTGGGGCAATGAGTGGTTACTACGCCCTGGAGATGATTTCTGCAGGAAGTTTAGAGCACAGGTAAGCCAGGGTGTACACCTGGGTCAATTGGTGTTCACTGCGCCCTGGAGATGATTTATCCAGGAAGCTTATAGCTCAGGTAGGCTAGGGTTTACACCTGGGGCAATGGGTGGTAGTTACTACGCCCCGGAGATGATTTCTCTAGAAAGTCTTGATTTTATTACAATCAGGATAGACACCTAGAGGAATGAGCAGCTGTTACACCCTGGAGATGATTTCTCTAGTGTTTTTTTTTTTTTTTTTTTAGTCTTGCTAAATCAAGGTGGACATTTGCAGAAAGTGTTTACGATATTACTTCGTGAACATGATTTTTTCATGATGTTTTGACTCCATCAGGGTGGATACCTTGGGGAATTTCGTGGCGCCTTCTCCTAAGAGATGATTTTTTTAGACAGTTTTGACTTCATTACAAAAAGTGTGTGATGGAGTTTAAACTGCGTGAACTGGTAGCTTTTACGCCAAGGGAATGGTTTCTCCAGGCAGTTTTGATTCCATCACGCTCAGGGTCTACACCTTAGGAATCGGGTGCAATCACGACTAACAGAGTACCGGTTGTTAATAACGCCTTAGGAGTGATTGATTTAATATTTTATAATTGCAGAATTATCAAAGTTAACACTTGGGGCACCGGTTAAAACCTAGCGCTAAGAGGATGATTTCCTCATGACGTTGCCTTTTAAGTGGATAAAGTCGTGTCGTAATAATTAGCTTATATAATAAATAGCTTATATAAAAATATAATCTAATTATATACATTATTATACTCAGCATCCGTATTTTTTTTCCGTCCATCTGTCCGTGATCTCTTTGTATAATGATGAGCGATGATCGAATGTCCTCGATTTATAATTGATGTGATTGGTCGAGAACATTTAAATGAGTAGCATTTTTATTTTATAGATTTTGATCCGTTTGATTTAAAAAATTTAACATAGCCCTTCCAATACATCCGATTTGTCAAAAATTATGTATACATGGGTTTTCAAGGATGCTGGTTACAAATATAACTTTTAATTTTCAATTTGCTCTAAAGAAACTGCACTTAAATAAGGTGAAATTATAATTCGCGCCTAATACATTGGATTTGTACGAAAATTTGTTTTCGGGGGCTTTGAAGGGTCCAGATTACAAATGTGACCTTTACTTTTCAATTTAATGGCTCTTATAAGATCTATACTCAAATAACGTTTGAAATTTGAAATTTTGTCCGATACATCGAACCCGTAACAATCAGTTTTATGTACGCGGATCTATAAGGCTGCTCAATTTGAATATGAACATAGATTTTTATTTTGTCCTGAATAAAGTCTGCTTGAATGAAGGTAAAATTTTCATTTCTTCTCAATATGTATTAGAATAATTGAAAATTTGTACACCCTGGCCTACCTGGACTATAAACTTCAATTTTTTTCATTCACTCAAAAAATAATACTGGAGAAATCATCTCCAGGGTGTAACAGCTGCCCATTCCTCTAGGTGTCTATCCTGATCGTAATAAAACAAGACTTTCTAGAGAAATCATCTCCAGGGCGTAGTAACCACCCATTGCCCCAGGTGTACACCCTGGCCTACCTGGACTAAAAAATTCCTGGAAGAATCATTTCCAGGGCATAGTGACCATCCATTGCCCCAGGTGTACACCCTGGCCTACCTGGGCTCTAATCTTCCTGGAGAAATCATCTCCGGGACGAAGTGACCACCCATTGCCCCAGGTGTACACCCTGGCCTACCTGGGCTCTAAACTTCCTGGAGAAATCATCTCCGGGACGAAGTGACCACCCATTGCCCCAGGTGTACACCCTGGCCTACCTGGACTCAAAACTTCCTGGAGAAATCATCTCCGGGACGAAGTGACCACCCATTGCCCCAGGTGTACACCCTGGTCTACCTGGACTAAAAACTTCCTGGAGAAATCATCTCTAGGGCGCAGTGACCACCCATTGCCCCAGGTGTACACCCTGGTCTACCTGGACTAAAAACTTCCTGGAGAAATCATCTCCAGGGCGCAGTGACCACCCATTGCCCCAGGTGTACACCCTGACCTACCTGGACTCAAAACTTCCTGGAGAAACCATCTCCAGGGTGCAGTGACCACCCATAGCCCCAGGTGTACACCCTGGACTCTAAACTTCCGGGAGAAATCATCTCCAAGGAATGATTCTCCTTGTGGGTGTTTATAGTAAAAGCGCAGTTACATGCTCTAACGCTGTGCTTGTATTTGAACCCCGTGATTTTCGTTATATATTTACGTTAGCAACGCCGATTGTGATTTCGACGAGAAAATTTTCGACGAGATTTTTTTCTGGCACTTTTCAGTATACCCCAGCTTACGTCTTTACTTCGAGCTCAACGAGTTTACCGAATATCCGATGAATTCGTAATCTGGCACTTTCTTCTCAAGTATTTTGAGTTTCTGGTGGTAGAAGTTTTCTTGAAAAAAAAAAAAAATCTAACATCTTCACGGCCACTTAAACATGATGTTCTTTGTGCAACATTGTCCGTCGGCGGTGACTCTTCCGTCAATCGCATTTCGAGCTTTGCGTCGAGCTCGGTTGCAATATTGTGACGTTCCAAGAATCAAAAGGTATCGGTTTTTCTCGAGTCCACGTTGGTGTCAAAGGAGGGGCCTGAGGTCACTTACCCTCCCCTTTGCGGTGTTGGGACCATCGACGCGGAACAGCACTCGCTCATAAGCCGACCGGGGGGGGTGGTTGGAGAGTCGAGTCGGGTGGAGTAGCTGCCTCAGAGATGATTTAGTGCGAAACAAGTGGGTTAGGAAGTGACCTCCGAGGGTCTTAAGATAAGGGCTAAGTGGACGACAATGCCGGAATTAACTCGGACCGCCTCCGTCCCCTGAGCTCCTTACCTTAATGACATTACCTACCCCGAGAGAGAGAGAGAGATTATTGTGTGCGTCGTCTTTACCTGCATTGAAAATGTTTCGATTCTGCCAAACCACAAAATTATGCCTAAGCCGATCTCGTTTCCCGCATTTTTCGTGCTTCCTCATCGGCCTGGATTTTCATCCGTTAATTTTATAAGACTCTCATTATACGAAGCCATTATTGTGGTTTGAATTTCCTGGTATCTATTCATCCGCTCCTCCCAGGATTAAACGGCCGGCTGAGGGATTAGAAAAATTTTTCTCACTTCCTGAACGACCGATGGCTGTCTTATTAGTGTAGCTACCTAAATTCTCATTTTATATTTTTTTTATTTTTATACTTTTAAAATTCTGTAGAACGTTACAAAATACTATTCAAATTTATTTCACGATGATTAAAGTTACAGCCATTTCTTTTTTTTTCAACATCAAAAACAAAAAGTTCAATTATATGTCAATCTTTAGTTCTAAAAAATAATTGTGGTAACCCGACAAAATATCCGAAAATAGAATAATTCACATTTTAATTTAATTAAAACTTCCATAAATTAATAGTAATGTAAAATCATGCTATTTGTGATTTGTAAACAATTAAAGTAGAGGAATTTTCGTCGAGTTCATTGTTTACATTCTTAGTTTGTTGTGATTAGGTTGCGCACTTATCATTAAATAATTCAGTATCAAAGTAGCTGTTTAGTTGCTTGGTTTTTCTGAAGTGTTGATTGTACAATTTATTTTGTGGAAAACAAATTTTTTAATTTGTCTTCGGATATTTTGTCGCTGAATCAATAATTGTTGTTCATTACATATAAAAAAAAAAAATTTATAATTAAAAAGGTTGTTAACACCTTGTATTATCTGACATGAGGACAAAACTACTTTTGAACTAATCTTTAAAAAAATTTGATGTTTTTATTTATGCTAAAATAGTTTTTAATAAAAAAAAAAGTTTTGTTCAGTTATATTAGATTCATCGAGGAGTCCAACCCTTTAATGTGCCTCTTTTGCTCCACTGAGGGGGCTACTTACATGGTGTTTAACTTTAACTTTGATTTCAACATTTGAACATAATTAAACTGTAATGCGAATAAGAATTACTCATGAGATAATATTAGAAAGTTCAAGTCAAAAAAAAAAAAATCAGTGAAATAAACGAAGTAAATTTATTGAATAGATAATATGTAAAAATAATAAGAGTTTTTAATGAAAAAAATTATATCTTCTATAATTTATCACAAAACAAAGCTATCAACAGTAACAAATCATCGATACTTTCGTGATACCACAGCATCAAAACACTCGCATCCTTCATCACCTGCAAAGCCGGTTCAAGGCCAAGTGTCTCTCTTTCCCCGCAGCAGCAGGCAGGAGCCAAAAACTCATGCATACAAACGACACCATCTCTCACCAGGCAGCCACCCTACACTGCAGTCATAAAATCGGTCGCGATGCTGAGTGATGCTGGTGACAGGCCCACCCGGCCGCCACCCCCTCGGTAACAGTGCTAGTCCGTCGGCAAAGCTCGTGCAGCCTGCTGCACAAGAGATAGAGAGAGAGAGAGAGAAAGCACCGCTATTACTCACCGGGAGCCAAACACCCGCGCCCCCCCCCCTCTTCCCCGCAAGTTCGAAGCCCACGTTCCCGACCTAATTTCACCCTCGGCATCAGCTGTTTTCGTGTGGTCCCTGTACCTACACTAAAAGTCATTCCTCTTGACTCTTCTGTTTGTTTTCTTTTTTCGCGTTATCATTCATTTTTTGACGCTTTGTCAACAGACCGAAGATCGAGCACCGCCACTCGTGGTAATTGCAATAAAAATCAATGGTTTTTTTTCCTTTTTTAGAAAAAAAAAATTTTTTTTATACATTTATGCAGGCGCGAGTCACCGTTGGGATAAACATCTGATCCAAATAGCATCCTGAAAACATTATGAGCAGGCGTGAGTCTAAGGTAAAAATATGTTTTATTTCAAGTGTGTAAATCAAACTCAAAAGCTCGGTATTCCGTAAATCAAATCCAAACAAAACAAGTCGGCTTATACGAATCAAAAAAGGTACCCCAAAACACGTACGTACAACTCGGCCGTCGGTGCAGCAGTAGAAACACAGAGCAGAAGGAAAACACGTGTGCAGCGGAGTCTCGCTGGGAATCATCGAGCCGGGCACCACCTCGGTCCTCGGGTGGGAGAACCCGAGACGAAGACGCGCCGATCCGGAGCTCGCACGAGAGCGACGAGGAAGGAGCTTCCTCGACCTTCCCGTGCACGCTACCAGGTGGCGCGGTCGGACCGCCCTCCGGCTTTCCGTCTCTCTCTGGCTCACGAGTTGCTCCCGAAAACACGCACGAGAGCGAGCGAGAGGGAGCATCCTGGCAAGCCCATTGGTCGTCCGTCCAGCGTGGCGCCGGGCTCTAGGGGCGTAACTCCATCCAATTGGCAGGCCCGAAAGGGGCGTTGCGGGCGCGCCTCCCACTCCCGCAGGCCGCAGGCCGCGCTGATTGACAGTTAGCGAACGACTGCGGACGGCGCAGGATCCCCTCGATCGACGCTGCTGCTGCCAGCCGAGACGCCGCTCACAGTAGCGCAGCCCGGCCGTGTAATAAACCCCTCCGAACCTTGCGCGCGCGGAATAAACCTCGTGTGTTGTTTATTGTTTATCAAAGCTACCTGCAGGGCCCTGCAGCCTGCAACGTCGCAGTTCTTTTTACAGGGCTCCCGTCGTCGTCGTCGTCGCAGCAGTCGTGTGCACTCGGTTTTTTCGTATACGTTTTTTTGTTGTGAAGTATTTTTTGTGATTCAGTCGTGTGTAGCAACGTCGTCACCGCGGCAGCGTCGTCTCTGAGCGGCTGCCGTAAAACTACTACTCAAGAGGTTCAATAAGGAGTAGTGCAATTCCAACTGGGCTGATCCTCGATCCCCAGACACAAGGATGAGGAAGCACGACACTTCAAAGTCTTTGTCGTCGTTGTCCTGGCGAACCTTAGCTGGGCGCTGTTACTGACGCCACCAGGCCAAGAAAACAGCTCGTAGAAGTAGTATCTTCGGAACGGACCAAAGTTCAATCGTCCTCGGTTACGCGAGTGTGTTTACAGTGACCATAGATTGATCAATCTCCACAGTGCGGGTTTAATATTTATTGATCGTATCAGAGTGTTTTGAGTGAGGACGAGGATCGAGGAGCAAGAGGAGTCAGCAGCGCATACGCTTGACATTAACCCCGGGGAAAATACAGCCGCTACGGTGGCTCAGCACGCAGAGTTCCCCGGCGCGGCCAGGGCTTTCATGGCGCAGCCCAGGGGGGTAGGTGTCACCTTTTTATTCATACAGTTACTATACACCCAAGTAGCCCCAACGCACAGTAGTGTCAGTCACGATTCACGAGTTTTCAAAGTTTAAGTTGAGAAAGAGCTTGCTCTATGAGTGTAAATTAATAATCGTGCACGAGAGAAACCGGAGCCCGGTGCAGCAGCAGCCGACCACGCGACGGTAGCTGTCCGACGGATCGATGATTTCTCGGAACACCGGCCGCACCGCTAGTCATTTTTTTCGAGTTCTTCTAGCCCTATTGATTACCAATGTGATTTATGAGAATGTTTTTGATGTCGAGTTCACTTGGGTTGGGTGGAATTTTTGACGCCAGGAGTGACCGCATGGTTTGGAGTTTTTAGGTTAGAATCAGGTTTTAGGTTAGGCAGGATGGTTTTTGAATTTTATTCAAATGTAAACTCTGGGTAAAATTGCAAGGTTTTGAAGTTTGTTTATGTTGCCTCAAGTAAAGTTTGAAATTGAGAGATATCGACAAATTAAAAACAGTGATACGTTGTAAATAAAGGAAATAATTAATGTAAATATTTTGAAGTTAAATTAAATTAAAATTGAATTACTTTTACTCGAGTACCGACTGTTGGTCGAAACGCTCGACACATCACAATTTCACTCGCGCGTGTGATTTAAAAACCGTGCAGTTTTCACAATAAAAAATAATAAAATGTATAAATAGTAATAAAACAAAGTTTCATTGAACTCAAAACAGTAACTCGAGCCTCGAGAGCCGCTAGCACACGAGATAAACGCTATCGCTCGAGTCAGCAGCCACTGGCAGTCTGCTTTCTCGGTAGTGTTTACATCGAACCTTACAAACGTTATAATCCGCGTAATTACAATAACAATGGGCCCGCGCGGCGTCGTTAATTTTCGGTGGCTCGCGTCAACAAAACTCCCGGGCCGTCTTGAGGGGTCTCCTCGTTAAGGAGGTAACACGAGCACGTACCCGCCCGCGACACACAACAAAAGGTAAACACAAAAGCTCGACCGCAATAAACGTACGAGACCGTGAAATTGACGGTCCGACACCGCGGGTGGCTGACGTAAATTTTAATAAGCACTTTAAAAATAAAAAAAGAGCGGGAGGAGGAGGCGGGAAGCAATGTTAAAAATCCTTTCCGTAAATCACGTGTCGAGGCGTAAGTGTTTTAGATGATTCGCGGAACCGATCCGCCGGTTGCACGCGATCCGCGGGCGACGAGAATTTCAAGAATCATTTAAGCGCGTGTAGTAAGGTACAGTGCACCAATCGTGATTTAAAATATTAACACTCGAGTACATTTTTTCTGCACTTTAATTTCAAGTTAATAATAAACTAGTCGCGAGGTTTTTTTAAAAAAAGCCCGCACCCGGTCGCATCAAAATCAATCGGGGGAAGATGTTTAGATACGAAATCGATTACCGTGTAGACTTTTAAAACTTTGATCGATTAATCGGCTCGAACGAAAAGAAGCCCAGGCCGGCCAACGGCAGAAGAAAAAAAAAAACTTACCAGGCTGTAATAAATTATAAACACGCGCGGTCGCGCAATAATTCAAGCATTACCCCGTCGGTAGCCCGAAATTAATAAAACTTTGGGTCCGAGAGAGAAAAAAAAGAAGAGAGTTTAATAATCAGGAGTGACGTTTCGCGGATAAGCGATGCGACAAGTATCACACGTGCAGCGCTGATAAAAGTCAGACCAAGAGAGGGAATTTAAATAAAGTCGCTTTATCGTGATCGATGATAAGGCTCCTCTTCTTATTCTTCTTTTATGTTTTTATTTGCCGGGCTCGCTTTTCTTTTTTTTTACTCTCTGCGATGCAATATGCATTACCGCGGGGGTTCATCAAAAATTTACGAATTCACCTTTATGAAGTCGCCAAGGTTGTTGACACGCTGTCGGCGTTCTTGTTTCAAATCGAAATGAAAAGAACGACTTTATCGAGAGCTAATATTTTGATCGATTATCGCCCCGGATTGTAATTAGAGATCTCCGGAGTGGAATAATTTCCCTCTTCAAAATTTCGGGAAATATTGTAACGTGAATTCATCCCTCGCGCATAATATTTCTGTGCGTGCATTCGTCTCTCTCTCTCTCTTCGATATCTCGGTCCGTCGCATCGGGCTGCAAGGGAGAGATCGTCGACCTTGCCGCTCTGCTACTGCTGCTCTTTTGCAGCTGCTGCTGCTGCGTTTTATACCTACCGGGTGTATCACTTTTTTCTCCTCTTTTTTACCCGAGAGCTGCGACTGGAACTTTTTTTTTTATTTTCGAACGAGGGGCGATGTGATTTTGGAAGACGGTTTTTTTTTTTTTTAACGGCGACGGGTAGTTTACGATGTTTTTTTTTGTAAAAAATCATTTTTTTTGCTTGAGAGTGTCTTGATTCTTTGTAAATTTTTGTAAATGTATCAGAAAAATTCTACAGTGTCATCGTACGATAATTTGTAATTTGAACTGGTCAAAACTAACTTTACTTTTTCGTATTAAAAATCAATAAATCATACAAAAATGAGCAAAATTTTTTTTATTGAATATTCATAACTCTTGTCGTAGCCTTTATCACGCAACTGTACAACTATTGATAAAAGTTGAATTTAAAGTAAATGGAAAGTTTTCAAAAGAAAAAAAAAAAAAAAAAAAAAAAAAATTATTTCGCTCTCCTAAAACAGGCTTAAGTAATTAGAAAATGAAATTTTGTGTTGAATTTTTTGAGTTTAAACGACAGTTCGAGTTGGGAGAAAAAGTAAAGAAAAAAATATTTTTTAATTCCCGGGTCTGGTGAACCTCGACTGACTCTTATCTCGACAAAATTCGCTTAATTCGACTAATGAGCTTACTTTGTTTAAAGAAACCTCATTTGCCTAAATTCGACATTATTCACGCGTTGAACAAACAAAGCGTAATCGTTTCTCCTTCTTTTTTTTTTTTTTTAACAAAAATTTAATTATTCAAAGTGTATTTTTCCAAGACAGATAAGACAGTTTTTTTAATCTCAAATTAAAAAACGAATATTAAAACATACACACGCACAGTTTTCATATTTTCTTAGAATTGCACCATAGGTTTTGTGTGAAAAAGTGTACCTACTCTCGAGTATTGCAAGTCGCGTTGTCCGGTTGATCAATTGGCGCGCGAGACGTCAAATTATTCAAACTCAAACATTTGTTCAATACACTCGAAACGTCTCATTTCGCCTGCACACGGAGTGTGTGTGTATTTAATAAGCTCCTCGAAAAAAAACAGTCGCACTCGGGCATAAATCAAGTCTCGCGACAGAAATAAAATTATTCGCATTAAAGTAGCTCAACGATCGATAATGATGATCATTTACATCGTCTCGCGGAGAATTATTCCCCGAGATAAAAAACGTAACCATCGAACGAGTTTTACGATCGTCAATAAAATTCCCTCTTTGAAATAATTTCTTCTTCTTCTTCTTTTTTCATTTTTTCCTTTACGTATACGTACCCGCAAAAATTAAGAGGCTCCGGGTAATTAGCGACTGTAAATACGAATTTATTTTTTCTCTCTGCCACCGAGTTCTCTATAAGCCGACGTGTGCTTTGGTATTAGAGAATAAACAAGAGATGCAGCCTGCATCGGTTTTTCCTCGTACGTCTCGAGGCTGCCTATCGATCCCGCGGCTCCTTACAACCGTTCGATAATTAATTGGAATTCACCCAAGGGTTTCTTTTTTTATTCCTCGCGATTAACATTGCTTGAGTTTTTTCAATTCCACTCAAAAATTTGAGAACTTTTTTTTCTAATCGCTGCGAGTGTGTTGAGTCATGCGTGCGCTTTTAAAAAACCTTTTTTTTTTCGTTTTCTTTTATGCGCCTGTAAATTTGCTTATCGGGGGGAAACGAGCGTTCAATAAAATTAAAATGAGCTTTGCTTTAAAAACAATATGTTTCACTCGGATGACACGCGATAGGAATTAGCGCACAATAAAAATTATTGTGTCGACGCCTGCCAGCGGAGTCCTGCGGTTTTACAGATACTCGGGAATAAATTTTATCGTCGCTCGTATTCCCGGCATAATAATTATTGCGAAAAACTCGGGTCGGTTTCTTTTCTTGGATAAACTTTTATAGGTGTAATTGCGAGTGACACCGTGTCTACCGCAATTTCCCACCTCGTGTTTTATATTCGGAACGGTTCATAAATTTTTCGCGCCGCGGATATGCTCTATGTTATTCATATTTTTTTTACTTATGTAATTTGCCGAGTCGTCGTCGTTGCCGCGGCGTTGCAAAAATAAAAGAAAAATGATAACGTCACTTTTGTCTTCGGGCGTCGTAAAGATTACAACAAACAACAGGAATGAGGTCTTCCTGATTTAAAAAAAAATAAAAAAAAAGGAAATAAATGTTTTTTAAAAATCTATTATATTGTTATAAAAGCTCGTAAAAATTAAAATATCCAGGGAATGATGAGTAATGATTTACTGTTTCGCTCGGTTTTTAACGAACGCAGTCGATAGAGATAACCGATCTCGGCTGTAAACTTTGCGAAGTATGGAAGAAAAAAAAATTCAATGAAAACAATGAAATATGCATGAGGTACAACTTTGTTGGTATGGGTGTGCGTATACGCGAAGGGAGGTATTATGACGAAGAGTCGAAACTTAAGTCTGGGAAGTTTGAAGGTGCTCGTCTGGACGATATAAACTTGAGCTCGAGTTCTGATGTGTCGTTGAAGAAAAAAAAAAAAAAAAAAAAAATCCTAAGATCGGTGCCGATTGAGGGAAATTTATTTTTAAAATTTATTCCGAAAGAAGGAATATGTAATTTATTGTCTGTAACCTTTCAAACCAATCGTTTATACTCGTTAACACGCTTTCAATATCTTATTTACGCTCATTAAAATAAATTATATTTTTTACGGTTGCGAAACAAAAATAATTGTTTGCTAAGCGTAAATTGTACATTGAGAATTATTGGACGTTATTATTATTATTTTTCTTTTTTTAAGCTGGTTTTTAGTTGAGCCTTCGTTTTTCGAAACTGTTGGAAACATTTTTTATAATTACGAAACCGATAATTCACATATATTTTTCGCTACAAATTGTTGAAAAGTAGCGCAAACGTTTTGAGTAATTTATTGAATTTGCTTGCTTAGTTTACAAATTAACTCGAAACTCTATTATTGATCGTACCAATAACTCCTTGTTCCGCTTTTAAGAGGTTGAAAAATAGCTCTCTTAATTGACTTACTCGGTTTAAAAACTGGATTGTTTTAAAATATACGTATCCCCCCAAAAATTCCGCTCTGTCTTAATACTTTTAAAACTACATCCAACCATTTTCATTTAAAAAAAAAAAAAAAAAAAAAAAAACTAATTTGATATTTCTGATTTGACAGTACGAGGATGGAGGACTCCACGGGGGCTACCTCGAGGGCGGAGGCGGCTCGGGCGGTCTGTACGACCCCCACGCGAACAGCCGGATCGTACCGGGTCTACACCACAGTCCGCACCTCGGTGCGATGGGACCGGGTCAGCCCCAGTACCCACCACCACCACCACAGCCCCAGCACGCCGTGCTCGGGGCGGCAGCGGCCACCGCGTCCGTCACGGAGGCCCACGTCAAACGCGACAAAGAAGCCATCTACAAGTGAGTATTACCAATTCATTTCTTTTTTATTACAAACTACAGGCAAAACCTAACATTTCAGGCTAAACTAAAAATCATTCAAACATCGTTTAAATCTTTATAAAGTACTTGAAGCACAGTCAAATTAATTATGTTGATAGTACAAGTCAGCTAAACTCAATACACTATTGAATCTTATTACCTTGACTATAAACATAAAACTATGATAATACCAATATCAGTCAGATCCAGATGTAAACTTTAACTAATTAACCTAGATATGATGTTGATTGCTACCAACTCTTTAAATATATTTTGGTCCTTTCAAATAGGACAGCTAAGTGCACGATGATAAATGAAATGTTTTAGCTTGAAATGGCACATTTTATTTGAAATGTCAGGTTACTCCAATACGAGCCGTCGATACGCGATGAGGAGTCAAGAATATTTTCAAAAAAATGTGTATACACGCGTATGTGATTTATGGAGAACGGGAGCGGCCAGTATTACCCTGTAATTTTGGTCGTGTGCCCGATTTTTTCCTGGAACTACCTGATTTTTAACATGCGCATGCGGTTGTTGCTCCTCCGCATTTTTTCAGGGCTTAGCTTCTTGTTTTTTTTTTTTTTTTTTTTTTTTTTTTTCCAAAATGCCAAATTTTTGCATTGATCGATTATGAGGAAGTCTAGAGATTTTTTGCAAAATAAGTTTAATGACTCACACTTCGAAAAAAAATAAAAATGAATCATCCCGGGGTTTTTAAAAAAATTTTTGTCAGAAAAAATATTTTCATCCCAGGTAAATTAAATTAAAAATACCCGTGTAGCGCGTTACGCAAAACTGTAAATATTCAACATGGACGCCGCGGTAGATTTCCAAATCCTCCAATTACCTTTGATCCGTTGTTACTCCGCGATCCTCTTCTATTTTTTTTTTTTTTTTCTTTTTTTTTCTTTTTTTCCCTCGGAGATGGTCGTTTTACGTAAGGCTTACGCAAGCTTTGCGCCGCGTATTGCAAATCGGCGGCCGCATCGGTCGCTGCGGGAATAATCCCTGGGGACCTTGAGGGATCGCTCCTTTTAAAAACAAAACTCGCGTGTGTCGCTGCGATTTTCCTCTCTCCGCGGCGCGATTGCAGAGCCAGATCTGCGTATTCAAATTTTAATTGATCGACGTTTGACCGCACCGTGGGAATTTTCTAGTATATACCTCGCTCATCCCCTTTGCTTTTATGAGTTTTAGGAATTCTCGAACTTGAACTATTTTTCTTTTTTTTACAAGAAAAGTCGCTGCACAAACGCAGTGCACACAGTCGCGGTCGTAAACCGCAAAACCGCAGATCGGGCGGAACAATGTACGTACCGTGAATCGTATATCATATCATTACCTCGCGATGCCACGGCGCGTCGGACCGGCCGGGTCGTTCACCAGCCATTTGTCAAGCTCTCGGGGCTCGTTAAGAGAATTCTTCTTCCTGCGGCAATTCGCGAGTCGGTATTATTTTTGAAAAAAATCTTCTCGACAATAGTCCCCGAAAAATATGTTTCGCGCTAAAATCAACACGCTACGGAATATCCTCGGCACGTTTCAATTAGTGCCTCGTCTTTTTTTCTCCCCCCGGATGATGATTTATCGCGTCAGTGGAATACCGTGTTATTAGGTCCTCTCGAAAAATATGAGGAATTTTTATTGACTGGCCCGCGCATTAAATGATTCTCATTATTTACGGCCTCCCCCCTCCGACCCTCTCGTAATAACATGTTACCCCCGTTTTGACAATTTTTTTTTTTTTTTTTCTGCCAGATTTATCGACCCCCGTATTGATTTCCCCCAAAATCAAGTCCTCACTTATTACACCGAGAGAATGAAGCGAGAAACAAAAAAAAAAAAAAAAAAAGTAATTAAAAAATCATCCGTGGTGTTTTTTCCCCGGTAGTCAATTTGTCGAAATTCGTTCCGAATCGTTTTACGATGGGCACATAAAATCGCTCGCTCGGTGCTGCGGGGTCGCTACCGCTTCTCTCGACCTCTCTCTCTCCCGTGCGAGTTTTTTTACCTTCCTCTCTTTTGTTGCCGTGATGAGAAGGAGAAGGGTCGAGAGAGCAGCCTTCCGAAATTCTGACCAAAATTTATGTTCCGTGTAGACAGAGCGCATACGTTGTTTCTCTCATCTTTTTTTCCCCTCCCCGTTCCCAGCTGATTTATGCACGGGTTTGATAAGTGGCGGGTTTTCGAAAAAATTCAGTTTAATACAGTCATCGATGTCGATGACGATGAATTACATCGACGCGAGAGAGAGAAAAAAATTTATTTGATTTTAATTAACTCCGGGGGAAAAGTGAAAACGTGAGATTTCAATCGGTTAAATTACAGAGCCTGACGGGTATCAAAGGAGCAGCTGATTTACCCGCCGGTAGCTCCTCCTCCGCAAAAAGCCTTTTATTTTTTGCTGCAGCCTCCGATGCTCCTCCACGCTTTTTGCTCCGTAAAGTCGCGAAAAAAATTAATGCACCCGATCGCACACGTGCTGCGGCAAGGTTTATTAAAATTTTTAAATGTTTCTTTTATTCTTTCTGTTTCAGTCACCCCCTGTTCCCACTGCTGTGTCTAATATTCGAAAAGTGCGAACTGGCGACGTGCACGCCCCGCGAACCCGGCGTAGCCAGCGGCGACGTTTGTTCATCCGACAGTTTCAACGAGGACATCGCCCACTTCTCCAAACAGGTGAGTTTTTTTATTGTCAATTGGGGTCTGGAGTATTCACGCGTTTGAATTAGTTGAAAGAAGCGATTCCCGGCACGTGCAACTATTATCAAAAGAATCCCGGAGATAGGAATCGAAACGCTTATATACTCACACCGGGGCCATTCGTGCAGGAATGCACGTGGAATTTGACGTATGGCGAAGAGCCGTCATAACCTGAATTAATACCGAGCTACTTTGCGGCCGAGATTATGCCTCCTTTTTTTTTTTTTTTTTTCTTTTACTGGTAGAGACTGATTATAATTGAGGCGCTTTTTTGGAGGTACATCAAACGACACAATGTGGGTACGCTGTAAAATCGTAAACATTCCTTTAATGGCACTCGCGAGAAATACGGTCTAATAAAACACTAAATGGCCCGTTTTGATGACTGGGATTTCTCGCTGTTTGTTTTTTTTTTCTCCGGTTCCTTTACGTGTGTGCGAGAAACGTTGCTCTTCGCGCAGATTTCTTTTGATTATCGTCACCCGGACTTGGTCAGCCCGTGTCCAACCAAAACCGCAGGGGTATCAAAAAAAAGGATCCACAAGTTTTCGGGTTGAAACCGAGTCGCGGTCTCCTCGAAGATTTTGGAAGTGTATCAGAGAGCTCTTCGAGTCCTAAGAAAACCCAGCCAGCCGCATAAGTTCTCGTTTTCGGTTCCCAAGTCCCAAGGTTGGGCTTCTCTCTCTCTTTCTCTCCCGCTGGCTCAAGGACACGAAGAAGGTAATCCGAGCCACATGGCCCCCATGCCTGCAGAAAACGATTTGCGTTGTATACTCATCCCATACCATCCGGGGCCTTTTAAAAAATATATATATCGACGGCCGAAGAACGTGACTTTTACTGCTGATGATCTTTCGACACTTCGGGGGGGCTTTCGGGTGGCTCAAGTGGTAGACGATCAGGATCGTTTTATTATCATCGAGTGGGATGATGATGATATTTGAAAGAGAGCGTTTGTTTTAACGCTATGTTGCTGCGCACACGAAAGATAATGGTGTTAATAAAGTGCAATTTTTACGGCTTCTCCTTTTTTAAGAGCCCCGGCGATAAAATGTCCGAGTTTTCCGCGGGAATATTGTGAAAGTCGGTCTTCGACAACGAACTCCAGTTCGACTTGGTAATGTGCTGCACTCGGGAAAGTTAGAAACCCCCGGGTATGAATATGAAAAAAGGTTTGATCTTACCGTCTTGGTTTTTCGAACAATTTTCAAAAGTTTATTAGATAAGCTTCAAGCCCAAAACCCTCTTTGCGTTAAATAGATAAATCAAGCTTCTTTGGTCGTACGCCGCGCGTCATTCATATATTCAGTTACAGTTTTCGGTAATTTATCTGGCTTAGAAATTTTGAATTTTTAAGAAGCGCGGTACCTTTGGCAAAATCTCGCTCTTAATGAATACGAGGTCATTTGTCTCATTAGTCAAAATACCCGCGTTTTTTGAAAAATTTCAATTACAATGATGCTCGTGGTATTAAAAAAAAAGAAAAAGAAAAAAGATCGTCAGTGGCGTGTTGAGCATTCATTACGCGAGGTAAAAGTGAAGCGCACAAACAGTTGTGTGTATATTTACACGATCCCGGTGCGATAACTTAATTACACTTTTATATGCGTGCGTACGCACCTATACATACATAAAAGAGCGCTCAATTTTTTCCAGTGACTAGGCTTTCGAACGACTCGCCTCACTCTTCTTTCCCAAAATCAATACATGTATATATATATATGAATAGAGAAAAATTAACTAATTTAATTAAACATTGTTCTCTGGGAGTAGTCACGAGTCTCGGAAAATTTTTCATAACCCAGAAGCATAAGTTAGTCAAACAGATAATTATAAAAGCGAGGTAACACGAGTAGCGGAGATAGCGATAACGAATTGAGCCCTACTGCAGCTGCAGCTGCGAATTTCAAAATTAAATTTCTTCTCTTTAAATTCATTCGTAAATTTGATGTTTATTTTTTTAAAGTTTATCTAACTTCAGATAAAAATAATCTTCATTTTTTTTTATCGAAGTTTCTCTGCTGATAACGATTTTTCAAGGTATACCGAGCTGTGCCTATCTATTTTTGAAGTTTTTTTTTATCGTAAGAAAATTTCATCTAGAACAGACTCCAATAAAATCAGGCATGCTCAATCGAAGTCTGATAAGAGTTACACCTGCGTATTTATTTTTCCCGCTCGCATCCAAAATAATCACACGCACTATTAACTCCACGCGTCTCATTATTATGTCAGCCTGCACTTTTTTTTTCAATTTCATCTTATATTTCTTTATTCTCCTCCGTTTTTATCGTGTGCAAACACACACGCGAAATGGTCGTTATCTCGATCAAATATTATCGAACCCGTCGTGACCCCATTAGGCCTTAGTCGCATAAATCACGCATCGGGAGGTTCATTACACCCTTTTAAAATATCGGAGAGAGAGCCAAGATAAGCAGGTGACAATCCTCTTGCGGACATTTTAGAGGCGCTAAGCCGAGGCTTGCACCATTGTGCCTTTCCCCCTCCCCTCCCCCTTACCCTTGCATCACAAAAGGGACCGCCGTCGTGCCGTGGCTGGATTATTCCGCGCGTTATTTTGCGCCATTGTGCGGTGCGGAATAAAATGCGCATGCGTTTGCGGGCACCGGCTTCACTGCTGCTGCAGGCAGGGGCGTGTGCGCATTTTTCAGTCCTGCAAAGTGGTAACATCAAAGCGGATTCAACTTTCAGAGTTTCTTGCTTTTGTATAAACTTTGAATTTGACAGTGTAATGATACTGAATTGTATTGAGTAGTTAGTCGGATACCCTGGCATGGTGGGGTAAGAAAATTAAAATCAGGATATGTTTAGGCTTGAACCTTATAAGTAAAATCCATTTAAATAGCAAAAAAGCCCATTTTTTAATTACTTATGAAACCAAGTACGACATTAAATTTTTTTCGACTATATTTATTCATAACTCTACAGGGCTAGTCAGTGATACCATAAGTCAATCAAAAAACTTGCAATCAAATCGGGTTCGAATCCTGAAAATTCATAAAAAAAACTTTTTCTCGTAATTATAAAAAAAAATTAATAAATCCAGTAAATGTAATTTCAGTATCTATAGTACACTGTAATAGTAACAATGGTTTTTTCCCTCTTACATAGAGACAGTAAAGCACGCGGCTGGTCGTCCCAACAAAGTTCCGCAACACACGCGTTAGCACGAAAAATTCGTCGACTGCTCACTTCGTAAATCGATCCCGGGGTCAGCCGGCGCGCACGTGGTGGTGTCCCGCTGGGCTGCATTGTTGCGCCCTTTTTTTTCTCTCTCTCTCTCTCCTCGATCCTCATCCGGAGCTAGCATCGCCCGCCAAAAGTGAACTGCGCCCCACTTTCCATCCCGCTGCGAACAATGACGGCCTTCGAACTGGCTGCAAAAGAGCAGGGGACGACGCCACCTTGAGAGACTTTCGTCAAAATGATGCACAATCATGGTTCTCTAACGAGGCCGTGAAACACGAAATTTTAAGTTTATCCACGACGAATCTCGCCGATCCGCCCGCGCGATAACCCCGAAACACACACCCGGCCCGGGATTTATTGACGCAATTATAACGCACCTACGGGGTCGTTAAACCCTCGTAAAACGGTGCCTCTTTTCTGCTGTGCCGAGGACGAATCAATTTGCAACCGATGACTTTCGTCTATCAATTTTATTCAACACTCGAGATTACGTTATTAATAATTAATCTTCGCAGCTCGCTCGAACCGGTAGAGTAAAGTTTTTTTTTATTGAAAGTATAAAGATTCTCTCAGGCTTTCGGGCGATCCGATAAGCCCGGCATTACAGCCGATAAAAAGAGGAAGAAGACTGTCGTTCGCAGCTGTAAAGCGTAAACAAGCGTAAAGCCGGATTATTATAATCGCGATAACTGATGTCGTCTTTTGTCGGTGCGCCCTTATCGATTTATATTGCTCTTGATTTTTTCAATAGCCGATTCTTGCGTAATAAAACGCAGTTACCGAAGAGCAAATTCAATAATATTTACCGTAAAAACCCCTTGCTTCTTCGCGAGAACCAAAAACTTTCGAAAATTTATCCCCTCCCGAGTAAACACCCCCGGGTAGTAGTACCAGGGGGCTGTAAAACGCTTCTCTAGGGGAAAGCTTTTACGACTGTCCTCGAAAAATCGCTTTACAGCCTGACCAGGAGAAAGCTGTTGCTGCTTCTGCTTCCTCCGCGGGCGCAGTGCAGCAGGGGGCTGTAAAAGTTTAGAGCCCCCGGGTCCTGTAATTTTAATTTGTCGGTGAAAATTTTATTGGCGACACTGGTCTACCCGGCTACCTGAACGAGTTGGATGGATTCTTACAAATTGTAATGCGGGAGGCTGCCACCGAGTTGGCAAAAAAAGGAGCGCAAAAAACCGGACGGTATAATGCTACTCTTGCACCGGCTGCTGCGCACACGGGGACACCTTCATCGGCCTCATGAATAACGTTTTCCCTTAGCGAGCGATTATTACCGATTGTTTCACAAATTCGTAGCATCTTTATTGGGATTCTTGAATTTAATGCTTTTTTTCTTTTTCTTTTTGTTACAGATCAGAGCGGAAAAGCCGTATTACATGGCAGACCCGGAGGTGGACAGCCTGGTGAGTGTGCAATGAAAATATCCTTATTCGTACCTCGTACCAACGCAACGATAGACTTATACAACGTCTTGTTAGTTTATAAAACTCGGGCACCGACGTTTTAAATGCAAACACGCGGTATGACGCACTGTAACAATTTGTTTATGCTAATTACGGCGCAGCTGACCGAGAAAGAAAGAATAAAAAAGATGCGTCGCGCATTGCAGTGGAAAAACAAAAAAAAAGAACGTTTTTCTCCAATGCTGATGTTGTCACAACTGCGAATCCTCCTACGAGAAAAAATGAGCCTCGCTACATTATGCATTCGCGCCCGCGATGATGCAGAAAAGTGAAGACGACATTTAAATTGGTAAGAAGGGCTGTGAGATGAAAAATCATCCTTACTTTTTTTTCCACCATTAATCAAACAATAATTGTAGTTAAAAGTCGCGGCCTTATTTGAATTTTGAGAAGCCTTCGCTCAAAAAGTCATCCCACGTAGGATGATTTTTCGCAAACGAAAGGATGAGGTTACGCTTTCGAGTACGTACCATTCTAATTCAAATGACCCCTCGATGGGCAAAAAAAGTGCGTGGAAAATAAAAATTTTCTGCGTGCGGAGATATAAACACGAGTCGCAGCAGCAGCAGCAGCTTCATTACGCCCGTGGCTAATCGGGTTGTTTTTGCTCGACTTTTGTCTCTTCTTCTTCTCCTCCATCGCCTCTCACACTTCGCGCGCTCTCCCTTTGTGATGGTCTCGATCGCTTTTTGCCAAGCCCCCGATGAGAATCGCCCGAGCTGGAATGTAACCCCGGAAAACGCCATCCAGGGTTGCTTAATTAGAGAGCCCACTACAAATTTGTCGGGGGGGTCTCGGTAGCTTGAAAAAACAAACTCTACCGTGCAGGCGAGAAAAATCAATGTTTGACGATGTTTGCACAATACACACTGGTTTTCCGTTGGCGTCGAGGGCCCTCGAGACGACACGCCTACGAGAGCTGAGCAAGCAAGCCTTCCAAGATGCTAATTGCGCCGGCCGAATAATATCGAAAAAGGCAGCGCGCGCGCCGAGAGGATTTAGCGCAGGAATCCGTCCGCGCGGGTAACGGTACCGAGGAGGAGGATACTGCTGCACGAGAGGAGAAAAACGAGGGAGAAGCGCGTGTCATCCATCTCCGAAGCGGCGCACGCAATCTCTTGGTCGTTGACTTCCACGCATTCCTCCGGACCAGCTGATTTTGATAACAGCCGATTGAATTTTGTTTCAATTGAATGAACGAGGACCACTTTTGTTTAAACTTTTGCCAAGTGGAGTCGCTTTTTTTGTTGAAAAGAAAAAAATGTGCAAACTCGTAACAAACGAAAATAGCTGCATCAAAGGGGTTTCGGATAACTGGCTAGACCATAAATCTCGGGCCATTAAGACCCCGGACCGCACCGGGTTTGATGGCCCGTGATGGCAGCACGCGCCTCTCCCGTCATCCTTCCTTATTACTGCAGACTCTTCGTGTGTCGTTCTTCAAAATAAATTCCAACCGAATTTAATGTTTATATTGGTTTTAGTGATTTTACACAACTCCACTTTGCTTATATTTTTCGTTCCTACATTTGTCTAATTTTTTTAGGCTCGATCCATGTACAATGTACACGTAGTTGACCCGAGAGTAAATTTTATCAGCGAAAAGTAGTAGAGCGATAAATCCTCATAAACGGCTGGAATTTCTCGATGCGACACTTGCATTATACCAGAACGACCGACGTAAATCAAGCTTTCTGCTCAAAATCGAGCAACTTCAATTGCTATTCTATCACTGTGAGAAGCCAAATTAATCTGGTCTCGCACAAGTTCGATGCTTATCGAGGAAAATAAGAAGTGGTTATCTTATAAATAACGCCATCTCGCACTTCTTCTTCTTCTTCTTCTTTTGGGGGCGCGCCGACGCGCTTAATTAAAATCACGCGCTGACTGACGTCGAGCTGCACAGAGGGGACCATTGTGATTCGAAACCTCTTTTTTTCACTGCAGTCTGAAGGAGGAGAGGATACTCGGCCCTTTTTTTCTGGGTTAGTGGGAGTCAAAGCTTTGTGCGAGGCTTGTTAGTGCGTGGCACTTCTAAAAAACCGGGCTTCTTTTACTTTTTTTTCTTTTTTTTTTTTAATTAGAAAGATACATGCGTCAGTCGTTGAACATTTTGGAAAAACTTTAAGAGCAGACAATTGAGTAGAAAGAAAGACATCACTTGAATTTTACAAACGTCATGTCAAGTGAATACAGATCTGTTATCTAATTTTGAAAATTGTTTAGATTTATTTCTCATACTGCATCCATAGATAATATAATAAATTTTATGAAATGTATAGTGCATATCGACGGTCCCAGCGAAGAAAAACCTTAGCCGAAAATCTGCAGATTTAAAATTATCAATGATAGGCTGAAAAGATTTAAAAAATCCAAGACAATATGAAAATCGGATTAATTGGGTGCAGACTTATATTAAGATTCTCAATTTTTTTCTAATTTATTTATTTATTTCAGCCTCTTATTGGTATTTTTAAATCTGATGTTTTTCGGCTAAGGTTTTTCCGAGGGTTTTTCTTCGTTGGGACCGTCGATTAACAACAAGTTTAGTATCAACTGTAAATATAAGTATACAGATTGACCTAAACTACTGTTTATTTATTTACTTAAAAAACAAATGCATAAATAAAATAAAATGGGTTTTTAAAATATGTAAATAGAACGTTCCATCGAAGCACAAGCCTGTTTCTCGTTCCTGACACACTCGGTTCGATGATGAGCGTAACGCGATCGACTCATCGACGATACTTATCTGTCCGTTAATTAAGATTCCGAAAAAGCCCCGGAATAATAAAGTAGCCACCGGTTTCGGTCCGGCTCTTCCTCTCCGCGATCTGTATCGGCCGATCGCGAAACTCTAATTAAGGAAGCCCTCGCGCTGCACTTTGACGCGCACCCTGCAATCATAACGAACCGTAATTGCATAAACACAACGTTAATCGCCGATTGAGATTTCGTCTAATTGAATCGACACTCTTTCATTTTTTTTTTCATCTTCTTTTTTTTTTATAAAAAATAGGAAGACAATTTGTCGGATTTTTAAGCAGGTAGTCCGGCGTTAATTTATCATGAGAGCTGAAGGGCCTCACGGTTGACAATAAAGCAATGAAATTAACGATCGTCATAAAACCGCTGCTGGCTGCAGCATCGCAGAGAGAGAGAGAGAGAGAAAAAAAAATAAACACCGCTCCGTAGCAACGTATTGATCAAAGCGGCGGTTAAAAGAGTTGTCGTCCCTCCTCTTCATTTAATTAATCGCGGATGCCGGCAGAGAGGAGGAAGAAAAGCGTTTGTCTCATTAATTAAAATGACGACGATCGTGTATACCCCGAGATTTTATGAAAGTTCGCACGCGCCCGCTCTATTGTCGTGTGTCACGCTATATGGATTTACACCGACACTCCGGCAATTATTATATTTTTCAACAATGTATTTCACCCTAATGGCCTCGTATCACGGATGATTGACGGGCTGACTGAGGTCTATCGTTGCGTTGTGGGTACTCTTAATATTAAATATATGCACGATTCTTACTGATACCTATGATTTTTTTTTTTTTTTATACAGATGGTGCAGGCGATCCAAGTACTCCGGTTTCATCTCCTCGAGCTTGAAAAGGTAAGGCATTCTGCAGTAAGGAGGAGAAACACTCGAGGAAGCAATTTTCCGTAATTGTAGTGAAAGCTACCCGCGATTACGAGTGATTTAAGCGCGTGCATTTGTCTTTCGGGGGGATCCTTGGATATATCCTTCGAGGGGTTTTTTTCAAAATACCAATTTCGTTTTTTTTTTTTTCATGAGAGGAACCAGCTTGTTGCCATAAAATATTTATCGTGGGGACCAAACAAACTTCTCTGCGAGATTCTATTTCGAGTGCGCGCGGCCATCTTTTCTATTCCCGACCGCGCGCGCGGTCACCGAGTCGATAATAGAAGCGGCACGAGCTCCACTGACCCTAAAATCCGAATCTCTCCTTCGAACGATGCTTGGTTCTTTTTTTTATTTATTAAAACACCGTTCGTTCGGTCACCTCGCCATCATGCGAAAAATTCCGGTGCGCCATTGGAAGACTCTGCACGCATTAGCATAATTACGCGCTTGGGGTCGACGCGCCTCCTCGGTTGGTCGGGTTCTGCGGTACCATGGCTTCCTTCTTCTGCCATTGCGGTCGTTGAATCGTTTAATTACGGGCTTTTTTCCTTTTATTCTTCTTCTTCTTCTCTCGGCTCGAGTCGATCTGTCACGCGATTTTAATTCGATCGAGTACGTGTTCTCGATCTCTGTATTGAAAAAGCTTTGCGGTTCAGTGAAAAGGGAGAAGAAGATTCAAAGGCACCCCTATTGTGTACCAAAAGTGGGGTGGTTCCTTTTCTGATCGCGAAAATTTTGGTAGAAAAGTTGGAGGGTTCCTTTTGTGTCTCTTACCGAGCGGAATAATTCGATGTACTTTTGAGATTTTCCTTTGATTTTGTTTCTCGCGATGATTTTTCAGGGGAGGCACAAACGACGAACCCTCTCGCGGGCTTGTTAAATCGGCCATAAAATCGGAACGGTATCGAGTTACGTGCCTCAGGAAGTGTCGTTTGCCCCCCTCCCTCGAACCTTTTTTTTTTTTTTTTTTTCTGGTCCGTCTGTGAGAAAAGGTTCGCGGAGGGACAAATTTATCGGCGGGCAGTTTACAGGTGTAGTTGTCTTCATCTCGTCAAGTCGGGCGCGATCTCCGCTGCTTTTTTTTTCTTCATCCCGCGCCCAACCCGTCCTTGGGAGATTTTTTGGTCGTATTCGATTCCCCTTTG
Organism: Encarsia formosa; assembly: GCA_038277355.1. Lineage (NCBI taxonomy): Eukaryota > Metazoa > Arthropoda > Insecta > Hymenoptera > Aphelinidae > Encarsia > Encarsia formosa. The sequence goes on from CM076188.1 coordinate 11,657,698, forward strand.
TGTGTACACTCGTGTACCGCTACACGCATCCTGTCGAAGAATCGCTGCACAAAAGATCGCGGCCTCGTAAATCCCACCCCCACTTTTTCTCCTTTTGTCTTAGCCTTTATTTTTCGGGTGAAGGACGGTGCACCGGAACGATCGGTGACCTCCGCTTGCAATATTGTGATTCCTCCGGAACGTGATACGCGCGGGGCTGAAAAGTCGATCGGGTTCCCGGAAGCGTAACCGATATCCCGAGGGAATAGTGGCGCTGATCAATGACTTCCTAAAGCACACAACCCCCGAATCGCAATCTCGAGCTTTTCGTAAAGTTAATTAGAAAAACGAGGCGATCCCGGGGTTCTAATGACAACCGGTTCGGGATCAAATTCTAACCAGTCATTGTGTCACCACTGGGGAGGCAAAGTAGAAAAAAAAAAGAAAAAAGGTACCAAGGAGACTCTGCTTCGCTCCGGTCGACCGGAGGCATAACGAGCGCGACCGATGATTCGCCACGGCCATTTAAATGTCCCCGAATATCGAGCAATAAAGTACAGGTGTCGAATCGCTCTCGATTATATTTTTTTTTTTTCACCTCTAAAACCTCCAGTCCGGAGCACGCGGCTCGAGCAGAGAAAGTTTTGAGATCGAAAAGGACGACGAAGAAGAAGAACTGGTCTCATCCCTACGGCCGGTCTCATTTGCATAAATAAAATTCTGGTCCGCAGGACACCGGTCAAACCTCTCCTTGCCTCCCCTCTCGTTCGTTGGATTCCTTTTTTTTAAGCGCGCCGTTCAAAAACGAAACTTGGATGTATCTGGGCTGGGAGTAAGAGAGGATGATATTGAAAAATTAACGATTTTTATTATGATTTCGCAGGTGCACGAGTTGTGCGACAACTTCTGCCACCGGTACATAAGCTGTCTGAAGGGCAAGATGCCGATTGACCTGGTGATAGACGACCGGGACAGCACGAAGCCCCCGGAGCTGGGCAACGGCCTCGACGGCGGCCCCAGGAGCACGGCCGACAGCACCAGTCACACCGACGGAGCCAGCACGCCCGACGTCGTGAGTACCTCGCCCACCTCCTCGTCTTATTATCCGCACGACGCGATAACTCCCCACCACCACCACAACCACCCGCAACACCACCACCACCTGAGCCACTTTCACCACAATAGTCACCACCAGGTTGCTCTAGGAAGCAACATGAGCCCCCTGCAACTGAGCAGTGCTGCTGCTGCTGCTGCTGCTGCCGCGGCGGCCGCTGCGGCTGCCATGACCAACGGCAGCGGCGCCGAGAGCAGTCCGCCCTCGACCCCCAGCAGCAGTAGCAACAACAACAATAACAACAACAACACTGTTACGACCACCACAACCCCGAGTAGCGCCGCCACAACTCCCAACTCCCTAAAGCGTACGCACCAGATGATGATGGCAGCAGCCGCGATGGCGAACACCGCGCCGCACGCGTCCGCGCCCCCCGCGCACGCGCACGCCGCCCTCGCCGCCTATCCTCACCCGGCCATCTACCCGTGCTCGTAATTTCTTTTTCTTTTAATCTTCTTCTCTTTCTTCTCTATTGTCTACTACTGTTCTGTCGTCAGAAGTCCGCGACTCGCGAGCATGCTCCGTTCTCTCTGGCAGGTGATGGTCTTTTTTTTTCATTTTACACTGTACCATCGAGGCATGCTTTCACAAATGGAGTGAGCGACTTTTTATTTTTATTCTATTCAACTGACCGAAAAGACTGAGTAATGACAATCAATCTGACCTTGACTTTCTGGCTGTTCGATTAAAGACTATCTTCGTCATTGATCTAATCTTTGTTTTTTGTTTCTTCAAATTTACCGGGTTATCTGTACGAAGGTTTATTTGGGCTTTCTTTGGTTACACGCGAAAGCGGAATATTTCGGTTGAATACTGCTCAATGTTGCAACTGTTACCTGAATATTAAATAACTAAAAAAATTAAAATGAAAAAAAAAACCTCTAGACTGACACTTTTTTTTTTTTTTTAATTTTCTGTGATATTGTTTTGATACATATACTTTTCTGCTTTTTACTGTCTCTTTACTTGCATTTTTTATTTTTAAAACTTTTTATTTTAATACAGAAAAAAAAACTACTATCTGATTGTTGACGTCTTATCGCTCCTCCATCCTTAATTGCACGCTTTTCTCAATAGACGATGTCCTTCTTCGTTCACAGTATATACGCGCATGCGTGTGACTCCTTAAGCTTTATTAGTTTACCTTTACCAATGTTCAAGGTTACGCATCCAAAGTTTAGAGTTATTGACAAACATCCGAGGCTTAAGGCTTAATTATCATAAGCTGGTCTCTGCATGCACTTTTGATTTTTTTTTTTTTTTTTTAAGACTGCGTAACCTTGATGTAAAAAAACATGATCAAAATGAAAAATTTCGAGAAGAACGAAGAAGGAACATAGCGTCTCAAATTGAAATCACCTTTTTAATTTTTATTTTCTGCGAGGGCATTACGTGAGCGTGCGATTTTTAACGTTTTGTTTCGGATTATTATTTTTTTTTTTCCTTCATATGAAATCTTAGAAAAATTCAGTAGACAAGAGAGTTAGGTCGGAGTAGTACGTTTATTCTCGGGTTTTCCAAGGGCAGCCTTTGACACTCCGCGCGATCGATCAACACTTATCGACGATGAGTGGGATGATATTTATTCACGATAAATTTTTTTAGTATCTGATTCAAAGATCGACTCGTTGAAAGCTGCCTTTGGAGGAGCCGAGATTATCGCGAAAGCCTACACACGTGATATACGTAAAACAGAGTATACGTCGGATCTCAATGTTCCTCACGTTTGTTTATTCAAAAGAAAAAAAAAAAAAGAAGAAGAAAAAATAAAATAAAAAGTAAATTTGATGTAACGCGAAGTATAAAAGAATTCGTTTGATTAAGATCGCCGCGACTTTTGTTTTTTTCTTATCAAAGTTTGTTTTTTTTTTTCTGTGACAAACACCTCGGTTACTTACGAAGGTGGACATAATACTTACTATACGTGAATTTACAAGCAAATTGTACAAATTCGTACATTTGTCTAATCTAATCGTGATCAAGGATATACGTAATTAATTGATAAGGTTTAACTTCGCAAATGAATTTGTGTCTATTTTTAAATAAACATTATATATACAGATATAAATATATATATATATATTATAGAGGAAATAAAAGAAAATAATGAACGCGTATAAAGTTTGAGCGAGATCGATTTGTTCGCGCGTGAAAGAGATTGTGCGTGAGATTTTTTAGATTAAAATCGTAGTTTAAAACAAAAAAAATTTATTAGTGATTAGGTTACCATAAACGATAATCGAGATAAAGTAACACTCTAAATTCGAGGCTTTTTTTTCTTTCTTCAATCCTGCAACGCGTCGTCGATCGTTCGGCTGTCGAAGTCAAAGCTTGGTAAAAAAAAATAATTTGCAAATCGCGATTTATTTTAATTTTTTTTTTTGCTCGAGTTTGACGTTAGAAAAAAAAACTAAGGGAATTGTGTGCGGTCTACCGTAATTTGAATTTAAAAAAAAAAGCAATGCTTGTATTTATTAGACACACGCTAGTAAAAAAAAACACGATTTTTTATTGATAAATTTTTTTCCAGAGAAAAGTAATGTGCTGGTATGCGTGACACTGTAATTTTTTTTCGTAAAAAAAAAAAAAAAAAAAAAAACACATTTGTAAGAGAGTGAGAGAGAGAGAACTGCCAAATAAAAAAAAAAAAACTCTTCAAAAATTTTGTATAATACAAACTTAAACCCATGATATTGTAATCCAAAAACTAGGTCTCGGTACTCGTAACTAGGGAGTTGTGTGAGGTACATTGTCCTGGCTGGCAGGGCGCGCGAGGTCCACCCCCCATTCCCCGTACTTACCACCCTTTAACTAAGCTTCGAAAAATCAATGAATCGATTATAATCATATTGATTTTTAATGAAAGTAAATGTTATGTGTGCGGTACATTAAGTGCCGTGACGAGGCAAAAAATATATTAGACGAAAAACGTGCTGCATGGCTGCCCTGGCTGCCCTCCTTTGGGCCGGGACTCGGCTGCGTGCTGAAGGCAATGGAATATTGAAATACTTCTCCCCGCAACAGCGGCCAGACTGATATACCTGGTCTACTGCTAACACACCCTTGTCCGTAAATCAAAAGACACCATGACTAACGTACACACATTAATGCACACTCGCGCATACGGAATACATTAAAATAAAAAAAAAAAAAGGAGACAAACTAACGACTGACGATATACGTACACACACAAACATTCGTCGAATCACTTTGACACCTCACCGCAAGGTGGCGTACCCCAACACACCATCAAAGTATCATCCACCGTTCGTCTAACTTTTTTTTTTATCACACACAGGTACAATCGACAATATAAAATTACAATTTTTTTTCGTTTTTTTTTTTTTTTTTTTGATTATTAAATACCATTTGCCAAGGGCACGCACTCGAGGTATGCCCAAAGGAGCTTCGAACCAAGGCACGCTTGCGGTTCGCAATAATAATAAATTTGAAAAAACAAGTACGGAGTTTGGTGGGTTGACTCTCGGCGCCTGCTGGTCGGACCCTAGTTACGAGTGCCGAACCTAGGGCCGAGGTTACCCGTATCCTCGGCTGACGAATAAAATCTCATCACCAGAGCCAACCCTAAATTATCCCCTTGATCTGGTGATGGATTACACAAGGCTGCGACGATCATATTTTTTATTGTACTTATTATTGTTTTTATCCATAACTATTATTATCATTGACATTACAGCAAGCGAGTGACGTTAAATTCAACATTATATACTTTGAGTAAGAAATTATGTTTGTGAGAATGCAAGAGCGTATTCATAGTGAATTTTCTTTTTTTCTTTTTGTTTTGTTGATGGAAATAATGCTGAAGTTATAAATATTTGAAGTAAAAAAAAAATTAAAACGATTGAGTTTTTATTTTAATATAATTATTATATGTAAAGTTCGATGGTTAAGTTTGAATTTGCGAGAAGTTTTTTTATTGGAGCAGCGTCTTGTGACGACGCAGTGACGGTTGTAGGTGCAAGTGATTGGTTCGTCTAATTATTATTTTTTTTTAACGAATAATTTTCATTAATTTTTTTTTCTCTCTCGTTAGAGATAATTGTAGATGTATTTGAAGCCGCGAGAGATGGACGAACAAAAGCGTAATCGTGAATACTTAGTGCCATAAAGATTTTAGCCCACAATTTTCGTGGCGCTCGAAGACTGTACTTAATTAAAAGTTAGTTTAAATTGACTGTCGCGATTTATAAGAAAGATGTAGAAAAAAAAATCGAGTCGATTATGCGGGATTTTATTCTAATTGATTTTCATTGAAAAACAAATTTGTTGTTTTGTTAAAAAAAAAAAATTCGTTCGTCTCCTCGCGTGCAGTGTGCTTTTATACCGAATAAACGTGTTAGTTCATTTTTATCTATAAACGTAATTACTGATTAGAAGGAGAAGAAGAAGATGAAAAAAAAAAAAAAAAAAAAAAAAAAAAATTAAAAGGAAAGAACAGCGGGTATACGAAAAACATATATTTACGGAGTAAAAACACAGAGTCGCTAAATTAATAGCAGACACCTGTCGATGATGCATTTGTTGATGTCGTGTTGAATTTATATAATTATAGTAACGATAACTTAGATTATTTCTTGAAATATGTTTTACTTGTTTATATAATAGTAAATATTGTTTGTTTGCATTTGTTAAAATTTGGTGCACATACGATCACGAAAGACTCTGACATTTTTTTTTCTTTTTTTACTTGTCGCGTTCCTATGATGACTATTATTATATTACGCAACTTTTATTTTTTTCTAACTACTTCAATTGTCACTGTACAGATCAGGTTCTCAATGGATTTCGCATATATTGTATATATGTACATGTAAATAAAGCAGCAGATTTGCGTACTCGGGTGCAAGTACTCGGGTTATTTTTGTTTGTTTAAAGGGCGTTTTAAAACAATTTAATGAACTATTTATTTTTAATCGATACGCCTGATTTGTTGATCGACTAGTAGTGAATCGATAGTAGTAAAAAAAAAAAAAAAAAGTTTCATCGACTATTAGAGAGCAATTTGTTTCGAGCTACTATACTTGCACTCGCGCGTCGCAGACTGCTGCGAACACTAAGCGAAAGTTCAAGCTTGTCGGTGTACCCGTGAAAACGAAGTGCTTGTGTATGTGCATTTTGAACTCGATTTAAATAATCTTTGATAAAAAAAAAAAAACAAAACAAAACGCGTACACCGCCATCCTCACATTAAGTCTCTTAACTGGCAAGCATCGTCAATGTATGTGTGTTGATATGCATTATGAGAATAAAATAAAGAACAAAAAATGTGGATACTAATAATGAAGAAAAATAAATTTTAAAAACATTTTTTCGATATAGATTTAAGGCTGAAAAAAATAAATAAATTATAACATATATGATAGAAAAAAAAGAAAAAAAAAAAACTAAAAAAAAAAAAAAAATTTAATAATAATAATACACTCGCACATTGTATACGACTAGCATTATAACGATATAATATATTTACCAATAATTGAATACTGTTCAAACTATTGTCTCAATCAACGTATTTTCATTATAAATAAATGTTAGCCTTGTTGAGTTAAAACGAACCTACTGAGTATTTATTTAAAGCAGTCTCACTCTCAAACTGAATGAAAAAAAAAAAAAAAAACAAGAATAATAAAAAAAAAAAAATCCTTAAATCCCGACAACACGTTACAAGCACTGGCACGTTCCTTTTCTCATGGAAAAAAGGGTATCAACGAACCGCAGAGGAGTAGTCATCGATCGAGGAGCTCCGTTGACACCAGCACGCAGGTATGATTAGGCCCGCAAAAAGTTTCTCGCTGCGGAATAAGAATCCCGTCGTCCATAAATCTCGGCGCGGGCAAAGCCCTTCTCTGCTAATAAATATTTAACCCTTTAAATTTGCAACAGCCCTTAGCGTGTACCGATTTGCATAAGGCTTCTATTTCATTTACACATCGCATAATTGAATATTTAAATTCAATTGCGCGATGTTTCCAGGGAGGAGCCTCCTCCTCCTCCTTCTCTTTTACCCCGCGCGTACAAAACTGCAGTAAAACTTGTAACGGGGCCACTTTGCTCGACTCCCCCAGCCTCATCGATGCCGAGAAAATTTGCATTATAAATATTTTTTAGCGCGACTCGTAAACGTCCCTTGACTCGCGCCACCCGCGGGAAATCTTATTTCGAAACAACGAGTATTGGGTGCAAGGTGGAAATACACTTTTGCGGAAGACAACGACGATAAATTACCGGCCGCTCGACTTTGAAATTTATTGCTCGGGTAGTCATTTTATATTTTTCGTTAAATGTCATAAAAATATTCGGCATCCGGCGATAAACAAACTCGAAATAAATCGATCGTAAACAAGTGTGTTTATCAAAAGAGGATTGATATTGATTTTTTTTTTTCGACAAAATATGTATAAAAGCTCTCGCGCGCGGGTTTTTAGAAAATTTTTCCGGAATTAAAACGCGACGAGATGTTATTTTATTATTACTCGCTCCTCATCGCGTCTTTAGTCGTCGTCGTCGTCGTCGTCGTGTTCCCTTCTCTTCCGCGACTTTGCTCTCGAGCGTGTCGCGTCGCTAATATTTTTAGACTCGCGCGACCGCCCGGCTCACTCTCGAACTCGAAGCTCCCCAAAAATTTTCATCGAAAAAGCGTAGACCCGAAAGTTGAAGAAAAAGTCTCTTCCTCTCTCGTTCCGGCTCTTTATTTTTACTTTCCCGGCGTCTTGTTTGCACTCCTCGGGGGAAAAATTACGCTTTGTGGAAAATTACGGAACGATGAGCGCCTCGCTGGTAGCTTCTTTCTTTTCTTTTTTTTCTCATTCTCTCTCCTTTGGAGCGGCTTTTACCGAAATAGCAGCACCGCCTTCTCGACTCCGGTGGCTCTATTTCGGTACTCGGATATAAACGCGTATAAATACATTGTCTTACCTCTTCTCTTTCTTCTTTTAGTTTTTTTATCTTTTTATCGTAAAAACGAGTAGCAACTATTTCCCCGAATCCCAATTGCAGGGATGATCGAAGAGCGTTTAACGTTAATAAATACATAGGAGCTGTATTGACACAGCATTGCGGAGGGTGGCGTGGCACATCGCACGCATACAAAATGTATTAATATAAAAGAGCGATCAGACAAGATTGCTACCTAAAGGGGCTCCTCCCCTACCCTCGATAGCTGGATGCGGTAAAAAAAGAAGAAGAAGGAGGAGGAAGTGAAGTGTTGCACGGTAACTTCCTAGCCGCGCTTGATTATAGGTAGCGAACGAGTAAGAGAGGAGCGTCAGCTGGGCCAACGGGTCACGCCCTTCGCTTATGAAAACTTATGGCCTTACGTGGAATTGAGCTACCATACCTAAGCTGTCCCATCCCTGACAAATATGCATTTTCTTTATATTTACAAACTTTTTTTTTTTTTTATTAAACCAACCCCTATTCATTTTTGTTTATAATTTGTTTTTCATTTCATCGAAAGTGCAAATATTTGAACACTTAATGTTTATTAATATTGATCGTAAACTCGCAATTAAGATGAATTCCACATAGTCCTTTTTAAAATATTTTTAATAAAAACTCATTTAAAATTTTTGGACTACCTCCTTAAGACTTCCCCAGCTCGATCGCGTATATGAAAGGTCACTTACGATAAACGAAACGATGATCGAGTAGAAAGAGTTTGTTGCGTGCACCTTTTGTTCGACCGCACAAGACACCTAGCTCAGTACAAGAAACAAAAAAAAAGAAAAAAAAAGAAAAAAAAAAAAAAAAGTAAAAGAGGGTGTGTTTGCTGGTAATTGGCGCCAATTTAATCCTGGCCTGGTTGGCCTGCGAGCCAGCGAGGGGTGGCTTCAGTCTCCCCCTTCCCACGCCTGCCTGCCTGCACCCCTGCACTGGGGTGGTGGTAAAGCCTCGCTCGCTGCGAAAATATAATTAACGGTAATAGCGCGCGTATATGGCTCGGATTAACTTCGAAGAAGACTTTGAGGGGGGAACCCGAGTGGCGTCAAATTCTCTCTCTCTCTCGTCGATATTCGGGGGCGTTGTATTCTTTTTAATTTCCCCGCTTGGGGTATGATTTAGTGGGTGCCGGCAGAACTATAAGTTGTTCAAATGTGTTTGGGAAATAACGAGGAATCGGTAGCGAAAATAAGCGATACTGGCGGACAGGAGGACGAGGAGGAGAAGAAGAAGGACAGCGATCGGGGGGAGGAGAGAGATCTTGTATGCAAATTCTCTGGGTGCATCTCCGTGGGATCCTGGGCAGGATTAACGGACCGGCGAGGCATGAAAGGCTGCACGGCTACCGGCCGGCCGGCTATATACGACTCTCCCTGGTTTCTTCTTCTCCTCCTTCTTTCTTTCTTTCCCTTTTTTTTACCCGATTCTCTTCTTTTTACGCTGCTCGTTTCGACTCTTTTTACGCTTATTTATACCCCAACTTCTCGCGGACGAAAGTCGCGCTTCGTTTCAGCAGGCCGGGAGGGAGGAAGAAGGAATATCAAGCGTCGATTTCGATGCGGCTTGTCGTTCTCTCCTTCTTTTCTCTCTCTCTCTCTCTCCCGTAGCCGGCCGGTTCTCTCTCGTTCATTTTGTTTTGATACTCGCTCAGCAGTTTTCGTGAGAGATTCGAAAAATTTCAGCCCCGCCGCCGCGCGAGCGTTATCCCCCCGGCGGATCTCCTCGCGTTTTTGTGATGGAAGACGTGTACGACTTTGTCCCGGGACTGAAGAAGAAGAGGGAAAAAAAGAAAAAAAAAAAAGAAACAGCATCCAGCCCTGTACCGGAGACAAATTTAAAGGATAAAAATCAGGATGCAGGGACGCCGGAGTTTTAGAGAGTTATCAAGCTGGGTTGCTTTGGTAAAAGTGTTTTTTTATGACCGCGTATAGCACCTACGTGAGACGAATCAAAAGCTAAACTGCGGGCGTAATAAGCCCGACCGGCTGGCTGGGAGGTAATCGAGCCGGCGCTCATAAATCCTATTAGAGGATTAGAGGGGGCTGTGATTGTCGACCCCCTGCGAACTAGCGTTGCGCATTCGTCGGCCCGATGAATAACCCAATGAACTCTCTCTCTGTTCTCGCGTGTGGTTTTCGAGAAGGGGTGTTATTACCGTAGCCAGGCTCATCTTTTCCGAGCGCACTCGCCCGTCTAAATTTACCGAGAGCAAGCCGTTAATTTCGGACAGCTTAAGCGTTCCGTCTCCCTCTGTCGGTGACCCAAGAGGAGTCATAACCCGGCCTGTTTAGTCCCCTAATTATATCCAGTGTACGTATATTTGATAAAGCGCGCACGTGCAAAGTCTAATTATAAATAGCCGCAGGAGGAACGGATCAAAGGGTCGCTGAGTGGATCAGTCCGCGAAAATCAGTCCGGAGCACTCGTCACCTACTCGCTGGGTGGTCATCAGATCCATCCCAAAGATAGTGCGTCCCTATCGTACGGATCGATCTTATTTTCGAAGCTGCCGTTGCTGTGCGTGCGAGACAATGAGGACACGAGTTCGTGCATGCAGGTGTGTCCCCGACACCGCGCCTAGTCGTCATACAACGACACGAGCGTCGTGTACGTACCGGGTAGTACCTTTTGTTTCTGCAGCTTCGGGAGATGCTGCTGTTTTTTTTTTCCCACATTAGGAGAGCTTTGATTTTAATTCGACGGTGGTTTGGAATACAAAGGAACCTGTTTTAGTATATGGTACCACGAGATGAAACCATTGCGTTGAAACCTCTCTCTCTCTGTTCCCCCACGCATCCCGTATGATAATGACCCCGATCGGTTGAATTTATGAAGTCGATACGCATTCATCAAACCGAGCTCGCTCGCGTCAGCGGGTGTGCATAATAACATAGCTACCGACTGTTCGCGCCCACGTGCTCCACGGTTGTTTATCTTTATTCAAATTCTGCATGGGTGCAAACAATAATTCTTGGCAACGCTAGAGTGCCGGGGCCGATACAGTGTTTCAAACTACCGAAAGAATGCTTTGAGACCGAATTAAACGTTTGAAAAATCATCGTTTAAGAGGTCTAGTATTTATCGCCCGCCCGGGGTATAAATCGCGCAATTTGTCGGGGCTGGGTCGTCGTTGCGCAGGGTTATCGGTCGTGCGCGCCAAGCCAAGCGGGCGACGTCTATATGGAAAGTGTGACAGGCCCGCTTGACGGTTATTTCTGACTCTACCAGTCCAAAGGTAGGGCCAGAGCAGCGGCTCGTCAGAAATAGTGGCACTTCCCTGTCTCACCGCCAATATCTATTCCGGCGCTACAAAACAACCTACCGCCGGCAGCGGAGCCAGTAGTTGTATCTTTCGGTAGAGCGACCGGATTTTCGTCCAACTCTTTTCTTTCCTTTTGCCACTTCTTCTTCTTCTACTCCGCGGTGGCGATGACTTACGAATGGGACTCGCGAATTAAATTAGTACCAGTGACACGCCCGATTTTATGAACGTCGCCGAGGAATAACAACAAAAAAAAAACAACGACAACCCGCTCATAGGTGTGCGATCAATTTATACCGTCAATAAACCATTTATCTTTACGGCGCTCGTAAAAAGAACCTAAGGATTCGATAAAGCTTTACGGCCACCCGTAATTACGAGTCGTATAATTATAAACGTGTAACCCAGGGGCTTCCTTGACTCCCCGGACTAAAATAATATCATATAATTTAATAATACTTTCGGCTTGTAAAATGATCAAACAAGGCCCGATGGTTTATAATCATAAATCCGGGGGCATCCCTGGCACCGAGCCCGCGTCTCAAATTAGCCGTGGTGGAACCCTCGGAATAATTGTAATTCAATTAAAAAAAAAACCCAAAGCGGTTAAAAAAAATTTGTTTAAAAGTGAGTTTCCGAGAGCCGGTGCACGGGGGGCGTAGAGTCAAGGTCGCGGGCCGGGAAACAATGTCGGCCGGGGCTAGCTCGGGCAAGGTCGGAGTTGTAAATCACGCTCGCAACGAACCGACCGTAAAGTCATCCTGCGGGGTGATGCGTACGGGGCACGCGATCATTTAGTTTTCGGTGGGGCCTTTAAAATAACAACGCTCTTCTCTTAATTTGGCCCCAAGCTTTCGGTCTGATTTATTGGGAGATTCCGTTTAGCGTGGCCGATTAATCGAGCCGCTGACATTTATTTGCCGGCACCCGAGATCACTCATAGTCTCCTGAGCGTGCCGTGATTAATCTACTCGACGGTGCTCTCGCATTGTCTTTATGGAATCGTCGAACTTCGTAATAAGTAACTCGGGTTTTTATAAAATATGCATTCGTTTAATTTTATCATCGCGGAAGGGGGGAGAGAGGAGCCGGCGGTATGTTAATGACTCTTATGCGAAGCCTTAGATCTAAATGTCTCAAAAGAGGAGCAAGAGACGTTGAACGTTCTCCTTTGGAGCTTGTTGCCAGCAAATAGTTCAGCAGCATCAATCCCCCCTCCTGAGCCGGGTAGAGCCAAGCCGTCTTATTGTAACGTTATTAAAATAACCAAGCCAGCGGCATCTGACCGAGGCACTCCCGAGGTTTGCCGCCACGGTACGTGTGTAAAGCTGCACACGAGATCCGAAAACGCTTAGGAGTTTATTATCTCAGCCGACCTTTTTTAACCTGCGCGCGCGGCTTGGGCGCGAGTTTGTTTCTTCAACACCCGACGAATATAGAAAATGCTTTCTGGAGCACGGGATCCGGGGATCTATTATTAATTTTTTAAATAATATACGTGGTAGACTGAATTTTTTCTCATTTTTCGAGTTAAAATGTTACTTGAGAATTGGTTGCTGCGTTTATAATGCAAGGAAGTTGAACACAGACGAAATGGAGATTAATTATCAACTTGGTCGTTAGAACTGACTGACAGCTGAGGTGCGACAATTCTTCGGTGTTAATTTCATTCCCAAGGAAAGTATCCGAACGTATAATAGTTGAGTTTTCTTTCGTTGAGTCGAATTTGAAGTATAAAATACAGAACTTACATACGTAAACTCATTTGCAAAATTGAAAAAAAAAATTTTCCGTGAAAGTCATTTTTTTATTTCACAGTTTTATACTGATAAAAGTAGAGAAACTTTATTTTCAGTTTTGATGTAATTAGCTCATTGCTAACCTGTTTAATTTGGTTTTAAATATTTATCTACAGAGAATAAAGTTTGAATAATGTTGTTGGATTAAAGTTATTCAAAAAGTTTATTATACATTTCATTTTAATTTGTTTTATGTTTGAACATAAACTACAAAAGTTCAGAAATTATTATATTTTATTTTAAAAGTTCTAGCTAATAATTTAGTTGGTTGAAAATCATTGTTTTTGGAAAAAATAAAATGGTAATTTAACTTTTTTACAAAGTAGTACAATAAAGTTATTGGTACAAGTAAATACATCATTTTTTGCTCTACTTTTATTGTCAGAATACTTAGCAGTCTGTTCAACAGTTTAATAACGAAAGCACTTGAAACTTGAGCAAGTTTGAACCGTAGAACTTTGAATCATAATAGCCGAACGCTGTAATACCTGAACTATGCTCACAACACAATCACAGTTTGAGGACCATAAATCCTTAAATTTATAAAACATGACTAATAAAGTCAACCCCAACCATCCTGAAAAAACACAACATTGATTCCAAAGGAAGCGATCGAAGGGATCGAATTTGGTTAAAGCCGGCAACGTCGCATCGTCCCGGCTCGCTCGCGTCCTCCTCCTGCAGCAGCGACAATTCGAAAAAGGTCGGAGCCTGCAGGCATTGTGGAGCAGACCGAGAGAGAGAGACAGAGAAAAAGAAGAAGAAAAAAATACGCTGCGGGTATCAACTACTACTGCAGCAGCAGGCTCCTTTTCCACGTGAGGAGCGCGCGGCCGAAAAAAAATCGGAGCCCATACATCAGTCTGGAGCGTAGGGAAAAAACTCTCCTCATTTTCCATCGGATTTTAGAAAAATTTCCTTTGATCCCCCAGCCTGCTCGATGATTATCTCGAGACGACGCTCCGGCTCCGTATGGTAATTAAGGGAGTCCCTTAGTTCTTTTTTTTTTTTTTTTTTTTTTTTTTTTTTTTTTTTGAAAAACGTGTTTTCGAGGGACGCTGGAAAAATTCGCTCCCACAACTGGTACCCCTTATCTCGTCCCCGAGTTGGACCTCGGTACATCTGTTAATGAACTTTTCGACAATGCACAGCCCGGTGGAAAAAACAAGCGGGGATCGCAGGCATAAGGCAACCTCATTGTCGCGTTCGCCCAGGCGCTGCATAATGCCCGCTGGATTTTCAGTAAGTTACACCGGTAAAAAAAAAAAAAGCAGCCCCCGCGTACGTACGTACAATGGCCCGCGGATCAAACAAAGCGGATTCACAGAAGTGTGGGTGTTGTGTTACCCCTCATTCAAATGATCCTTCCTCTCGTTTTTTTTTACCCCCGCGAGTTATTTCCCCCTTTCTCCCGCGCTTTTAATCCGCGGCATTCAGATTCTCTCTCCTTTCTTCCTGCCCCCGCGCGTACTCCAGTTTAAATAAAGAATTGAGCTGCTTCTTTTTTTTTCTCTCTCGCTTGGTCTATACAAAACTGCGTGCAGGGTTGCCGGAACGAAAATATTTTTGTTACCTTACCCCGAAAAAAAGCGCTTCCTCGATAAAACACACACGCTCGATCTATGAAGACCGAAGGTACAGCTTTCCTTGCGCGGGGTCTTCCCGATTTTCGAACGAGATCTAGAAAAAGTCAAACACCGGATTAGAGTGACGCTGTCTCACGAGCAATTAAATCGCTCAATAAATCAAAAAAATCCTCTTCACCGCGTCAAAACGTTCTCCAACGAGCGTAGAAGTTGCAGCCAGCGACGACACAGTTCCCGCAGGGAGTCCAAAGCGATTTTCGTAAATGCCCCTGCCCTTGCCTGCCAGCGGCGTACCATTGTGAGCGGGAAAAATTCTCGGAAGGATTTTCCAGAAAAACGGTCCCCCCTCCCCGCATTGTCCTAATCCGCATTCACAGCGGGCTCCGGGTTTTTCGGCCGTACCGGGAACGACGATTTTCCGTGAGATTTTTTTTGGGAGGTCTCTCTCTGGAAGGCATGCGGAGGTAGACGGAGGACTTTTATTATGTAATTGGATTATTTGGACAGCCGGATGACACTCTTGATGTCCCCGCCGGTGGGTATTAAAAACGTAAACCGTGACTCGTTTGACGAAACTTACAAATATACAGTCCGGGGAAAGCGTGTGAAAGTGTAGTTCGCACTAAGTTTATATTTCCATTGTCGCTGGGGGGAAATTACCGAAACGCAAATTGGCCGGTGTGAGCGTGACGGCTCCAGACATTCGGCACGTGCTGCCTGTTTCGGACGTTTTCTGCGGTTGTGTAATCAGGGGGCTGGCTGGCTGGCTGCTGCTGCTTTGGGGTGCTTCGCGCTATTGAAAGATCGAGCGTTAAGCTACGGCGCACCCGGATTACAGCCCGGAGCGTTTATTTGTTGTTTTTTCTCTCGCTCGGTAAGTTTGATGATTTCAAGGGGGTAGACCCTTATAATGCGCGTATGTGCCGTTACTGTTTTCTCAAACACACTAGTTTTCGGGGCACAATTCATCATCGGTCACGAGACTGCAGGTTCGGACGATAATAAATCACCCGCCGGAATAATACAAAACTCATCGTCTTGTCCAAACAGCGTTTACAAAAGGTAGAATATTTTTTTTCGAGTGTTCTACGTAACCGATACGCTATCGTAGCTTTACGTGAGATTGAAATCGCCACCTTGACATTTATATCCGAGCAGCTCGAGAGTCTAATCTATGCACGTACGCGTATCGTTGATCGGCATCTTCGGGCGAGTGCACTGGCTAATCGGTCCTCGATAATCGAGCTTTTACTCTCGACCGACCGACAAATTCGTGCTCCATGCATGGCTAGCGCTCGAGAGGGAGAAGGAGGAGAAAGCGAAATATTGTCGTGCTGGTGCACACCGTCGGCGACATGAAACGAGCGCGACCGTGAAATAGTCTTGCGTGCCAATAAACGCCGATTAACAAGACCCTTTGTGCCCCCCTAACCAGATATTTTTATAATATTCCGGCTTTTAAACTATTATTCTAATAACAGAAAAGAATCTAGCCTCGGAATTGAAAATTTTAAAATTCTTCCAGAAGTTTTGAATGACGATAGCGTTAATTAAGTTTTAAAAAATTGTTCGCCGTGCGAAATTCAGCTGCACTCGTCGTGCTATCGCGAGACAGGAGTAATCTTATCGAGCGCACAAATGATTTAAATTAATCTAAAATTTCGTCATCGAGTTTTTATAAAAAGCCTCCCTCAATGAAGCCACTACCAGAAAAGAGTTTGTAATATCTCGTACAATCGTCCTCATTGTCTCTCGGTACACCGATAAACAAACTTTGGCGCGCGGTATCCGTAATTTTAGCAGGCTTTTCAATCAAATAATTACAACGGCCGAAGCGAGTAATGAACGAATTGGCAGCGCTTGAAACTTTTTTTTTTTTTACTCGCTGCAGTGGCTGTGAACTCTCCGGTGGTTTTTCGACCGCGAGATATTAATTTTTCCATTAGCTTTTTTTATCATCTCGCAGCAGTAAGACTCGGTTCTCTTTCCACGGTACATCTTTTTTTTTTTTTTTGTTCCGTAAAAAGAAAAGAGCAGGACGGGGAGGAGAAAGTGAAGAGCGAATGATGAAAAAGAAATAAATGAGCAGATTATGTCAACATGCAGCGGTTATCTTTATTGAATATTAATTACCTTTATCGTGTTTGATTTGATAATAAACGGGAGAGAAGTAAATTTATTGAATTCAACAGCCGCCACAGATACTCCAATACTTCTTTTTTAAATTAATAATTCGATCGGCCGATGATGATTTACATCGAGTCCTGGTGAAAAAATTAATTTCGTTAGAAAAAACACCACCAATGTTCCGCCAAAAGAAGACCGAGCACATAGAAAGGCCCCGGTTATCAAAACGCTCGGTTGGAGCAAATTAACCCGGTGTTTGCTTTCGTTACTTTCTCGAATTGAGGGAGTTCATTGACACCTTTGTAAAAATACACATTACTTTTTTTTTTCTTCTTCTTTTTTTTTCCGTATTGATAAAGCCGTGACATGCAAACGAAGAAAGAGTCGGTAGCCGAGGTGGTGGTGGAGCTGCTGCAGGGCGAGTTAGCGGCTTGTAACTGCATCAAGTTGGCCGTGACACGACCGCGCATAAATCACTCTGCGTGCAGGCTGCATGCGTGCTGCGGCCGTAAGCCTCGGCTAAAGTTTACGCATCGGTCGCGTATTTATTTCGATTATGATCGGCTTATCGCGCGACGCTTGATAAAAAAAAAGCCCGTGCGAATTCGCACGGACGATACGTGGGACCTTTTTTTTTTATTGAGGAAAAAAATCCGAGTACTTTTTCGAAAAAATTAAAATTAAAAAACTCTCGAATTTTTATTTTGTAGCAAAGAGTCGCGTATCAACCACTTGTAGCTTATTTATTTTATTGCACGCATTATGTATTAATCTTTAAAGTATCATGTATACCATCATTTCTCAGTAGTTTCAGTATAAAACAGTTTTGTTATATTTGTCAATTTCGTACTCTGAGACATAAAAGTAATAACAGTAACAAAAGTAATAATAATAATCGATCAAAAGAAGACGACGTAAGTGGCAAAAGGTGGGAAGCCAGGGATGATCGAATTACTTAGCTGGTGCACAACTCCACTCGAGGGTGGGTAAAAAACGAAATTTTCAAAATTGCCAACCACGCGTAAGTGGATGACGAGTCGAGCAACCGGGGGCAGCTGATTCGATCATGATAATTCGGGAAAACGAGATTTACGAGGGCGGGACGACGCGCACTTACCGCTGGGGTGCGAATCTAATAACGTCAATTGACTCGTGTGGTGCTCTCGAGTTGAATCTCTTTTTCGAGGACCTTTTAATTCGGCGCGATAAATCTCGGCTCAAACGCTAGCGTCTCGCGGAACATTTACGACTCCGAAACAAAAGCGCGTCGCGTACCTTTTTTTTCTACCGCCCCAGCCCGGCGTGTTGATTTGCTCGGGCGACTTGATCGCGGTCCAAGTTAAATATCTTTCGCGCGAGGCGTCTAGCTCGCGCTCGACTTTACTTTTTTTTTCCCACGTTTAACACGGGCTTGTTAACAAAGCCGGTGATTGATCGGGCGAAGATAAAATTGTAACTCAGAATAATTACAATATTAAGCATAGGTCGATTCATCAGCTCTGAATATTTAATGGGTCGCACTCAGCAGATTAAACTATAAAAAATTGATCGTTAATAAAGGTAATGGGGGGGCATCGATTGCCCATAAAAAAGCGAAGAAGCCTTTTTATCGTCGCTGGAAAATTATCAATTCACGGTAGTGAAACGAGCAAACAATGCTGGGGAATCGCATTCTGATTAATAAAATCGCTCGCAGGTCCCCCGAGAGCAGCGTACATAAACGAGTCGTTTAAGTGCGCTGGTACCGGTTGTTACAGCATCCAGCGCCGAAAGTTAATTTTTTCGGGGGTAGGGGGAATGGAGGCTGCCGCTGCAGCTTTTCTTATTTTTCTCACCCTTATGCGGGCATCGCACCCTCGGTTGGTCGGTTGTAACTGCTGGCGGCACGCATGGACGGATCGGCCGAGTGCCAGATGGGTGACTGATGCGTGTTGCTCCTGCTCGCGAAGCCCCCGCCCATCGCTCGCTAGGTACGAGTAGTTCGGCGTAGCTGCTGCAGGATGGACGATGGAGAGAGAGACGAGAGTTTTGTTTGGACGGGGAGCTCTGGATTCATCACGAAATCACTCCGAGACTAATGTTAATCTGCTGATGACATCGTAATTGAAGATAAACTCGTGCCTGTTAATAAGTCTCTGTCAGTCGTAAGAACTATTACTTGCAGATATGTTGAGAGCCGAAAAATTATGTTTCGAGGACCCTCGAATTTTTTCAATATCTGAATTTGGAGTTATTTAATAAATTTTACGGTTTAATCTTGAATGGATACGTACTATTTTCGATTTTACCGAGTTTGAAGATTTATTTTAAGAATCGTTTCAACACTCAAGTTAATGTCCTCCTTGAGTTACAAAAAATAAATCAACGTTTTTTCTCTTACAATTGGTACAAGCCTTAAATTCCGAATAGTTACTACGTTTTTCTTGTCTGATTTAAAAAATTTTCACTTCGAAACTGTGGTAAATTAATCATATTTTTAGACATGTCAAAAATTATTTAACAATCTTCTCTCGTGGCAAGTGTTTAAATCTTGATTTTTGGATTTAAACTAATTTAAACTCTTTTTATTCAAATAATTTATCATTATATCAAGCATTATCATGTCTTTTTAAGTACAGTATTAATATGAACCTTACAAATTCTTTGAATGTATTTACATCGATTTCTAGAAGTTCAGTTTCTCACGAGAACCATCTTAATTTCTTGATCCAATTGTGACAGCAATTTGAATTCTCATTTGGTCCTCAAAGAATAAAAAAATGTATCCATCAGCACTCGGGAGTCTCTCACTCTATATTAAAAAGGTTCGTTGCGCATCCTCGATCCCTCAAAACGGCGTAATAATCTCCAGGCGGGACCGAAAAAAAGAGCACAACATCCTCGGGTACGAGCCAACACCTTCGTGGCCGCGAGTACTCACAACAAAAGGTCTTACACCCCAGGGGTCTCCCCATAGGTGCGCGAATAACGACGCAACAATGCCAGCTGCGGCTAATGCGATTACGCATCGAGGAATGAGCAGTTAGACCCAGTCACTCGTGGCGTAACGATGTTTTCAAAAACAATATATTACTTGCATCACCAGCCAAGGGGTTAGTTGGCCCCCGCCCACGGCGCGGTGCACTTGTTTCTGTTTAGTTGTTTTTACAGGCCGCGTAATCGGCTCTCTCAATTATCTCTATCCGCGCGTATGGGGTGCGTGATTGGGGGATAATCAAACAATCAGCCCGCCTCAAGTGCTTCCGGTCGTTGTCGAAATTTTTCTACGTCGTGCAGAGGCCCTCGCACCCGCTATGTGAGAAATTTATTTAAAGACACATTGGAGAAAAAAAAAAAAAAAAAAAAAAAACAACCGAGAGAAGAAGAGCAGCTCCGAGTGTGTGCGGTCGCTTGCTATAGGTTAATTTTAAACGGAGACGTCTAATCGATTTGGCTCCGGGTGCCTTCGCAGTGTGCTTCTAATAATACACGCTCACTCGCGGCCGCGTTACACGAGGAGCGAAAAGTCGCCAACGCTGGGCCCTTTTTATCTCGGCAAAGATTATTCTTCGAGCTCAAATCGCTTTGTTCATTACCCGAGATGAATAATTTTTCGAAAAAACGGTGGAGGTAAATCGATCCCCGAGAGCCGCCGGGGCAACAATGGCCTATCGTCAAATTTCATTATCCGCGCGCCGTAATAAGCTTAATCCTTCGGGGGGAGGGAGAGCCTCCCTGGGGTCATCCGCGACTCGGGTTACACTTTACGGCCTTTATTCGACGCCACGCGAGCGAAGAAAAAACCCCCGCGCGCTTGTATTTTATTTTTTAATTAGGGTTAACGAGTCTGGATTTTAGAGTCGATGGCTTACTCGTAATAATCGTTTGTACGTTTATTTGAGTCTGTTTTGATCGATCTGCAGAGATTCCCCCCGAGAGAAAATATGATTTACGTTGAAAAAATCAAACTGCCGTAAATTTCGTGAAGCAAAAAAAAAAAAAAGGGACTCGCTTCAAAACGCTCCCCAAAGAATGTCGGTAAACAGAGGCTCTTCTCTCGGTTCGCTACGCTCGCCCATTGTCAGAGCACAATCCGCGGGGAACGAAGAAAATGCCCCCAGTCAGCTGCCTGCTTTCCCTCCCCCTGCATATATACACGACGCTTAACAATGAGAAAAAAAGAGCCGCGCGCCCAGCTCGCCTTGCTTCTTAAATTGATTCGATTTTTCCGGGACCTTTTTTTTTGCGAGTTTTGTAGTTTTCATTAGTTGTATATTTTGTATTTTTCGAAAAACTCTTTAAGGTTTCACGAAAATTTTTCATCCGAGGGTTGGTACCAATACCATTTATAAATGTATAAATATTTTTTTACATCATTATAAATAGTACGAAAAATATGCTAAAATTTAAGACAGTACTTATGAAATGAAAAGAGCCTTCCTCGAATTTCATTTTAATTTAAATCTGATTAATTCTCAAATACAGTGCGAGACTAATAAAAATTAGTAATTTTGAATATTCTCGTGGATAAGAAAAGTACTAAATTAATTAAGCAGACTTGATCGATACGAAACCCCCGAGTGCATCGAACCCGTCGGAGTTATGACATCACTCCCAACACCTGTAGGACTGGTAATTTTTTTCTCCTCGTTCGGTAACATCAGGCGTATGCAAACACACAATTACCCGGCATGACTTGCGCTCGCCCGCCTCCCTTTTTTACTGGCCACGTGCTCCTCTCTTCCACATTTCCCCGTGTTTTGATACGAAAAAACACCAAAAGAGCTCGTACCTTATGAGTAATTAGCGCTCCTGGAAAGAAGAGCAAGAATAAAAAAAATGAGACACTTCGCGCGTGCACCGCCGTCGTAAAGTTAACGCTTGTCAAAATAGCCGATCTTTACGGCTCCACTTAATTTTTTTCTCTCTCTCTCGCTCTTTCAATCTCGACTTTTTCTCGCACATCTGTTGTGATAGCGTGTTTTGGAAATTTTGTCGTTTTCGGGGCCTGCACGTCGTTTCCGGCACATGCTCGGCACCCGTGAGAGAGAGAGAGAGAGAGAGAGAAAGACTTTTACCCTGCGACTGCGACACACGTGTTGATGCTGTTATCCGAGGACGCGACTTTTCTGGTGCAGCCAGTCATGAGGCACCAAGGCCACGGTTGGGCTCTCGGGTTACCGAGACTTCCTGGGTCCTTGGAGACTCGGCGCTTGTGCAACTTGACTTTCTTGGAAAAATCACCGAGCGAGCGGATTGTGTTGCCGAAGCTGCAGGAAAATCTCAAGGTTCAATTGGAGCCTATGTCGAGTAAAAGCCCAATATTTCCTTTGAAAATTAGTTCAGTAACTAAATCTGAAAACGAGGTTAGCTCAAAGTAACTAGTGTTTTGTGAAAAATAAATCAAGACAGGCTTAATTCTAATTTTATTCTTGCTCGATTTCAATTTTTTGCTTTATTTTAAATGTTTTTTAAATTTTTTGTAAACTTTACTGATTTATAGGTTTGAATTTAGATAAATCAGAGCAGGAATTTTTGAAAATTCAGCACTACCAAACGGAAAAATCTGACAAACTCGGCGTTCACGATTTTCGAGTCTGCTCGTGAGAAAGGCATTATCCTCGGGGAGAGGAAAAGGTTAGCTTCGTTACGGCAGGTGGTCGTCTTTCATTAAAATCTCGTTAGAGCCGGCTTAGCTGCATAACTGTAACGTCTCTATCTCAATTTGAGTCAGTCTTCTTTATCCAACGGCTAAGCTCATTCGTAATTACCGGCCGCGAGTTTTCCACCGAGCTCGCCGGCCACATGTCCGCAATTACAATCGGATGCTAATGCGACAAATCAATTTGGGTTTTACGGGGCCCGAGAAACAGGTGCGACTGGCCCTCCGCCTTACTTTACGATCGAGTCAGCTAAGCAAACCGAGAAATTTTTCCTCTCCTCAATTCATATCGGATGATTCATCGGGGGATTACGCTCGGGGTGGGGATGACACACACGCAACTACGACGATAATACCGAATTGTAAAATAATAGGCGAGGTAATGAGTAATTTATTAAATGTTTGCAGGTGGGGCGGGGGGGGGGGGTAGATAAGCGTCTCCGTTGCGTAAGATGTTCTCGGTAATTGTCAAGGATGCGCACGTTATTCAGATATATTTTGGTCAAGTTCGATCGGAGCATCAGCCTTGCGGAATGATTAATGCCCAGCGCTTTTGAATGGTTACGTGGGAAATGGATTTGAAAAAATTTTACGATCGCTGGGTGGTGTTAAGTGCTTTTTAATATCGATCGAATTGCAGGGAGAGAAAGAGGGAAGTTTATCGACGATCATTACTTTGGTCGGTGCGGCGATGATTTATGAAGAAACACAATTCGCGAGAATCAATCGAGCGCGAGAGCACCGAGTATTAAGTGCCAATGAGAAACGGTTCGTTAGTCGGGTTTTTTCGAAATACAGAAACGACGGGGAGAAGGACGACTCTAAAACCTTTGGAAGGGAGAGCTTTTTTCGAAGCAGCTGCGATGCAGCTCGCACCGAGGTCAGAAAAAAATAGGAAGGGCGTCGGGCGCGAGCCGTGCCGCGGTCGTATACAAAGCGAAAGTCGAATCCGTGTGTCTCTTCTTCTACTTCTTCTTTTTCTTCTTCTTTTTCTTGGCTCCCCCTCCCCTCCCCAAAAGAGGCCATATGGAGAAAGAGCCGCACGTGTTTTCGGGGGAGTCGTGCCTGCTCTTCCCCGAGATTCGGCGGAAAAGTCGTTTTGGAGAAAAACGAGTTAATTCGAACTACCAACCCTTGGTATTTGTTATGAATTCATCGGGGGAGCAAAAAAAGGTGTAGAGTGTAATTGAAACGCGTCTGACAAATTAAAAATATTCTCATTAACGTTTTTGCTTCCCTCCTCCCCTCCCCCTGAACCCAAACATGGAAAGCGCGTTGCGTGCGAGCGTTAGATTTCGTTTTCCACGCGCCGACCAATTACAATAACAGCTGCCACTGTAGGTAAACGTCGTTTCCTTTATATTATTCGATTAAAATAACTCTCAAATGGAAGTATTAAAAATACATAAATCTAAGGATGGCTAGAAAGAGTGTGGGAACAATCCAACCTCTGTTTAGAAATCTGCAAACTTAACTCTTTTAAACGAATCTGAATTTTAATTTCTGAAATTAGTTTATACTCCAGTAAGCAAAACCAGTCTCGAACGTTCTCAACATGTTTATCAGGTAGTACACACGTTGTTTAATTAATGTTCGGTATCAAGCATCGTAGTTATTTTTTTTAAGCTAAAGTCACCGCAAATTTTGCAGCCGCAGCAACTCCCAGCTCATCGCGTGTTTACATACGCGGAACAATGGCCGACCGCAGTTTAAAAGTCTCTCCCTGTCCAAATAAACGCCAGTTGTCATTGCGGTCGCCCGCGTATAATATACGGAAAAACGGTGCATTGCCGGAAGCGCGCTGTTACGCTTTGATAGCCACGGTTGAATTTAAGAAAGCTGCAGTCTAAGCTTAGGCTTATACGTGTGTGTGTGTGTCACTCTGGCTGGCGCGAAAAAATCAACTGCTCGGAACCGAAGGGACGTGGGAGTCGAGTATCGCCGCCGGATCTTTCATTCATCACTCTCCTCGAGTCCGCGTCTCTTAATTGTCCGTTAAGTCACGATTAGCAAACTATCGCATAAACAATCGGGCTCCGGCTGCCATGATTTATTATTGTTTAATTCAACACCGTGGAAAATCTTTGAGTTTTCCGAGCGTGATGCAGCCATGCCGGCTGAATCTCCCTAATTGAAAGTATGCAAGTAACTACTTTGGCTCGAGTGCACACCCGAAGCGAATTTTTTGCCGTCCGTCTGAGAAACTCCAGTTACTCGCTCCAGAGAGTAAACAGCGCCGCACACGTGGCCGCTCGGATAATATTCAACCATAACTTTACCGAAAAACCCGCGGCTCCTGATCGCGTCAAAGCACGCCAGTGGATTTATGACCACTTTTTAGACACTTCTGTAGGTATTGTGTGTATCTCGTGCCCGTAATAATAATAATAATAATCGGACGATTTTAATTAGATTCTCACACGCAGGTGCCGGGGTCCAGCGGTCAGCGGCGTTCAATAACCGGAAGCCCCGTCGATCGACGCATCCGGCCAACGTCCCCCAATATTCCGTCTCGCTCGTTGCTGTCTCGTTTATGACGCGCTCGCACTGGGTTACTTGGTGAAGCTAGCCTCCATTATCCCCGGCGATCGGACGACCAAGTGATTTTAATATGTAAAAATAAAACAAAAAAAAACAAATTCCGGAGAGATTAAATCGCGACTTCTAAACGCTGTAGCTTGGGAAAGCGTGTGTATATTTTAAAAAATCAACCTTTTTTAATTTAACAAGCCAAACGTAATCTCTCTTATCTTTCTGGAACATTAGGATCTTGATCTAGCAGCCGGATGTGTGGTTTGAAAAAAAAAATAAGCCTAATTATTTGCTAGATCTACTCGGGAATTAAGACGTTGAGTAAGAATAAGCCAACCTAGGTGTGTACGTATGTACGCGCCAGATGAATTTTTAATTCGTCCAGATAAAGAAAAAAAAAAACTAAGTTATCTCGGCTCTAATTGGTACCGGATAAAATTCACAATAACCCTACGTCATTTTACACTCGACGGAACACGCGGGTGAAATGCACCGACTCGGTGGATTAAACAGTAGTGCGTTTTCTAGTCTTAATTAGCCACGCGGTCTTAATCGTCGTGCGACGGAGCTGCATAATACCCATTTACGGCGGCCTAAGACGCATGGAGGGGGAAGCAAATGACAGTCGGGAGAGGGAAAGTTAAGATATGCCATAACCGTAAGCGAGACATCAATCGCCTTGGCTTATATTGATTCCTTATTTTTTTTTTTATTCGGGAATCCAAGTTGTTTAAATCGAGCGTGCCGGTAGGCGCAAAGCGCGCGTGAAGAGCAGTTAATTCGCTCGCAGCGCCATCGTTTATCATTGCGGACGAAAATAGTTGTTGCGGTAGTTTGTAGGAAGCTGCGTGACCAGAGGGAGGGAGATGAGGTAACTCTTCTGCAAATGAGAGCGAGAGAAAAATGAGCGCTGTCGCAATGAAGCGTTGCGAAACAGCCCGCACGCACCACGCTCGAGATGATTTTCGCT
This sequence comes from Encarsia formosa, assembly GCA_038277355.1. Lineage (NCBI taxonomy): Eukaryota > Metazoa > Arthropoda > Insecta > Hymenoptera > Aphelinidae > Encarsia > Encarsia formosa. Next base: position 11,683,665 of record CM076188.1, read on the forward strand.
ACTTGCTTTTAATTTACGGGCCCCCCGCGCTAACTTCTAAGGTACAGCTCGTCGATGGAAAATATATCGTGACGTCAAACGGTCTAGACAATCGACTTATCTTAGCGTTCTTGTGATAACTCTGACCCCTGGCCTTTCAACCCATTGTGAGCGAGATTGTGAGTGAGTACCGTGGGTACTCGGGTACTATTGATTGATTATTCAAGTATCTTATTTAAAAAAAGTTAAATAAAAAAATTAATTTAGAATAATGCTTTTGTGGGTAGCCAGGTAACTTATGTTTACTCAAAAACATTGTTTGTTTAAAATTAATAATTTATTCCTTTTTATCAATGATTAAAAATTTTTGGATCCATAGCAGCTTATGAATAATAAAACTTTTTTTTTTGCTTCTTACATTTGCAACCAAACATTAAAATAAAAACTGAAGATATGGGGTATTTAAAGAACCCACTTTTCCTGCATTAGGCTGGGGTTAAAAAAACCCCCGTTTTATTTTTTATCACGCCCGTGAGCTTTGACGACAATTTGCATCTCCCTGCTTTTGACTCCTAACGATTCCGTCAGCTGTCCTAACGAGTACGCAGGCTCGTTCCACGAATGACTTTTTTCGCTAACGAAAGCCCCGTGCAAGGCGTCGGTGTGCCCGCTAATGCGATCGTCGGGGCCGATAAGCCGGTGGCTGGCCCCCCGGGCAATCGTTAGGACCGACCGCGAGCGACTTCTTACCCAATAATAATTTCGAGAGAGAGAGAGAGAGTCCGCGCGGCGCGTCCTAATGGACGGGACACGGGAAACCAATTAGCCCGTCCGCGATATGAGCGCCGGCGGTGGTGGCCGCGTCTTATCGCGAGCCGGTCGCCCGGCTGGCGCGAGGACCCACACTTTATGAATGAGAGCCTGCTGCTGGTTCAAAATCGTACGTACTTTAATTAACTTCGGATAGGACTTCGATCAGTTTAGATAGCGCACCGCTTTTTCTATAAATGAGGTGCTTGACGGAGCAGCTCCTCTGTTTTTTTCCTTTTCGTAAATCTCGAGAAGCGTGCAGGTTATGCTGGCTCGGGTGCACTCGATTAGAGAGCAGCGAATGCGGGTGCCGGCGAATACCTGCAGAGGCAGATAAACTATCTCGTGGTGTTGGAGTGTGCGGCACGCGATTAACCCTGCTGCCAGGAATGCAAGCTAAACTTTTAAATATTTATTTGAAACCCAATTGTGGTGAGAAATTCCCGGAGCCGATAGGTCATTAGGTGAAGTAACAGTAAGGATAGGAGCTGTAATTAATTTGCACTGATTAGCCAGCAAACAATCGATCTCGCGAATTTGCACCTATTGTCTGTCGTTCGTTAGAGCGATGCTTAAATTAGAGATAAACGTCAATGTTTTTCGCTACCCGGAGGGCTCGCGGGACAATAACTTTGGGGGCAGCTGTAGGCCCCGGGGGATATTAACGGGCATGAAAAAAAAGAGGGTCAAAAAGGTAGACGGTGATTAGGAAGGAATGTTGATTAGATCCATCAGCTGCTGCCTGCACCGACGGGGCCCCCGTATTTTTATTCTTCTTTTTCTTGCGACTCGCTGACCTTCGGGAGCCACCGCTGCTTTCTCCCCGGAATGCGGTAGATTTTCTGGAGAGCTTTTGGGACCTAAATTTAGAGGAGCGATTGTTGGGAAGAAAAATCTGTCGCTGGGGTGTACTTTCTCTCCTTCGATAAAAATAAAAGCTTTCTCGGAGTGGTACGAACAGATGGTTCCAAATTCGAAATTTGGATGCGAGTTTTAGAGTTCAAAACGAGTTTTTGGGAGATAGGCTAAGTGGCTGCGTTGGAGTTTATCGAGTCATTGTTCCTTGCATGTAGAAAACGAGACATTTTCCATACTAACAGAGAACGAGTTTTAAAATTTTGAATAAATTAATCTTGCTATTTTTAATGAATTAGTAAACATTGAATAATTTAAAAAATACATACATGTTTCAATCCAAGAAATTAAAAAAAAATAGTTCCTTTTGATAGACTTAATCATTTATATTTGTCGATAAATCGACGGTCCCAGCGAAGAAAAACCTTAGCCAAAAATTTGCAGCTTTCAAATAATTGTGAGAAGCTGAAATAAATTAAAAAATCAGAAACAATAAGGAATTTTAATAATTTAGCACTTAATGAATAAGATTTTTAATTTTTTTTTAATTTTTTTAATTCCCTTCTGTCTTTTAACAATAATTTAAAAATCTGCAGATTTTCGACTAAGGTTTTTCTTCACTGGGACCGTCGAAATAGTGAAGTATTTTCAAAAAAACTCCAGTGTGACCAACCTTAAACTTTCCAAGTCGATTAACCAGTGCAAACATCTGGGTAAAGCGACCCCTGACCTTAGACATCTGTAAAGGGTCGTGCGGGGCACAATAACGAGGAGAGATCGTAAAGACCCCGAGGTCGGTCACTGGGTATACCCACCGGCAAGCTCCTCTTCCTCCGGGGGCGTTATAACCTGCAACAAATCTACTACCTTTATTGACACGAGCGAAAATCCCAATATTTATTGCCCCCCTTCGACCCCGTCTTCGACCTTTGAGACTGCGTACACCCACGAGGTCGTAAAACTCCCCGGGTTTATGCCTTATGTTTTGCATCCCGGCTCATCTGCTACCCGGTAATGACGATCCTGAGAACGAGAAGCTAGCCTTTTTTTAACCTTCCTATACGGCGTTTCCTGCTGCAATAAACTTTAATCTTTCCATTTGGTACCAGTAAAACACGTGTAATTGGAAATCACGTGCTTTTTTCTCGGTATCAATCACTGTATCGAGCGCATTAATAAATAACCCATCAGCCGCCCACGAAAGAGTAGCGATTTTTTTTTATTTATCTCTCTCTGAAATGATGAATGGAATCGTATCGTTGTCATCGCTCTTGAACAACTATTTATTATCCAAACTCTCGGGAAACTGACATAACGGTGCGCGCATCGGACGATCTCTTCGTTTTTGCAATAAACCGAGCTACGGGGATTCAAGGCCGTTCTCCCTTTCTTCTATGCTCGGCCGCGTATACTCTCATCTTTAAAAATAGGTCTTTTAAAAAGCGTCACTCGACTCGAATGATTTCAATTAGTCACTTTGAATCTCTCTCTCTCTTTTTTTCTTTCTTTCTTTTTTTTACGACACTGTGAACATTCTTTTTTTCATTTTGACTTAATGAGGTGGATGATAAATTTTTTCAACGCCACTGTGGATTTAGTCCTATTTTAGTTGAATTAATATCGAGCGTGGATGGACTACCGTAAAGTGTAAATCAAACGATAGCCATTATCGCTTCACAATACTTCGCGCAAAATATCATTACTTCCCAAGGTGGGGAAAAAAAATGCATTCTTCGACACTGCCTTCCTTATCTCGGAGATACGCTCGTACACAGTCCGAAATGAAGTCCTCCTCGGGAGGAGCGAGCGTGTTTACAATGTAATTACGGCGTCCCATGCAGCACCAGCAGCAGCTCTTTTCGTCGTGTAGCAAGGCCGAGCCAATAAATTAATTCCCGAGATTTACGTATCTCAGACCATAAACCAGTTGGCGACAGCGCTAATTACGTAATTATATGTCGACCGTTTCTTTTTCTTTTTTTCGAATTTTTAGGCTCGATTGAGTCGTACGCGCGAGAGTGATTCTCGGAAAAATCTCCCGGTTTTTATACCAAGATTTGCAAATGAGTGTTTTATCCGCGCTTACTCCTACGAGAGGATAAATAAACACAAGTCATAACTACGCCTTGGTCTTTTTTTTTATACGTTACATGATCGTTTATTAATAGAATAGTTGAGAATTCATCGATTCCTCGCGGTGTGCAAAAAAAAAGTCTTCGAATCCGACCCAAAAAAGTGTTTCGAATTTCCCGCGCTCGCCGAGTCAAAATCGATCGGTTGAGTTTTCGGTAACTCGTCACGGACCGTTGTTTTTTTTAGTAATTTATTGTTGGTTGCTCCCTGACAGCGAACGCGTGCGCATCTGCTGAATCACTCGTCGCGGTCCCAGACGATAACTTCGACACCGAAAGTGAATCTTTTATCGGGCCTGCGAATTTAAAGATACTCTTTTTTCTTTTTTTTTTTAGATAAGACACCGGCCGGTCGAGTATCTCGTTTTTTACGGGGCAAAATTATTCAGGGTCTAGCTGCAGGAAGAAGTTGCTGAAACGAAACACGAGATGCGGGCACTGATTTGTTTAAGGAGACGGGCCAGACGTCCGCATTTGCGCCCCGGCAATTTTAAATTATGACGATTCGCGCGTTGTGTTACACTTCTGTCCTCGATCGCTGCCTTTTTTTCGGTTGCGACTCGACATCTCTGTCGGTACTCAAAAAAAAAGAAAAAAAAAAAGCGCGGGGTGTGGGACACGGAGAAAATCGTCGACGGGGCGATGCATTATTAATGAGACGCGTGGATTCCTCCGTGAATCGGAGGTACGTTTTTTTCCACAGAGTGTCTTATGTATGAATTCAAGTCAAAAATACGAGCTTTTACGACGGGAGAACAAGCCGGAGGGCGGTAATTAAAGTAAGGTAATACCCAGACGCGGACAATTAGAAAAACGCGGTAATTAAGATATTAAAAGGACGAGGAATAAAACAGTCCCGGGTGACGAAGGCTCTTTAACGAATCTCTAATCTCGACGATCGTCAAGTGGATAGGCGAGAAACAATTGGCCCCCGACAGGCGTTCTCATGACAGCGTGTGGGAGTCCCTGTCAGTCATTGTTTGGGACGCTCGCTCTTCTTTCTTCTTTTTTTTTTTTTTTTTTTTCTCTTCTCTTTCATGTATGTGTACGTACGTTTGATACTCGCTGGCTGGTGATATCGACGGTTCACGGGTCACGCGCTCGAGCTATCTTTTTTTTTTTTGCACAGCAGCAGCTACACACAAAAATTCCCCTCGACTAGCGTCGTGCTTGGATAACCACGAACAATATGATTTATTAAAAATGAGTTGATTTTTGTTCTAATTTATTGTTTCGTCTTTGCAGAGGCCACCTTCCTCGTCGCTTTCGTACCCCGGACCTGGTGGAAACGACGACGCGCGCAGCCCCGGAAGCGGGGGCACGCCCGGACCCCTCAGTCAGCAGCCTCCTTCGAGTCTGGATTCATCGGATCCCGGTAAGTAAAAAAAAAAAAGAAATTACCAATTCTCACTCGTCAACGAGCAGTCAGCCTCAATGGCTCGATCGATTGTTTTGATCACTCGAGCAATCATCCTCAATCGAAAATTTTCTCCTACTCCGAGCGATGCCCTCGCGACTGCAAAGTGGAATTTAAAAATCGTCCGCAACCTTGAGCCGGCTAATGCACGCCGCGGAATATGAAAAAAATCTCTTACATTGGGGAGGGAGATTAAAATTAGAAGTCTTAGAAGAAGAAGAAGAAGTAGAAAGAAAAAAAAAAAGTTATTTTAAATAAAGAACGCCTCGTGAAAATAGGTACGGTGCCAAGGGTAAAAAGAGATCGCGGCGAAATGGAAGCGCGCCAATGGTACGACGATACAAGTCCGCGGCGGACTGGCTCACTCACCAGAGGGAATACAAGTTCACGACACCATCCCATAAAGATTCATTAAGGTCCGAGCGCGTCTATATTCGCAGTGTCGTGCCAACATTATAAAAGCGTTGGCTTCTTCTTCGTTTTTTTCTTCTCCTCCTCCTCCTCCCGTTCTTCCTCTCTATTTCTCCTTCTCGGGGGGCATTAACAGGCAAAATGCTTGATCAATAACAATCAAGCTGCTCGGAGCCGCTCCAGGCGCGAGATAAACGAGATCGATACGTAAATCTTACCAACTATTCGATATTAATTAATCGATACTTGTATTTATTCAAAACTCGAGTTTTATGCACGCGAGCCGGCGTTGTTTATTCGGTGCACCTGCAGCGGCTAGCTCGTGGCGTGCGTCAACGGCGTGTCCCTAATGCCGCGGCCGCGCGGAGCGATGACTATCTTACCCTGCGCTCGCCCGCCCGCCTGACGACGACGACGACGACGACGACGCTGTCACTCGCCAACGAGTCATTTGCCGACTCGTTTCATTACCGCTAACGCGCTTTGCTTTCCTTTCTTCGTTCTCCCTTCTTCCTTTCTTTCAGCTTTTTTTTTTTTTTTTTTTAATGTCACCCTTTTTTGTGTTAAAATCGATGCGGGGACACTCGTTGTTTAAAAATTTATGCTTTCTGTGGGAGCTGTCACGAGAACAGAATTAAAATTTCCTGATTTTTATTAAAAAATACTCACTTTTTTAGAAGTAATAAATTGGACAAATTCTGTTCTGATAATGGTTCACTCTAATTTAGAATTGCATTTAATTTATATTTGTTTCATAGAAAATTACGCATGAAAAATCCTTAAAAACGGATACATAGAAAAGGTCTTTGTTTTGTAAACGAATTCTGTAAGATATGACAGGCAATGGGAGTCGAATTTGCGAGCCGTGAATCACTAGACACTCGGCACACGCTCTGCGTTTAATAATTTACTTACGAAGTGCAAAGTAGTATTATTTCTATTACGCATCCCTCCCCTAATAACAGTTTTTACGTAAATAACCCTGGTTCGTTGTGCGCGCCCCTTCCCGCGATTCCTAAATATTAAATAAGATCAATCGTTTTTAAACGCCGGCCCTCCTATAATTACCAGCTCGCTTTTGTTTCGGCCCAAGTAGTTTGTTCGGCCTAACGACACGTGTGCGGGAAAATTAATAGTCCACAGGTGAAGATAGAATCGTTTGGATAAAAACGTGTAATTTGTAATGGGAGGGGAGGGGGAGGAAGAAATAAATGTAAGTGTCCGGGGCTCATAATCGATAATTACCGCCCTAAAAAACCACTCCGGAATCTCCGTTTAGAGCGTCGTAAAAAAAAAAAACACATACACACACATACGTCCTCCCGGGTTTTGATGGTAAGAATTAAACAGAAATAAGGAGGCGTAAAAAAGTCGTTTCCCTCGTAGTGAGGGATCATTGAAGTATAAAGTCCCGATGGCTCCTCAAACATTCAATAGGCGATTCGAGTTTTTTTTTTTTTTTTTTTTTTTATCGCCGCTTGCCGACTTTTATAACGTCCTCAAAAGTTCGGAGCATCTTTTATTTGTCGAGATAGAAGTAATGAGGTCGATTCCTGGCTGTTTTCTCGGTTATCGGTCTTACCTTATAATGAGGCTCAGCGCCTTGTAGTACGTCCTTCTCCTTCCTCTCCTCCTTCTTCTTCGGTTCGGTTGCAAAAATAATAATAAATAACCTTAACGAACCGGGGGCGCTTATCGTAAGGGGGAGGGGACGCGATTTATCAGTTGCTGCACATTTCTTCTTCTTTTTTTTAGTTGCGCTCTTCATTCACACTCGGCTCTGTTTTTCCTATTTTTCTGAGAAGAGACACCGATATTATTAACTTATCGGGGGTTCGACGAACTTGGGGGAGCGGATTTGCGTAATGCACTTCTTTTCGGTGTCAATGGCTTCTCTTCGATAAATAAAGAATAATAAAAAAAAAAAGGAACAAAGTGGAAAGTGGAAACGGTGTAGTAGTTACGATCACGGCTGAAATTTTAAGAATAAGACGCGAGCGATTCTCGGTAGCCCCGATTGACGAGACGAGACATTGAAGGCTTAATTGACGTGTTAATGGATAATAAATTTGTATCGCTGTCATGTAGACTCGCGCGCCCGCTCGATAACTGTCCGGCCCTCATTAATATCGACTGTTTACTCTCTCTCGCGAGCTCGCACTTTTTACCTACTTCACTTCCGGCTGCAGCTTCGTTGATAAAATTCGTGGAAGCTTTAGATCTCGGCTTTATCACCTCGGGAAAAGCGTCATCGGGGGGGGGGGGGGGGGGCAAAAATCAATTATCGCGCACGCGATTGTGGCTTTATTGACGCAATTGCTCATAATGTTGCACGGGTGCGTCGTTTAATTGCGGCGGCCCGATCGAACCCAGATTGGCGTTGATTGCAGCTTAAATCAGTGCTATGGATTTGCGATATCTCAGACGTCTGACCCTTGTCCGAGTAATTAAAGCGAAAAAAGATAAGAATGAAGTTATTGATGAGTCTAGGAGGGAAGATCATGCGTAAGTGAGTACGTTAAAACAGCATTGTTCTGAAAAACGAAAATACGGCCTGAGAATCGTCGGAGTCGCACGCGATTGGGATTCCTGACCCGGACGAAAAACACAGCGCATCGGTGAAAAGGCGGGAGCTTAAAAAACCCACAAGCCGGGTGAAAAGTTAGGTGCACGCGAGAGACATTCACGTTCGTAGTATCCCAATTCTTAACACTTTGGCGTGACGGAGGATGCTCGCGTGTCCGCATTGTCGGACGCTAAAGCCCCTTTTCATTACCTACCGGGACGACCCCCATTGTCCGTTGTTATTGCCTTATTTCTTCCTTTTCATTTATGAATTGCCGGAAATCTTTAAAATTTGATTGGCAGCTCCAATTCATTTCGGCTGCAACAATGAAATCAATTTTTTCGGTCTCGTTAACGGTGTATCTTCGCTGTATCCATTCCCCCGGCGTCTGGCGTTCTTTGGGGCCATATGCGCAAATAGTGTCTGGTCCCAGCTCGGTTCTTCCTCTTCTCGGAAACTTCGCGAGTAGACAAATAGAGAATTACCCCGAATGCCTGCCAGACCTGGAGCAGACCTCGAGCTTTTTGCTAACTAATCCCGCGAAATAATCAACTACATCGGTGCAAATTTAACGACGCCGGGGCAATTTTGAAACGCTTAGCATGAATAATTCGCGCTCGCTCCGGGTGATAAACGAGTTAATCAAGTCTCCGTCATTTGGAGCTCCCGCAAACGTCGTCGTCTGCGAGGGTAAAAGCGTCAAAATCCAGGACGGCCAGCATTATTCAAATCGTTTATCGTGAAAATAACCGATTCCGCCGAAATAGTTCGGTAATCACCTTTGGCTTGTTGTTGCAAAAATACCCATACACTCGCGGAGTGGAAGAAAAGCCCATTACGGATTCAGCCCCGCGCCATTAGCTAATTCTTCTCGGGTAAGGGGGAAGGAAGAACGTCTTACTTGAAGAAGCTTTCGGGGGATGCAGAAGGCTTATTTTCCGGGAGAGAGTTGCTGAGTACGTTCGGTGATTTTGAGCCAACTTTTGCTCTTACGAGGCTCTTCCCTTCCACCCCCAGGATTACGTTTCCCCCGGTGGCCGTTTTTTCCTCCCGCAACATTCTTTTACCATTTTGACTTCTGGATGATGATGATGATGATGATGATGCAGGGTAATTTGTGTGTTTCTTCAATCGAGAGCCCCGTGAATATTCATTCGCTGGATTCCTCTCAGCTGTGTATCGTGACTCGTCACCGGCGGGCGTCGATTTGTCATCGAAGTGCATTTAAACGCGAATGTCGTGTCGGTTTATCGGGTCCTGTATCTCATACATAGTTTTGCCAAAGTGAGTGGATTCTTTTTTTTTCAGCTGAGTCACACACTGGTTTCATTCACGTCTGAAATCTTCTTTTTTATACTTTGTTTTGTTTTGTTTTTTTCATTTTTTTTATTTTAATCTCTTGTATCTGCGCCGGAGGTTGTTTCCACCAAGCGAGGGAAAGCGCAGTCGGCCGGAATAAACCAAGAGCAGGCAAAGTTGTTGGCTTCAGAAGGAGTTTGCCGCGTCGCGTCCCCGAAACCATGAAACTTTACCGTGACAAGAGAGAGAGAGGGCGGAAAACTTTGTCGGGAAAATATAATCCCCCCACCCTAATTGATACTCCCGGTCGACCTTGGGAAGCGCAGGAAACATTCGTTGTGAAAAAGTAGTAGGACCCCCTCGGAGATCGTCATCCTCTTCGGGAGCAACGTTGTATGTATTTTTACGCGGGCGTCTATTATTAGAGCCTGAGTCATTTCGCGCAGATGCGTACGAATTTGATGTTTTTTTCCTCGCGCGCCAAGTGTCAGATTTCCGAATCCACATTAATTTTAAAACGGTAAAAACGGCTCGCGGTGTTTTCTACAATCTTGCCGTTTTTTTTAAAAAAAGGCTAATATAATCATTGAAAGACGTCAGAATCGAAGGTGACCGGTTTGGATTAGGTTAAGACTGCGGGTTCGATCAAAGAGCCTGTTAAAACAGCCGCACTGGCGGGGGTCGACGCAGCCCGCACGTGGATCTCGGTGTGTGTACAGTATACAATCGGTTAACTTTACACTCGCGCGCTTTTAAAGAGGGTGGCGAACCGTTTGAAGCTTTCGAGTGCGGTGCCTTTTTTGCCCGCGACGTGGGGGTAGCCTCGAGTAAGTGGGGATTCTTGTTTGTTTGAAAACACGCGGATTTAATGTTTGGGCATGGACGAGGTCATTGTTTTAGTCAACCATGATTTAATAGGTTTTGGTTGGTATTTTCGATCGATGAAAGTAAACTTATCTCAAGATAAATTAGCAAAGCTTACTCAAAATTATATTAAATTAATGCAATTTTTGTTTATTGTCAAATGAAAAAATATCGTCGCATACCTTTTAAAAATTTAAACAAAAAATAAATAAAAGTTGTGTGACATTGGGAATCGAACTTGAAATCTGTCGGGATTCTGACGTTTCTTTCACTGAGTCATCAGGAGCTCGAGTTGTATTAAAATTATATGTTCACATACTCTTACAGTTTAGTTTTACCTGAGTGGGTTTACAACTTAGCTACAATCATTATTTACTTAACGAACGATCAAAAATCATCAAAATTTTTTTCTCGTTAAGTAAACTTTCATCACCGCACCGGCACTCATTTTTCCCCAATAAATCGGAGTAAACACATCTCCCACACTCGTACTCGTGAAACTTGGTGCCGAAGCCACAAACTACCGATCGTAAAGCCGGTGTGTGTATAAACGTATGTTTGGTTCGAAAAAAGCTGCGGTCTTTTTTTTTCTCCATCTTGCTCGTCGCTCGCGTGGCGCGTCACCCACCCGGCGAGGTTGACTTTTATTGCGTGTATCGCGTAAACGTGCCCTTAAACTTTATCGCCCGGTGGCTAAGTACCCTAATCATCGTGCAGTGGGCAGCTGCGTATAATAAAAAATAAATCCATTACTTATTACGTACACGAGTAAACATCCTGAACTCTGTAGTCGAGCGGCATAAAAATTCAATCCACGGCGGGGCAATTTGAAATCGCTAAATTTCATTTCGATGCCTCGACAACGGGCAATTAACGGGAAAACGCGTCTGGAAAGTTTAATCCGATGATCGCTTTACGAAATTTATATTCAATCGGCGATGGGTAAACAAATAAACATTTCAAAAGGAGCAGGCTCTCGGATTGATGAAAATCTCCCGCGAGACGAAATAAAAGTGTATAACGCCGGGCGTTCTAATTTACATGTACCCGCAACCCGGAGATCGCTCGATAGGAAGTGGCGCGCAAGGAGAAAAAAAGGGAGGAAGGAAGGAGGGAAGAAAAAAAATATTCTCCCGTTCATGGCACGAAAATAGCTTTACGATTTAATATCCAACGCCGCCGCAGAGAAGTAACCCGCTAGGGAGATCGAACGGCCCTGATAAGCCGCGAGGAAAATCAATGGACGCTAATGCAGGACGACGCGTGCGACGCGGAGCTTTTTTTTTATTTCCTGGGTACACTGCTTTATAATAAAAAAGCTGTTTGGGCTCGTTACCGTTTGATCATTAAGGCTCTTAGGGTTGTCAGCGTTGATTGTTGAACGGCCGGTTTGTTGGACGAGTGGTTTCGGATATCGAATCTTTTCTTTCAAATTATATTTAATTTAATTTGATGTTTTAACTCTAAGTGTTAACGATAAGCTCTTGTAACATTAGATTCAAATTTAAAATATTTTATTTTTCGTTTCACTTTGTTGAAAATTCGTGATGACAATTTTTCAAAAATGCCTCTTGCAATTATTTATGGCTGTTTAATTATTATGAATTATTTAATTTATTATTGTGGCAATATTTTATAATTCAATTTCAATTTATTGAGCTGGTGACGTAATTGATTTGTGAATCAGAATAAATATTAGATAGACCGAGTCAGAAATGGCTTACGTACCAAAGAGCGGAGTTCACAACCTAAGGCTCTTGGGTTCGTGTCCCACATGTTGTTTCTCTGAAATAGACTCTGATGGTCTCACTTAATTAAACAACTTGCACATTAACATAAAAAAAAAAAAAAAATGAGTCAAGTTGTGTACGTTGTAAAAACGGTTATTCAAATTTTAAAATTATTTATATTAATTTTTTTTTTTTTTTTTTATATTATTATTATTATTATTTATTTATTCGAGCATAGGGTAGATACCCTGCCATGCTCGTGACTGTTACAGAGTTGTAATATATAATATGTAACAAAGTATAACAAATTAATACACTGTATATAACAATTTAGTCTAAACACTAGGTATTTTGATTTGCTAAAGTTGCTAAAGCTAAATGGTGAACAGCAAAGGTCTGTCTCGGTTTCGGCTTGTACTAAAAAGGAAAACAGGGATAGAGGGAGAGAGGGAGGGATCGGATTAGGTTAGTCTATATGTACTGCATCAATGAAAAAAATATTGATAAAACAATAAGATAACAAGAGTTACAACATGATTTTAAATATAACCGACTATGTAAATTTGAATAAATTCTAATCGTTCAGAGTCCCGCATTGTTATTCAAAACTTGACGATTCAATCAAGTGCCTTTAATTTATTTACTTTAAATCAATCAATTAATCAAGATCCACTCGAGTAGTCTCACCTTTGTTTCGTGTGCTCGTCATGCAGAAATTTAAATAATCAAGAAGCGAGTACACGACAATCCAATAAAAGTAACGCCTCACGTATCGGCCGAACAGTAGTAGAGAGCACGCTGATAAAATCGGTTTTAAATTCGGGTAATAACGAAATCTAGCGACGTGTATGATCGAAAACGCGTCGACGAGGCTGGAATTCGTAAAACCGCGATTCTGTCCGTCCTGCTGCACGCAGGGGCTCGTACGCGTCCGGCATGTAATTTCGCGTTCGAGTGGGGGCCGTAAAAGGACGAGTTCGCGTAATACATACCAATTAATTTTTCGTGTCTACTGATTTTCTTCGGTAGCTTGCTTGACGTTATCTTGAGAAATCTACTGTAATCGATTTGGAAAGCCACTCTTCTTTTTTTCCCTTTATTTTTTTTTCAAATTGTCGTTGAATTCTTTCATTTGCGACACTTCGAAGCGTCAATTTTTCTGACAAAGTAACGGTCTGATTAAATATTTATTCATTAATTGAAGAAGTCGCGGTTAGTATTTACTCAATTCTCCACAAGAACGTTCAATTCTTGAAAATATAGGGAAAACGTTGAAAATATACATATAATGATCATTTAGATAGGATTAGACGAGGGATTAGATACAAGCATAAATATAAATGAATATTTCAATTCTCCAATCCTCAACTTTGGTATACCTTGATACGTTTAACCATAGTTGTTTTAAACTTTTTTTTAAAATTAGGTGAAAAATTTGAAATAGTTTTTGACCTTTAACCTAAGAATCTATGTCTTGTACTTACATCTATCATGTTGAATTGAGATTATCAAACTGGAATTTTAAGATTTCTTCTTTAGGCTATAAGCATTCTCAAATAATCCATAACAATTCATTGTCCCGATTTGATTTTCGGCAGTCCTGCAAAGGAGCAAGGTGTCAACTTGAATGGCACTTGCCGTATAAAGTGACGCAAGGCGTCTAATTGCCGGTTGTGTAACGATCCTGGACGCGATAAGTAATTGCCAATTGGACCACGTAAGAGGCTTATCTGGCCGGATCGGTCCGAGATAAGGTCCGACGTGAGCGCACTTACAACACTCTCCCGCGCTCCCGCGGTTAATTGAAATATTTTGCTGGCCCGAAACAAAGACCGCATTCATATGAAGTAGAATGAATTGTAACCGAATCCCGTGAAATCGAGAGAGCGGCGTGAAGGAAGAAATCAAAAGGACAATGATGATCCCGGAAGGGACACCCGATCTTGACTCTTGACACGATTCGGCTCATGCAAATATATCCCATTTCCCCGATGCGGGCATAGGGGCTCAGGGGAGGGGAGCGCCAGCATCACGCATCGGCGCTCCTTTTAAAGCGAGCCCTGTCTTTATGTTTTTCGTCAATGGGGGATGATTCGACCGTACCAAGCTAGCCGGGGGTAGCTAGCACGCGCTTTGTGTCACTTCCTTCATTGAAACGCTGATTTTGCGGTCGGCTTGCGTACCTAACGCTTTTACGAGCCTGCGCTGCCACATAGCTGCTCTTCGCCTGCAGTATGTACTTTTATTTTTCTTCCCTTTTGTTTGGCCAGCCCGATTGTGTACAAACGATTCTGATTCCTTTGATCCCCCAAGACTCCCCTACCCTTCGCGAATGAAGCTATTTTTTTTTTTTTTTTTCTTATTCTTCTTTTTCCACCGTCCACAGCCCAGTAAATTCGGTGCGCTATCTGGAGGAGTTAAGAGCGAGGAATCGTAATTAAGGAATATACGCAGCCGGCGATAAAAATAAGAGCGCCCGGCGCGGCCGAGTTACGACCAATTAACGGGCGCCTCGCGGAAATTCCGGCTGCTAATTAAAATAATCGCGCCCGATGAGAATAATCGCGGCTGGCTACCGCGCGGCTACCGAAGCAGTTCTCCGGAGCGTCTTAATTAAAGCGCTTAGAGCGCGTGCTTGCAGTTCGAATCGTCGATGCGTAGATGATCCGGCTCGCAAGCGAACACATGGTTGGCACCACTGAAAAAACAAACCCGTCCGTCACACAGAAGCACCAAGTACGTGTGTGATTGCTCTCTATTGAGGGCTCTCCCTCCCTCTTTCAAGGAGCGATTCCGATCGTGGGAGAGCGATCCCCGGAACTCTGCTTTCTTCTTCTTTATGCGCTCTCCCCCTTCCCCCCCTCCTCCTCCTCTTTATTCCTTCCTCCTCGATTTTTCGAGCCGACGGTGGCAATTGTGGAATCGCGAGTCGTTGTCGTCGTCTTCCAAAGTCGCCGGAGAGACGATTGATTTAGAGGATTGAATTTTTCTCATCGATTAATCGTGTGACTCTTCTCCTCGTGCAGCCCTTTCAATTAAGCCCCCTAATTTCGGGGGTAAAAGCGAGGTAAAAGAACGCGCTTCCGGCCAAATTGCCGAAGATAAGAAGGGCACAATGAAGGTGTCGTTGCAGGAAATTATACAGCAGTTACAAGGAGCCCCCTCCCCCCTCTCGCTTTACCTCCCTGAGCAATTGTCTTTCGGGGCATTGTCTCTCTCTCTGCGCCCTTATCTCCTCTGCCTGCTTTTATTTTCAGTTAAGCCCCTCTTGCCGCGGTGCTTGCGTTTTTTAGCTCTTCTTTTATCGCTCTCTCTGCTAAAAGCTTTTCACTACTCCCGATAGCTTTACTACCCCCTTTTTTCCGAAAAAAAAAAAAAAAAATCAGCAGCAGCTTCCTCGTTACGCTGATCCCAGCTGACCCACTTGTACAACAGGTAAAGCCGGGCTTGTGTAAATTCTAATTGTTCCGGCTTGCATAAATCGCGTATCAAGGTGGATAGGTACAACATTGTAAAACGACTTTTCATTGTTGTTGTTTGGCATTCAGGCGTGGCTTGTTCCGACACCATGGAAGGAGATCTAATCACCGGAGTGCTTAATATCTTAAGGTCGCGGAGGCGTAATAGCGCGGGAGTCGTCTATCTGATGAAGAGACGAGGCGCCCTCGGTGACAGCCCTTCGTCGGACTTAAGGCTTTGAATACGCGCCCGCCGTTTAAATGCATGACGAGGGGGAAGGGGGTAGGGAAGAAGTTTTGCCCTGTAATTGGGCTTTGTCTCGGAGAAGACTTTGGAAATTGCCCGACTGTTTTATTGTCGTCTGACCAGTCCTTAATTTGCTCGAGGAGTCGCGGGCTATTTCTTGAAAGTAGTCGCGCCCCGAAAAAATTACGGATGCATGAAGTATGAAGTAGACGGGTAACCTTGAACCTACATTATCTCGGGGCCAGGGTATGGGTATAAGAAGTCGATATTAGGTTATACGCGCGGTGTAAGAGAAGGTAGGGTAAAAAAGCAGCGGCATCGGGGTCGTTTTCCTCGGAATAACTATTTGTACGCAGTCTCCTTATTTCCTTCCTCGCTTCCCCCCCTATTGCCTGACGCCATAACCATAACGATATACTCCTCCGAGATGAGAGAGAGAGACTTACGCTCTGCGTGCGTGTGTATCATATAAGTTTTTTCCATATCCCGAGCTCGCGTGCTGGGGATCCTTTCCCCGAAGGTCTATATTGCTCGAGTGGTTGCTCCGTGCCTACCACCGCGAGATGAATAAAAAAAGCCAAGGCGTTATATTCGAGCGATAAAATCTCTTATGCCACCACCTACTCCTGCGCTACTCGTCGTCTCCTCTTTTTTTTTCTTTTCTTCCTTTTCTTCAAATTGTGTGGAATTCACTTATCATGTATGAAATGTAAAATTAAGATATTTAAATTTACCAGAGTTTCATCAGTTAAGGTGTGTGTTTCAGGCCGCACGCCGGGGCATCTGAAATTTAAATGCGCGAATTGATTATAAATATTCAGAGCTAGCTCCTTTTTCTTCTCCGTGAATAGTTTTAATTAATTTTGTGTTTTATTCTCATGGAGTATTGATTTTTCTTCGTGAGATATGTGGGATAACATATATTTTGAAAATATTGCTCATTTCGGAAGCGATACACATTAAATATGTGCTAAATAAGCTTCGATTTTTTGCTCAGCTCCATTTTAAAGTTGCGGATTTTTCAACCTCCTCTGTCAGTTGATTTGTACAATTCATAATAGTTAATTGATTCAGATTTTTAAAAAAGCAAAAAAATAAAAATTTTTTTTATTGAATGCTGTATTTTATATTTACCTATCAGCTGATGTATTGATATTAAAAGTTTTTATTTTATAAATGGTGGAAAAATTATAATTAAAATAGTAATAAAAACAATTTAAACAATAAATCGAACGAGAAAATTAAAAAAAAATTTATGATTAATACATCACTAACAAGGAGATGGTTTGTCCTTTGGGACCTGGATTTTGATGAAACTTTGCACACTGTTTTTATTCATCATAAAAACAAGCCCTTCAGTGTTCTTTTTCCAGAATGGGCCTTTTTTCACCTACTTCCCATGTAACCCCTGTGTTAAAAAGTAGGCTGTTTCCTATAAAAAGCCGGTTTTGGCTTCATTTTCAAAAAATTCCCCCTTCGACCGTATTGCACTTAGAAATATCTGGAACCTCAAATTTTTCATTTTTCCAAGTACTTTTGAAAAAAAAAAAATTAAAAAAATTTTTTGAATGATCTCGTCCATGTATATTGTAACCCAAATATACTAAAAATTGACTTTAAAAACCTTAATTTATCATAGTTAAAACCATTCAAAAAATTTTTTAAATAATTTTTATTCAAAAGTACTTGGAAAAACGAAAAAAATGCGAGGTTCCAGATATTTCTAAGTGCAATACGGTACAAGGAGAAATTTTTTGAAAATGAGGCCAAAAACAGCTTTTTATAGGGAAAAGCCTACTTTTTAACACAGGGGTTACATGGGAAGTAGGTGAAAAAAGGCCCATTCTGGAAAAAGAACACTGAAGGGCTTGTTTTTATGATGAATAAAAACTGTTTGCAAAGTTTCATGAAAATCCAGGTCCCAAAGGACAAACCATCTCCTTGTAAGTAATTTTTTAAGTCATTTATTTTTTAATACTTCCAAAAAATTTACAAGAAAGTTTAATATACATTTGTATAAAATCCGGTCTTTAGAGTTTACTTATTAATAAAAAATTTCGTAAAAATATTTCAAAGGTGTTGTTTACATCAATCAAAATTAACTTTATATTTTGAACATTAATTACATGAATTAAAATTAACCTTTGAATTAAAAATCCCACAATCAAGCGGTTTTGCATGATTTTCAAATTTCCTTGCAAAATAATTTCAGCTCGACTCCTCCATACTTTGAATACCAGTATACTGCAAAAAAGAACACGCACGCGGTTGAAAAAAAAGGCAGAAAAAAAAGAGCTGCGGTGCAGCAGGAGCGGGGCTCACGCAGCATTAATCGGGGGGTTGGACGTGCGTATGCGAAATTTCTGACTGGTTTTTGGTCGTCGCTCGTCCGCGCCATTTGCAATTCAACGCGTATGCAAAGAGAGCTCGGGCCGCATGCACCTTCATAATATAAAGTCCGCGCGAGCGCGTATAAATGATATGCACGCGCGTATTATACGAGCTCGAGGGATAAGCGTATTTATACGCTCCACGCACAACGTACGCACGCGCGTAATTTAAACTACTCTCTCTCTCTCTCTTTCTCTCCGCAAAGTTTACAAATTGTTTATGATTTATTGCGGGCTCGGGGAAAATCATCGTCTCTCTCTGACTGCTTTTCCAGAAAATTTTGATTTAAACTACCGATAGAGTTAATAGAGTCTCCGCGGGAGTGATTTATGCCCGTGTAATTTAGAATTTATAAAAAAAACTAATTAATAATTATAAGGAGTGACAGCGCGAGAATTCAACACGTAATATTTCATAATTTATCGTTTCAAAACAGCCGATTGAAATACTGTAGAGAGAAAAAAAAAAAACAAGGCACTTCAATATTCATGTGTAAGACCGACCGAATTTTCGCGAAAAAGAAGACGAAGCTGCAGCCGAGAAAAGGCCGCATAATGAATAATAATCGCACGTAATATCGTGACGATGAAAAAACGGGGGAGGAAGAAGAAAGCCGCGTAATCTTGGGGCGGTTCCATTATGCGTCGAATATCGGGGCTTTGTAATTCCCCCCCCCCCCCCTCCCTTCCCGCTCTGTTTTCTTTTTTAATATCTCGTGAAGTGTCTTGATGATGACACTTGCGGGCGACAAAATGAAATTGAAGCTTTAATATTCTAGCGCAATGTGGCATTCGTTCCGACGACGATGCTTATCCCGGGTGCAAGCGGAAGATTACTCTTCATTAGTCGTCGATAAAAATACGTCTTTCTTAATCTCCCCGAGATCTCTTTCTCCGCGGTCGATGACAGTGTCGTCGCATGCAAATTGCATCTTAAAATATTCAAATGATCTTTTATGCTTTTTTCGAGTTGTTGTTGTTGTTTATAATTCATTGTTTTTAATTAAGTCGACAGCGAGGCAAAATATTTGTTTTTTTAAAACTATGAATCAATTGTTGAGCACATGTGTGTTTTACATATCTAATGAAGATTAATATCGACGATGAAAGGATAAGTGTATACGTGGCGCGTCCCACGGATGAATTCGCGTAGGCGTAAACACACGATGTCGCCGAGATAAGCCAAGGCGTCAAATGATTAATATTGAATGGTGCACGCGAGCGATGACTTTGAATGCATTATAATCGATTTCCTCAACTTTGAAGAACTAATAAAAAGAGTGTCTGATAAAGGGAATAATTTGGTGTCGGTCTCTCCTTGGGAATTCATTGAGTCTGTTTACACGGCAGCCGTTTTCTTGGTAATTTCTTTATTTCGCCAGCCCTCACGGGAGACACTCCGCGGTGCCATTTGTTTTTATCAGCGTGTCACGCCAGAGGGGAGACGTCTGGTGCTGCGGCATCCTCCGGGAGAGCCGGCGAAAAAAAAAAAAAAAAGAAGAGCCCTATGATTGCGTTACTTTCGCGCGACACGCATCTATTATTTAAGCCGGCCGAGGGTGGAAGAAGAAGAAGAAGAAGAATTTTTTTACGGGGATGGGCTTTTTCATAAATGCGTTATGAGGAGGAGCAGCCAGGCTAAGTGATTGAATAGTTCTGATGAACTTAAAAATTGGATCGTGACTCGGGCGCTTCGAAGTAGCCAATTCATTTGGAACCGGGAATAAAGTCTAAGCCGTGCGGGATTCCTGCAGCGTCACGCCAGATAAGCGACAAAGCGACCCAAGACGGGGATGACTTTCCCTTTTCGGGGATGGCGCTCCGAGTGTATTTATACCCTTCGAAATCCTACCAAAGTAATCCCGGTGTATAACCAACGCTTTTTCGTGTAATGCGAGCCCCGGTTAATAAGGGTTGCGTGTCTTACCCACTGACGCTGTGTCGACCAAACTTTCAACCTCGCGTATTTTCAAAACATTTAAATTTTTAAATTTTATTGAATTATTCGTCTTGATAAATTCAAGTCCAAGGGGGTTAGAATCGGATTGACTGAGTTGAATGACTATAAGCATTGAATATTAAAAAATAATTATAATAAAAATAAAAATAGGTTAAAATAAAAACTTTATTTTTAAAATTTAAGTTAGTTAGATTGAAAGCTTGAATATGTCTTAGATTATAATTAAATTTTAAGCTCTATCAATCGAGTTTCAACAAAAATTTTTGTTTCTTTCAAAGTTTTTCAATAATCTAGAAAACTAGACAGTAACTTCTGCAATTAAGTCAATTTACCTCTTGTACATTATCGTTTAAGACAATCAAGCACCCTAAAAAAAAAATTCGAATCCCAAAGTAAAGTACACGAACCATTTCCAGCTCATCATGGCGCCTCTAATGCCGTAATTGACTTTTTCCCGATTTTAAAGCCACTCTTCTTTCTTCCCGGCAGACAAGGAGAAAAAAAAGGTCTGCGAATCCGCGGGGCTAAATTGTTTCTGACACCCCGGCGCAATTTACTTTGGCTTCTTCTTCTCCGATTTAAAACCCAAAAAGAAAATTTTTTTCTTCCTCCTGCAAACCGCCTGCCAAAGACTCTTATCGGGCCAAAGTCGAATTATCCCTGGGACCGACTGGGAAATTAAAATCCTCCCCCTCCCCCGCGCGCCTTCTCCCTCGAAGGGGGTGCTCCGCAGCCAAGTCCATTAGGAGGCCCCGAGGCTTTCTCGGCTATCTCGGCAAGTGTCACCGATGATGAATAGTTGGCATGAACAAAAAGAAACCGATTCCCGCCGTACGCGCGGCCTGTTTCTTATTCAGACCTAACCTCCTCCTCCGAGGAGGGCTTTTCCCTATCGAAAATGAGAGACTCAATTTATGAAATCGATCGAAGGCCCGGCCCCGTGCCAAACGGCTTTTTACCATAATGAACGGCTCGTTCTATTTTTATTCCGAAATCGTCGGTATGATAATGTAATTTTAAATCTTTTTTTCGGTCCTACCGCCCCGCGGAGATGATATCGAGAGCCAGCTGATTGATGAGCTTTTCTCTACCGAGTTATTTAATTAGGTATTCAAGAGAGTAGTCTGAAGGAGATTAGGTTTGGAAATTAAAAAAAAAAAAGTACACCCAGAGATATCATTTTAATTAAGACTGCCGATTCATCACCGGCACCCCGTAAAAAAGAAACAACCCCCAGTTTATTCTTTTGTTCTAAGCGGGAGGTGCAGGAAGAGAAGAAAGAAAAAAGATAGCTCCCGACGCGGAAACGTCCGAGATAATAAGAAGTTTGAGCGCGTCGCCGAGGAAATTAAAGACCGCGTGACTTGCTCCCAACTCACTTGTATGACGAGTCGAGGGTTAAGCATGGGGAGGGGGAGGGGGATGAAGAATCATCTCGTTATGTAAACGAAGCGGGGCCAATTTATCCGTCGTTTTTATTCAAATTGCCCGGTCGCGGGGGTTTTAAAATAATACACCGATTTGTAAAATAACGCAGGTATTTGATTATGGGAAAATTCGACGGACCGAAAAGCGTCGACAACGCACTGATAGCTCTGCTTAATGAGACATGCCCTGATTCGGCCCAGCTACCACCGTCAAATGCTGATCGCTCCTCTAATTACTGGACTCAACGCACACACTCTGAAAGTCCCATAAAACGCAATTAAATCGTAGAATCAGCGATATCACTCGAACCAAACTTTTTTAATACTTTAAACAAACGACTTTAAAAGAGTAAAAAAAAGGCAAAATGGAAGAGCTCGTAAATAATCGTTCGAGGGGGAGCAATTTCCTCATCGGGAGTGGTGCCCGTTCGAGCAAGAAACTCAGTTATAGCCATCGGAAGTTCTGGACCCGGTCGCTCCCCGCGGCAGGTTTCGCTCATTTTTCTTGCAGGGCTCTCTCTTCCCCTAGGGCTAGAAAACCCCGTTTTTTTATTTTACCCTCTTCTGTTACCGCTGTAGGAGCTACCTGCGTCCAATTACGAATTTTTAACGGCGACGACCCCCGGCGCCGCCTCCGCCGCCCGGCGTCGTAATTTACTTCCCAATTTGTATAAAATATCTCGCGGCTAATGAAGCAATTTGAGGCTGTCTCTACTCTGTACCCCGTAATGTATGGGACTGGAGAGAGAGAGAGAGAAAAGATACCCCGGGAAAAGCTCGTGAAGGAAATAGTGCATCGTTGCAGAAAAGAGATTATTATTGTTATTACAGTGGCTGCTGCTGCTGCTGTTGCTCTGAGCTGCGGAGTTGCGTTACGCGATGAAAATGATCGGCTGCGCGCGAGCGAGCTTTCGGTTGCCGTGGTTACCGGATATCTCAACTTCCTTTTTTAGAATTTTAAACGCTGGCTTATTTTCTTTGAGGAAGCTATTACTTTGATATATTGGTTGTGTCGAGGAGGCTTTTTTTTGTTTTGAACGATTGATAAAGAAATGGAACGAGCTTTGAATTTTGAGTTTTCGAAATTACCCGATGTAATCAAACAGCTGTTTTTATCACAGTTGAAGAAAATATTGTTCTTTTTTTTCATTTGATTTTATGTTATTTTTAAAAAAAATAAAGCTTTGGATGTCAAGCTTTAATGAAATAACTTGTCGAGAACACTGAAAATAAATGTTAATTAAATTGACCGATCATCTTGACAGGTACTCCATAAATATTTGAAAAAGTAATCGATTTTTAGCAATTACTATAACGTGTTCAAAAAATTAAGTCAAGTATTTATTTAAAAAATAAAAAGAAATGCTTGATTTGTATCGAAAATTATTTAAATATTCTGAAATTTTTTTTAAAAATTAGTTAATTAGATTTTATTTCGAGGCTCTAAACAATCCAAATTTATCAAAAGAATCACTAAAGAATCATCTGAGATTTGAGATTAGAGTTTGAATTGGCTTAGTTACAGCTAGCATGTTAACCTGAATATTCTTGGTTCGGTTTCCGCCCATGATATTTGATTACGAAGTTGAAACAATACATATAAAGTAACAATTAGAAAAAAAAGTTTATGTACAAAAACAATTTTCCACAGTAAATTACGACTCGTAATCTCTTTTTTATTTTGATAAAAGTAATAATACTGAAAATAAATTTCAATCAAGTTATCAAGCCAAGCACCATCGTAACCAGTGCATAACCATTCCCATAAACACTAAAAAAAATCCATCAACTTATTCAAGTGAGCGTACAATCGTAAAAAAAGGGTAAAAATTTTTTTTATCGACTTAAACTAATCCTCGTATTCCATTCCCACTCCATAATCTTTTTTACGTTTGTAAAACACATCGTCATAAACCCTTTGACAACATCATCTTACAAACAGCTTTTTTGCTCCGAAGGGGGGGAGGGACCCTGAAGTGCCTGGCGCGATATGGCCAAAGCTTTTCAATTTCCTCCGCAAATCCCCGAAGAACGAGTTAACACGGTACAAGGGGGCATAAAAGTGAAAACTCTCTCTCGGCTCCGGCGAAAAAAAAAAAGAGAGCAACTCCACTTTAGCATAGAGATGGCAAGCCGTGCGCGACGTCAAACTTCGCTCCGTAGAACCCCGGGGGATGCGTGTACGCGTCGCGTAACTAAACCTCGTGCCTCGTAAAAGCCTGATCCCTGTATAATTTTCAATCGTCCCCGGGATTTGACGAGCTCGTCGCGGACCTTCGGATAAGACCGATCCCCGATAAACGGACCGAAGAAAAGGCTGTAAAAAGACAATAGCACGCTTTCTTCTTCTTCTTCTTCTTCTTACTCTCGAAAGACACCCCATTCTAGCCCTCCCCTCCGGAGAAAACCGCACCTCTTCGGGAATCGAATTAAATTTTACAACCCGGTACGCCTTCCATTAACCCCGGTAATTGTTACCCGCACCTCCCTGATTTTAATTTCAAATGACAGATCGAACTCTATTCTAATTTCATTCCCATTTTTCTGTTTCAGGTAAGTCGCAATCTCGTCACTCCCGAGCCACAGTAAGTAACTTTGAATTGGTTTTAAAGAGATCCAGCCCCAAATGTATGCAGAAGTAAAGGGGGAGGCTCGATTTTTAATCGCGCCGGCACGAGTGTCGAAGCACTGATTTCATTAGTCGATAGAACTCGACGGGGGTCGCGTATCTACTCACTTACCTAACGCTCCAACGGGGGGGTCCTCGAATATTACGCGTTAAATTACTCACGAGACCCGGGCGCTGCTGAGAATGAAAGAAACGAGACGATGCGCTTTGCATTAACGACGCGAGATAAAAAAAAACATTACTCAACCGCCCGCGCGATAATTACAGCGGACCGAGAGAGATTAACTTTGATTAGGATTTCGTTATTTATGGTTGGGTTTGATGAGAAAAAAAAAAGAAACAGCGACAAGTACGAGATCCCCTGAATTATTAACGCTCCGACAACTCGCTAAAGAGACGGTTTTCCTCGACGCGTGAAAATTTAATGCCGAGGGGTCGAGGAACCCCCCCGAAAATTAAAGCGACTCTGCCGAATTGTCTTGGATGACGGCTGCAACAAGTACCGGCTCCTGAATTCGTGATGAGTCCGGAAAAATTTCTCGCTCTCTTTGAGCATCCACCGACCGGCGCTTATCGCTACCCATCTCGTTTAATTAGTTTAAGGTCTGCATATCGCGAGCGCTAATTAATTGGCGTGTCGTATGCAGACCCCTCGATAATCAGCTAATTACGCTTTTATTTGTCCTCCTCCCCCGGTGATTTTATCGATTTCGATTGTTTGAAAACTCGTTCCTCGTTAAAATTGAAAATGAAAACGTCCTTCGCTCGATATAAAAAAAAGTTGAGCATGTGTATCGTTAAAAATAAATACACCGAGAGAGAGGATTAGACTCGCAATCAGATTTCCCGTAACAACGTAGGAATCTTCTGACCACGTCCGTCTTTGTGTTTCGTGGATTTTTGATAAACCCTACGCGTCGTAATCTCCCGCTAATAACTGCGATTTATCGTCTCTCCCTCCCTTTGTGTTTTCCCTGGCGCTATCGAGTTTCACGATTAGGAAGTCGGTTGATTTTTTTCCCCCTGCCCCCAAACACAGGAGCCGGCAGGGGATCATTGTTCTTGAAGAAAGGGTCGAGATCGTTTTCCAAAGATGCGCCGTCTCTCAGCCCGGCTCATGATGAATTGGGTGGCTGCAACCCGATAACCAGAAGCCCGATCCGACCAACACGCGTACCCGGGAAAGACTTTCTTCTTTTTTCCCGGGGCCCCTCGGGTGAATCAACCCGTCCCGAGATAAGGCCGCGCGCGCGGGGGCAAATATTTATATGAATAAATAAAGTTTACTTGCCTTTCTCACGCGGGACTGATTTCTTAATTTTTCGGCGGAGTCAACGTGCCCCGCATTTATAGTGATACGCGCTCGCTATCAGCTGGAATGCGCAGGAAGTGGGTAATACTTCCTCCGCGGGTTTATCGTGAGAACGTTTGCCGAGGCAGGTGAATGAGCCGGCTGGAAATTAACAACGCTCGGAAGCTGTTTGCGCGCACACATCGCGAGGACGTCGTAAATTTTTGGGTAAGCCGCTTCTCGCGAATAAAAAAAGCTTCGATCGAGAGTGCCCGCCGAGCTTTCCTTTACCGTGAATCTCGAAAGCTTTTTTTTTTTTCATTCCGCGTAATAAACATATCGGTCGATCTTATCGCTCCGAGTCTTCCTGGCACGCCTCAATTAGAAGGACGTCGATAGACAAATCATAGCGCAACACGAGTTTTGGCAAGTGTGAGCTTTATGAGCCCGAGCGTCACCTTTATGAAGACAAAGTGCAGAAAGAAGAGGTGCCGCCCGTCACTCTCTCCGGCTGACAAGGTGTCGCTTTGAGAAAACAATTTTAATTTCAGCGCCCGTCAATTTCAAACTCACGAGGCTAATTTTCAACCAAAGTTTTTCACCAAAGTGCTTTGGGTAGACTCGAGAAACCGTCGACATATGGGCGAGCCCACTCGAGAAAAAAAAAAAAACCTCACGGGTGTCTTCTTCTTCTTCTCTCGAGAGCTCTCGCAATTTGATTTCCTAGGGTGGCAGCCGGGGAACCCGCACGTTTCCGTTTAATCGCATTCGTGACCAATGCCGTGGATAATTTCATTCGGATGACACCCACAGCGCGGGTTTAAACTTTGCTACAGGTCTAATTTACGCCCGCGGCTGGGATGTGTAAATACGTCCAATAAACACACCCGTAAAAATTAGTTTTCCGCAAAATTAGATTAAACCTCGCATAAACAATCCCGAGTTAAGTAGTGGTGGTGTTTAAGCAGCCTCGATTTCTTCGTGGATTTAATGGCTCCTATTAGGTGCGCGATTTTACAGTGCGATTTCACCGTTTCTTCGTACACCACTTAAAAGCCCCGCGCGCACTACGCTATCGCGGCCGATTTGCAAACTGTCCAATTATTTCGATTTCCCGGTGAGTATTACGTCATATCGAGGAATTCATAAACCTGGTGATTTTATATTTTCCTATAGCGCGCTTACATACAATCGATACGAAAAATTTTCCTCGATATTAAACCGCGCTTTATCACTGCTTTAACGATTCACGTGGAAATGCATAAATAAACCGTACAGCATCAACTACAGAGTGTACGTAAACTCGAGTTTGAGAAAGAAACGGTGACTTAAAGTCAAACAAAGTAATTACAGTACGCGAAGTTAATCGTTTAATAACAATGTATTACACCCGCTTTGGCGGGAGGTGGGAGGGGAAGTTATAGTTACCGCGGCACAAAGCAAGAGCCAGGGCAATTTGCAGGGCGTGGCGTGTTGGATCAGTCGCCATTTCTCTGGCTTTTCCGACAATCGGGCAAATATTTCGAAAAAAATGTTTTTTTTTTCCATAGGATTAAAATCAGGTACAGTATCGGTAGGGCGAGGAAAGGACGTGCGACGCTAATTAATTACCGCGGGGGGCGGCGAGAGAGAGCTAATTAGGGCTCGATACAAAGGGCCACGCCTCGGCGGAATCCGAGCGCATCGGTGCATAATTATTGAACGACCGCGCGAGTTCTAACCTTTGGCCGAGAGGTGCACCTGCTTTACGACCGTCGCGGTTAATGCACTCGGGATTAAAATTTCTGCACTCGAGCCCCGGTAAAAGCTTCTTCCTCCCGAGTGTCAATGGATCTTATCCGGGACAAATTACGTGAGGATCGCTCCCTTTTTATCGAGCCCTTCTGTTGCTGCAGCTACCGCGGCTATCTCGGACCTCTCGGCTCTAATTGCGTTAGATAGCGACCTGACTTATTAATAACCCCCTCCTCTACCTCGGTCACGCCACTTTCTTCTTCTTCTTTGCTTCTTCTTTTTTTTTTTCCCCCCCCCGTGCATCGCGTGCGCGATATCTTCTTTATTTTAAAGTCCGAAAGTTTATTGGCATTATTTTTCTCTCTCCCTCCGACTGCAGATAGACTCCTTCTTTTTTGGTGGAGTAATGTAGCTTACTTTACGAGCTACATCGCTTTTATCTCCCGGTATATTGAGTATTATGACGTAAAAAATTATTCGCAAAGTTACTCTCGCTAAGTATCCAGTTGAGTTCACTGTTTTTTTAAATTGAGCTTTCTACAAAAATTTATTCTCCCAACAAGATACTCTTTTATACTGAAACGCTTCAATTGCAGTTTCTCGCCTCAAAGATCCGATAAAAAATACCCAAAAATAAAAGCTAGGCCCTCGGTATCGAGGGGACAAGGCATTTCACTTAATGATAACCCGTCGTCTCTTGGTCGGTTATCGTTCTGGTCTCATATACTCGGACTCGCTACCTTCCTTTAAACTCTTGTTCGGTCTTTATCGCTCCGGCCAATCTTCCTGCGTCGTCGTCTTGGTCGTCTCCTCGTTTGATTCCTCTGATGCTTGTTTCGCGAAAACTCGTCCCCACCGCTCCGGCCTGCTGATTCAGATAACAGGCCCTGTTTCGCCTTATCGCCTCCAGCACCAGCTCGGCCTTGGATGAATT
This sequence comes from Encarsia formosa, assembly GCA_038277355.1. Classification (NCBI taxonomy): domain Eukaryota; kingdom Metazoa; phylum Arthropoda; class Insecta; order Hymenoptera; family Aphelinidae; genus Encarsia; species Encarsia formosa. The sequence continues at coordinate 11,711,798 of CM076188.1, forward strand.
GTCCTTGTGTGTGAGAAAAAAAAAGGTTCTCGGTACACGCGTGCATCAATCGATGCCGCGAAGCGCTTGGTTATGCCCGCGCACGCGCACGCGGGGCCGAGGAGCAAAAAAAAAAATGCGCGCGCGTTTGAGAAAAGGAGAATTAGACACGCGGCGGCAGCTTTCGAAAGACTCGACGGTATTTGCATGTGTAGCGGGCGACTGCATTCTTCCCTCGAGTGCACCAGCGCGTTATGATGCGGCCCCGGCAAGCCGAGTATGCATGGGTTTTCTCCCGGAGCACAATAGATTTTTAACCATTGTTTTTCCGTCGATCGTAACTCAGCTTATCCTCGCTAAAGTAATTTTTTAACAAAAGGCCATGCGTGCTGTTTTTTTGCCTTTTTTTCATTACAATTCGGCCTAATTTCTCTCGGCACCCCCGTGGAAATGCAAGTGCTTAACCGAACGATCAAAACTTGCGCTGTGGGCTTCGGTTATTACACCCAGAGGTAAATTACGGAAAATTTTTGAGGCTGCTATTGTGAAACTACCCTGATGGTCATTTTCCGCGAACAATCGCGAGGCTTAATCGTCCGGGGGTTGACAATCGGCGGCGAGGGATCAAGAGGAATGCCGCAACGACTTTTCACACTTTTCCAAAGCGCGTTGCCGCTTTGACCATTACGGGTTTACGAGTCTTACAAGGCGCTGGATGCGGGTTTACCAGCTGTGTTGTGCAAATTTTTCGCGTCGGCTTCGCGACTTTGTTGTTTTCTTTTCCGTCAGCCGCTGAACACCTTTTTTGATTTAGGAAAATTTTTCTTGCAAAACGACAATAAATTTGTCTTCAAACGACCGGTAAATTTGCATGCAGGAGCGAGAGGCCGAGCTCAGCTGTCGCGGCGGATTCGACAGGTGCAATTACAAAGGCTAGGCTCGTAAAAGTCGAGAGGAGGGGGGGGGCGATCCCTCTACGAGATATTAAATAACCCAAATTTGATTAAGCCAACGTGCTTCCGCGATAATTAGGGGCCCGATACCTTCCTCCTTGATCCTGCATAATTTTTAATCAGCTGTTATTAAGCTATTCATCAGGCCAAATTGACGTTAATTACGCGATTTCAATTTCTCGCTGGTTTTAATGATTAATAGCCGCGCAGTGTATACGCGTGCGCCCGGGTGGATTCCCGGAATATCTCGTGCGAAAAATCAGGAATATGGATTTAATTATGAAAGTGCAGCCAGCATGCCTGCCGCAGCACTAGAACGGGAAAAATCTGGGTCCCAGATGTTGTTTTTCGGGCGGGGGACCGGGGACAGGCATTACGCATACCGCGCGGGGAGTTGCATATTTTAAATTCTGCTGACGTCGGACGACGGTGGTCGGGGTCGGCAAAAAATGGGAGGGCCGCGACGACGGACGCGCGGGTCACATGTAGTGCGTTTTTGCCCGCGAGTTTCGACGATCCTGGTATGCGCCCGGAGACCGCTGCCGCACGCCGTGAGATAGAACGGGTCTAGCGTGAATTGCGTACGAGTTGGGTGCTAGATCTCGAGGCTTTTTTGGGGAAATATCTCCAGCTGGAGACGAGATATTTTTGACGATTTTTTGTACTGCCTTTTCGAGTTTAAGACTTTTGGTGTGATGAAGGGAATAGTGTCATTTTGAAAAACTTTGAAAGATGTTTTGAGAAACGTCAATTTCTGTATAAAGTTAGATAGTTCTTACATTGTATTAAGTAAATTCTTCAAACGCGTCAAAAACGTATTTAATAAGAAGATTAAACAATAAAGTGCATCTCAATGGTTTTTTATTACTATAATAAAATTTTAATTCTTACGTTTTATGTTCGTAATTAATATTTTTCTTACAAATTCAAAGTTTCATTATATTTGAAAATTTCTAAAATGTAATTAACTTGTAATAGTCAGAGTTTGAAGAAATACAAGTCCGACATCTACTGTCTTCATCTGTACTAACTTGAATTCATCATTTGACCCTTTATAAAAAATATGGGTATAAAGTTGAATAAAGCATTTATTGATTTAGTTAATTTGATACGAGTTTCATATGATTTACCAATGTTGTTTTCTACGAGGACCTCGTAAATATAAAAAAATAAAATAAAAAAAATCTGTCAACACTTTAAATTATTGTGCTATAAAGATCTCTTAGAATATAAAATTTAATTTTTTTACGCACTTAAGTTAATTCTTACTGTAAAATCCGTGCGACTCATGTTAACAGTATCACTTTTAAAAAAATTTACACCATACTTATACCAAGTCCAAGATCCATCATTTTAAAAAACCGCGCGTCAAATTTAAAAACATGATGCAAATTAGCGCGATACTCGGTCGTTGAGCGCTTAAAAAATGAGTCCTGCTCGCTCGCTTAGCTTGACGTGAAATTGAAATATATAAATTAAGTTAACCCGCCACGTACGCTCGCAATTACGTTTAAAACATCGTTCCTTCCTCCTCCCTCCATTTTTTTAATTCCTCATCGCAACTTTGAATTGCAAATTACGGCTCGGCTCGGCACCGTGAATTAAATGACAAAGCGCGCGATTTGGAGGTTTGTCACATGACACCTGGAGTATCGCGGGCGGACAGCAGGTGCTGCGCGGCCCTCGCCTCGGCTGTATACCTTACGCGCTCTCGGGCTATTGTGTTACCAGGAACTTTGACGGTTAAACTTAGCAGGCTCCACTGATCGACCGTTTAATTTCGATTACGACTTAATTAACCACACAAATCATAAAAGCCAAACAGAGAGAGAGAGAGGAAAAAAAATAAACTTTCGGTGGTCGAGAATTCCGTGGTTTAATATCGAAAGGGGGGAGGAGACCGGACGGAATATTGAGCATACCGACGTGATGCATCTCGCGGCGCGCGCGGCCATTGTGCTGTTTCTTTGCATCCTTTCCACTTGCGGCGACGGTTCTCAACTCCGGATGCCGGGCATACCTGACGTGACATTGTCGTATTTTAATTTTTCTACTTCTTAAACTTTCATTCATCGGAGATTTGAATGGTTATTTCCAATCCACAAAATTGTCGATATATACCTGCAGACGCGTATCAAGGCCGCATCCTTGAGACGGGAATCCTGGAATTATGATTTAGAGCCGCATAATAAACAGTCCCCGCTCGCTCTTCTCTCTCTCTATCTATCTCGCACACACACACGAATGACATACAAGCAAATCAGACGCAAGAACTCGTTCTGCGGGATTGCCGGACCCCGCGCTGACCAGTACCCCCGAGAGCGACACTTTTACTCCGGCGCATTGTACTTTAAAATTTTTACCGACTCTCTTGTCCCGGTAATTAGAAAATAAAGCCGTTTTACCAGACAACTGACGTTTTCATTGTCGTCCAATCCACGCTTCGGAACATCTCTTTTTTTCTTTAACCGCGATGACATCACTGTAATTTTTCTATATCGATCGAAAAATAAAAAAATAACGGCCTAATCCGACTAATGCGGAGCCAAAAAAAAAAAAAAGGAAGAGTCACGAATTTAGGCGTAGGTTTATTTAGTAGTTCCTCCCATTCTTATTTAACATAAATATTCAATTCCGAGAAACCGGTATGATATCTTCGGCTCGGTTCATCAGTTAAAAACATGTTAAATTCATTTCACAGTTAAGCGCATTTAAATGTCGTCCGAACGAAATCGATAAGATCATCCTTCCTGCCAGAATTAAAAAAAAAAAAAGCATGGGAAATTAACACCCGAGATAAAGGAAAAGAATTTATGTTTTCACTACGCTTCGTCTCCCCCTGGGACGAAAAAAAAAAAGGATCAATCAGTCGCGCGAATACCCCTTTGGAGAACCACTGGCGTGTCGCCGGGGGCAAAAACACTATTGAGTTAATCAACTAATTTATAATTAAAATTCCTGAGGCAGGGCCCGGGCAATCAAGGAGTCGAGAGGGCCCTTTTTGTACCCGCAGCGCCTTCTCGTTTCTTTTGGTGCGTCTGGGCGCGCGAGACCGGAGCCCGGTGTCTGGTCCCGGGCGCGTTTTCGCGGTAACCGCTCGGAAATTCATAGAACACCAATTAAACCCGAACCCATCGAAGGAACACCTCGATGTGCTAACTCAATTTGTCACCCACCGGTTTGATAACCTGACCGTTGTTGTTTCTTTTTTTTTTCCTCTCTCTCTCGCGCTCTCTTTTCGTGCATGCGGTGCGCGCAGGCTGTTTGAATTTTCATGGTAGGAAAAAACTGTTTTCTGAATTTCAAGCGACGAACTGTGACTCGAATATTTTACTACGGCTCCTTAAAAATTTAATCAACGTATATTACAAATGTATATCGTTTGTAATGCAGTCCTTGCGCGCGACATCTGCGTGCTCCGACGTCATAACTGGGGTTTTTTTATTTATTTTTATTTCCACGGTTGCGCATCTGCAGGTGACGCGGTAATTGAATTATCAAAAAGTCTCGAGTTTTTGAAGATACTTTCGAAAGAGCAATATTATCGCGCGAGTTAGCTAGCCGTTCGTTGACTAATAACGCGATAAATGCATCGGCAGAACTCGTTTAACTCAGGGTGGTAACGCGGTATTTTCGCGAGAGAAGAAGCAGCCTAATACTTGTCGAAACTTTATTTTATCTGGCCGCGAGTCTCCTCGGGAAGAGAGAGAGCGCGGAGAGGGATTTATTTTCGAAGATTACGAGTCACGACAGTTTATTTTGGACATTCGTCGGCGGTGCTGTACGGGATGGTGGAATTCTTGTTTTCGTACGTTTGATTCACTCGGACTTCGCGAAGTGGCGCGGCTCTATTTATAAAGTCCCGCTCGCGCGCGCACTACCGCCGAAGGAAAAAGGCCGTTTTTCCAAAAAGCCGTGTAATTCCGAGGAGGAAGATGACAGATGGAAACGGGAGCGTTGCATTAATTACACGTGTTGGTGTGCAGGCGATGGATCATCTCGGCACCCACCCGCATTGATTTTTAAACTCCCGGTGATAATTACGCGCCAGATAGCTATCTGTGGACCCCGGCCAAGACGCTAGACTTGTCTTTTGGCTGGCGAATGGCTCCGAGCGCGACTAATTGCGTCTTGATCTACCCCGAAATTTTATTTATTAAAAAAAAAGTAAGCGCCCGCGTGCTTTGAATTTAAAGAACCCGGTGCGTCCAGACGCGTTTTTTTACCCCGAGGACTTTGTTTACCAATCCTAATTCAATTATGCTGATTCGAGAGTTCAAAAGCGGGGGGGTTTTTGTTGGGAGTTTAAATATACATATCTAAATAATCAAATGCCGTCGGGCGGTCAGCTCTAATTTCGCATAAGATAAATAACGCGAGCCGAAAGTAATTAGTTTTTGCACGGATATAATCGATGCATCGAGTGTATAAGAGAAAAGTGTATATAAATTCCAGCGGTGCGGTCCGAGTTCTAATGCAGGCGTCGGGTGGCCCGGCGAGTTTTTTCGTTCCAAATTTGTAAGGAGGAATGTAGAGAGAGGGGGACACGTCAAATATTCTCGGTGAGACTGCAGCTCGCTTCTTCTTCTAATTTAGCGCTTCTTAAATGGTAATCCAAGGACTTTTTTGCTACGCGAATGATCAAGCTCGCGAGGTGCTTATAGACCAAGAGTATGCCGGCTATTCTCGGTCGGGGGACTTTGAACCTTTACCGGCCGGGTTTTTACATTTTTGACGAACTTTTTGACGACGCGGCGCGTGTGTGCGCTACTGACTTTTTTACCGACGCTCTTAATTTATTGTAATAACTGGCTGACGTTAAGGAGCTGCTTTTGGGATACACTCGGGGCGCACCGGCAATTATGGCTGAATTAACCTTTTTAGTCAGCTTACGCTAAAATAACGATATTTTGTACGCGGCGGTTTATTTTTATCGCGTTTTTCATTTTTAATTGGCTAATATTTTGATAGTCTTCAATTCCCAACTAACAATTTTTATAAATACCTAAAGTGTAACTGTTTTCATTTTATTACTACATTTGTTAATCAATTCCTGAGATTTAGAATTTGAATATGATCATGATAATGATCATGAGATTTAGATCTTTTAAATAACTGTAGTTACATATATACACGGCGGTAGTAAGAATGCGCTGTTTCTGAAAAGCCATGGGTTTTATTAAGTCAGTTGTAAAAATTTGGAAACTATAAGAGCGCATCTAAACTTTTTTAAATCTAATTATTTTACTAATAAATCTTTAAACTATTGATTACTCATCTGGAAATTTTTTCTTTAATGAACTCTTTCAATATGAGTTTTAATTTTTTTAAATTTTAAACTGAGAGTTGTCGGTGGTATAATGTAAATAAAAAATAAAATAATTAAGTTAACATTTTTTTGCTTTAAAATTTAATAGTAAAAAAAAAATTAAATATTGAAAGGCTATGAAGAACACAAAAATTATGAAATGCAGCAACGGTTTCCATGTTTTAACATGTAAGTTCAAAAATCATCATTTAAAAACAATTTTTAAATAGTTCAATAATAAGAAATGACAGAAACAAGTATTAAACCAGTTATAATAAACTCGAAATTTTATACTTTTCTTTTATTCATATCTTACAAGCCGTTCATAAAAAGAACCTCAGAATTAACAGAATAAACAAGATCTACCACTTACTTCGACATTGTAAACTCATAGTTTTTCAAGTTTTGCAGCACCGTTTAAAATTAATTTATCCATCAAACTGTAAAATTAGAAGTAAAGCAAAAAATCGTAAGTATTATTACTCTTTCTATCAAATCGTAGAAAAAAAAGGAGTTAAAAAAATCGACGATAATATAGCGATCCATCAAAAAATCAAGGCTCGGCAGCTCACCGTAACGAAAAGCAGTCGCTCCGCAGCAGGCCGTCAAAAAGGAACGAGCTAAAGCAAAGCGCAGGGAATTCGGAAACGAGGGCTCTACACTCTAGCGAGATTTTCGAGATGCCAAACGTCCGATCCTCGAGTTTAATTTGTAGCACGTTCTTGCCGTGGCTCGACTCTCGGCTGTCGATTTTTGCCGCCCAAAACACGAGCCTCCCTAATTAATCTCGGTCCACGGTGACAATGCTCGGAACTCCGTCGTGCAAAAAAAAAGAACTCCAGAGCTAAGCGGATTATTACACTCATTTTTCGTCTACTTTATGGAGGATTTGGGCAGCGTACGCAACTTTATTCGACAAAATCAGGATGTGTCAGCGGCTTGTGAGAAAGTAGATCTCGGGCGATTGCACCGACTTAATTAGAGTAAAAAATATTTTTCCCATCTCCGAGTATATTTTAAAAAACCAACCGAGAGAGAGAGAACAAATTTCGGGTGACAGTGAGTAATAATTTGCATCTTGGTCATGCTCCGGCTTCCTTTTTTTTTCAACTCGAGAGATCTGCGTGCGATCGCAGAGGGACCCAAATCATTTCTTTTCTTTATCGTGAGAGAGAGAGAGAGAGAGAGAGAGAGTCTCAAAATTTTTCGGTGAATTTTGATCGGACCAACCGATTGGGGCCCGATTCGGGGTCGAATTCTCAGACTTTGAATTTCACGATTTTCAACGATAAATTTGATCTCTCGCCACGAGACACCCAATTAATCTAGCTGGATTCCGCGAAATCGCGCCCCAATCAATTACCATAGCTGCACCTAAGGAAATTCATTAGGCTACTAGGAACGATAATCTCGGGTAAAAAAAGGTTCGGGGTACAAGCGCTCTCGGGAAAGGAAGAAAAATCCAGACGGAGGAATCCAATAAATTCAGCACGTCAATTGGCAGCGGGTGGACGCGTGTTAAAATCGGAACCGGTGAAAAGCAAGAATAATAAATAGTGATTGACGAGCGCAGATACGGGCATATCGCGAGCTTCGTTATTTTCTCCACAGAGATTCACCGAATTTGGAAAATTCAACCTGGATGGATTTTACAATCGCCGCACATGTCAATTTACTTTTGTTGTAAAATTTTATCGTGAGAATGCTAGTGCACATGCGTGAAAAGCAAAAACTTTCTAAATATGAGACCACGTGTTAACCAAAGCAGCTTGTTCTCACGAGTTCAAAATTTTTTTTGGCATTTTGAAGTCGGAAACAAGTGGGTGGGACGCTTTTTTCATTTACATGATTTCTGATATTTATCAAAAGACAAAAAAATCGAGGGACCCCGCCGTCTATAGAATCACTCAGAGAATATCAAAAAATGTAATTTTCATTTTGACTTTTTTCTGATCAGGGACGATAACAAGGCATCCAACTCTTTAAAATCCCAAAATATAAGATTGCGAAAATAAAACCAATTCAAAGAAATACCAAAAAACTGATCTTGTACTTGTATCGCAAAACTAACGTTTTTATTCTTTTTTTCTGTTTCAGATGCAATGGGTGAGTAGCCTCTCGTAACAACGGCCTTTCTCCACAGCGTCGAAGGCGGGGGGTAAGCCGCGCCAATCGCGATACAAGACCGCGTCGAGAAAATCTGCACCTATGAAGTCTCGACTCGCGTAAATGATCGCAATTAACTGCCTCCGCGACCTCCTCCTCCCAGGCTCCCTCCTCTCCTCATCTTCACTAACGATTAAATCGTCGTCTCCAAAAACGACTCTTTCTCACGCGAGGAGTGCGATATTTATGCCCGTGATATTTCAATCGGCTACCGTGAGAAGCCAGCCTACCATTACTCATCAATCGGGAAAAATTCAAAGTACATCGAACGATTAACGCTAAGCCCGGGTGCGCGATTCGCTAATTTTGAACTTTACAACCGCGAGCGCGGGCTTGATCCCGCTCGTATTTATCCCCCACCTCGCTTTTGTAATATTTAACCTGGGGGAGGAGGATTACGCATCGTGTAAAAATCATCGGATTGAATATGCAGCGCGGTCGCCCCGGCAATGCAATTACATCTAGACTGTGCGGTCGTCCGGGACAAATAGATTACGTGCCCCTCTTATTTCCGTCATTCTCGCACATGCCACTCACGTAAGAGTTCCACCCCAGCTGCAGAAGGCAGAAAAATTGCGAGAATCCATTATTAAATCGACGCCCGGCCTGGGACGACTACGACGACTATTCCGTATGCGGGACGCGTCGCGGATTAACCGCGCGATTTATCCTCCTCCACTGGATGGCGATGATTACCCTTCGATCTCCTTATCTCCCGACCGCGAGAGATCCATGAATATTCAGGCCGTTATTTAATAACGTGCTGCGGGCCTTTCTCGCACTCGGCGATGCGACCCTCGTGAAAAATCAAAATGCAAATTCCCACTGATAAAGCGATACGTGGGAGATTCGAGCTCGCGATTTCTTTCTAATTACGGACTTTTGATTATTCCGGTTGTCCCTGTGTAATTGGATTCAACTCTTCAACAGGCGGAGCTTTTTTGCGGGTAATTGAATTTTTTCTCTCTCAAAAGTGTGTGCGCGCTCGGTTAAAAAACCATGCATCAACTTGTGAAAGCAAGGAGATAGCAGTAAACGTCAAGTCGAGCGAGGCGAAATGAAGCAATGCGTCTTGGCGGCCCACGCGCTCGGACTCGTCTTGAAAGGATGAAAAGACGGACGGTACTCGTAATAAGCTTTGTGACGATTGTCCTTTCGAAGATAACCTCACGGAGGAGCTTTTATTCCTTGCAAAAGAAAAAAAAAGTCTGCAGCCCCGGAGAAAAGCGTGAGAGCGAAGCGGGGGCAAAAAGAACCGAAACGTGCGAACACGCGGTTGGCAGGCCTGGGCCAATTAGGTCCCGCTGACATAATAAGTAGATAAACAAGGCTCGAAAACGCTCCTCTGAGTCGGTGAGATCAGAGGCGCGAAGGTTTTTAAAGGAATAAAAAGTTGAGAGGTGAGCTACGGATTTAAAGGACGATTTACCCCCTCCCTGGCAATGCGTCCGTCACTCCTCCGTGGACTCGCGGCAGCACTTTGTGTCACGACCGATTAAAATGACACGGCTTTTATGTCTCCTCTCTGGGAATTCGATTTGTTGACTCGATACCGTGTCCCGCGATTAGGAGAAAAAATGGAAATTCGGGGACCTTTGGTATTTTGGAGGTGGAGCTGGCAAAAAGACCCGAGCCAGGGTGTGCATATGCATGTCGTGCATTCTCGAGGAACGGCGCTGTTTATTAACGTGATTTATGGAGAGACGCCTTCCCTCCCTCCCTGCCGCTCGCTTATAAGTCCTTATGTGTACACACGGAGGCTCAACCTTTTTTTCGCTCCCGTTTGTCCTACATTTCTCCATCTGTTTACCCCCTTCTTGCTCATCTTTTTTTTTCTTCAACTCTTTCCTGACAGTTATACTGCGGAGTTGCTAAGACTTGATTCACAGTTAATTTTTCGAGCAGCCTGCATTGATTCAGATTTGGATCATTCCTCTTGCGAGATAAAAATCCGTTTTTTTAAAGCAATCTGGTTAATTTAACTGAGAAATTTATTCAAAAGAGCATTTTGAAAATAATTGAAACAGTGAAAGTTCTGTACTTCTGCAAACTCATTCTCAATAAAAGAAGACCTCAGAGAAGTAAGATTTAACGAGTTCATCAATGATCAATATTGCAGGTGCAGCACTCGAACCGATTCACATAGGTTATTGTGTTGGTCGGTCTTTTGAATGTCAGGGCAAGTGTAGTACGAGGCCGCTTTTGATATAATACGTTTCATAAAACCGTAAACGTTTGATTCGCGGCGCGGCCGTAGTCTTTGTAACCGTACGCTCGGCGTCTTTATTGGTCCCACCTGCAGGAAGTGCTGCTTCAAAGGGGCATATTCTAATGAGAAGTGTACCCATATACGCGGGAGCACAAACACTGGTACTTTTTTCTCGAACATTGAGATCTCAAGGGTAATTGAGTTATGAATGAGGCGCCCCCGCACAATTTGTTGAAATAAGTACCGTGTACTTATCAATTGAATGGGGTCATTTGAATGGGAAGGGGAATATTTACGGTGCTCCATTGAAATCGAATAAAGTTTTCAAGATAATTTCAATGGGCATGCGCATCCCCCGATAATCCCTCGTTTCCCGACGAGTTACTCGCGAGTTGTCTAATCTTCGCCCGATTACACAAATCACTCGCGGTGCCGCCGCCGGTTTATTGAGTCGCTCGCTCGTTTGCGATACCAAAGAGAGAGAGAGAAAAAAATGTTTATTGGTCGCGCGGATAAAGGAAATTTTAAAAACCGGTCGTCACAGAGCGCTAATTGCGCGATAAATCCTCCTCCTCCTCCCGTTTTGTCACGGCCATCTTTCACCTTTCGGTCGGTGCATTAGCTTCCATTAGGAATAATTTTTATTTACGCGAGCTTTTATTTTTCTCGGCGTTGGTCCGACAGGTGATGCTGCTGCTGCACCGGGCTTGTATTATTCAGAGCACTCGCGGATCAAAGAAAACCAGATCGAGTTACCACCTTCGATATCCATCGTTTTCAATTTTTTTCGTAAAGAAACTCTCCTTGGATCTACCATCCACTTGGTTTTTCCCTCTTTTAGTTTTTTTTTTTTTTTTCTTCCTCTCTCTCTCGCTATGCGGCAAAGTGCTCCTGGTGGTCGAATAAATTCGCAAAGCGAGCCCACGTAGGTGGACGAAAGTGGTCTGCGGCGGTCAGTCCCGAATACGAAATGACGCGTAGATATTTTAGCCCCCCTCCCTGGCCAGTGTCGTGCCATACATAAGGTATGAAAGGAAAATAAGACTGCGGCGACCCGTACGAAACAATATTATATTTATGAGACGAGGAGGAGTAGGAGCAATCAGGCTTAATCGACGAGGCATCAATAATCCAGAAAGGGAATAAAATATTTTATAAGCAGAGAAGCCGGTGTTAAATCAATATTGCTGCGGACCTCTCACGGGACCAAAAAGACGATTTTCCACGGGGCTGATCAAAGGGCACGCTAATATTTCATGAGACGAGCTGGCGCTGCACCCTCGCTCAAATTGTTATTCCACTAGGATTCTTCTTTATACTCGATCGGTTGTAAATTAGGTGGAGAGAGCTTTGCCGAGGTAACGAGTGTCAATCAGTATGTGCGGCTTCCGAGAAGGTCGCTGACGATTACGAAATGTACGCGCGTTGTGTTTTTTTCTCTCTTTTCTTAATGAAAACACGTGTTTCTTGGGTGCGTTTTTTAATGAAGCCGCAGGAATTCCAGGATAACTTAATCAGCCTGCATTGTCAACGCAATTTGAATAAATCTACCGCGCAAACAATGCCGTCAAAAAAAATATGGAAAAAAGAGCGCGCGGGTAAATTGAATTAATTGCCGGCTCTAATGCATTATGCATTGTGGGATTTTTTCGAAAAAAAAAAAAGGTTTCTGGATCTGGGATGCGAAGGGTAATTAATCCCGATCTATCAGTCCGTCGTGCACACAATGGCCGATAGGAGAGACTTATGAATGGAAGTTTGCGTAATATTTTTCTCTGTAACAGAAAAAAAATTCCGATTGAAAATACCTGGGATGAAAATAACGAGATGAGCTTTGAGTAGTATGTACGTACGCGAGGTTTAATGACAATTGATTACCTCACCCCGGTGAAATTTGAATTTGTAATGACGTTTTAATTCGTGAGCTCATGAATTTCGGTAAAATAACTCAATTACGTATGTTAATCACTTTATTATACTGATTTATTTTTAACTACTTTGGAGAGAGAGAGAGAGAGAGGCCCAAAACCGTCGCGAATCATTATCATCATCACTCCTACAAATTGAATTAAAAACTTGTAGTATAATCCCCAGATTTTGGATATTGATAAAACAAAAAAAGAACCAAATTTCCGGGGGCACCGGGGTATACCCACGAAATTGTAATTAAAATTACGAAACGAGTATAGTCTGCTGCAGGATTGGCCCGACACGCACACCACGCCGCTGCTGCTGCTGGCTCAATTATTACTTTTTCTGGAGGGGAGGGGGGGGGGGGCCTTCATTAAAATTCATGAAACTCGTCTGGAAGTTAGGCGCGCATGCACACACGCTGGGCTGCACGCTCTCGGGAAATGGAGGGTTTTTGGCCGCTTTAGAATTCACGTGAGCGCCTCTCTCTCCGTCTCTTTTTATTCTGGCCCGACGGTTTTTCCATCTGATCTTGATCGGGACATACATAGGATTGCGAAATTAAAAACAGTTCCGGGAAGCTAGGTGCGATGGATCCCCGATCGAAATTACCCGCGTGAATAAATTTTTAAAATTCAGTCTTCGGGCTCAAGGACTACCGGTTCTCGAGCGGAGAAAGTAAACGGGCTTCGGCCCTATCTTACCGCGATCTTACGCCAAAACTAGGATTTCACCTTATACCAATACAATACTGTAATTTGGCTTGTTATTGTATTTATTGGCGTTGAAAAAAGTCTTATTCAGTAGAAATTCCACAGCTGGAATTTTAGGTACATAATATTAGTTTGTGATTGAAGTCTTACATACTAAAAAAAACTCAATTATGTTTTATTTTTCGATTATTTAATACATTGTCTTAAATTAAGGTTGAATAATGAATAGTCCAAAGTTTGTTGATTTTATGTCACCCTGTACAGCATCAAATTTTTATTAGTTAAAAAGTGTTTGTAAAATGTAATATGTATATATGTCCCTATAAATTATTTAATGTTTTAATAGTTGTAATGAGTTAATAAAATTCATCCGAAACTTTAAAATTTTACAAACCAGTAAATGATCATCATAAACTAATTTAAATCAATAGTTCGTAATCTAAGCAATACGACTGGACCTCTAATACGAATATCGAATCTCCATAGTAAGCCTCAACGTTGTACACTTGAATTGGCAAACAGCGTTTTCTAAAAATTTTCATGCACGCAAAAATGCCGCGCGGTAATTGTGAAACGCTCATTGGCTGCAGCGTCGGCCATGCAAAAAAGGATGATTAGCATAACCGCGATCACGCCTCTACCGGGGATCGATAAACACCGGGCCCCGAGGCGTCGAATCGTCATTTCGGGCTCTCTCGATCGATGCTGCATAAAATGATGTCGTGATGGGACGCCATACCATCTTGTTTTTTCGTTTTTCAATAAAACCCGACAATTTAGATTCCTCATGGAGTGGTTTATAGCGAGAACATCGTTGTTTGCATACTCATTGCTTGACTTAAAATATTCATTCGGTTTCAAATACCACTTGGAACTTTTAATGACAGGTGATTACCGGGACCGTAATAATTACAAGCCAAGTGCTGTAAATTATCGGTGGAAAAACTCGACGACAGTATCTAGACTTTTCTCACACCTCTCGACTTAATTAAAATCCAAACGACCATTTCACTTTCGCCCTTGCCTCGCCTTTTTTTTTCACACGCAAAAATTACACGCGAGCCTTGTAAGCGGCCCGATGACACGGACGTGACAGGTTTGACTGGAATCACCTCGGTCTTCCGAGAACCGTATCTCGAAAAAGTGAGAAAATTACTCTCTCGGAGGGGCGTATGAACCCAATGCTTACCACTTTGTGATTGAGTGAATAACAGTCAAATTTGTTTTTCTGATTGAGACTCGTTAAAATACCTCCTCCCTCCCTTTTTTTTTTTTTCAAACCTCTGCGGTTGTTTAATTTTAATATCGCAACGGGACTTTGGCTGCCGGAAGTGCATCATAACGAGGCCCCGAGAAATATTTTAATTTCACAACGCACCGTCTCCTTTGACATAATTTTTTAAAATTACGATAAGTTTACGCAAATTGATGCGTGGTGGGGTAAAAAAAAACCCGAATGAATTTCAAAGGCTCTCGTGCGAGACGCAACAATGCGATGTACCGAACAAAAAAAAGCCACTGGCATAAAAGTGCCAGGCAGAGTTAGTACTAAGTATTGCGCAAGTCCCAATCGAAGGCGATAAAAGCTTGGTTGTACGTGATTTACGATATTAGAACCAGTTATTATTTAATATCTCGCGCCTACCGCGGCTCAATAAAAATGTATCACCAACGTCTGCGAGAAGAAGAAGAAGAAGTAAAAGAAAAAGATTCTCGCGTAATGTTTAACGCCACCAGCGGCTAATTGATAATTTATTGGTCATCGGTATTTCAGCCTGCAGGTGTTTATTACAAAATATTTTACAGCTCTCATTAGAGAGATTAACGGCTGCGTCCGACTCAATAAACTTTAGTGTCTCGCCACGGCGAGAGGACATAAAAATCCTAGCACTTTTATAAATCATCGGTTCAAAATTAGCCGCGGTCACCCGCATGCGTGCCCGTATACGAGTTCTCAGGTGCTGTCCCCGCGGGAATTGTTCCGATACGGTAGGACGTAACGAGCTCGCGGAAAACTTTTTATCTCCCTCCCCCCTCCTTGGTGGAAAATTTTCAGAAAATCTCGAAAAATTGTAAGCTTCTTAATATGCAGGCGATTCAGCGAAACACACCGCGCGCATAAACGAGTTTCGTCTATGCTCATCAAGTTTTAAGTAAATACGCACGCGGCGCGCATACGAAAGATTATTTTATATGTGTGCCAAGGATCGAAGGTCGATCTCACGGTTTTGAGAAATCGAGTCTTATCGACTCCCTGAGATATGCAAAGGAGGATACGTAATGGGGAGGCGTCGGGGTGGAAACTTTATTTTCGTCGCGTGAATCAAGAGGCTGCGGAATTTTTTTTATTTCAGAAATACGTTTCATTAGGGAGGAGTTTTAAGTGCGAGCCTTAAGTACTTTTCGAGATAAGTTAAAAGTTAAAGGCCGCGGTAAGCTTGTTTAAATTTTTGTACCTCAGAGTTTTAAAACTTAGTTGCGGAATCACTACACGTACCCTCTCCCCCCTCCTCTCGCTTTCCTAATCTAAACGAGTTTTTATCCATTGGGTGGTATATTCTAAGCTAATTATTTCAATAAACTCGGCTCGCCAAACTTTTGAAATTAATTAACCCCCCGCCCGCTCGTGTTTGTTCGAGCCGGTCAAGTGAAAAATGAAACTTGATACACACCTTGGAGCTTAATAAAATGCATTAAAAACCGTGAGGAGGAAAAATTGGCTATTAAAGTTGGGGGAAAATTTTCATCCTCGGCAGATTAGAAAAGTGTAGCAGACCGGGAGCGGGTTATAATTAATTTCCGCGTAATTAGCAGAAGCTTTCTCGGTTTATCTCGAGTGGACCACACTGGCGAAGCTTCGACTCGGTGTTATTACAGTTAATTAATTAATAATTGGCAGTGGCTCAGACATTAAAAGTACATTAAAATCTTAGCGTCTTAAGTTGTACGGTAGCTTATTCCCACAGGATCGATGAAAATAATATTTATGCGCGTACGTTAAAATATTCTATTTTGATTTTATGTCTAGAAAATTAATAATCAAGTTTGGGGTCATAAAATAATAGTGTACCCTCGAGCAAAATATAAAACTTAAAAGTATGTCTGAATTTTATTTACACTGTGGTTGGTTCTTAAAACAAAATGCCAAATTTTAACTTCGAGTGTTTTGTTATTGTTCTATTATTATATTGTATCAAGCTAAGCCCCTTTTTTTACATTTTAATTGAAAATATAAAACAGTGAACAGTGTCTTAAGCAAAATATGGGAACAATAATTTTTTGGTCAGCTTCAGAATCATTACTCTAAGGTGTTTAATAAATTACCCGAAAAGCTGCACCTAGATCGCGAAAACTGTCATCGGTTAAGCTCCAGATTTGAAATTAAAAAAGTGATCAGATAGCGATCTCAATCTCCTCCCAAAGTCATCCACCTTCTCTCTCTCTCAGCCCTTTTTTGTACATCCATTGCTTTATAATGAAGAAAGCCGAGTGGTCCACCTACCGTGCGGGAGATCCCAGCGGATAACAGTTATTAGGAAGGAAGGGCCGTACCCGCTCTCCCCGCGATCCCTGCAAGTCCCCTTGATTATATATAATTATCGGCATTTTAATAACTAATCATTTTTTTTCTTGCTCCTTCCTTCCTTCCTCGCCAACTGCGGGAGATATTTTGGTGGCTGCTGATCGGGCTACCGTGGAGGATGCAGTTTTTGTCAAAAATCATTAAGATCGATGGTACGCGATACATCAAAATCCCTCGGTTTTTTTTTTTTTTTTATTAATCCCGAAATATTTGGGGGTTGATATTCTGTAAATGTAAATTTGGTATGAATATTTAATACGGTAATGTATTCCGGTAGACGGGCGATAATTTATGTAACAACGTGTTTTCAGTGAATTCGGTACATAATTCTGGTGCTGCCGTTGCCGGCTGGCATTTGCATGAGACGAAAAAAGGGCGTAAAAAAATCCCTCCGCGATCTCAAACAAGAGAAGCGCAGTGTAATCGTAAAAGAAGAAGAAAAAACGTAGGAGGAAGAGCGGGCGAAGTAGTAGCAGAAAAAAAAAAAAAAAAAAAGTAAGAAGAACGGCCCGATAGAGAGGAGTTGAAATAACGATCGTAGCTGGGGTTTCAAACTTCGGAAAAAGAATGAATACCAAGGGGAAAGTGGGGAGGGGGGTGGGCCGTAAATTCCGCGACGCAATTAAAGACCATCGATTTGTCGTAAGCTGCGTAATTGCACGAGTTACTACGCGCTTAGAATAAGCGCTCGTCGCCTCCGAACTTCTATGGCTTTAAGCCAGTGGAAAACGCGCGCCCGCGCTTTCAACTTTTACCATCGAGCGATTTAACTCCTCGGGGGAGGAGGAGGCAGCCCAGGGATATTAAAAAAAGTAACTTACTTGCTCGCGTAACTTTTATTCCGTGTTTTTTAATTAAAAAAATTTCCCCTTTTTTTGCTCTCTCTCTCGCGACCCGATGCGAGATGAGAGATATCCTAGCAGGTACTATATTTTATTATTCACACTCGCATTATGGCCGGCTATCGATTTGCCATTAGGCGTTGCAGCTCGCGATTGTAATGACTCATCACTTTGTACCGACTGGCTGGCGGTGTGAGCAGTAAACTTGTGCAAATATTCAGTGACTTTGTTAAACACATTAACGTCATCAGTTGGCAGCAGTGGCAACCCTGGCGTGGGGTGTAAGGTATTCATAGATAACGGGGAAATATTTACATATTATCGCCCACCGACGAACGAGCGTCCCTTACTTGCCTGCACTGAAAATCCATCCCGACGAGGGGAGGGCAGATTTAACCGCGATGATGCTTTAACTGTTCATATTATTATTATTATTATCATTATTATTACTATGTGTATATGCGAGGGCAGATTTACTTATCTCCACCATTGCTTTTTTTTCTCTCTCAGCTTTTAAATATTTTATAATTATATGATTACAGAGATAAACCGACCTCTTTAACTTTAATTACCCGACACTCTTTTTTAATTAAGAGGTTATTTATAATTAAAATGTTGGCTGTACAGCGCTCGGCTTATTGGGAATATTATAATTACGTGTAATTTCTATCACCTGCCTTGAATTTATATGAATTCAATCTACAGTTTGCTTCATGTATGTATAAGAAGAAATGTTCAAGTGGAGTGATAATAATGCGTCAACGACAAAAACTTTTTTTTCTTCAACTCGACATGCGATTTTATTCACGCTTCGGAAGTTTCAACATTAAATGGTTAAGAAAATGCTTTGCACCGATTAGATAAACTAGGTTAAAAAAAAGGTACGATTATTACTTACACGCAAATGCTTTTCACCGCCTTAAGAAGTCTCGAGTTCATTTGAAATTTACCGCCAAAATAATGAATAATAACAAGCATAAAATGTTTAGTTCACGCGCCCTCTTATAGTTTGCAGCTCACACGAGTACTTATTTTTATACTCGTACCATGAAAATATAATTCAGCTATTTGACTGTATTAATTTTAGTATTTCCTGTGAAATTACATTTATTTTAAAAAGTACTTTTTAGAAAAAAAAATTAATTTCGAATACAATTTATACTAACTAATAATTATCGCAAACGTCTTGATGCATACGTTACTCGGTAGGGTGTCACAAGACTCGATCCTCCTTGAGTTATAGAGATTGAGTGTAATCCGAACGCTTAATGGTCTCAAAGGCTGTTAACAACGTCAATGAGAGCCGTAAAGTGTACTAATTCGGTCGTATAATACCCGTCGGCCGGGTCTAATGAAAAAACCCCATCACGTATCAGTTTCTTAAATACCAAAAATTTCAACTTCCTCATCTGGCCCGACAGGCTCTAAACTTTCGCGATGACGACAAAAAAAAAAAAAAAGAAATATAAAAACATCTCTCTCACAAGGTATTATTTTGGCCAATTACCCCGAATTACGCTAATGGAATACCCGTCCGAGCTTAGAAAGTGTCCAGTCCGATTGACCTAGTTTCGTCGTACTCGTACCTTATTCTAGCCGGCTCGGCGGTAGAGATGACCCCTTAAGCCGTCGTCGTCAACAGGCTCAATTGCTCCGCGCGAAAGAGTCCCGCGAATAAACGAGCAATTATGCAGCCAGCAGCGCTTGCGAGACAAAAGGCCTTGCTGATACACGCACGTACTATTACAAGCGCGTTCAACTAAATAAATGACTCACTAACGCTACTACGATTAAACGTCACCTCTCTCTCTCTCCTCTTTTTACGGGCTTTTTATTCTTCCCTGGTTTTTTCGAGTCACGTGGAACTACCGTAAGTTTCATTATTTCGTGTGTGTGTGTGTGCGCGCTTGCGAAGTGCGATTAAACGGAGCACGATGTAACATAAATTTTTAATAAAGCCACTAAAATGTGGCGAATTGACGCCGGGGTTTCGCTCGGATAAGGAGTGCCAAAAAGAAAGACTGCGCCGTTAATAAGATAGACCCTTCTTCGCGGTTATTCAATTTCATTTTCATTTTTGGATTTGTGTTAAATAAGGTTCCGCAGGAAAAATTAAACATGCGCATGCATAAAGGCCCGGACTACAAATGTCGATAATATTCAGAGCACCGAAAGCCCAGGTTAAACAAGTCGCGGTGCAATAAATTACAATAAATTACGGTCTAAAAATTATCGCCGGGGCCGCGGCCACCGAATTGTTTACATTATTCCACTGCACACACACACGGTTTGATATTCAAATATTCCTTTTGAGTGTGTATGTGTGCGCTCGCCCAGTCTACCTGTTTTTGTGCAAACACACACAAATACAATAGGTCGGGCGAGCGCATAATGAGAGAAGAGCTGCAGGGGCCACCGCCGAGCGTTTGTAGCGAATTTAAGGGGTAAAATAGCCCGGCGCGTCGCGTGACGTCGGCCAATCATCCGCGAGTCTCTAAAAGCGAGCTGGATTCTCGTGCGCGAAAGCAAGAAATAAAGAAAAAAAAAAAAAAAAAAAAAAAAAAAACGAAGAGAAGGAAATTTAGCCGGGCTCGGTTATCGACTACGAACTTTTGCATATAATACGGTACATCGTGCAGCGGCTGCTTTAGCTGCCGCACCGAAAAGTAAACGTCGGCAATTAGGTGCCCTCGGATCTTCCTTTTTCACGAGTATCTGGGCGCTCGCGTGACACGCACGTTAATTGCCTCTCTCTTACTCCATCCTCCGGCCGAAAATGTTAATGGACCGAGCGCACCGAAGACGATTTACATGGTTCCGATGCACCCGCAAATTGTATTAGTTTACAAAGGGCCCCTTTTCAAACGGTCCTTCGTTTCTCCAAGTGACAGCGATTTGACGTCTATATGTTGGCCAGCTCATTCTAAGCGTGACGCTACTGCTGAGTAATCAAGAAACTTCTTTTTTTTTTCAAAAGCTCGTAAATTTATTTTCGTCCGAATCGGCGGAAAAAAATAAGAGCGATTTGAGGTTATAAGCGTAGCTCGGAAGTGCGGAAGCGGGCGAGCTTTAACGCGGCCAAGTTAGTTGGAGGAACTCGAAACTTCCTACGGGAATAGGAAGACCAATACCCCGCACTTCCTCCCTCCGCGTCGCATCGCCAAGGACGCATAAATCCTGGATCCGGTAAAGGCACCGCGGCTCCTCCTTCGAGACCGGCTCCCGCTCGCGGGGATATTACGTAATGGCCCACTGCTGCTCTTGGAGGACTAACTCCTTCTTTCATCTGCGTTCAGCTCGACTTCGGGAAAGTATCCCCGGGGACTCGACCCCAAAACTTCTCTCTCTTTCTCTTTCTCTTCTATCCGGCGTACTTTTTCGGATATAAGAAACGAGGAATTTTTCCGAAAGCTCAGCCGCAAGCTCCTCTTTGCTAAGCCTCGGCTTACGACACCGCGAGCCGTCAATCGATACTCCCCGGACTAAGACGGATCGCGTTAAGGGCGATTATGCGGTGCACGTGTTTTTTTCTCTTCTACCATCTTACACATCAGGCCAGTCGGTCTACTAATGTCCGATAATCCGACGACGAAACGTAATCAGGGCGGCGAGGGGCTATGCACTCCAGAATCACTAAAAGAATCACACACAAAAATCAATATAATCAATAAAATATCAATTTCATTTCAAGTAAAAATCTTCGAAAAATATTATTTTTAACAAAATATCAAATGAAATTAATTCCAAGGCTCTAAACACTTAAAAATTGCTAAAGGAATCACGAAAGAACCTCAAAAGAATCAAAAAGAATCAAAAGAATCATCAATGATTCTGGAGTGCATAGCCCCTCGCAGGGCGGTGTATACAGTGCACGGGGAGGAGGGCTAAACGCGAAGCCCTGGGTGGGTGCAGTACACCTGAGGGTGGCTTCTCGCGTAGCGTCGGTAAGGCAGGGATTACCCTCTGGGGGGCTTCGCGCCTCATCGTCTGGAAAATGGCTTACTGCAGTGCTTGCATTTGCCAGCTCAGTCGTCGCCCCCGTCGAAACCCTGCGGATGTGTTCTTACCCCCCCTCTCCCTCTCCCTCCTACGGAGCTGTGCTTTGCATACGAGCGAGAGAACAGAGGGAGAAACAGACCACTTAGCTCGTTTTTTCGCGGGAGAGATGTTGGATTCGTGGTGATAGAGCGATTCGACAATAAGCCGCAAATTTGAAGCTCCACGGATTTCAGTCGGAAGGTACATAAGCATCAATAAGCATCCGCATGGCGGGCTTCCGCACTTACAAGTCCGATAGACATTACGGCCAGCGGTGTGGTGTCGACAATGGCCCTGGCCATTAGTCTAATTTAAACAAGCGTCATTCGCGCAGGAGCGTTGCCACGTAATTAGCGCGCGGGGGAGGTAATCCGGTGTGTGCGTGGCTGCGTGGTGGCTGCAGATGCGACGACGACGACGACGATGCTGGTGGTGCAGGCTAAGTGCCATTTCTGGCCGCCCTTACCCGATACTCGTCACTTTGCCCATGCATGAACGTCGACGATGGAAAATTGTTTTGAGGGTGGTCAATGAGTTATGAACTAATTCATGACACTGAAAATTAACGATAGTTTTATATTAATATAAATTTTGGTGGATCTAAGATGCTAGTTGCAAGCTTATTTTAGAGTAAAAAAAAATTTCAGTTGAGGTGGATTGTTTTAATATAGAATGGTTTTTACAAAAAGATCTACACATAATTTTTAACGTTTGTTTTTATCAAAGAGTATTCAACCGCCATTTTTACTGCCATGTTTGTTTTATTTTAAAATTAAGCAATGACTGGGTAAAAAAGATATAAAAATATTTTCATGACTTCTAGGGTTACTTTTCATTTTTTGTTTAATCTCGTATTATGAGAAATTAGAGTGGTTTAGTCAATATGAAACTTGGACTTGTCTTTCAGAGATTGCTGGTTCGAATCCAACATTCTGCATATTATAAAACTATGAAAAAAAAAAAAAAAGATCTAGCCAATTAGAGATCAAGTAAAGACATTTTTTTTATGTATAAAACTTTTTGAACTTCTAAAACACTATTCTAATTTCCAAATCAAAACCTCGTAGTAAAAAAATTTTAATTCAACAACTCACAATAAATAAAGCTCCCAAAGAAAACCTCAAAATAAAACCCACCCCACCTAAAAAAGAAAAAAAAGAAAAGAATCCCAAGCATCCAAGCATGAAATAGCTGTAGAGAAAATTCAAAAGAGATAGAGGTGGTGGGTGATAAAATCAAAACAGTTGATAATTTTATGATGGAAATTCAAATGGCTGGCGCGAGGGTGGCTTCCTTCCCTCCTCTCTCGGGACTGGCACGCCGCAGCGGCAGCGGCACCCCTCGCGTTTTTCGGGGGCCGCCGCGCCATTACTCGCCCGTGCTCTCAAAGTCTGCCTCGCTGCAAACCTAAACAGATTTTAATGAGAGCCTGGAGAGCCTACGCCTAAATTTTCTGGGCGTCTTTCTGCGAATAATTGCCGAGGAATCATTTTAAACGGGATAAACTCTTTATTTGCACTTTTACTACACAATTGGCTCTTACGTATTGGCGCACTTCATTGAATTTGCTTTTAATAATCGCTCTATAAGTTTATTTTTATTTATTTTGATAAATTTAAAATTTTATTTCTATGTTCGCGATCAACCACGATGCTTTTAAAAACTGATCATGACATTATTTCCCTATCATTTGTTTAAGAAAAGATTATGATTAATGTAAGACAGCTTTTTAATGACATCATTTGTATCACAATCGCGATAGCTAAATCAATTTATGCTCTCAACTAACGTCACATCTGTCTTTTTATGTTTCAGGTAAGTCTTGCCACATCAAACTGGGAGACAATTTGTGCACGAGATTCGCCGGAGGCGATCGTAAGTCATAAGCCAAAGCAGTCACTGATCAATTAAACCACGACGCAATGCCGGGGCCTTTTATAAAGCGATAAATTCGTAAAACAATGCCAAAGCATAAATTAAGCGGGGGACCAGGTGCGACCGAGGGAAAAACCACAATTGTTTAGCGATAAAAACGTTGGACCTTTCTATTTCGCTCCTCGTGACGATTGGAGCAGCGCGCAATATTTATTATGCATATTAGCTCGCGGGCTTATCCGATAGATATTACTATGTATCTCCTCGAGAGAAGGCTGGTCTGGTCTTGACACGATTTTTTTTTTTTTTTTTTCTCTTTTTCTTCTTTCTTTCTTGGGCTTATGATTTATTCCCGTTGAAGCTGATAACGCGAATTGTTTTTGTAACGGCGGTGATGAGGAGAAGAAAAAAAAAAAGGCAGCCCCATTAGGTAAATTGTTTACAGTCGTGGCGGCTTTATCGAGGATTAATTTCACCTTCTCTGGCGGCACAGCAGTCGTGCCATTATTTTTACGACTCGCCCTGCCAAAGCCAAGCGAAGTCTCGAGGGTCCTTGCGAGCCATTCTTCTGGGCTCGACCACTTCACTTCGAGCTGCTCCTCGAATCATAATATTTTTCATTCCGTTAACCGCACACTCGGCATTGAAATTGAAATTAGCCTCAGGACTAAATTAAAACACCGGCGTAAGGTGTACGAAAAATTTTTCAATCAACCAGAGTAGTGATCCCGACCGATTGAATATTTAATCCCACTGATTCAGCTTTTCCCCCCGCTTCTCCGTTCTTCGAGCAGACGTCATTCGTCATTATCATCCCCCGGGCTCACGCACCCCAAGATGACTGCAGCGGTGACTAATCAAATAATCTCGTCTCCTGGTGGCACTGCAACCGGATGCTGCTGCCTGGCTGGCTTCTTCCTTGGGGGTTGCTTAGGCCAAAACTTCGTGGAGGACGAGGACTTACAAATGACGCGCGGGCGCTCAGCCGGATGCCGGATGATTTGAATAACATCGTGGCTTGAGCGACGTGCATAAATTTCACAGTTTGTCTGACCCAACCGGCTTTTTCCACTTGTACGATGGAGAGGGAAGCGCGCGGGATTAGAAAAAGCTAGCTGGCTGAGGCTACTCGGCGTTGCCTGCCGCGTATCGATTCTCGTCCGCCGGCAGCGAGGCAACGCAACCCTCTCCGCTGTCATATCCACCCACCCCGGCTGCCTCCAACTCGTCCTCCTCCCACTCTCGCTTTCGTCCTTTTGCCGCAGCCGCAGCCACAGCGGCAACAGCAGCAGCGAGCGGCGGAGGCACAACTTTACGGATATGAATTAACAGAGTTACCGGGGCCGCTACGGCCGTCGAGCCGAGTTACGCCGCTCGCGCTTACCCACCCCAACCCCCCGGAGCAAAACTTGAGCGAGAGCGAAATGTTTCGGGAGCCTGATTGGTCGCTTGGCCGCGAGAGGGAGTCTCCTTAGTGACGCGATCATCCATCCAGGCTCTTCCTCGTGAATTTTTAATTCGTCAGTGTAAACTCACATTACGAGCGGTGTCAAACGTTCAGGGGCGTCGATAATTAACCACCGGATCGATAAAAATCCTCGCAGGGTCAAATTTCGGCGGGGGTTCAGGGTCGGACGGGGGCATACAGGTGGTCCATAACATAACAGTCGGTGCGTTTTATCCGGTAGTAAACGCGGCCGTAGCGGTGGAGCGGGCGCTCTATGATTTAATACCTCCTCCCTCGGCCCCATTTGCCCCCTCCCCCGGTCGGCTGCTCGTTTCGCTCTTATACTGCACTAACCCACTGAGAGAGTCGTCACGGGGATAATCCACTTTGTTTATGGCTTCCGATCATCTGGCCAGCCGCGATAACTTTCTGCATACCTGCATTTTCAGATTCCCACTACCGATTGTTTACATAAAGACGTAGCCTGGATTAATCGGACCCGGGGTATCTATTCCTACTGTATTTACCTGTTTTCAGCTTTTAAACAGAAAACCTTTTTCTGATTAATTGAACATTTTGTATGGTACTTTTAATGGGCAAATTTTTAATGAGTCCCAAAACTCTTGAAACCTCGCGAAATTAAGATGTTAGAGCGATTAAATTTTTTCTGGGTAAGATTACGTTCCCCGACCGACGTCTCGCGAGCATTGTAAAATTAAATGATGTTTCAAAATAAATTTTTCTCATAAACTGCAGCCGTGATTAAAAAAAAACTACCCTTGAGTACCAGGTTGCATGCTTGGTGTTTAAAAAAAAAAAACAAAAACAAAAGAGACGCGGGCGTGCAAACAAGGATTTGTCGTGTTGGCGCGGTATAATTCGATCGTCAGGCAGCCGCAGCAATAATTGCGCCTGCGCCCTTATCGCGGAAGCCTTCGGCCGGCCGGCCGGTCGCGATTATTATTCATCTTATCTCGGGGGGCCCTCTCGGCGTTGTGCAGCCAGGAGCATTTGCATTATATTTAAATTTAAACGCTCGCCATTTCGCAATGCTCTCCTCCAGCCCGCCCCCTCCGGCGCCTGCGCACTTTACGGCCACTTTTATTGATGCTTTTCATCGAGTGGGCCGGGATGATGATAAAATGAAGAAGAAGGCTTGTTGAACAATCGGTAAAGGTTAAACGCGAAATCATATTTTCCGAATATGAAATGGAGCTTATTCGTAAGGAGGAGTTATTTACGAGCCGTCCGCGTCGAGGTCCTTGGCCTAGTATCGGGAATGTTTATGACAGGGTAAGACGTTGATAAAGACCCCCGGAGCACTTTCGCTAACCCTGAAAACTCGTGCTTATGCACGCGGGAGTATTTTTTTATATCATCGACGGGGGAGGGGGGTAATTGATTGATTCGTTTCGAAGACCGGGAAGCTTGGAATGGAAGAAAGAGCTTTGCGGGTGGGGGAGGCGCGATAAAGGTGACGTGCAGGGCGTCGCGACGTCCGTCAAGCCGGTTGGTCGTGGGGTTGTTCGCCCTCCTCTCAGCATCCCGCATCCCCAGGGTCAAGGAAGCCGCGCAGACGCGGGAGAGCGCAGCCTCCTTCGGCAACCCCCTCCCGCGGGCGTAAATGGCGAGACCTGAAAACCAATCGTATTCCCGTTTCCATCCCTCTCCTGCCCACTCGCTGCAGCCCTTTTTCCTTCTTTTTCACGGGCAACTTTTGTTTCGCCCTTTTTCCTCCTCCTCCTCCTTCGTCCTGGCTCGTCTTTTATATGTATAGTCTCTCTTTCTCTCTCTCTCTCTCTCTCTCTCTCTCTCGCTCTGTTTTTCAGCGATTATCCTTTCGTTTTTTACCTTTTGCGGGGAGGGCTTTTCTTCTTCGTTTTCCTATTTTTTTTTTTTTTACCTCCGAGCTAACTTTCTTTTTCGTCTTTTTCTTTTTTTGCCGGGGGAACACGGGTTGTAATTTCAGCTTTATTAAATTTTGCGAGTTTCTTCATTTTGCCCTTCGAGCTGCAGACAAACTTTCTTTTTCGACAATTTTTTTTTGAGGGGGTGGAAAAAAGTTTTGGAGCTGCAGTAATTTTGACAATTAGTTGCTTTCAAAAATTTTGCCTGTAAATCAATTTTGAACTTTACTTTTTTAATTGCTTTGAAAGGTACGGAAAAGTTTGAAGTTTTATTTCGTTTGATGAATGTGATACATCAATCCTACTTGCAGATATCGTCCAGTTTTATTTAAATACTTGTAATCAATTATAAACAGTGTCTAAGCTACCTAAGCTGGAAAATCAAGGAAAAACTATCTGAGAATCATTTTTCTTGCCTTCCTTATATTATTGTTTTTTTATTATTTCAACGTATATTATGTAAAGGACTTTATTTTGGAATAATTTAACTGCTTCCTCAAAAACTTCACTTTCAACAACCATTCAATTGTTTCCACATTCTTGGTGACGATCCCATTGACGCAGCTCAAAAAAGAGTACCAGGCCGTCAGCTGTTTTTCCCCGAAGAAGAGGAAGCAGTCCGTTTCCTTTATTTTTTCCCGGGGGGGGGGGGGGGGTAAAAAAAGGTCCTCTCTGATCTCGATACTCTTTGTCGTAGGACAATGGAAACGCTTTATGCCATTTTGGACAGAGAGAACGGTGCTATAGAGCCTCGAGTGGCGCTCCGTACCAAAAAGAGCTGTGCAAAATTTCACCGCTGGAAGAAGAAGAAGGTGCATCGGGCTTGATAAAATCGATATAAAGGAGTTTCCGCGCCCGCGTCTCGTCCAATGGGAACGTCTCTCTTTCTCTCTCGGTGTTGCTCCAGGAGATGAGAAAGTCTCGCCCGCTCCTTCAGCCGGGAGAAAAATCGAGGTGCTTTTACCGTGGGAAAGTGGAAAATTTTGTCGGGCTTGATTTTCCAACGATGTTTGATCGAGTTTCGTAAATTCGATTTTTCAACGAAATAAAAAAAAACTACCCGGTAAATGTACTTGATGAGAGTTTTTGCCAATAAAACTACTACGAGCCATCAAGAAAACTAATAAAATTGTAAAAACTCTGTTTAATGAATCGTAATGGGACTGGATGAAAAAAAAAAAAACTTCCGATTAGATGGAAAAAATGGAGCAAAAATCTTGACGCACGAGAGTTTAATGGATCATTAAGAGAAGTCACGGAAAAGCTCGTAAAGCATCGGTATTTTTTCACCCCGCTCGGCTAATTCTTGATTGTCCCGCCGCTGCAGCAAGAGCGTGTATGATTGCACACATTTCAATCGCACTCGACGATTGAATGGCGCGCGCAACAATCTTCCACGATGATGACTCCGACGTTTCTTTGGACGCGCACAAAGAGCCGTGCGGTAGGTGCCCGTCGTAAAAAATCTATCAAAACCCTGACCCTTGGGTGAAAAAAAAAAGGGGGAGGGGGGCAACTTATTTTGGTCGATCAGTCAGCCTCGGGCGATGATTATTTCGAACGAGCCTGGGTGAAGTAAACACGGTGCGTTTGAAAATTCTTCACGCAACGGACGCCCGCGAGAATGCAAAAAAGCCGGAGCGTTTAACTTCAAAAAAGAAGAAAAGCGAGGAGGAATGCAAGCGGCAGAAGCGTTATAGGTCTCGGTGCAGCGGCCCGGCCGGCCACAATGCGTAACGAATCCTGCAGGTATATAATGCACGGGTAGGTGGTCGTCGCGTGTGTGATTGCGGCCCTTTGAGTGTCGCCTTACTGCACCGGTCAGCCAGCACCAGCGCTGCATAAATTAATCCAGAAGCCGATATCGTTTGATTCCCGCCGCTCCTCCGGTTTCTCTTCCCACGTCATTAGACACACGCGCGCTGGTTAATTTTTTTTTTTCTTCTTTACGCATTATCTCGTCGAACGGCAGTGCACTTTAGCATTACGCCGTTTCATTATGACCCGGTGCACTTTTCACGGACCGATAGGCCGATGCAGCGGCTAATTCCTTCTGACGAGCTGACAGATAAGACGGGACGAGCGAGAGGAGGCTTTTTATACGTATACCCGTACCCGAGCTTTTCATCATCGTCATTCACCAACGCTGCTGCTGTTGTTATTATCGAGTGCCGTTAATGCGAGCCCCAAGATAGTCCGCTCAAACTCATGCGAACTTTACTTTTTGTTTTTCGTAGTGGTAGAATTATTTATTTACAGGGAATTTTAGAGACTGATAGATTCATCAATTTTTATTCTATTTGTTTATTTTTCATAAAAGATATATTTTTTTTCTTCAAATATTAAGATTAATCGGCCACTGGAGGAAAGAAAAAATAATATAAAACAAAAATAAAATAAAATAAAATTATTAGAAAATCAATAAATACAAAATAAAATAAAAAATAAATTATACTTTAATAATAGAAATAAGTTTGTGAATATTTCTCAATGTTTCAAGCCAGGGTTTGCTTAACAAATCAAAGAGAATATTCACTTGCTTATTGAAAAAAGAAAAGATGTAGAAGGCTAGAAAAGGAAAATGTAGAATAAGTAAATTCGGTTTCGTCCTTATTAGAACTCATCAGGTGAAAATAGGCCATTTCACGATAGAAATAAAGAAAAATAAAAAAATTTAAATTAAAAGATTTGAGAAAAAATCATTTACCTGTAGGGATTGAGAAACAACCATATAGAATGAAATGATTGAAAAATGTAAGTGAAAAGGTTAAGAGAAGAAAAAAAGAAGAATGTGCAAAAGAAAAAGGATAAATTAATGTCAGTAGTTTGTTAGAAAAAATAAGAAAGAAAAAGAATGAAAAAGTATAGAGAAGTCCGTATTCAAATGATGCCAATGGACAAGTGTTTTGAGACACAAAAAATTAAAATAATAATCACCTTTTTTTATAAAACTGTTAGTGGTCACTCAACACTGTGAAAAAAAAAAAGTTATGTCAGCGTTATTTTGGTTGATTTTTATAAGTTCACAACGTACACTATAACTTTTAAATGACTCTTCACTCTATTTTTTCAATCAGTTCGATGACCGACCAGCAAGCTATATCATAATTTGCTCTAGGTCAGGCTTAAACTAGATTTAGATTACTACATTCATCCATTTCTTTGTACTAATACAAAGTTCTATAAATATTTTACATTTTTATAAAACTCAAAAGCTTTATTCTTTCTACCAAAGAACTAATTGCAAAAAAAAAAAGAGAGAGATATGAGACCAAAGTCAAGTTGCAGAAGCAGCAAGTCTGGTCTAGCTCCCACCCCGGGGAAGAAGATTATCCGAAAGTCGGAGAAAATCTTTTAATTTCCTCGGTGTATTTTTGCAGCCCGGTGGGCGTCCATTCTCGTTTTTCTTGGCCCTCCTCCTTCCAGCTCACCTCTATCTCATCCCACCCTCTAAGCCCCATATATCTGCGGCGCGTTCCTTTTTCTCCTCTTTCTTCCTCTTCCTTTTTTCCTCACCGTTTTTCTCCTTGCTCTCTTTTGCTACACCATCGTGGATCAATACTCGAGTGAGCTAGGTGCAGTCTTCTTCCTGCACCACCATCGCTGCACAATAGTTCCGGGGGGTGGGATTAATTGGGCCGTTGCTTTAACGACGTAATCGCCGAATAAAAACCCAGCGGCTTTCTTTCCATTCGGCGGCCATAGGTGCATGCACCTTGTGCGGATCGCGTGCGCTGCAGGCAAGCGCCGATTATGGCGAGCGTGTGCGTGTGACGCGCCGCCCGCGAGCGAGTTAAGCGAGGGAAGAAGGAAGGGAAGGGCTGGTTTTGCGCTGCACCGCCGCGAGGATGATGCAGCGGGAGAGGAGGAAATTGCCGGAGTAGTTCGGACGACGCTCGCCGAGCGTCGCCTGCTGCAGAGGGACGACCGAGAGACTCGCCCTCGCACCGACAGCTGGCAGCACCGCAAGGGAGGTCCGCTTGCACCTGCTTCGGCAACCCCTGCACGTGACTGCTTACTTTTTTGGTTTCCTAAGCTTGCATGGGCCTTTCGGGATACAGATTTTCATTAACAGTTCAAGTTTTTGATGAATTTGGGATTTTATCGGTTCCCAACGAATACTGCAAAACTACTTGTAGTTTCGAAAAAATGTACGACTTGATTTTATTCTAGGAAAGAATTCTCTCTAATAATTTAATCAATTTGTTTCGAAACAAAGTACCATGACTTTCCGTCAGTTAGTTGCAATATTTAAACTGACAAAAGTTCGACTATTTAGTAAAACTCAAAGCTCACAAAAGTTAAAAGAAGAACGATCATTTCATTTCAGAAAGATTTTCCAATTGACGTCACTCAGTTAAATCGAATGTATTTTTAAAAAAGTAAACAAATAGAATTTAAACTCGTAAATTTTATTAGACTTCAAAGCCTGGAAAAATTGAATTTTTATATTATATTTTTCCCCCCACCGTCGAAGTTCGTAGATTTAACCATTTAAAACAGTTCAATTCAAAAGGCACCAATCGAATAACAAAAGCGCGTCCAAATCGAATTCAATATCGACTATACACAGCAGTCCGCTACCACCGCACGATATATACGATTGATTTTGAAAACTCGCTCTTTCCCTCTCCGGCCAACGCCGCAGTACGCAAAAATCTAATTAACGTAGCGTGCGTGAGAGCTCGCTTTATACATTTTTATGACCAATTTGTAATCGAATCTCCCCCGAATTCGAACTCGTTCGTTTGCTGCCGCCAGCAAGCCTCTCTCTCTCGCGCGCTTTTTTGCTTTTATTTTGCAAAGCACGCGCCCGGTTTATCTCGACTGGCATTGGTCCGAGCCCTCCGGTAATATAAACACGCGTGCACGGACATTTGCATGTTTTTCCGGTTTAATTAGTTCCGATGCGATTATTAATTGGGCGCTGCTGAGCGCGAGCCACGCCGATAAAGAGCTGGCTCCTGGTTTTGCTCCGAAAGGATGCTTGTTTTCGATCAGTACTTTTTCGGTCTCGATAATTTAATTTTACCCTTTTTTTTTTTTTTTTAATCCACCTGCACTGTCTCTGATTAAGTAAAATATAAATCGTACGCGTATCCAGCTTGCGCGATACAATACTTTTTTTTTTTCCACGCACCGAATCATCATTTATCCGGCGTCCTCATTCATCACTTTCCCTTTCGTCCGGTCTGATAAGTATCCAAAAACATCCCATTTGATATTCCGCGTATACGCGCCGTATTAAATCCATCTCACGAAAAGTTGAAAAATTTCATAATTGTCCCAGGGCCCAGGAATCTCTGGAATTTTCGCTTCGCCCTCCTCTTCGGACCTTTTTTTTCTCATCTCTGCTGCCTCGCGCCGTTTCTCCGTCGAGCCTTTTTTTTCGCATTTAAAAGAATATAATTTAACTCGTCCGTGGGTCAGTCTGGTGCCCGTGGGGCTCCCGAGATACTTTATCATCATTTGGTTCCCCCCTACTTTTTTTTTCTCTTCTTGACCTGCTGCAACCTTTTAAATCTCTCTAGCCACGTGAATAGAGCTCGTTAAACCCCTTTTGAGGAAAAAAAAAAAAGGATACGTTTTAATGACAATAATAGAAACGCGATGAGAATCTGGAATGGCCAATCCGAGAGTTATAAAAAGTTTTGAATTTAAAGATGTGTTATTAACATAATATTAAGCTCTGCGAATCGAATTCATTGGTCTTTTTGTTGTGAATCTGAAAGGAAAAAACGGGTTCATCTGAATTTATATTTTTAGCCGACTCCGAATAAATTATTAGATGTTAAACTTAAATTGAATTTTTGTGAATGAAATGTGCTAAACATCTTTAGTTTTGTTGTTGTTGTAGTTCCTAAATTTTGAGCTTAAGGTTTAATTTTCGAGTCTAGACTCATATAAAGAGTAAAATCTTTTAATTCAATCAATTTAATTAAAATAATTGCCGATAAAATTTATTTGTTTAGCATAATAATTTTAGGAATCCACAATAACTTAACTGCCATAGTAATTATTTTCATAGCTATAATCGTTAGTCTGCTGCTCTAAAAATTATTCGTTTCAATAAAAAACTCAAGTCACTTCTAAGACTTGAAATAATTTTTAACCGTTGCTAACATTTACCAGCTATCACATTAAAAAAGCTTGGCTTCAAAGAATCACCAGCGAAGTAAGACACAAGGCTCGAATGCAACGCTTAACCTTCAAAGGAGTCGCAACTGAATTTCCAATATCAAGCGGTGTGCGCATAAATTAAGGAATTAGCATAAAGCCGCGAGTATGTATTCTTAAATGCAGCAGTTACTTTGAGCCGAATTTCGCAAGCCAGAAAGTCGAAACAATCAATTGCCAGGAGGGACTAACGTCGTAGACAACACCGAAAGAAAAGAGGTTTACGAATCGAAGGAATAAAGTTTGTTGTTTGAGGTCAAAGGTCACGGGCAGACTGCCAGCTAATTGTAAACGATGACGAGCTGGAAGAATGGACTTTGCGAAATATTCTCTCTCTCTCTCTCTCTCACTCGTACTAATATCGTGTACCTGCATTTGTACAGCTAATTAAACCGCGAAACTCTCTCGTCACGATAGTCACGATACATTGACGTCACTTTGGCAATTTCCATTCTATGGCCCTCCGGTATACAAACTGTTTATTGGTATTGTTTTGTGTTGATGCATTTCGTGCCGCGCGTGGATCCAATCTCCAAAGTTGGTGCCGTCGCCCCGAACTTTCGCGTGTCTGCTGGTGTAAGCTCAAACTTTTCATTTTTCAAATGGATCAGCTGTGCCCCTTTTTTTCCCCACATGTAAATCAGCCCTCCCGTAATTTGTAATTCCAGGGAGGTGTGTGTGCTCGAATTCGCACCGGAAGTTCTCTCAGCTGTCGCGGGCGCGCGAAACAACACCCGTTTTTCCCCCGATTCTTATCATAAGCCCACGCGGCGTGGCTTCTTCTTCTTCTTCTTCTTCTTCTACTTCGTTTCCGGCGTGCCGAATGTGTCCCGTAATCTAATCTAAGACCTCGTAAACTGCACCGTTTCTTCCCTTTTTTTTCCATTCCTCTTCTTTTTTTTCGGTTTCAATGAATGCAGAGGTGTTCTCAAGCGAATTAAATGGGACTTTGTTCGCTTGCGAGAGACTCAATTTTTTTCCTTCCAAATATTTTTCGATGCCAGCGCAACGATAGCCGAGTTCTTCGTGGAAACGAAGCGATTACGTCTGCGGTTTGCGATAGCCCCGTAAGACTCGGTAATTAATTACATTGCCAGAGCCAGCAGCGAGTCGTCAGTCCGAGCGACAGGTAGCGCACAAACTGCATTAAGCGTCAAAATGCACGACCGACGCGAGCTTATTACGATCGAGGGTTTATTAGCCAGGAGCGAGCTTGCGTCCGCCCCCCTAATGAAAGTCTAGTGTGACGCGGAGGTGAAAAATCCCTGATAAATGTCTCCATTATGATACACTTACCAACGAGTTCGGGAGGAGGAGGGAGGCGAATTGGGCTAGCCCAGATTGTTTACGGCAGTAGATCATACCCACGTGAGACACGTCGTAAATCAAGCTTACACTTCTCTCTTCCTTCCTCCCTACCAAAGCTTCTTTTTTTTTCTACTTCTTCCTTTTCCCTCACACGAAGACG
Source organism: Encarsia formosa (assembly GCA_038277355.1). Lineage (NCBI taxonomy): Eukaryota > Metazoa > Arthropoda > Insecta > Hymenoptera > Aphelinidae > Encarsia > Encarsia formosa. The sequence goes on from CM076188.1 coordinate 11,746,374, forward strand.
TCGACGACGAGTTTAAAAGTGCTGTGCAGGCAGCGGCGTAACTAAGCTGAAGAGAAAATAATATCCCTCTTAAATATATATGCCCCCGCGTATTAAAGGAGGAGGGATGGCTGATCTAGGGATTATCTCGGCGCGCCCGGAATAAATTACGAGGGTGGGTGGGGAGGATAAAGACGAGGAGGAGAGCAGGTGCAAACTTGGCCTGTCAGGAAGTCGCTTACACTGGCGTGGCAGCGGCACCGAGGAGGACAAAAGCCTCCCCCGGGACGTAGTACCGTACCGAGCGTAGGTAGACGAGCTGGAACTCCTCCTCGTATTGATTTATTAAAACTCCCTGCGTTGCTTCATCATCCGGAACCCACATACACACTTTTCGTTGAGTGACCGCTAGATTTGTAACTGTCACTCCTGACTGTTTTACTCTAGAGTAAACGCTTTAGAATAATGCTTATTAGTACGCTCGTCAACATCGAAAAGCGCTTGAACTAATTGCAAAAAAGCTAATGGTAAGCTTTAAAAGCTCTCGAGTCGAGTCGTTGAGTGCGTTTTTCGGGGTAAATTCCCACGGTAAATCAGAGCTCGAGGGGGAGGGGGTTGGCGGGGTGATGCGTATGATTACACGCTGTCTCTCGCTCCGGCTATAAATCTCGGTCCTCTCGGTCGTGAAAACGCGCGTTCGAACAACAGACTCAACGGGTACCTTATACGTTCCTCCTTATACACACTCTTTTTCGGAATCGATTCTCTTTCGAAATTAAATCGTCGCGAGGCGGTGCTTGATCGACGGTGCTCTAGGAGCTTGAATTATTCAGCTTTTGTATTATTCACCTGCTAATAAATAGTGTGTAGAGCTTCGGTGATTAAAAAATTAACGCGTGGGTGTAGAGAAACTATAGGCTCTTTAAGGGGGTAATCGGGACTCGATAATGGGGAATTAAAAAGAGGGAGCACGACGGGAAGTGTAATTTCGCGGCCGATTTTTACGGGCCTCCGATAGGGCGCGAAATTCGGGGTAGGATCCATCGAAGAGGGGTAGGGGTAGGAGAAGGAAAAGCAATTTTCTGCTTTTCGAGAATATAATTTTACGCGGAGGCGGCATGAGGGAGTAGATATTGGCGGTGGGGCTCGGTACCGTGTACCCGAGATAAGACTCCCTTCGCTGCACCATCCCCGTGTGAAATTACTTCGCTCCGCGGCTTACCCCCGCGTGTATTCTCATTCAGCCCCTGCGTGAAATAAAGTAGGATATCCCTCTCTCTCTCTTCTATTTTCACATCTGGAAAATTGCTCCGCCCAGACCCCGTGTGTGTGCACGCGTACCGGCTCGAATTGGTTTTTCGGAAAACGCGATGTCTTGTATCTCCCACGCTTGGGTGCATCATATCCGTGTAGGGAAATTGGGGGAAAAATTGGGGAAGGGGAGCTTGATCTTACCGGAATTAGGTTCTGTAATTCCAGCGAGAATTGGGGGAAGTTTGTCGATCATCGGATTCGTTCTTTGAAACAATCAATGTGGTTGTTATTGTACCGAATTATCATTTTATTTGGTCATCGATTTGAGCAGGTTTTTTACTTGCTCTTGATAACAATAAATTTCAAAAAAAATTTGGTGATGAATGCTCGGTGCTTTTTTAAGACGAAAGTGAGTATTGTATTTTTAGAATTGCAAAGTAAAACACGAGGGTTGCTCAAAAGCCTTTACTGGATGCTGAATACTAGACAAATTCGTTCAATTCAGAGAACTTTACAACTTTGATTTTATTGAGCTTTTTATAAATTTATTAATTTAAAATTTTCGATACGAAAAATAATTTTTACCTTAATCTCAAGAGTAATATTAGTTTAACTTACTTCAAAATTAGTTTGATAAAAAAAAAAAAAGATGAATAAATATAGAATACTTTTTTAATTCAGAAAAAGTTAAACTAATTTGTAAAGAATTTAAACGATAACCACGAAACCATAGACTTCAAAGAGGCTCGGCTGCAAAGCGTTTATCGAAAAAATTCGTAATAAAGAAAAGTCTCTTCGATAGAAAGGAGAACAGCGAGTATCTCACGTCAGGGTGCAGCAGCAGCAGCAGCATCTAAGTCTCTCGTCACTTATCCAATTAATGTAATTGCGCGATTTATTCCACGAGGCTCGCGCATCACGCGTGCGCGCACACGAGTGGCGCAAAAAAATTTAATGAGAATAAAGAGCGTCACGCGATAAAATCTCCTCTCCTTTCCTAGACACTGACAATTAAGAACTTATTTGCCTCACGCGTACCACATTTTCCGCTTCCGAGGCTGTTTTCGGGTTGCGAACATTTTTTCTCCAGTCTCCCGGTTTATCGCCGCAGCGTATAATTTGATAGCGAGTGGATTTTTTTTTTTTTTTCTTTTCATTGCAGCAATCTTGGCTCTCGAGGGGTTTTTTTTCGGCCTCGGATCGGTAATTCTCCGTCGTAAGTAATCGCGCTGCAATCATCGTGGCTCTTAGTTTGCGTGAATCTTCGATCGTTTCGAGTTTATTAAATGGCCCATCATTCCCCCCTCCCTCCCTCTTTTTTTTACCCAGATGAATAATACCCGATAATTAATAAATTATACGATCGTGCCTTTTTTTTTTTTAAAGAATAAAAAATCGTTATGTAAACTCGCGGGAATAAAAAATTATACCGTTCGCGATCGAAAATTGTGCCGGAGCCATTATGTATTTACACGAAAAAAAGCCAGGTACGTCAATCTCAGCAATAAATATTCCCCGCTGTAAATCTTACCTTTTCTTTTATTTTACATCATTTTTATCTCGAGCGCCATTGTTTATTTACATGGAAAAAAAAGCCGTTAAATTTTCAAAGTATCCTTGGAAACGCGTAATAATCCGTAAAACCCGTCGGGCGGCGGCACCGGTGTAAATAAACGTAATTCATCCTGGAGCAGGGAGAGTGGAAGAGTATAAAATACCATGTAATACTCCGGGTGCGCCTCTCGTTTTCCGAAGTTTTCTTCTTCCCGGGGAGCGAGCGGGGAACCGGAAAAACACCCAACGCGTGTCATAACTTCCGTTATAGGTTTTTAAGCACGCCGGAGCCCCCGAGAGCGACGTTATATGACACGGTGGGTTCATGGGAATTTGATTTACTGGCTCGCACCTTTACGATCGAGACCCCACGAGTACACGTGACCGGCAGCCTAACTGGAGGACCATTCACCGTGGGCCAACGTTGTTCACTTTTTTTTAATACTTTTTATTATCATGAAGTAGAGAAGATGAAGCCTCCAAAGAGCTATCAAAAAGAGTCGTTTTCTGGCTTTAATTATTTCATGATTAAGTGCGGTGATGAATTTTCTTGAAACTGGACAGTCTTTTAAGTGATTAAAATACGTTGCGAGATAGTTCTGAAAAAGGAAAAAGGTGACATGAATGTTCAAAGCATGGATTAAAAATTTTTTAAATATATTTTTCCGAAAAGAAATAATGTCTAAAAGATAGAAATTCACAATTTTTCGACAAAAGCCAACTGTATATAATCATTTTTACAATATTCTTGAAGATCTGGATAAAGTCATTGAAGCTAAAGTAATTTTATCGTATCTATTTTTGTCTGGTTTTCTGCGATTTCAAACTTCAAACTCAAAATATTCGAGAAGTGATAGTTAACAGTTACTGACTTGTCTCTTTCAGACTTAAGAAAAGACAAATAAAAATATAGTGACAAGGTGTAGAATTAGAGTATCAGTCTTTAAAAAATCTTGGTACTCTGATCCGTCAGTCTGGCCAACACAGACTTGAATTATTCGGTGTGATATTGTGTACAAATGGTCTCTCAATACTGTGTCTTGTATAAAAATTAAAAAAACGAATATGTTAACTAATAAATTGTTTAAATGTTTGCAGGCAAATGGTGTCAACGTCCCAGAGACTGGAACTCGCCGCCCGACCCGCAAAGAGTATCGGCCGAAGCGTTGAACGCACGACGGGGCGTGCTGTACTCCTCGGTCTTCCTCGGCAGTCCTGGTGAGTCTTTATACCTTTATACGTTTTTCTTTCTAAACCCGGCCATTATTCATGCAAAAAAATATGCAAATTTATTCATCACCGAGAAAAACAAGCGCGCGTTGTTTGCTTTAGAAAAAAAAAAAATTAAAGAAAAAAAATCCCTCTATCTTCTCCTCTCGTATTTGCATCGAACAAAAAAAAAAAAAAGGAAAACGTGTAATCTTGTGCGTCAAAACGTGACGAGAGCGTCTAATCATTGGTGGGAGGTCGGTGGGTGGAGCGTTTAGCAACAATCGACGCGGCCAATGAGCGCTCGCTTGCTCGTTTTTAGTTTTGCGAAAGCCTGAACTTCGTAAAAAAGTGCTCCAAAAATTTGTGTAATTCGGCAGTTGTAAACTAAAAAAGCTCCACGCCGGAGAGAGCAGGTGCAGCCGGCAGAAGAGCGCGAGCTTCGGTATCCATGGCTACGAGCCGAGGCGGGAATGCGACGGTAACCATAGCACCCGAGCAGCGCTCTTTCCACCGCGTGCTGCAGCGGGAACCAGTGCAGCCCTCCTTTCTTCCGCCGGAGGGCTGATGCAGCTTCTTTTTTTTTCGAGGAGGATGATCCAATAGTGGCGATTGACCTTGGGACGCGCCGGATATGACTGATTGGTCCCCGCGTGATCGAAAGCCAGTATTGGAAAACTCAAAACGTCGTTTCGAGCTATCTATCAGCTGGTCGATTAGCTTTTGATCTATTAATATCTGGCAAATTTAAATTTTGAGTGAAGTTTTGAAAAATTCTTTTTCAGCTTTGTTTTTCTAAAAAAAGAAAATTACGTTACCCAACCAGAGGTAATTCCGAGCATTAACAATGCCACGGCCACTTAAAATTGACAGGCCGGTAACGAGGCCAATATAATCACTAATGCCTCGGCCTGAATAAGTAAAAACTCCCTTCCAAAAAAAATTAGAGGGTGCACGAAAAAAAAAAAAAAAAGGCAGCAGCCCCCATAACTTATTCAAATCTCAATCGTGTATCGGGCATCACGCAACGTTCATATTCAATCCGGTGGGCAGCTTTGACCAAATTATTTTTATGAATATTTCAAGACTCGAAATAGAAAAATACTCTGCAGTCAGTCCCTTGAATTATTCACTTCCTGCAGGACACGATCGTCTACTTCTGAATGTTTAATGTAAGTCGCTGGTAAAAAAAAAAAAGATGAAGGAATGCGTAAAGTCCGCCGACTTATCAAGAAAAAATCAGCACCCTCAAGCTGCCCGGAGTTTAAAAGCCCTTGGGGGTGGTGGTGGACCTGCAGCTAGATTTATCGGATGTTTTGGTTGGCGGCCATTGTTAGTTGTTCCACCCCTTTTCTCTCTCTCGGTGTGTGTGTCTTTTAAAGTGCTCGCTCGGTTTCAAAACAGCCAGCGTATGTGCGGCCTCTTGTTCGAGAGTTATGGCGGTAGCCAAAAGAGAGGAAAAGTCTCTTCTCTTTCAATTGGCTCCCCGAGCGCGACTCTTTTGTTTTAGTCTCCCTTCCCCCTTTTGGTAAAAACCTTCCGCATCGGTAGTTTTCCAATTATCAAAGGCGCCACCAGAATTAACGGAGTCCGATATCGGCGATCGATCAATTTCAAAGTTTAACATTCGGTCGGGAAACGGAAGTTCGGGGAGCAAACCACCGATAGATTTATTAGCATTGTTTGGCGAAGGTCCTCCTGCTCCTCTCTGAGAGATGTTCGGCTGAAAACCGCAAGTTTCGCTGGAGCAAAGTTACACCGGCAGGATCCGCGTGCGGTTTACGAATCCTCCTGGATTTTCTCCCACTCGTCGCTGCGCTGAATAACTGATGATGATTACCGCGTGATTACGCGAATAAGAATTCCCGGCTGTTGGTTGCGCGACCCTGATTGGACGATCCATCAGAGCTGAGCCTTTCTCACGCGTTTTATCTCGGCCCAGCGTCATTTTTTAAGCTGAGTGACCAATTCAATACTCCCTGATACCTGCATAACATACCGAGAACAATAAAGAGATTTTCACGTTTGTACAATGGCTTCTTGTACCTTTTTTTTCTCTCTTTTCTGTGGAGTTGGAGCAATATTCATAGGAATATATTAAGCGGGGGAGTATGTCTCTTTGTCCCGTTTTCGGGGGTAATACCGGTGAAATGTGTCTACCCTTTGGACTCGCGATATTAAACAGCTGCGCTTCCAGCTCCTCCTTTCTTGTTTTGAATTTACACTCTGAAGGGAAAATTAAAAAGTGCCCTTTGTGCGTCTTTATCGTGGATCAATTCCAAAAGACTCTATAAAATACCATTCGAATTTTCTCTGTAATAATCTTGGAAGTTTCGCAGAGGCTAACAGCTTTGAAATCGTTCACTATTATTTATCTTAGAAGATAATTGTCTCATTTATAAAAAAAAAGTCAATGTTGTAGCAAAGGTTAAAAAAAAACATAAAATATTTGAACGATGAAAAAAAGAAAAAAAAAAAAACTATTGTAGACACTTTCCAACGTGCGATATTATTAAAAAGTGAAGTTTGAATGTACCAAGACTCGCAAATCATCCCCGTAGCCGCGTACCTGTTCCCGACGCAATATCAGCCGAGCGGCGCGTATGAAACTCTCGTAGTTCGTCATCGCTCGGTGGAAGCAGCTGCGCGTAATGGCGCTGCGGATATTATAACGTCGCCCGGAGTCATTCTCAATCTACTCGCTAAATTTCGCTCCAAACAATAAACAACTTGTAATTTTCGGTCGGTGGAATTAGAAAAAAAAAAAAGGAAGCAAGATAGAGACCGAGAGAGAAATAATAGCGATTAAAGCCCCAGCGATCAAAAGAAAGGGAAAGGACGAGAGAGAGAGAGAGAGAGAGAGAGAGAGAGAGAGTCTCCCTCACGCACGCATTCTCTTCATTTCCAGGCTGTCACGGACAGAAGAAGATTCCGCGGGCTGCGTTTGACAGCGGACCCGGGGGGAGTGAGGTGGGCTTTTTATACAGAGAGAGAGCGGGCGGGCGGGCAAGCAAGCGAGCCCTTTTTTTGGGAGGTATTTTATTTTTTTCGTTGGTTGTTTGTTTCGGGCTTTGATGTTTGCAAATCCAGGCGATTCTTGAGGAATCGGGTTCTGACCGCAGGACTCGCACCTCGACGTCAAAACACGATACCCTGCAAGAGAAATAAAAGAACGTTTTGCGAGATATCGATCTTCTAGACTCGTCCCAAAGCGCATCGCGAAAAATCCAACGATTTACATGTATACACGGTTTGGATTTTTTTTATTAAAATATACTCTACAAGAGGCAATTTGCGCGGAGCACAATATCACCGGGGCGTGTTATGACGGTGTCGCGTTTCTTTTGTACACGATCTTTCTCCACTCCCTTCGTCGTCATACCCTCCCACAGTCGTCCACTTCTCGACCTTGTCGCCTTACACATCCTCCTTTCTTGGCCCACGCACGACCCAACGCGCTCGTTTGAGTGCAGCGATTTTAAATAAAAATGCAACCTCGCGGGTTATGATTGCACTAAATTGTGGGATCCTCAGAAAACATCAATCATTCGCTAAAATTAAAATACTCATCTTCACGTCCTTTTTGTAATTCAAATACAACCCTGAGTACTGTTGAAAATATACTGCGAGATAGACATTGAAGAAATAATCTTTATTCTTTCAAAATATCAGTTTTCTAGAGTGTAAATGCTTCTTATCAGTAATCCATGTTGAATACTTGGCAAAGACAGTGAGGCATAATATTAGAAGAAACAAATTATATTTCACTTATCTCTTTCAAATTATCCACCCACATCAACTCGAGCTAAATCGGGTTGATTTGTTTTTCCAAACAACAATTAATCGGGGGGGTGGCCCTTTGTAGGTCAACGAGCCTTCAGAGCCAAACGTCAAACAAAACAAAGCGCGCAGATCAAAGGGCAGGGTGGTAGGGGGGGGGGGGGTCAAGGGTCTTTGCGTGCCGCACACACAACACATCCAATCGAGGGGTCCAGCACGCGCACTCGAGACGCGAGGGTTCGACTCAAGATCCTCTTAACCGGATTGTTTCCTACGAAAAGGGTTTAATAATCGTCCTGGTTTTACCGTAAAAACGTCTGATTTACGTGGATCATCCGGTTGACGCTTTGCCGAGGACGAGTGCTTTAGCGCTTAACTTTTCTATTATTACCTGCCCGTGTTTGACAATATATTCGGATTATCCGGTCGATCTTGTTTTGTATCTCCCTTAAATCTGAATCGAAAGACTCGCGTGTTTAGTCTGGTAACCCTTCATCTCGAGAGCTCGCAGAACGGACGCGCGTTTTTATATTTCTCTCGTCTATTTTCGTATGTGGCGCGTCAAAAACGCATCCTCGGTTCTTTTGTCGGGCTCACGTACTTTGGGGAGGGGGCGGCGGGTCGTTTAGGGAGACAAACTATTTTAAATCTTCATTCGACGTGACTTTTTGAGAGATTATACGTGTGTTTTCTGTCGACGGCTGAATAAGACATGACCTCCTCGATTTGACGAAAACGCGAACGAAAAAACAGTCGGATTGATTTACGGGTAAGAAGGGTCCTTAATATTTCTCGTAAATCTTGGGTGTTATTGCGGTGGACCGAGAGGAAAGAGAGAGAGAAAAAAAAAAAAAAAAAATTCTCGGGGAATTTAGATCCCACTCTCGCGCTATCTCGATGTATAAAAGGAGAAATAATAAAGAGAAAAAGGATTTAAAAGAGAGAGAGAATCAAAGAGGGGGAGGCTATGGCCGGAGGATAGGCGTACACGAGATGAAGGCTGGTTTGATGGAATGCTGCCTTCGGCCGGGCTTACTCTCCCTCTTCGTTTTTTCGTCCGCGGGTATATATACCGGGGCGCGCGCATATACATAAGTATCGACGCGGGGCCAACGCGGGACTATATATATTTATAAACACGTGCGCCCGACCGTGTAAGACTTCACCTCTTTGTGTCTATATATAATTTACGGAGTTTATTCCCTTCTTTGTCTTAGCACCAGCCGAAAATCCTCGCTCGGAGGACTTAATGAAATAAGCAAGTTTGTCAGCGAAACTTGGCCCCCCTCGCACCTATGTGAAATTAAAGCTGATGAGATCGGAAAGCGTCTGGCCCGAAAACCGCAGGGTCACGCCGAGCCGGTGCAGCGCGTAAACCGCATCGGCATCACCCAAACTCATCCAACGCAGCACAATGCCGGCTTTGGTTTTGATCGTGATTGTCGACAAATTTGTCCTCGCCACGTGTTTTATATATTATCGTCCTGGCGAACAATAAAACGCGGAGCGCGTCAATCAACGTCGATCGACGCTCCGATGATAGCGATTCTTTTTGTTTCGGACTGCCTACTCTCTTTTTTTTAATCGGGTGGAAAATGGGTATGTAAGCTGCAACAAAAACATGATGTAGCGGTTTTTTCAAAAACTTTTTATTCTAATATTGCGATAAAAAAAAAAAACGCTCTGAATGTATACAAGAATGAGTTTCTTATTTTCTTATTTTTACAATGTTAGTCTCCAGTTCGATAACTGAAATCCGAAATGACGAGTGGTAGCGAGTGGGACTCGAACCAACGGACTTTTGGATGTCAACACACAAATTTATGAATTTACAGTGCTACAATAACTTCTGCCTTCAAATTTTATGTTTATTCGATGACTCCTTTTTTTGCACCAAGCTTGTGTTTATTTATTGTGTTTTTTTCGTTTCTCAGTTGAATTTATTGACTTTCTCTCTCAAAAAATTCACGCGATACGGGGAAATTAATTTACGACGACGCGTCAGTTTTTTCGGTCGGTCAATCTTCCTCGTGCCCTCATCGAAAGCACGCCCATCTGCTTGCTCCCAAAAAAAATGAAAAAAAAAGGGTAATCAGAAGACAAGGAGAGAATCTTGTAATAACGACGATTCATTTATGCTCGGGTCTTCGCTAACAAGACTCCCCGAAACTGGGTCCCATGAGTTATGGGTCCGCGTGGACAAACACACCCGGCCACATCTCACAGTCCCGCGAGCTTTCTGTCGGCGCTTTTCTGCCTCATTACCCTTTCGCATCAAAACTTTGATTGTGACTGAGCCTGTGCGAGCCGGTGTAAAAAGAAGGTTTTATTTTAGGACAAAGTCCCAGTCGCGGTGCTCTTGTTTCGTCTCGTTCGGGGCTTGATGAATAGACCGACATTAAAAGTGACCATTAACCCCGAATCGCTTATTCTTGGACAGAGATCCTCCTCTTGTTGACTTTCCCTAGACCACGGCTAATTTACGACCGTCTCTCTATCTCCTATTTTATTTTTTTCTTCTTGGTCTTCTTTGCCGAAAAGAGTCCGGAAAAACTGGTGTGCCCCTACCCTTAAACCCCACAAAGGTCAACACGTGCTCGTCACATTTGCACTCTCTCTCTCTCTATTTTGGTACCGCGAGTTTTTTCTCTCTGCCGCGCCGGTCTCCTAAATTAACTCCTTGTTTTTAAGCCCCCCACTCGATTCGGTCTTTTTTTTTTTTTCTTCCCCGCGCAGGTTCCATTAGCGCATTTATTTTGACACCCGCCACTTGAACAACACCCGTGCACGAGCTGCGTAATCGCTCGAGTGTCTTGGTATGATTCACGCCCGCGCGAATGACCCCTGAACGAACTACGATAGATAGAAGAACACCAAAGCCAGACTATTAATTGCCCCCCTCCTGATAAGTCTGAAAATTCAATCCTCGCTATTATTGGTTCCACCAATTAACAAAGAGGAAAAAGTCGTATTTATCAGGCTGGAAGTTAAACAATTCGTCATAGGGCGTTATCACCCCAGTGACGCACGAAGATGCTTCCGTAGCGGTAATTGATGCACCCACGATCTTCGATCTGCATTCGTAGTCCGCGGCTGCAGCGGGGCATAAAGTACACTGTCCATGAATCAGATAACCAAGGCGAGCGAGCGTACGAGAGATGTCTCAATCGGGCGAGCGTATCGGTAGGCGGGTCTTGTTGTTTTACCCTTTCCTTTTTACCTTTTTACCGGAGCCCGTCGTGCTCCAGCCGGGCTGACCAGCGAGATGATGGGCATTGTTGCATTAGGGATACCTGAAAAACTCGTTTATTTTTAAGGTATCTCGTGACGATCGTACGTGTCGAACACATATTCATAAACTCGCGGGGAGTACCCGAAGGAAAGCGTGTTCGTAACGGGTTTGATCCGATCGGCATCCGAAGTCTTCTTCATAACAATGGTGAATACGATAAAAATAAGAGACTGGGATTCCTGACTGGTTTCTGGCTCATCAACGACCAAAATTCTATTGGGTGTTTCGAAAGTGGTAAGTTCTCTGAACTATTGAGATATGCGATTAATAGTCTTTGTTTACGCGGTAATACTGTCGATCAACAACAAGTGTTTGGGTGCGGGGCGAAGGTAAATCAATAATCAAGCGACAATATAATTTCTTCCCGATCAGATCAAAGCCGCCTCGACTGCCCGGTGAACTAGTGCACGCGCGCAAACAAACCCATAAACCCGAACACTTTTTCTTATTTCGAATCGAACAATCGCGCCGCCACCAACGTTCTCTTTTGATGTTCTTGTGGGACAAGTGCACCTATACGTACGTACGAACCGATTGATGTTTATCGCCGAACCAAATATCATTATTTATCGTTCGAAGTAGGAATCATTTATGCATTTTTACCACCACCACCAAATCGTTTGAAATCCGAATAAGACACGAGTTTGGCTTTTAATTTGGTACTACAAGCGCTTACTCTCGACCATTTCGTGGCTCATCTAACGCCTCGATTAATCTTCCGAGCAAGTGACGCTCACGGCTTGTCCGTCTTTATGTTTCCCGAGACAAGGTAAAAAGAAAATTCTTGGCCGCTGTTTCTAAAGACTCGTCGCGATAATTGTGCTCCGACTCGAAATCTTTGTTTTAAAATAAAGAATCCGTTGCCACGAGAAAAAAAAAAAAAGAAAAAAGCTTCTCGGTAAAACTCGGTTATTTTCGTTGGGAACAACTCATAGACGGAAAGAGTGTAACGACCTCACCGGTTGGTGGCCTCCCGCACAATAAACACTCCACGGCGTTTACGCTCGAGTGCCACTCGATAAATATTCGTCCTACTTTCCATGCGAAAGAATCCTTTTCTCATTTTATTCCCGGAATCTCGTGGATCAGCACTTCGACACTACTCCTAGGAGGTGGTAAGAAAAACTAACCCATCAGTTGCAGAACCCGAGTTTGTAACAGCTGCGGGAATATCGCAAGCTAAGCCCTACGAAAAAACGGGAGCTTTAGACTCTCTCTCACTCTCTCGGAAAATATATATCAGAGCCCCGTGCATATTTTCGAGGGTCGCAGTTACCGTAAAGAGTCTGCACCAGATCGGGTGTCGCGATTTTTTCTCACCTGGGGAATTCGGTAACGAGACCCGACGAAATTCTCGAGCTTTTTCGGGATTTACGTTTGGATTAGGGGGAGAGCTTTAAATTCGGTATTTTTAAAAACAACAATCGTTTCGAGACTACAGGCAGGAAAAAAATAATTTCCTGTTGCTTCTCTTACTCTTTATTTTCGAGAAAAATGAAGTTATAATAACGAGAGGGAGGAATCCACAAACAAAACGCGAAATCGTGAAACGCGATATTCCGAGTGTGTCTGCCTCGGATATTTCTGCTGCTTTTCTTGTTCCTTCTGCTGCTTCGTTTTCTTCTTGCTTTTTTTTTTTTTTTTTTTTTTTTTTTGCCTTCCTCCTCATCCTCCTGCTTTGCAGCGCTTACTTTTTGCTCGTGCCAGCGAATAAATGTCTCGGTATCCGGTGTACACGCGCGCATCTCCTTATTTATTCATCATTATACCCCGGCGCTTTTTTTCCCTCCCTCCCGTGGATGATTTTTCAATCTCGTAGTACATAAATAACGCCAGAGATGATGATGATGATGATGAGGATTTTAAAAAAGTCCCGATAAATCGGCTTGCTTTGCACCCGCGAGTTATTAAAGTCAATCCTCGGAGTCGGACGATCCGTCAAGTATCCGCGGTATAAATCTCGGCGTTAACACGAGCCGAGCTTCTTTATCCTCGTGGAGGAGCGAGAAGAGGGGGGTTTATTTCGGTTCCCCGACCATGTGCGAGCTTGTTCCGTAAATAGAGACTAGATAGCGGGAGGAAGAAGACGTCTCTTACCCGCAAGACCAAACAACTTCTTATTTCTTTTCTTTTCTTTTTTGGTAGTTACAAAACCTGAAATTAATTTTTAAACCTCCGGGGCGCGAACGCAAGACGATTTATTCAGCCTCGGAAAGAGCGAGAGAGAGAGAGAGATGAAAAAAAAAAGAAGCAAAAGTAGCAGCGATATCTCTGACGAAAGTCTTCATCTGATAGAGGGCGCGCGGCGGGGATTATAAATGACCGAATCTCATCGTTCCCAAGGTTCGTATATCGACTCGAAGGAATCGCTCGCAGTGGAGTTGATTTTTTTTTCTTTTCTTTTCTCCTGCAAAACTACGGAGATCTCGGGGCGATGATGACAACGGAGTCCCTTCTCTCACAAAAATACACTTGTTTTTAAAAAAAAAAAAAAAGGAGGATGAGGAGGGTAAATTTACCGAAGTTATCTTCCGGAGTTCTAGACTGCACTCGTAAAGAGCCCCGAGCGAGCCCCTAACGCAAAATTCAAAGCCCAGTTTTTATGCAGAAGAGAGTTTAAGTCTCGGGCTCCCCATAACTCTCCGTTTTTATCGGATGGAGTGAGAAAGGGGAAGAAAGAAAGGAGCTTCCTCGAGCCCGGTGCATACAGCATCCTCTCGAACTAACAGAGCTAGACAAAAAGCTCGCCGGTCGGCTTCTTCTTCCGTAATGGCCGCGAGGAGGAGAACGAATGGCCGTCGTCGGGACGGTTATGGCCGTCCTCTGATTGCGGTTAATTTCTGAGGGATATCGAGTTAATGTACCGCGATGGATTTCGGTACGTGGCTTTTTGTCAACTGCGCGGGAATTCTCTAATCAACTCGGTTCTTGTTGCTCCTTCATTGATAAGAAAAAAACACACATAAGTGTTGAAAATTTTGGCGCCACGGTAGCTTTCGTAAACTTTCAAAAACAATGAGAAAACTAATATCGATAGAATCGCGCTCCTAATATACCAGAAGAATATCAAAAATTTTTTTTTTTTTGAAGAAAACTAAAATTTTTAGTGATTGCCATGAAAACGGAATAGATAACAGAACTTAAACTTGATAAAATTTACAACTGCGAGTCTTGAAGAACTTTCCAAAGTTGCTTCAGATTATTCCTATCAACGACTTCAGTTAAAAACAAAAACAAAAACAAAAAACTAAGCCACGATTTTTATGAAAAAAATCGTTGAATCATCTTTTTATTTCCATGAGAATGCTAAAAACTTTACTTTTCACGAATAAACCAAAAACCTCTTGACCTTATCTATCGATCATGCAACGTTGTGTTTTCAATTTCTCCTTTAGTTTTATTCGCAAGAGGTACTTATTCATCCCGGCTCTTCAGTATTACTTATAAGTTTAATATTTGATAGTATGTATTATGATTAGCATCTAACGTTGTAACTGTTTGTTTTGTTACAGGTGACGCGAGTAACGCGAGTATCGGCAGTGGCGAAGGCACAGGAGAGGAGGACGACGACTCAACGGGAAAAAAGAACCAAAAGAAACGGGGCATCTTCCCCAAGGTCGCGACCAACATCCTCAGGGCGTGGCTGTTTCAGCACTTAACGGTAAGCTAAGCAAAAATCATCATTTCTTCTTCAAATTATATCCATCCTGTCACATGGCGCGAGTCTTCGTGGAAGCCGGGTCGAGCCGCGGCTTTTTGCCCGTCGCGTCAAACTTTGGAGCTCCCGAAAAGAAGAATAAGAAAGAAGGAAGGAAGGAGAGACGCGCCCTTCGAAATCAGCGTTCCGGGAACGATGCTAGCGTCGAAAGCTGCTCGTGTTATTGCCTCGCGCGAAATTCCTCCAGGGGTTGTTGACTGGCCGGCACCGCTGCAAAAAAGTGCTGCTCCGACGACTACGACGACGAGCCGAGGCTCGCGTGAAATTGTTGCTTCTTGTTTTAAAACGCGCGAGCTGTGCGGGGCTTTAATTAAAACGACCGCGACGTGTCGCGCTAAACCGGGGCGTTAACACTTTTCTCGAAATTAAGAGGATTGTTTTTCGTACCTTTTGATGAGCGACCGAGTTATTTGATAATTGGGCGGCGGATTAACTCGAGGACCTGGCTTTTTACTGTCTTCCTAACAGGCGATAATTAATTTCAGAATTATCGAGATTTCTTTTTTTTTTTTTTTATTTGCTTTGTTTTGAGATATACTTTATTGGGCTTTTTTAATTTTTTGCACTTAGAAATCAATGTGTAAGTGCATCAAAAAAACATCAAAAAATTATAAAATAATATTTCTTAAAATTATTCAACAATACTTTCAGTTGTACAGTATTCTAGAGTATGCGGGAATCGAACCCATATATAATTTTATCGAGCTTGACACTTTAGCGACTAGCCTGGTGTGGACTCACAAGGAGAGGTCACACCCTCCGGGTCACCGATCTTGACGAAACTTTGGGGATCGTTTTCTTATACCAAAAGATGAAGAAATCTACCAATTATCCCGTCTAATGGGCCTTTTATACCTAGTTCCTACATAGCTTATATCGTATTTTTAGCTCTTTTTGGGTTTTTTTGCGAATTTTCAAAAAATTCCTGTTCGAAGCCTATTACACTTACAAAATTCTGCAACCCCGCATTCTCTTTATTTTTTTATCTTCTTTTGAGAAAAAATATTTTTAAATCTAATTTTGAAGAAATAGTCCATGTAAAATTAAGGTAATCAAAAGCATTTGTTTACTGTTTTTTTGGTTTCATGAACTTAAACTGTACGTCATCAGCCTTATCAAAATTATGTCTAAAAATATTTTTTCTAAAAAATTCATAAAAAAACAAAGAAAATGCGGGGTTGCGGAATTCTGTCAGTGCAATAGGCTTTGAGCAGGAATTTTTTGAAAATCAGCTTGTTTTGACACTTTTAACACTTTTGTGCGAATTTTGTGGTTATTTGTGCCAATTTTCAAAAAATTCCTGCTCAAAGCCTATTGCACTGACAGAATTCCGCAACCCCGCATTTTCTTTGTTTTTTTATGAGTTTTTTAGAAAAAATATTTTTAGACATAATTTTGATAAGGCTGATGACGTACAGTTTAAGTTCATGAAACCAAAAAAACAGTAAACAAATGCTTTTGATTACCTTAATTTTACATGGACTATTTCTTTAAAATTAGATTTAAAAATATTTTTTCTCAAAAGAAGATGAAAAAATAAAGAGAATGCGGGGTTGCAGAATTTTGTAACTGTAATAGGCTTCGAACAGGAATTTTTTGAAAATTCGCAAAAAAACCCAAAAAGAGCTAAAAATACGATATAAGCTATGTAGGAACTAGGTATAAAAAGGCCCATTAGACGGGATGATTGGTAGATTTCTTCATCTTTTGGTATAAGAAAACGATCCCCAAAGTTTCGTCAAGATCGGTGACCCGGAGAGTGTGACCTCTCCTTGTCAGTTACGATAATTGATTTTCGAAAATCTATATTTCTTGGTCAGAATTTTTTTTTCAAAACATAGCCCATCATTAATTTATTTATTGTAAATAGTAAATAATTCTTCTCATTTTTACTGCATGTAAAATCAGTAACTTTGTAAATAATTATAAAAAAAAATAATTTTATTTATTATTATGTATTTTTGGTCATGATTTTTTCCACATAAAGTATTCAAATAAATCATGATTCCAATACACAATTTATTTTTCCCAACTTTTAAATTATCATTCAAAAATAAATTCAATTAACAAAAACTAAAAAGCATCAATAAATCATAGGTCGCATATATTCACAAAAAAAAATAAAGCTTTATTAGTCATGATTTATTGCTCGAGCTTAGGAATATCCCGTCTAATGTGCGCCACCAGTAATTTTTTCCCTAAAAAAACAAGGAAAACCTTCTCACGGAACAATGAAAAATAAAAGAAAGAAAAGATCGAATGTCGTCCAGTGGGTAATCTCCTAATCTTCTAATGCCAAGATAAGAAGCGTCCCCCCGTGCCTAGCCCAGCCTAGTCTAGCCCCCGCTGCCTCCCTCCGTATAATAGCTCGGGAGTAATCCGAGCCGCAAAAAGCACAACGCGATTCGGTACCAACAACACGCTCGTACCCGCCGTACCAGTCGTCGTCGTCACACCAAAGCGCAAAATTACATCACAATGGACCCCCCCCCGCGCGGCGCGCGCCACACACATGTCACTCGACGACGGCTCGGCGGGCGCGACAAAACAAAGAGCGAATTACCGGGACGCGAAAATTGAATTTGCCGTTGCGCGCGTTGTAAATCAAGGGCCCCATTGACAAGTTTAATTTTACCAGACAATCGACTATCTTTTTGGTAAAAATCGTCGAGGAACGTGTAATTTACCCGACTTTTCCCGACTACCCACGCGATGATTTTTAAAAGTACAGAACCAAGACTCGAGGCAGACGGAAGGGAGTAATCGCGTTGGCTCGTCGCTAACGTCGTTACTGCCCAATCGCGCAACTCCCCTCAATCTCTCGCCCGGGCGGCTGTATTGGATATGACGTACCCGGAGCCCGGTTCTTGGGGGCTTTAATGCACGTGCCGGTGCAACACCGCACCAGCTCTGGGTTAACTATGGCGGATCGATTTTGAGGGAGAGTGCTGTAATCGAATCGTGCCTGCCCGAGAGGGAACTTCATTGCCCCGCGATAATCAGGTTGAAATTCGAGAATGCCCGCGACAAATGCATCGTGGCGAGCTTAGGAAATTTTACAGTTTAATATTTACTTTTAAATCTTCTATGAAATTTTCGAAAAATTTTAATCTTTACGTGGCGTAAGAATTATCACCTGTCTGTTTTGATCGACAGGTCTTATCTTTCGTAATAAGAACAATTTTAAGTATTTGTACGATTATTTTTATAAGTAAAATCACTCAACTTTATTTACGAAATTTGTTACCCTAAATCTCTATATTTTTTATCATACAAGTAAAATTAATTTTCATCCCCTCCGATAAATGCAATTCCGTCTAAAACCAAATAGAAGTATTTTCAATTCTCCTATTACACTCCCCTCGGTAAAAAGAAAAAAAAGCTCAGTAATAAACGAGAGTAATGAAAAAAAAGAGTGGAAAGCGAAGAGAAATCCGATAGAATTTTCCCATTTCCAGCTAGATATAAATTAAATTAATTTGATGGAAGTGGAATTCCTCTTTCTCTCTGGCTCTGCCCCTCTGCATATTTGGCCTGACCGCGCGCGTCTCTAGCCCGAGCGTTTGATTAAATTTCGTTCCTGTTACGCGGATTGCACTCTCTCGGTGCATTACACGCTCCCGGTAGAAATTGCAGCCGGACTTTTTCCTCGCAATAAAAACCTCCGGTTTGCGATTAATCGACGACCCAACTTTTTACCCGGAATGACGAATGATTTTGGTAAATTAAAAATTTAACCCATCATCTGATTTTGATCCGCATCTATCTTTTCCCCCGAAAAAATCAGTGTCAAAAGTTTATTTCGAAAACACGGATGACAGCGCAGCCGAAAGTTTCGGGTCTCGTGAATCATAAACTTAATATTCACGAGAATTCGAAGACGAGACGAAACAATTTCGAAATGGAAAAAGAAGAAACCGTTTCATTTAGGAGAGCGAGGTTGCGTCAGACTCTTGCTCGCTTGTCACTTTATGCGTCCGACGGTACGGGGGCTTTCGCGACGATTCTCGCTTTCTCGGAGTTTAATTAGACAGAAGAGCAGAGGAGTGTATATAATACATCACAAAGCACCGAGACTCGTGTGTACAGGCTCACCAAGTTGGCGCTGCTGCACCTCTGCCTTAATTTCATCGGGCCGTCGCTCTGTCTCGGCTAATAATGCCCAACTTTGTGCCGCAACTTTGCCCCGAGGGACTTTCCCTACTCGGAACGATAATTTTCCAGAAATAAAGAAAAAAAAAGGGTGCTCGAAAATGAGTGTACTTTATTTTATGTTCTACATTTTATCAAAAAATTGCAGGAAGCTTTACGCGGTTAATACAGTAAATCAAACTTCGGTCCCCCGCCCCGTGTCGCCTTGGTCTATTTTCGGGCGACTGCACACCGTAAAATTTTCGAGGAAAAATGTATTGCACCTAGTACGAAGCAAGAGAGAGAGAGAGAGAAAAGCAGCGCGATTCTTTACCCGCTAAGTGGAAGATTCAATTCCCCGAGGAGAGAACACGCGGAAAACATAACGATCGCAATGATTTATAAGTCGCGAGCTAAATCCACCCAAAATTGCCTGCAATCGCGATAAAACCGAGATATCGAAAAATTTCATCCCCCCCTCCGCTCGCTGAAAATTTATAATCCATTTTAATTTACTCTCGCGGGATAAAGGATAATATCCGTTTTGGCGTAGCACGGGGGTATTCCTCTCTTCCGGTTTTCTTAAATCAATGCTATAAGGAATGAAGCCCGGGTGCACCCACCGGGGGCCCCATATAATCCGCGCTTACGTACGAGCTTGACATTTCGAAAATTGGAATTTCTGGTATACGGCTCCCTGGCAATTTAAAATCTGTGTGTATCGAGGGAGGAGGAAGACTCTTGCTTATACTCCCCCTCCTTCCCCACAGTGATAAATGTACCATGGAAAAATATAAGATTATGCAATTTAAATTTATGAACAAAATCTTCTTCTACCACGTATGATTAATCGACTAATTTTATTTGTTTGTTTTTCTGTTCTAGGTAAGTCAGCGATCTCTGGAATCCGCAAGCGTAAGTTAAATTAATTCGAGAAGGATTCAAAATAACGTTTCAATCCGAAAAGTATCAATAAATCGTTTAAAAGCTCCCCGAGGAAAAAGGCAGCAGCAGCGTGCGTTTATACTCTTAAACAATTTGCATAGACAATCATAGCGGCAGTTTTTTCGGCCGTAAAAGAAGGAAGGGAGTGCGTAGCAACCCTCTTGACTCGGTCGTTTTATGCCGCCATAACCATACCCCGGCATGGCCTACTTAGATCTCGTATCGGCTCCCCCAGCATTGTCCCCGGAAGCGAGCTACAAAACTTTCGAAGTGACTCGAGACGTTGTCACCCTCCTAAACTCCTCCTTACAAATCCTCCCTTGACTTTTTCTTTGACGACACTTTTGTTTTTCTACCTCTCCTTCTTCTTCTTCTTCTTTAAATCACGAGACAATCATAGCTGAGGAACAATCGTAATTACAGAGTCCCGGCATTATATTCAAATGCAGGCCGGTCGGTCGGGGGCGCCAGAAACAGCGACTGCACGACTTCGTGTGGTAATTGATACGAATCGGCCGTAAATCACCGATCGAATATTCTCCCTGGCCCCCAGCACTTTTAAAATCATTTGGTAATCCCGCTCGAGAGAAAAGAAGCAGCTCGTATAATTGCAAAAAACAGTATACCCCCCCCCCCCCCTGTAAAACGATTCTGCAGGTACCAGCAGCGGATTAGAGCCGGGCGTTTTTCTCGCGACAGGAGTCGGCTTAAGCCTCCATTTTTGTGAAATTTATCGCCTTTAATCCCTCAAGCTCTCCCTGCCAACGAGCTTTTTATCTGCCCCTCTTTCCAATTCGCCCCCGCTATTAGCTCGTCGATATTAAAAAGGGAGAACCGAAGAAAGAAGGAGGAAGAAATTAATAAAATAAAAAAGGAAAAATCCGGCCGGTTAAACTCGTCAATTTCTCTCTCGCGAGTTTTTTGAAATATTAAATCGCTGAAAAACGGGGCTTACCGCCCACTTAATCCCGGGCGCGAGATTTAAAATATTCTCGTATCTCGAACGCGCAGGGGCCACTCTGAAAACAGAAGGCCGCCGGGGTCGGGATAAAAGCGAGAGGGACATTAACGTCCGGCTCTCTGCAGCGCCCACTTGTCGCTCGCTAATCCCCCTGAGCTCAAGACTATACCATTTTTTTTTTCTTGGCTAAAGAAAGGATTGTTATTAAAAATATTTGTATGAATAAAGGACCAATGCGGAATCATGAGAGGTCATTTTTTACTCTAAAATTACAAAGAAAATTCGAGTATTTTTTAAATTACTCTTGAAGATAGTGGCGAGATACTTTTATCAAAAAAAAGCAACGAGTCCCAGGTTCTTTAGCGACGTTTTAAAAAGCCAAACATCCCATTATTGTGACGACCGCAAACAATCTTTCAGGGGCTTGAATAAAACGAGCTTTGCAGACTGCAAAAGAGCGTGTGAATTTTCATATCTAAATTAATCCAATTACGCTGAGCGTACGGTACATTAAACCGCACCCCCCGCAAAGAATTAGTCACGGATTCGGTCTCGATAGACGGTATTCCAGCTACGTACAAGCAGATGACCATCGAAAGCCAGAGTGCAGAGGTCCCCGAGAGCATCCCGGCACTCAATACTCAACGGCGATCAATCGATTCTGCGTGTTAAAGAGAAGACTCGTGTGTGGGAAGAGTCTAGTCACCGTTGGTCAGCCCCCTCGATGAAAGCGACCCTTCACGAGGAGGGTGACTCGCGGATTATATTATTCACAATACATTAAGCACTTTCACGCTGGGGGTCAATAGCTGATGTAAGCTCGATGGCCCTTTTTTTTACCACCGCGCTCAGCTAGCAGCTCCCTTTTCGATTTAAAGCCGAAGCTCGCTTCTCTCCTACAATTTTTTTTTCTTCTTCTTCTACCACCGCATCTTGGTCATCAATAATGCGGGTGCTGTTTCGTTGGGTAAAAGTTGCTCTGAAAATTCCATAGAAAATTCAAAGGATCCGGCGTTTGTAAGTTCACAGGATTACTTGACCACCGCCACCACCCTTGCGCCCGACTCCGAATCTCCGGTGAGCGTTTAATGGCCGGACTCGGTCTCTCTCTCTTCCCCGGGGGAGTCCGTAACATCCCTCGTAAATACTGATACCACCGGGTCTTACGGAAAAGCACTCGGGCTCTTTTACAGATACGACGGGAGAAGCAGGCTAATTCGACCTATCGGACCCTCGACTCGATACTCGACGCGGAAACAAAGAAACTGCAACGTTTCTTTGTTGCGAGTACTCGTTATTATAGTATTACACATAAACGTTTACGCGTGAATTATCTAGCGGCGTCATTAGAGTGTTTGCTTTACTTTCTACAATTTCCCCCTCGCGTCTGTATTATTTACGTCAGTACTTTTACGCTAATCCAAAGTGAGCGAAACGGCTAAGAAGATAAACCGAATCGACGATAAGTGGTAATTATTGTGAAGTATGAATCGAGTACTTTTCCGCTACCGTTCGATGCGCTCGGAGGTTGTCAGAAGTTTAGAATTCACATCGCGCTCGGAAATATGACGACGAGGTGATTAAACTTCTTTTTTTTTTTCCCGTTTATGACGTCCATGAATTTTCCGAAGTAGGAGCGAATTAATTTGAGTGAAAAACTCCGAGCGTTCCTGGCGCGCTTAAAATTCTGCAGACGGGGGGGATGCAAGCGCAAGAAGGCCGTACGAGTAGCATTTTAATCCGCAATAACGGACGATTGGAATCCGTTTTAAACAGCCGCGAGTGTAAGCAAAAATCATCGCGCCTATTGGATGCTTTCTTTCTTGCGGGAGTCCAAGCCGATGAGACTGGCCAAAGAAACTTGACGAAGCCCTTGAATTTACGAGCCCTCGTTTAAGGGCCTCAGTCTAATGGGAAAAAAACTTTTCATACATTTGATTGAAGCGACGAAGAAATAATGAGAAGCTTAGAATTTGAAGGTGCTTTAAATATCATCTCTGAGCGTTATCGAACTTTTTTAAAATAGAGTCATTTTCCACTGTGTACACACAGTCAGTTATCTTTTTCCAGCTAAAATAAATTTTAGTGAATTAAAAGAAAAAAGCAGTTTTATTTAATGCAATTTATTTCAATTTAAAAAATATGTACATAATTATTTTCCAAGAAATCGTGTTTAAATTTATAATGTTTACCGAATCAGATCGAGAAAAATGAAAAATTATTAATTTTTTTCAGTTATCATTGGGGGGGCTTACCTACTTGAGTAAAAAAGTCCATGACTCTCGATTAAAAAAGGGCCATCTAATTTCGTGCCAACATTTTTCCGAAAAACCTTCGGTTTTTTTTCAGCACCAGCCACCAGTATCCATTTCAGCGGGCCATTCTTTAATTCAGGCTGACAGGTGAACTCGTTCGGCGTCCCAGGGGCCATCCCTCGGGGCAAGATAGATCCGTTCCTCGGGATTTCCTACGGGATACGCCGGATCTTATATCACCCGGTGGCCAACTCTATATAAGGAAACGCCTGCGCCTCTATTTTCTTCCCCCCCTCCCCTCGACCTTTTTTTTTCTTTATCCAGCAGGTGACTTTGGATGCGTCTGATCAGACCTTATGGTCCCTGGTAACGTTTACCCGAATGACGCGCTCATTTTTCTTCCTCGTCGGACGTACTTCAATTTACGAAAAAAGTGAGAAACGAAGCAAACGAGTCTTGTCTTAGAAAAGTAATTTTGATTGACGAGTGAAGCGATGAGTCAAGGATGAGTTAAATTAACGCGTGCTGCATCCGCGAAATGTGCATTATCCGGCGCCAGTCTAGCTGGATTTGTCTTGACAGTTTAAGGTCTGCCCGAGATGTGCATTAATTATGTAAGCGACTTCGCTTCTGCGAGTTTATGGAATTTTATATTCTCGGAATAAATTAAGAGGGTCGAGGTCGATGACCAGGCGATCGTTTTCGCGGGAATCGCAAAAATTGAGACGTCAAGTGTGCTGCTGCCATGCTTAATTCCAGGCTCGCTTGCCGTGACTTTTAATTTTGTTCAAATTAATTATTGGTCCGTAAGCTTAAGTGACAGTTTACACGTGTTCCACTCGGAATAACCTGCACTTTGGGAAAAATTTATCGAAATTAATTTGAATAATCAAATATCATAAATTTCTGGTTGAACCGGGATGAATCAACGGTTTTAAATTAAAGCGAGGCCAGGCAAAAAAAAAAAGGTCGAAAAGATAAAAAATTATGCTAATGTCTAACTCACGCTCTTCCATATCTCAAGGAGAAAAAAAAACTGTTTCTCGTTATCAGTTTTGAGTTTTCGAAACCCTTACACAAGATGCTCGAGGTCGTTAAATGCATAACCCACGACTCGATAAAAGGGCAGGTGAGAAAAATCTTCGCATTCCAGCGTCCCTGCAAAACGAAACTCTACCCAAACTAGTAAAAAAAAAAAAAAATAGAGTCGAGGGGGGGGGGCGATGCGTCTTCCGCGAGCTTTACGAGTACAGGCAGCTTTTGTGTCTCTTTCCACACGGCGAATTAAAGTCTCCTCTGGCTGCAGGTAATTGCGCCACGTGACTGCTCTCGCGGGCACGTAGTACCCGGGGCCCTGCTGGAAAACGAGCAATTTCATTACTGCTTAACGCCTGTCATAAATCTCCACGCGGCCTCCCCCCCCCTCTTTTCTTTATTTCCCTCTCTCTCTCTCTCGCTCTTGCGATCTCGCTTTTTCGTTTCCACGGCTGAGTTGACTCTTTTCCGTTTTTACGGTGTATGAATCTACCTCTTTTACTTTACTTTAACAACGTGAGGGATTCCGGGACTCTTTTTTTATTTAAACTTGAAATTTGAAAAATAGATTTGCCCGAAAGTGCCCGGCACTTACACGAGAAATCCGGATATCGAGTATAAGAAATAAAAGCAGAAATCGAAAGCTCGCTACATGTATGTAGGGGGCGGGAGTAAGGGGGAGGGGATGAAAAAAAAATTCGTCGAGCTAAACGAAATATCGGTA
The DNA here is from genome assembly GCA_038277355.1 of Encarsia formosa. NCBI lineage: Eukaryota > Metazoa > Arthropoda > Insecta > Hymenoptera > Aphelinidae > Encarsia > Encarsia formosa. Next base: position 11,771,211 of record CM076188.1, read on the forward strand.
CGTATCCGGGCAAGCTTCCATTTCCGGTCGCCCGACCGCAAGCAAGAAGGGGAGGAGGAGGGAAGCTCGCTATATTTCCGGGACATTTATCCCGGTTTATCCTAGCGGGCCAAGCAAGCAAGAAAAGCTCGGCTCCCGCAGACGAGAAAAGAACACCGTGGTGGAGGGGGTTATAATAAGGGAAGCGGAATGAAGAACGATGGATTTGATAACGCGCTGCGCGGGGATATTAAAGGAACCCGTGATCCGAAAGCTGCCTACCGTAAATTGCTTTTGTTCCTCGATTTATGAATATTTTTTTCCTTCTGCCAGCTTCTTTTTCGGCCAACTTCGCATTGCTGGACCTTTTCTAACTCTGTGATAAATAGTGATGGGAGATACTTGATTAAAAACAGACCGCACAAGTTTGATTTTTTTTTCCCTCGAGATATGACGCATCGATCAGATGGATCTCTTATTTTTCCTTCCTTTTTGCTTCCTAATTATTCACGATGGGAACCTTTAATGGCTCCCGAGTCGTGCGGCGCATAAATGAAATCGTAATCGCGTCGGAGGAAATTATTTTAGCCAGCGAAAACCAAAAAAAAAAAACATCCAAAGTCTATTATTTGTCGTTATGTATATTATTTGGAGGAAAAAAAAGGAAGAGAAGGAGGAGGAGGATCGGGTTCGATCAATCGAAATGGATTTTCAGCGTCATAAATATGCAAATGGCCCGCGCTAACGGCAATTATGCAACGAATTTTTGCTGCCTCCGGGAGATACTGTTGCACCTTGATGGATCGAATTTTATTCAATACATAAATTACGTTGACAAATTTCGAGGAATCCTTTGAAAGATGTTTATTCTCGAAAATTCGGCCGTAAAAGCTCGATAATGCGATCCTAATCGACGCGAATTAAAATAAATATCCATACGGTCACACCTAATTATGACCATGGGAGGTTTCTCTCTCTACCATCGGAGAGCGAAGTAACGTACCTTTTTATGGAGTTTTATATCGTTTTAAAAAGCCATAAAAATATGCGAAGCTCTAGCCATTAAAAAGAACTCCGAAAGAAGAGAGGAAGGAGCGCATAAAAAAAAACGAACGAAGAAGGAACGAGGCGTCGTTAACATTTCCAATTGAATGGATCCACGATCGATTAGATCCATATTCCCAGATAGCATAGAAACGGTCGGTGGCCATACCTGCCTACCTGCACTCGTCTTTCTCCCGGCAATGACCGTCCTGTCCAAGATCTATCTGAATAAGAGTAAAGGTGCAAGTGCAAGTGTGGGATAAATTAGAATCCCAGTTGATTAATCATTGACCGTAGTACTTCTTGGAAAGACACTTGAGAGACGCCCGTTTTCGGGATTGCCTGTTCCTCGATTTGTATCAATCTTCGTTCTCCGGCTCTCACGATTTGGTTCCATAACGACGATACTCAAAGAACTACAAGCTCGCAGAAGGATACAGACGTAACAATCTCGCGGCGAATCAGCGTGGATGTTTAACTTCGTCAAATTTATCACTCCTTATTTTCGCGGTGCGTTGACGCTCGGGATTACTCGTTACCGGCTTCGAGGCCGATAAAAATCGGAGATTTCTGTCGTACACGCAAACAAGAGTCTCCAAAAAAGAAAGAGAGAGAGTATTTTCTCTCTTTTTATTCCCCGCTTCTCTCTCTCTCTCTCACTCCCTTGCCGATATTTATGGCAACTCGATCGAGTTTAGGATATTCCTGGGTGTCGCTGCTCGATCCTCCTCGATCCTTTTATTTTTTCTTCTTCTTCTTCTTTTTTTTTTCTCTCTCTCTCTTTTCGTCGTTATTTCGCCCTCCGATTAAAAAGTAAGATTTGAGGAGGTAATATTATGCGACGACACCGCGCGTATTTTTCCAAATCCCTGAAAGGATTCTCACGAGGCGTGACGGTATTTATTCGTCTCGGAAGTAAGTGCGAACAGGATGAATAAATCGCCCAGGGTATGACCATTTCAATCGCGACTTCAGACTCAGTAAATTTCTTTGAAAAACTTATACGGGAAAAAAAAAACCATGGGCAAAAGGGCTTTGCCAGTATCTCTGCTGAGAACTATAAATAGTTGCTAAAGTTTTTTTCGATTAACGATTTTGTATTTTTTATTTTGGACACTTCTACTAAAGAGCAAAAAATATACAGAAAAAGTATTGACTAAAAAATTTATGAAATTAATCGTTAGCTCATACATTACGATAACTGAAACATTTTAATTTTCCACTTGAAAGAATAGTGAAAATAAGTTGATCCATCAGTGTAAAGAATGTCAGATTAGAAAATCTAGTAAAACGAAATTCAACAATCTTAGAAACATTAATTTCACTATAAAATACGCAAAAATCTCCTTGATTATGTTGAAAAACCAATCGTGGTTCCCTACTTTCCTGAAAGATTGATTAAACTAAACTAAAGGTATCGACAGTATTACCGAAAGGGTTGCCCAAAATAGCCCCATAAATCCCCCGAAATGAAAACACTTGTAAAGAAATAACGCGTGCAATTACACGAGAGGGGCCCTAATCTTATCTTCGGCTATATTCTCAAGACCCGAGCTCCCCAAAAAGAGAAGGACAAACTTTTAGCCCCCGTAGGTACGGGGTTGAGGGGGGGTGGGGGCGGTTGTCGCGATAACGTCACGGTCTGACAGAGTGCCGGCGCTATCGCGCTCAGCCAGCCAGCCGCCGGAGAAACAAAATGGAAGCATACCGTGACTTTCAGCGCTAACCGGAGGATGGACGGCGATGACTGCTGATCGCGGATATTGGGAATCGTTTGGACCTTCCCCCCCTCCCCCTCTTTTTTTTATCGACAAAAGTGAAATTCTGCAGTTTCGGGTGTTTGTTTGCTTTTCGTCAAATATTGGGTTTTTTTTTGGAGTAAAGAAGATTTATGTTTTTGGTAAGTGAGAGAACTTTTTTGAGGTAAAAAAAGTTGTTTTTGCGAGAAACTTTTGGTGGAAATAGAGTCGTGGAAATTAAGTATATTCACAGTAAAAAAAAGGTTAAAAGTTAGAAAACTCCACAACCATTTGAAATGTCTACAATAATCTAATTTCGTTAAAACTTTTTTGAATTTTGTTGCATAAAATTTCTATCAGCAGAGTATTTTTTTTTTTTTAAAGAAATGATGATTTCCTGACTAAAAATACTTTGATTTTTCTACATTGAATATTTTAATTTTTACTTTTGATAAAGATAAAATAGGGTTGTAATCTTTCAAAATTATTTTAAAACTCCAATGTAAATTTTCAAGATTATTGTGGTACACTGCATTTTTTAAACCGCCACCTTTTAAACATTTTTTCCTCGTTTTTCATCATAAAAAAAAAAAAAGTTTAATTCATCTAAAAATAAATTTCCAAGCCAGCCCGAAATTTGTGACGCTTTTCAGCCCCCGAAAAAAAAGCCCGCACACAAACACCCTGCAATAAAGCATCAGGAAACGAGTTGGGCGCCCGCGAAATCATCGAAAAAATTTTTTCGCTTCATTCCGTCCGCGTTATTCACCCGCGAAACGTGCCAGCCACATCCACGCGTAATAAAAGCGCGTCCCGGCAATATTTTCAATTCATAAAAAAAAAGCCCTCCCGCCTTTTCCCCCAAAAAAAGCTCCATGTTTTTCCAATAAACACTCCGAGGTCGAAAAAATCTCAATCGAACTCTGACCAAAAAAAAAATAACAAGAATTTCAAGTGTTCCACCTAGCGATAATTAGTCAGAAAATTTCCCTATCTCAGCCGAGGAAAAACTAATCTTCGGATCGGTAAAATCAGAATAAAAATAGTGGTTCCGTCGTGGCCGCGTGCGTGCGGGCATTATCATAACGAACGGAGCGAGAAATACACACGTGTACCGTGGCGTGAAACGATAAAGAAAAAAAAGGCAGCACCAAGCAGCACCAACATTGCGCGCACGCACGCGTCTTTAATCAGATTTTCTGGTCGCGATACACCGCTTCATTTCCCTCTCGCACGCCATCCCCATTTTAAAATCGAATTTTCTTATGCAAAAAGCACCGTTAAATAACATCCACATGCTCCGTCATTAATCAGCCGGGCCACTGAAATAAGAAGGCAGGATAGCCACCCGCGGTGCCGAATTCATAAACGTTGAACTTTGTATTTCAATCCTTCTTCCTCGTAAAACTCCTCGTTGCGCGCTCGTCGTTAAAAAAAAATTCAGTCGTTAAATACAAAGCGAGGTGAGATGGTATAATCGCGAGCGAGCCGACTAAGATGATTTATCGAGTGGCCGGCCTCTTCGTTCTTTTCCCCTCCCGCTTCTTTTTTTATTTTTCTCTATCTGTAGCACACTGTGTTTTTTGGTTTCGCGCGCAAAACTCTCCTTCTCTCTCTCTCTCTCTCTTGAAGAAGAAAGATTTTATTGAATATTTATATTGTCCCCCGCATAAATTTACCTCCCCGGGCGATAAATCTTTTTTTCAAACGACCGGTACTTCCCAATTAGTCAACGTAATTTCTTGTTTTTAACGATTGATGTATACCATTCGACTTGGAGTTTTTGGTATCGTGCAAAGACTTTTGATCGCGTATCGTCCGGTATCCTCGAAACAACGAAACTTGAAAATAATCCGGGAGATGGACGCTCGATGCAATTAGCCCTGCATCCTCGTCGAGGAGTAGGAAGGGAATCGGTTGTAATTGCCGGCTCGGTGCAATTACGAGGTAAACACACGGTGTGCACGAGTTCCCTCCTCCTCCCGCCCGGCCGCGACTACCGAACCTTGTAATTAAATATTCGCATCGGGGGGTCGTCGTACAATCTACCGCGGGATTATCAAAAAAAACTTATTGCCAACCGCGAAATTTCGAGGTCCGTAGAAGAAGAAATCTTCATTCCTCCCGCGAAGGTCAGGAATACCCGAGCTGCGGTAATGGGCCTCGTTTACCGCGCGGAGATTTCCCACGGCATCCACCCCGGGTCGCGGGGAATGCTCATTGTCTTCGGGCTGATTTGCACATGAAAATTGACAAGCCGCCGCCGCACAAAGGGACACCTTTAAACGGCGACGCGCTGAGAATCAAACGATCGTTCGAACGACTTTATTCATAACGAAACATTCCTTCCTCCTCGAGCCGCCATAATAATGCGAGCTACGGGAGGCAGGGCAGAGCTCATTTTTGCAGCCCGCTCTCGTTTCATTGGCATGGATGGCCTATGGGCAGTGCACCGCCGCGGCGGGCTGTTATTAGCGTCTCGGTTATTGCAGTCTGCAGCGGGGCTATATGCGGATCTCTTTCTTTCTTCCGCTGGTGCTGCACCGGGAGAGATTGGCCACACTCGGGCCCCGGGAGGAGAGCGAGATGGAGGCCTCGCGCCCGTATAAAGGAATGCCTGACTCTACCCGCCATCATCCTCCTCGGTTCTCTCCTCTTCTTCTTCTTTTTGCCGCAGCCTCTCTGCACACCATTGCACGCCGCCCGAATGATCTTTTATCAAAATCGTTTTCTAAAGGATTTTTTTTCGAGAACCCGGAGCGAGACTCTTTTTCTCCTAGCTGCGTCTTCTTCCCTCTCCTTCTCTTTTTTATTCGCATGTTGATTGTGCTGCTGCTGGGTTCTTTGAAGACACTCTTTTTTTTTTCAGCTTTCAAAAGGCAGTTTTGAATTTTAAGCGCGACACTTTCCCCGAAACGGCTGAATGGGGGGGATGTATTTATTTCGGCCGAGTCGTTGTAAATTGTTTATTGAATCCGAGGGCAGAACCATAAAGTTTAAAGCTCGAGAAAAAAAACAACAACCCGGGCTCCCGGACTTTTACGATAGAAAATTTGCATCCCGACGGACCCCCCCGCGTCTTCCAATGAGAACGGATTATATTTTAATAAAGCACAAAGCACCTGAAATTCGAATGCAACCGCAGGAACCGCAAATTACAAACGGGAAGTCGTCACCTTTTAATTACCCTCCCGAAAAGAGCCGCCGCGACCGCAGTGCAGAAGGAGGAGGCAAAGCAGGCCTATGACGTGGGCTGCAGCGGGGGATAATTGCAGCCAGCGGCAGCCGCGACGACTGTGCCGCACGCCCGGTTGCCACGCTCTTGGGGTAAAGGCACCGCTGCTGGTGCAGTGCTGCAGTGTCACCGACGTCGGCCACCCACTAATCAAATTCAAACGCATATGGGCGCTGCAGGTAGGAAGCCTGATGAAATTATGGCTCCGCGCGCTCGAGATGAAGCGTCACTGCGGCTTCTCTCTCCCTTCCTACCTCCCTCGACGGCTACTGCTGCTGCATTATGATTAATATACTCTGTGCGACGTTGCTGCCTTTCTTTTTTTTTTTTAATGGATGTAAAAATGTTTTTAAAAAAGAAAAAAAAAACTGTAAAAATTGGATTTGAAAGTTTAAGACGGAGTTGGACGAGGTCAGGCAAGTTTTTTGAAAACTCGCTTTTTCAACTTCATGAGTAAAACTCGGTTGACTCGAGAGTCTTGGTGCTTCACCTGAGAAAAAGTCCAAGCGAACGCACAAAGCACGACAATTACACGTAAAACAAGCGCGATTGATCGTCAGATCCTCCGTCACGATACTATAACAAAGGGACGCCGTAGATTTAGCGGGTCTAGGGCGCGATTCTTCGGATACCGAGGTTGCACTTGCCGAGCCAATTATTTCTATCTCGGATCGTGCCGGGCGTGAAGTGCGCGCCCTCCCCTTTTTTCCCTATCGCGAGATTTACTCGCAGCCGTACGGATGCAGGCATTTTGGAAAACAATTTTCATTCAGCGTTCGCGAAATATGTATAATAATAAACCACTCCCCTATGGAATTATTCATAGGGGAGCTTCAGACGTTATCGCAAACAAAAAGTTATTTCGGGCAAAATCAAAATTAAATTTAGGTAGCGAGCCGCAATAAAATCGTTGAATTATTCCCGCCAGCGTAATATCCTAAAATAATCCCGAATTTAGGAACGCGGCAAATTATTGGGATCAGAGGTCTCGTCCGTGTAAAATTTGCATTTATTTCAAACTCCGTGCCAGCCAGCGCGGGGTATTAATTTCGCAAAATAATACAGTATAAATGATTTTAAGAATTTATTTGCAACGCGGCCCGATGCAGCAGCCACGCTCGGCTGAATAAATTCATTTCCCGGTCCGATACATTTGCCCTTTTAACTTTGCATTACTGCACCGCGGCATGCACCCCCTCCTCCGCCCCCAAAAAGGCATATATATAAAATTACAAAAATACACTCGCGGCGCCCATTATTATTTTGAATATTCCCGCGGTAAACAATTAAAAATAGGTCGGTAAATCAGCCAGTAATTACACCCGCGAGTCATAAATATCAAAAATCCAATTTTCGGAAAAAATATCAGGGGAGGGAGTCTCGCGAGACGCGGCACCACCCCTTCGACGAAGGGGTTGCTCGGCCATTTCGACGGCTTTCTTCAAAAATGCATGACGCTGGTAATCGTCCAGCCTCCCGGGAGAGAAGGCACCGAAGTCTCTCCCCGATCGTTTTCTAAGAGCCCGGTTATGCAATTTTTATGCTCTGCGGGGAATTCTGCTGCGACTCAATCTTCCTGAAAAATCATCATTTTTTCCCCTGCAAAGCCGCCGTTATTCATAAACTTGCTCTAAATTTACGCATACTAAAAAAAAAATTTATTAAAATTATAAAATATTATACAAAAAGAAATTACCAAATTACTGAGTAGACTTTTGAAATCTTTTGTATATAATAATATAAATAAATTATATTAAAATTCCAAGAAAAATAAGGCAACTTTTTATTTGAAGTTTTAAACAACGACTTGACTTTTTCCATAAAAAGATCAATCTTTTAATTTCAACACAAGAGATCTCATTAGTAATTTTTTTTATTTCTGAAAGGACTTGAACATCGTCACGCGTGTGTATTTATATTTTTCCGCAAAAAAAAAAAAAAAAAGCTCTTTCCAATCATGCGAGAAGACCCACAGCGAATAAATAATCCATGCGGCGTAAGATGCGTTATCTGAAAATGGTTTTACAAGGGCGACACGGCATCCCTCGCGTGTAACATAAACCCGGGAGCGCCTCGAGATGAGCGAGATAGAGAGCTCGGGGAATAATGCAAAATCCTGAAATAACCTTTTCCTTATTCTCCGGACAATTGGTCCTCGAGGACGCGTTAAACTCTCCGAGATGGCCCGAGGCTCTAAATCGCTTATGCTCTTACCCCACTCCCCCCGATGCACCAAAAATTTATATTTCCTTTTACACCGTCAATCAGACTGTGCGCAGACTCAAGTCAAGAAGTGGGTAAAACCCTTCAGCGTGGGAGGAGACTTGATTTACCGCTGCTTGTTTTACAGGGATGATGTATAAATAGTGTCCGTTACCGCGCGTCTTGTCCCGAAGCTTTAAGCGTCGTGTACTCCGGATCTAATTAAATCAATCCTCTTCTCGCTATGATTTTACGCGCAGTTTAACTATATTTTAAACCCTGTTTCACATTCCCATGCTAACGTTTTATTCTTTTTTATGTTTCAGGTGAGTCAAACTGGTGTCTAGAGGCGTAAAAATCCACAATAATTCACAGTATTCCAATCTGTAAGGAAAATCCCCGGCAGTCGTAAAAGCGATCCCCCGAAAATAGGGAAAAAAAAAGAAAAAAAGGCAAATCCGTGAGCATACATTGTTCCTCCCGTTCCTTATTCTCGCGCTCCGCAATCTAAAACACATTCGTGGAGGGTTAGCCCCCCCGCATTATGGAATAAAATGGAGGTAAAAACGGGGAATAGTAGGCCTCGGAGGCCCATAACCCCATCAGGGCCAGTCCCCCGGGTGGCGTTAAAAGCCCCCCCCCTCCCCGAGCTTTTATTTTTTTTCCGGACCGCTGCGGTGAGGTAAGAATCGAGGGATTGATAAAAGGGACCGAGCCCGGGGGATGAAAATCATGGCCTTATCGTGCAGGATAAGCCTCGTATGAATGAAGAAATAACTGCGCGGGTAGTTTTTAATCAGATGAATAAAAACGAGAGGATACCGCTGTACTTGTCATATAAACCGTCGCGTACATTTAAAAAAAGAGAGAAAAAATTCAAGGTGACGGTTGCAGGTAAGAAAAAAGGAGTTATAATCCTCCACAAAAGGAGAAAGTTAATTCCATGTAAAATACGAGGCGTTTATCCGGTCGGTGGTACATAGGGTCTTAATTTAGGTGCTGGCTCTTCCTTATCTCGGAATACCATCGTTGGAAAACGATACACGCTCGGGCACCGAATTAAAATAATTTCATAAAGTGTTAAATTTAAATGTCCCGTGTTATTGGCTCGAGTATGGGGCCCTTAAGACAAACTTTATCGTCCCGGAAGTACCGAGATAACTGTCAAAACTTCCAACGGTTTTATTACCATAATTTAAAAAAAAAGGTGGGAAATCTTTAAATGTAGCTTTTTGCGGTAGCTTTTTTTTTTTTTTTTTCTCCTCCTCGGCTTGACATTTTTATTCGTCTCCTTCGCTTGAGCTACCCGCGACGCCAAAGTCTCCTTCCCGATAATGGAAGCTGCTAATAAATTCACCCGTTAATATAAAATAATCGTTAAATGCACTTAGGACACACTTACGGGCTCCTTGGCACCGTCATTTTTTATTGGAACCACTTTTCTGTCCCTCTGGCCTGGCTCGGCGCATATATATCGTCCTCTCCTCTCTCTCTCTCCATCCTTCTTTCGTCATCGGTACGGAGGGATTGAAAATCACCTTGTTCCGGCTACCAGTTTTCGAAAACTCGTAAAAATTTTCGCACGACTATAAAAATGGATACATAATACATTGAAAAACAATTTTTAAAACCACTTTTCCGCGCACAGGCGGATTTTTACGATTTAGCAAAGCCGCAGACGAAAAAGCAGCTTGATTTCATGCACACTCGCCCGAGGGCTCAGAGCGATGGTATCAAGCGCCAATTTCGTAGGAAAAACAGCTCCCCCTACCCCGTCCCTGCACGCAATTATCAGATCCCCCGTCGTAGCCATAATACTTACCGGGGCGTTTATCAAAATATATATTTTAAACTTAATTACGTCCGATAAATCACGATAAATTTGTCGTCCGAGTATCGTAAATAATACGCGAGCCGTGGCTGTATATTTTCGAAGTTAATCCCGAAAAACAGCTCAATTCGAAATAGCCCCGCGGTAGGGGTAAGTGCGGAGATGATTAGCGAGCGTGTAAACTGAAATGTTAAAACATGACTCGGGGGAGTTGAAGGAGGAGGAGGCCCATGACGAGGCGACTCGAGTTGCAATGTATCAAGTCGCGTTACACGCCTCCTCCTTCTTCCCGTCGGTCTTCTTCTCCTCTTTGTACCTCTGGCGCCTCGAGCTTTTATTTATCCGACAGCCGAGAGTTTTCGGACCGAGACTATCGTAAATTTTCGGCTATTACGAGGCCGTCCGGCCTTTAATTAGGCTAGCGTCGTTATTCCCTCATTTTTTAAAAAGTGTCCCTGCGTTTATCATAACTGACGCTTCGCGACTGATCGACCGAATACCCGACCGCCCCGCGGCTTTCGTCGCCCACGCTTTGGTTGTTATCTGACGACGCGCTGACGCAAAATCCGACGGCGTGTCCGATCGGGAGTTTATCTGCGGAATTGAGACGTTTTGTTTCGAGCTTTGCACAAAAGACCTCGAGGCGAAAGAAAACGAACTGGATTGCATCTTAAACTTTTTGAATAAGACACCCTTCAAAGCATCTACAGGTTAAAAATATTTAATTGTTTTTTTGGAATTGTTTGAATCAACAAAAAATAATCCTTTATTCGCAAAGCAGACTAGGGATGTTGTAGTACACCCACAGATGTAAGAATGAGGTGAAAGCCAGCAAAGATCAATAATCCTAAAACATCGACGCCAAAATTTTCGCGTAAAAAAAATCCACCACCAGCAAAACAAGAATCCCTCTTCGGTCACAAAAAAAAAAAAATAAGTTAAATATGATCTCCGCTGGCTGGAAGCTCCCGACAAAAACAGCTCGATAAATCGCCGAGCGCTTTTTTCGCTAAAGAAAATAGGAGGCTTCGGTCGTAAAGCACGCGCGCCGAGACAAAAAACCCGCGCGCACTGTAAACTCGAAAAACTCATGAAAATTCCCACGCGCGATTATTACGAGGAGATTACGGTTTCGGGGTTGGCTGGTATCGGTTACCCAGATAGCGCTAATCAGGCTCCACCGTACATAACTTTGGTACATTATTATTCATATATTCCTCGTCACGTCTGTGCAAGCACCGGGGCCGGGAAGCTGCTGTCCGGATGATGTTTAATATATCGTTGATCGTGTGGTTTTTGGCGTCCGCGCGTTTACCCCCTGCGCGATCGATAAATCTGTAGGAAAAAACCGTAGGGGCGTTTCAATTAGCGATCCTGTAAAAACGAATGAAATCGTTATGCCCGTTTCATCGGCCGTGTCCCGCGGTGTAAAAAAAACCTTCGGTAGCCGATCCCGGCTTTGACAATTAGTGATTTATTCGGCTATTATAAACGACGGCATAATTTTACGATAAATAACCGGCCGACCCGTCAATCCAGCTCGCAGCAGTGGGTCTCTCTCTGTTTCTCTTGCGTAGGTGCCCGTCATCCGTCAATACTCGCAACCCCGGCTAGCGTGAAAGGCAAAAAAACTCGGACAGAAGTTTTTTTTTTTTTTTTTTTTTTGTGGAAATCAAAACCAGGGGCAGTCTAATGCAGCGTCGATTCATAATTCCGAGATCGCTTGTCAATCAAGCTTCCTCCTCTTTGCATCTCGGAAAAAATAGACTATCTCACGATAATGTTTGAGCGGGAAGTGGTTGCAAAAAGTTGCAAAACCTTGTCTTAATTAAGACGATTTTCTCACGTTTTTCCCGGTGCCATGGCACTGTCATTACGCCGCGATAAAGAAGCCGAGAAGCGCATACCGGTAGTCGATAACTTTTGTCTTAGCTATTTGTTTACTGGGTGAGGAGGATAATGAGATAATTAACTCGAGTTCTCATTCGTTAACACATTTCTCGTCCCGGTATCTTACATTGCCACTTTTTCCCTTTTTCAACTCAATTTTAGTAACCTCAACAAAGAAGCATACTGCGTCCATTGAACATTGTTTTTGAAATGATAAGGAACGTATCATTCCTGATTTGCTGAAAGTGACACAGTCAGCTAAAAGCTCCCCCCGGATTGGAAAAACACCGTTGAAAGATCAATCGGTCGGCCGACAAAGGAGTAGCAAAAAGTCGAAAGTGAGATCTCGAAGCGCTTCCCCGAGGATAAACAAGCGCACTGCTGCTGCTGCAAGCACCGCTAATGACGGGATATTAAATAACGATAACGATCCGGTCTTTTCTCTCTTTTTTGCTCGTGGTGGTGGTGGTGGTGAATTTAACTGACTTAATTGACCGGGACAACGGCGAGCGTGCGTGAGAGACAAGACACCGCACGAGAATTCCTCCGACAATGGCGGAGCTTTTGTACCGACGCGAAAAAGAACAACCGCGACTGGACGCGCACGATCGCTTCGTTATTTCATATTGTTTAGTAGACCGGCCCTTCTGCTTCCTCCTTTTTTTTTTTTTTTTTTTTTTTTTTGGTTAATTAAACCCCTTTTTATGACGGGAACAATAGGCCGATCTATTAATTAAAAAACTCTACCCTACCCCCCGGGGGCTGAAATCCGGTAAACTAAAATCGAGTAACTTTTATTCCGAATCGATGACTAACAAACAAACAAACAAACGAAAAAAAACCAGGTACGGGGGTATTAATCACGAGCTTTTATTATTTTTTACGCGGCCGAAATACCCGAAATACACAACGTATCGAATTAAGTTCATTAGTCAGAAAAATATTTATTGGCTTGGTGGGGGGTTGGTAAACGACGCGTAAATCCAAAAACGCCCCGATAAAACGCCCGCGGGGGCTATCGGAAGCCCTGCATCGGGCTGCGGTGGCGGCGGCATTATTACAGCGATGAAAATCAGCGGTTTTCGCGCCCCCCAGCCCCGGCCCTTTTAAAATCCGATGACGCATCACGTTTTTGCCGAGCCGCGATCGATTTACCCCCGGATCGAGGCATTATCTCTGCTCGCGCGGTTTTTTCGATGATTTTCGGAGATAGATTGTAACCGAGGCTTGTACGGTAAAAAATTCGAGTTTAGTTCAAATCTTTTGAACAAAGTTATCAAACAAACGAATTTTTTGAATGATTTGTATAGAATTCAAACTATTTAAGTGGGCGTTTACCACTTAAAAATTACACATAAAAATGTTTAAAAAATGATACGCATTTATACTAGAATGTCATCAACGTGGACGTCGTATGGTTGTTGATTCCATTGCGCTTCAATTTCCTTAAATTTAGCTACGTTAGAGATTAGTAGTATTGGAGGGGTTGGGCGCAGGTACGACGATTACAAGTCAGCAACGACAGAGGCATGCAATAATGAAGCTACCGCAAGGGACATTTAATCGACGAAATGGCCCACGCGAAGAGAGCTCAGGGCGTTCCCGGATGATCGCCGTGGGCACTGACAATCACCTGTCCGAAGCCCTGTCGGGGGCTCCGGTCCGTTCGGACTCGTCCATACAGTTTAACGAGATGATCGCCGCGCTTACGGATGAACAGGTGCACGCGCTCGACGGACTCTGGTCTCTGACAGTTCAATCGATGATCTTTGCTTCCTAAATTATCATCCCAAGTTTTACATTAACTACGCGCTTGTTTAAACGCATATAAGGCATTAGCACAAAGAAAAATACAATTGTAAGTTTGTAGTGGTAATCAAAACCAACAGCCTGGACTCGTGGAGCTGCAGCTGCGATTCGTTGCGCGCGTCAATCACTCAAAACTCTTTTATTCTCCGGAGGCGGTCTACGCTCCGGATATCGGCATGTTGTATATCCCTGGGATTCGCCCTGATTGACGTGCTCATTACGAATATTGTATTTTATTATCACTATCAGCTCGCTCGCTCGGACCAGAAGTTATTGCCCGCGGTTCTCTATTTCTTTTTATTCCTCTCCAGCCGGAGTTATGTCTACCGTTATCTCGGGTAAATTCATTGGAAAGCTTATCGGCGCTAATGAGACGGCGGGATCATCGCGGCTGACTTATCAAATGAAGCCGTTTTGATTTTTAACCATGTCGGTTTATGCATTGACATTTAGCGAACTTTAATCGTTTGTCTGTTGGAGGATGATTTATCGTCGTTCCATGAATCTTGTTTCGACGATTGATTAGTCAAATTACGAACAGATTTATTGTAACGCAATCGAAACGTTATCGGGAGGGTAATTTTTTTCCCCGCCATATCTCAAAAGCGAGCAAAATAAGAAATTCCATCGCGCTCGAAACAAGCTCATCCTCACTCCTCCTCCTCCTCCTTACCTCGGGGCTAAGAAAGAGGTTGGAAAAAGAAGGGAGCGGGCACCAATAACGTGCCGGATCCAAATTGCCCGAGCGAGCGGGTCACGCCTGCCCATTTCTGCACCAGCGAAGAAATAAATACGGCATTATGCAAACGGTCCCGAATAAATTGACACTTTCCTATACGCTTCTAAGCGCCCTTATTTTTCGGACTCTCACGCTTCCGAGCTAAATCGCACGCCCAGACATAAACGGGATAATTAAACAGGCAACTGATTGCCGGGTTAGGGAGCATAGCTCGGGGGCTATGTTATTATCGCTCCAAAATTTTCGACTCGAAGACATCGCTCGTCGTTTGTCACGTCCTTTTTTTTCTACCAGAACTAATCAAAGAGGTGCAACGAGCGTTTTATCTTGTCCAGGGGGAAGATTAGTGTCTCCAGCTGACCTTTGGCGGGGCGCGCGGCCGGTTTAATTAGTGCGGCCACCGCAATCAGTCGCGATAAGCCCGGGAGGAGGAGGTAGGAGGGCTAATCTAATCAATGAAATTGGCAGATCCGAGGCCCGGATAGCCGACACGCGAAACTGATGGAAAGAGATAAAGACTAAGGTCCGACCGGACGAGGGAGGGAGATTGAATCTGCGGAAACAATGGTGACGAGACGCGTGTTACCGGGGCTCTTACACATCCCCCTCCCCCGCCCCCCGCGTGATAATGACAGCTCTCGTGTCGGCCACGCCCGAACTTATCGACGTGATTTTCCCGCCCGGCCGGCTTACTAATGACTCGACTTATTTTTTAGTTTATTCTCTCAACCCGAAATCGGCTTATCTCGTGTACGACATTCCACCGGGGTGCCACCTAAGCTTCTTTTCTTAATGCCAAGCGTGAGAAATCATCGCTCGATTCAATTACATCCAGAGGTAGTCGTCACGCGGATTTAATAAACCGAAAAATTTTTACGAGCCTCGAGGCCTGCCTGCTCCTTGAGGTTAATATTCTTTCTTCGAGGATCAAGACCGTCTGGCAATAATGGCACATTAGGGGATTTAAACGCCGAAATTGAATAAGAGCTTTTATGCTGCCCCTGTTGCTAAAATATATATAAACCCAAACGGTCCGATTTTTTTACGACCCTCGTAAAAGCGCGCGCGGGTGTCGGGATCAAAAAATGACGTCGTCGTCACGTAGCCGCACGCCCAGCTCGTTAGCCCGAGTCAGCAGCGGGGTCGTCATCGTCGCGTCATTCCCGCGTCAGCGAGGACGACGACGACACCACGCCCAGCGAGACCTGACGCTGCGAAATTGTCGCCCGAGGTAGATTTAATACGCTCGCTCCCATCCCGCGGGCCTGTCTTTTCGGGATTGACGACCGATACGACTCCTGACGCTCGTAATCACCGAGCCATCTAGTTAGCGACGCTTTACATTCCCCTTCGATGCCCCGGGAAGTGGGAAACTGCCCTCGTATTGTCTTTTTAGGGCTCGTTTTCCCTTTTATCGCTTGTTTGGCTGAAGGATAAAGACCCCCCGGAATGGGTTAATTCGGTTAGTATCCTCCTTCTTCTTTCCTTTTTCTTCTAGCTATAAGCTCGAGTGCGAACTGCTGGGCCTCGTAGAATTTTTATCAAAACTCAACAAAGGACAATTTTCCAGCGTGAGAATGGCCGAAAAGGGCAAAGGGTAGGATCGGCTCGGGCGGCGCAGCGGAGCACTTAAGACTATTGTTTTCAATGTAATTGGATAGCCTCGGTCGGCTGCGCCGCTGGCTCTCTATCTCTTTCCGCTCGTCTTTCCCCTCAAGGCGCGGGGCGCACGAAGGGCGCTTCGACAATTATCTTGATTGTTTTATGCATATAACAACGCCTACGAGTCGCTACACTTGTTCCACACGCCCTTTCCATCGCTTCTTTTTTTTTTTTTTTTTTCTTTTGTTTTAAACATTTTTTGGAGGGATCGATTTTAATTAACTTCCACTACGATTCCACAGTAAAAATTCAAAACAATACTTTTCTAAAAAAAAACTGACTGTTTTATTGATTATTGGTACTGGCTCAGTACTCTTGGTGTTACGATAAAAATAATTTGATCTACTTTTTTACGCTGCTTACAAAATTATGACTTTTGTGTTAATAAAAGAATTTATACTAGCGGAGTTCAACACTTATTTTTAATATAAAAATAATTTTGGACATATAGGCGAAATTCTAGCTTTAAAAACCTATTTTTCGTCCTAATTACGTAAAAATACGATACGGTTGGGCCGGGAATTTTACACGCATTATGCGATGTATCCTCTTTTTTTTAGGGAGTAGGAGGCTTTTTATTTACGCTCGTTGCGGGAAAAATTCGCTCGCATTTTTCAAAAGCTGCTGGCCGCACTTTTTACCCAGAACTTTTTGTTTGTTTGCGCCCTTTTTTTTTGGGAGGGACTGTGATGATAAACAGAAGGCGCGTTGTTTTAGCACCAAACGCGGTTATTTTTTTTTTCTAGCTCGTGTTTTATGGTTTACTGAAAAAATAACGTAAATAATTTGTATTTATGATATTTTTTTTCGGTGTGTTATTCTAAAGTACAGGCCGAATAAAACTATTAAAACTTAGGAAAGTGCGTAGTTCAAGCATTAAATTACCACAAATCTCACCTCTGATACGTTTTTAAAGTAATAATTTATTTAAGTTACCTCCATTTTTACTTAATACATAAATTTGAAAATTTTATTGTGCGGTACGTACGATAGGGTAAAAATCCAACGGATGGATTTTTCTCGTTTCGGGGCTCCGCAGGAGAGAGAGAAAAATTTCATCTGAGATACACCATGCACTCGCTCGCGGGCACATCTGCGCAGATGCGAGCCCCGATAAAACGGCGTCGCCGAACAGCCACGTATCTCCTCCTGCTCCTCCTCATCCTCTCTGCCTCTTTTTTTTTTTCATCCCCCGTTCCGTTTTTTTTTTTTTTTTCGCTCGCTCCAGCCATGGCAATAAATAATATTTCGCAGGTGCGCTCCGGGCACGCGTAATGCTTTCCGAGCGCATCTCGCGAAAACTAGCTGCAGCAGTTTTATCGAATTTTTTTTCCCCCCCTTACACCACGCAGCTCGGGAGAAATTTTTTTTATTTATTAGTCATTATTTTTTTTTGTTTTTTTGTTTCCACCGAATTTACGAGTTTTAATTGTCGGTTTTCTATGTTCCAGCATCCGTATCCGTCGGAAGACCAGAAGAAACAGCTGGCGCAGGACACGGGGTTAACGATTCTTCAAGTAAACAACTGGTAAGTTTTTCAGGTTCCTACCTCCTCGACGAGCGAATTGAAGGAACCGAGAATAACCATTGCGTTTTACGCGCCTAATCTCGAACGGCATAAGTGCCCGGCTCTTTGGACTCTCGCGTATCTGGGCCGAGCGTTACGTGCTTCCTCGATTGGTTTTCGAATCGAAGAAAAAAAGAAACCCAAACACGACCACCGTTTTGTCGCTGTAAATTATAGATAAAAATCCCTTCTACACTTAAGATAGCTAAATGTTTTCATCCACCTTGAATTTACGGTAATTATGGTTGCTTGTAGTGCGTGAGTATTATCTTAATAACGAGTCGTTGATATAAACTCGGTAAATTTGTAGACACGGTCACTTAACCGAGCTGTAAATTTCGCAAAGTATCAATCGATTGCGCAATATTATTTACTCCTTAATTATGAGTAAAATATACACCGAGGGATTATCGTAGAATTTTAATTGAACTCGAGAAATCCGCGATCGGAAAAGGGGGGGGGTCGCAGTAATCCCGGTGTCACCACCTGCGCAGTCTTTGTTTTGAGCGGTTTTTTTTTTTTTTTTTTAAACTGAAGCCTGTTTGTCCAGACTCTTAAGCGAGTAATCCCTTCGGCTAATTTTGGAGAGAAAGATCGAAATAATCCGCGCGAGAGGTTATAAAACTTGGAATGAATGGCCCCGGATCCGGTGCTCCTCCTCTGCTTTAATCGCAAGGGCTTGCTCTTTGGTGTATAAATAAAGTCGTCGCGACTTTGTTTACCTCGGTAATTGAGCACAAATCATGACCGCAAGCAGGGCTCTCTTTTTTGATCAAAGGTGTGTACCTTTTTTTGACTTCTTTACGGTGCACGAGATTTTTTTTAATTTTTCAAACAAATCGATGGTTCTTTGATGTACCAGAATATATGAATAAAAAAAAAAGAGTAAATTTTGGTAACGAGAATTTAACCGGAGGGCAAAGTATAAGAGCAGAACTCATGTTTCCGTAATGCAATTAGATCCGTAAACCGTAGTTTCGGTCTCTTCTTATTCTCTCTTTCTCCTAGTTGCAGGCAGAGAGAGAGAGAGAGAGGAAGAGATAGAGTAGTTTGACCGTGGGTACAACAATCCTTTTTGGGTAAAATCCCCGCTCGGCTAAGCGCCGACATGGCTTAGAAATGGCCATTCTAATTAGGATTGCGTGGGGAGGACGACGACGACACTACGGACAACGCGCGCACTCTACGCTACAAATAGCGTTTCTGTTTATTGCGGAGATTAATGAAATTATTCCTAGTGGGGAGGCCGAGGGGGCCAAAGTAACGCTTATAACGCGTTTATCCCTACTTACATAACGAATTACGCTATTTTACAGTAAATTTTTTTTTTTATGTGTGGCGATCGAGTGATGGAATTTTCCGTTCAGGCTCTATTTTGACGCAGGTACGATTCCTGCTGAGCCGAACGAAGGCTCCAACACCCGATGCCTTAATTATACCTGAAATACTTCAGTGTGATGATTCACTAAGTACTTCAGGGCCCTTTTGACCTGCGGTAACGAGCCGGCAGGCCGAGAACAACAGTCTAGTTTTGCTCTGCGAGCTGTTCGCATCGAGCTTGTTCAAATAAATTTTCTAGTCTAAAAATATTAAACTTCGAGTTATTATTTCACCAAAACCCGGCGCACCTAACCCCACAAATTGGTGACCCCGACGTGATTAGTGTTTTGTGTTTGTGGGCATATATTTGTGCGATTTTGTTGGTGAAAAATGGTGAACGAGGACGGAATTGTCAGCGTCAACGAATCCGGCTCTGGGACGACCCAAGTCACGGATGACGCAATCAAGGCTGCCGCAGCAGCTTTGGCTGCTGCAGCCGAAGGGAGTGTAAATGGCATCGGAATGAGCGCACCACCCTTTTGGCCTGAAAATCCGAGGGGGTGGTTCAGGAGGCTTGAAGCGAATTTCAAGTCGTCGCGTGTTACTTCGGAAGCTTCGAAGTTCACGTACCTGGTTAGCGCGCTTGACCAGAAGTACTCGAGCATGATGGACGATGTGCTCGACGACCCGGTGTATGACGGAAAATATACCGATGTGAAAAATAAAATGATTGAGAGGACATCGGATTCGACTGAGACACGGTTAGGCAAACTGCTCGAACCCGTGCAACTGGGCGACTACACTCCTGTGCAGATGCTGCGCAAGATGAAAACGTTGGCCAAAGATTTGCCAGTAACGGACGACTTACTCCGAAATTTCTGGCTAAAACGACTGCCAGTGGACACCCAACGGATCCTGGCGACAATAAAAGAGAAGTCGCTGGAGCAGCTTGCAGAAACGGCGGACTCGATCCATGTAATCGATGCAGCCCGTGGACCGAGGATAGCAGCAGTGGCACACGAACCCGCCAAGATAGCTGCAGTAAGCAAAAGTGATGGCAGCGAGCTGCAGGCGGTATTAAAGAAGTTAGACGAGGTGACTTCGCGTCTCAGTCGTCTTGAGAAACAGCAAAAGTACCGCGGCCGTTCACAATCGCGCGGCAGTTCGCGTGGGCGAAGTCCATCAGCTCCTCGAAACCCAGATCTCTGCTGGTACCACGAGAATTATGCCGAAAAGGCTACCAAGTGTCGTGATCCGTGCAAGTTTAAAAAAAACTAGTTGGGGCGTCTTTAATTGCGGCAATTAAAAACGACCCCAGTGTTCGCCGTTTGTATGTGAAAGACAATTACTCGAAAAAGACCTTTATGGTGGACACAGGTGCCGAGTTGTGTGTTTTTCCGCGAGTGTTGTTCCGTGGCCAACGCGAAAAATCAAAGTGCACGTTATTCGCGGCGAACGGTACGCCGATAAGTACATACGGTAGTGAACTTATAATGCTCGATTTTGGCCTACGACGGCAGTTCACCTGGCGATTTATTATCGCAGACGTTGAACAACCGATTATTGGCTATGATTTTCTCGCTCACTACGGATTACTTGTTGATCCACGCAATAATCGACTGATCGACAACGCGACCGAACTATGTGCTGCAGGACATGCCGTTGGTGACGACTTCCCGACAGTACGCGCAATCCACGGCGACTCACCTTACCATCGACTGCTAGCTGAGTTCCCGGACATCGTTCGCCCTGTAGCTGAGATTGGCCACGATGTAAAACACAACGTAAGGCACTACATCGAAACTACACCCGGACCACCAGTGTTCAGCCGTCCTCGTCGCTTAACCAAAGATCGGCTGAAAGTCGTAAAAGCCGAATTTGAAGAAATGGAGCGACTCGGAATAGTGCGACGCGTAAAAAACAGCCAGTGGGCCTCCCCGATACACGTTGTCTTCAAGAAAGATAACGGGATACGCCCGGTCGGAGACTACAGGCACGTTAATAAACGCACTAAACCGAACCGATATCCAATGCGTCACATCGAAGATTTTACGCATAACCTCAGCGGAAAACGTGTTTTCTCGAAGATCGATTTAGTCCGAGCTTATCATCAAATCCCCGTCGCCGAGGAGGATATTCACAAGACAACAGTGACTACGCCGTTCGGACTCTTCGAGTTTTTGCGCACTCCGTTTGGTTTACGGGGCGCGGGTCAAACCTTTCAGGCATTCAGCGATGAAATAACTGAAGGTCTTGACTTTGTATTCCCTTATACGGATGATTATCTAGTCGCGAGTGAAAACGCGGAGCAACATTTGCAACATTTAAGGCTCCTGTTCGAAAGATTGAGCAAATACGGTGTGGTGATAAATCCCGCGAAGTGTGTGTTTGGTCAACCGGAAGTGGAGTACCTCGGCTACAAGGTCAACGCCGAGGGAATACGCCCGCTCGAGGAGCGTGTAGAGGCGATCAAAAAGATCCCCCTTCCGGCGACCGCGAAAGACCTGCGCAGTTTCAACGGTGCGATAAATTTTTATCGCAGATTCATCCCTCGTGCCGCTCATCTGCAACAACCGCTCAACGATCTTTTGAAAGGTAAAAAGAAGGGCAGCACGCCTATCGAGTGGACTGACGAAGACAAAAATGCATTCGAGGAAATAAAGAACGCACTCTCGAGCGCCACGCTGCTGGTTCACCCTGTCCCGGGCGCGTTACTTTCAATCACCGTCGATGCTTCGGATTTCGCTGTTGGTGGAACGTTGCAACAGTTTGTCAACAAAATTTGGCAACCATTGGCATTCTTCAACAAGGCGCTAAATCCAGCACAGCGTAAGTACAGTGCATACGATCGCGAATTGTACGGTGCATACGCAGCAGTAAAAAAGTTCAGGTGGGCCGTCGAGGGCAGATATTTTATTATCTTCACCGATCATGCCGCTTTAACTTACGCATTCGAGCAAGGCCTGGACAAAAGCACACCACGAGCAACCCGACACCTGGATTATATCGGACAATTTACGACCGATATTAGGCACATTGCAGGCAAAGACAATGTCGTCGCCGACCTCCTGTCGAGAATCGGTGAGGTAAGTTTAGCAGTAAACACCGAAGAAATTGCAGCTGCACAGTCTAATGATGAAGAATTAGTGCAGATGCTGAATAACAACGACCACTCCCTGCAATTGAAGATGGTTCGATTGCCCGAGACGCAATTAGGCATCTATTGTGATGTTTCGACGAAAAACATCCGACCTTTTGTGCCAAAATCTCTTCGACGGAGAGTATTCAATAATCTTCATAATTTATCTCATCCAGGTGTACGAGCTACTCAGGAACTCATTACGCAAAGGTTCATTTGGCCGTCCATTGTGAAAGATTGTAAATCTTGGGCCAGAACTTGTTTACCGTGTCAGCGAGCAAAGACTTCAAGGCACGTACACTCTCCTCTTGGTGAATTTGAAGGTGTCAGCGAAAGATTTCTTCACGTTCACTGCGACTTGGTCGGACCGCTGGAACCGTCACGAGATTTCCGGTACATCCTGACCTGCATCGACCGATACACAAGATGGATTGAGGCCACACCACTGGTCGACATGACTGCTGAGACTGTGGCGAGAGCACTCTTGGACTGGATCTCGCGATTTGGTGTTCCACTCAAGGTCACGACGGACCAAGGACGCCAGTTCGAATCGGACCTGTTCAACGAGCTCAGAAAACTTCTTGGCATCACTCATCTCCGTACAACATCTTTTCACGCTCAAGCAAATGGTATGGTTGAGCGAGTTCATCGGCAATTAAAAGCATCAATAAAATGCCACGAGACAGTATCTTGGAGCGACGTACTTCCTATCGTACTGTTGGGCATGCGAACTGCTTTTAAAGAAGATCTGAAGTCAACACCTGCTGAACTCACGTACGGAGAATCAATTCGCTTGCCTGGAGAATTTTTCGCACCAAGTGCAACGCAAATTCACACAGATTTCGTGGCAAGACTTCGCAAAACCATCGAGAATTTAAAGCCTGTGGCAGCGACTCGCCACGGTACAACAAAGCCATTCGTTTTCAAAGATTTAGCAACATGTTCGCATGTGTTTTTACGAAACGACACTGTAAAAAGACCGCTGCAAAACCCGTATGACGGCCCTTTCGAAGTAATCGAAAGAAACGACAAAACTTTCGTTATTTTGAAAAGTGGCAAGAATACAAGAGTCACGATCGATAGACTCAAGCCTGCTTTTGTATTAAACGACACCGGTGAGCAACTATCACAGGCAAACAACAATAACAACAACGGAAACAGCAGCGAGGACAACTGTCCACCAGTTAGCACTACTCCGAACAACGATGAAAATGACAACGCACGCGAGCTGACTGGCACAGCTGAAGAATCGTGGTTCAAAACGCGATCTGGCAGGCGAGTACGCTTTGCCGATCGTCTTCAGGCTGGTTTTTCATAGTGTAGTGCAGTGTTGTGATTTTTTTAAATGAAAGTTTCAGTGACATATTGAATGCAAAATTGTATTTTGTGAAATTGTATGTTTTGAAACAACGAATGAATCGACTACCGAATATCTTCGATAAAATGTGTATGATTATTTTTTTTACAAATTTTCTTTCTCAAATTTTTTTAAGCAAACGACCGAATGTCATTGAAAATTTTTTTAATATGTAATTTGTTATAATTAATATCAATTAAATTATCAAGTACTATTTTTTTCAATACTCCAATTTGTAATTATGTCATATAATTTTTTTACTTTAACGTTATCACTGGTAAGGGAGTATGTGGCGATCGAGTGATGGAATTTTCCGTTCAGGCTCTATTTTGACGCAGGTACGATTCCTGCTGAGCCGAACGAAGGCTCCAACACCCGATGCCTTAATTATACCTGAAATACTTCAGTGTGATGATTCACTAAGTACTTCAGGGCCCTTTTGACCTGCGGTAACGAGCCGGCAGGCCGAGAACAACAGTCTAGTTTTGCTCTGCGAGCTGTTCGCATCGAGCTTGTTCAAATAAATTTTCTAGTCTAAAAATATTAAACTTCGAGTTATTATTTCACCAAAACCCGGCGCACCTAACCTCACATATGATTCATGTATTATTCTTATTACTGATAAAAAAAGTCATTAAAAATAAAAAATTTTTATTGTTTTTAAATATCAATTAAAGTATTAAAATAAACTGGTAAAATAAATTCGTTTGTTTCAAAAGTCTGATAATGTAATTTTTCACGAGTAAAATACAGTCGTCATATATAATTAACACCGTAATACATGGTACTCTTACAATACCATTAACACCTAAAAAATGAAAAGCATGAATTTACGTGCTGCAGCGCTTGGCTCGACTGCAGCAGCAGGAGCCACGGGTCTCGGGAATAATACATCGGGGCACAATTTTCCGTCACATATATCTCGGCATCAGGCGCAGTTAGAAACACTGCCAGCTTGTTAACGCGGTGGTGGTGACTACACATGCCAGATAAGCGCCGCGGAAAATCAGCCCACCCCACTGTGCACACGCGATGCACGAGAAGACGAGCCGAAAGTCCAAAAAGTTTTACGCGCGAGACCCGTTTTAATTGAAAATCCAGCCCGGGTCATTTATCTCCCGACAGTTTATTTCGGATCCAAAGACTTAGGCTCGAGAGATACATTTTAAGACGGGAGTTATTTCGCGGGCCTTAATCAACGCTTTAATTTATCGGCCCAGAATTGTGCGTATGTCTCCGCGGTATCGTAACGAATTTATTAATTTCATGCAGGACATCATTTCATCAACAACAATGGGAATTTAATGTACCGTATTTCTTCTCTCGCAAACTGCTCTGACAGCGTACCCAAAAAGAAACGAGAACTGCCCGGAGAAAAACGCGGCTTAATGACCGTCTGTTTTTGCAATTAGCTGGCAAAAGGAGGAACAAGAGGAGGAGATTCACCCCCCGAAGCCAAGGGAGAGATAATAAAAATTATGATTCTTATAAAGGAGAGACAGCCAAATGGAAATACCGGTTCTCAGCTCGTCCTCTTCTTCTTCTTGTTCTTGAGCTCGCTGCAGTCTTGTGCAGCAGCAGCATCGATTCCTCCTACTCCTTCTCGAGTCTTAAAAAATCGTTCTTCTTTTATGCCCTACCGTGCTCGCAGCGACTACCGGCGCGGTGTCGCTAGCCGAGGTTACAAGATCGTTAAGATCCCCGCGAGCGCGTAATTTAGACCGTTGTAAAGCGCTAACGAGACATTTCGTTTTACAAAATCACTCCTTCTCTACCTCCGCGCGCGACCGTCGTAAATTATCTAGGCCAAGACCGGATGTTTAGTGCCAGCGGCGTCATATACATTGTCTCTGATTTTAACGAGCCTAAAAATTCGGCGGGAGGAAGGTATTTTAAATCGCGCCTACATGACTCTCGATGTTAAATCTTTATCGCCCTGGAGCACCGGGTAATTCACGATTCGCGTAAATCCTCGGGGCATTACAACTTAACTAAATTTCATAAACCCTCGCGCGGGAAAGAGAAAAAAAAAAAAAAAGGAAGAAGATGCAAAAGAGAGTAGTACGTAGCGAGGGCAGGATTTATCGCTAATAAAAGATAGGATCGCGAGAGCCGGGGCGACAGACAGTGACGGAGCACGCGGCGGAGTATCTCTCTCATCTGAGACCGTAAATCGGTCTGACGTAACGAGGTGAGAGGTTACTCTTTAAGGCGTCCGCGGTGTCTTAATTTAAATCTTCGACTATCGCCTACCTTCTCCCTGCACCTGTGCGATAAATGGCCTCGAGGATAGGACGTGAATAATTTTTCGTTATCGCGAGCCCGAAAAAAACACACGCCGCCGGTGGGGATTGTAGATCCCGGTCTGGTTTACGACCGACCGGGCGAGCACCCTGCAGGTGGATTTTGAATTTTCGGGCCAACCTACCCGCCTTTTTTTAAATAACTAATGAAATATTCCCGAGCACGGGGGACTGTTTACGATGACAAATTTTACGAAAAAATAAATTTTATTACCCGATCGTGAGGATGTAAGCTTGCGGTGTTGGGGTTAAAAAATATTTTCATTTTTATCGTGTTTTTATGTGGTGCGTTGTAATTAATACCAGCAAGATATTTCAAAAGTTTAATTAAGCGATGGAGATTTATTAATTATGAAAATTTTTTCATCAATCAGACGGAACAAGCCCTTGCAGAAATTTTTGACACAGTTTTCGATGTTTGATTTAATGAGGATTGAAAGTCAGTATTTAAAATAAATTGAGAGTACGACACACGAAAATTCCAGAAACCCAGTATAGGGGTTACCCTAAGAAATTAAACCAATTTTGAAATTTGACTTATTTCTCCAAAATTCGCTTACCTATGTAAAAAAAATGACTACTTACGATAAGGTCAAGTAACTTTGAACGGACAGGAATAAATGATTTCCCTCAACAAGTCATTTCAGTCCACGATTAACATTAATAACCTCCCCATTTCAATAAGACTCAATAAATCACTCCTCCGGTGGGGCAATATAACTGGAGCCGGTGAAATCAAAAAGCGTCATTACTTCCTTGTAATCGCGATTACGTTAACGACAGGTGCCGGGGCTTCGGGAATAAAGAGAGAAAGAACCTCCGTCAAACAATCTCATTTGTGCGTGCGTGCACCCTTTTCTCCCTCGAGCTGGATATCTAATTAGCGCGAGGGGGGGGGGGGGAGGGTGATCGGTAATTACTACGATTAATCAATCCCGAAGAAGGAGTAGACCGGGATGATCCCCGGGTATTTCTATTGTTGCTCGCCCGAGCGTTAATACCTTTTTCTTCTTCTTCTTCTCGATATTGGATTCTCGGGCCCCGGGCAGCCCTTTTGTTTTTGCGGCTTGTTTACCACTTAATTGATTCACGCGGGCGGGCTTGGTTCAGAGTTTTTAAAGTGTTATCCGAGCCCCGGGGATTGATATGCATAAGTTATTGCATTAGGCTCGCACGTGTGCGTCGTACTTTCGAGTGCGTCCTTTTAAAACTGACTCACGGCTCATTCAGGGCTAATCGAATCCAGGGTATCGGGGTTACAAACGAGGAAAAGCCGTGTTTCCGGCCTGCATAATGATCCATCCGTGCTGCAGCCTGGGGTGGAAGAAATCTCTCTCTCTCTCTCTCGATGCCATTAAACTTGACTCGATTCGGCTCTCCCCCACGAGTTTGTAAATAGTTTTCGCTCCACGGAATAACAATCGGGGGTGGACGATCGATCATCGAGAAGGAAGGGTAAAGTGTGTTTGCCCAATAGAAGAAAAGCCGGATTATTGGCGCGAGCGTCAAGGGGTTGTTTTTCCGGGGGTCAGTAATGACGCGGGGGAGAGGAAAATCGTTTACTAGCAGAAGAAGAAGAAACAGGAACTTAATCAGGGAAATTTTTACCCTTTGTAAGCATCTAGAGCAACCCCACAAAGGGGGGTGACTTTTTTCATATGAAATCCGGCCTTTCATCTCGCGGAAATTGCGAGGCCCGTTTCATTTTCACTTCCGACAAAGGACGCGCGCGCGATCTTGCCCGCTGACAACTGCGAGGAGGGACCACGACGACAGAAATTGAACCCGCAAAAGGGTAAGGAAAAAGAGCGGAGACACACAATGCCGACGAAGCGGCTTTCATCCTTGCCGCTACTGCTCTCTTTTCTTTCATTTTTATCCTTCTTTATTTTTCGCTTCTCTCTCTTTTTTCGTTTTATTTAAGAGAGGTTCCTACTCATTGTGGAGGCTGGTTATCAGTGGCCGAGTGATTTTCTCGGGGGAGTCTTGCCGATTTATTTGTTCTTTTCGCTTTGATCGAAGATTCTGCTAAAGAATGCAGAGAATTTGTTTCAAAAAATCATTTTTACATTATATAAGTACAACAAAAATTACTGTAAAGGTTAGTCATCAACAAAAGAGACAAAATTTTTAGATTTTTGAATTACAAATGTTCTGATTTCTCAACAAAATGATTTAATTTTATCCTACATAATCTCCAGAATAGAGTTGGGTTGTTCATATACTTGTTGCCAGGGTCGCCGATTCTTATCCTGATGTCGGTAAAGCTTAATTTATTAACTTGGACAATACATTAGATATTTAAGAACATTCATACTATACAATCTTAAGTTTTATGTTGTTAATTCGTTTAAGAATCTAAGAAAGATTACGTTGTAAATAAAAAAAATAATAAAAAAAATTTCGATATTTAGACTTTCGTACTTTCTTGTTTACTAAAAAAGTACTGTAGGTTTAAGAGCTTAACCTTACCGTTTCATACTTAATTCTGTAATCCGCCCTCCACAGTAATTATTATGGCAAACAAAAAAGGGAAAAACTAATCTGCCGAAAAAAGGCGGTTGATCCAACCAGCTTCGAATGAAGACATCATCCCGAGCAGATGTTTTTTCCACGTTCCAATCACCACCCGGGCGACAATCAAACAATTCCCCCCTTCCACCCACAAGCATATGCCCGTTCGTGGGTGGATTGATTGCGCCTCCGGCCGCGAGCCGTTCGTCTCGAGTTACGGTCTTGTAATTGAGGTTTACATCCCGGAGCGGTTTATTAAAACGCAACTTTTTAATAATCCCGGAGCGTATAATTCACCGGATTAAAACTTGGAAGCCCATTGTAGCGTCTTATCACTCACCTCGCAATTAAACAACTTCCTAAGGGGGGAAGGAAGGGAATATTATTGTCCCGGAAAGATTGACCGATTGTCATTATTCTCTAGCAATAACCAAAGTTTTTTATCGCCGTCGTATATTAACCCGAGCCTAAGTCGTCCGGATAATCGTATATTTTCAGGGGACTTTTAATATGCGCGGTAGAGAGTTGCGAAAAAAGTTTTTATAATGTACCTCCCGAGACTCGGGCGCGAAAAGTTCCAGCATGAATATGAATGATGATTATTGAATAGGGAGGAATCAATGTGCCCCCCGTACACCGGCAAAGATAAAAGAAAAGTTTTTTCGGATGTATTTACATTTTTCTTTTTTTTCCTTTATTGAATCGTTTACACGACACTTGGGGAAACTTCTTACTTCTATGATTTATCGGAACGCTTTTTTTTTTTTGCTCCAAAGTACTGCACACTTTTCATACTTCTAATTGTGAATCGTATCGTCTCCGGAAGCCAAAATTTAAAATTCACGGAGCGAGAAAGATACTGCAGCGACCCACTTTCCCGGCGTCTTAAATTTTCGAGACTACCGCTCCTCCGGGTGAGCCACGCTTGGATTATAAATGGCTCCGGCTCCCGAAAAGAAGGGAAAAAAGGATAAGTCTGATCAACGTTACATTAACGCTTCGCACACGCGGAATATTTTTATGCAAAGTAGATTGGAACGTGGGAGTAGCGCTGCCGTGTTTTTGCCAGATGCTCCCGCGGGATCTCGACGCGCAGGCGGGAATTCACGAATCTGAAAATATTCATATGCAAAGGGAGGAGGAGGAGGAGCAGGAGGAGCTAAAATATAAGGGCGTCTGCGGTGCCCCCGCGCGTTTATAATAAAACACAATATCCGAGGATTTTCCTAAGTTGCATATTCAATGATTTCCTCGGAGACTGTGAGCGGCGCGGGGGTGGCTTTCTTTTTTTTTACCAGGGTTGTGAATTAAATTACCCGAGGCTTATTTTACGTTGTTTTTGGGGATAAATAATTACCGCGGGGTTCCTTCGATTCAACTTTCTCTGATACTTTAGTGTTGCATAAACTAACTTTTGTTTTTTCTTTATTTTTTCAGGTGAGTACGGTTCGAGAGGATACGCGAGTCCAGCACATTGAATTCGTACGTCAGGAAAAGAAAAAAAAATGTCAGCAAAGTGGCTCGTGTAGTCAGTTAAATTACACACCGGCTGCGTAGTCGTGACACATTGTCACATCGCCACGCGTGTCTCATCATCGTGTCAGCGAGCACGATGACACGTAATGACGGTGTCCGTGGGCGAACAATGCTTTGCATCCGCCTATAAAACAAGTGTCTTTTTTTCGAAAAAAAAAATCAAACAAACAAACGACTCTCTCTAACTGACAGCAATAAAAATCATGCATCCGTAATCTTAAATCGTCGGATCATTTTCAGTTATTTTTCTAGTTGCTTACTTACTTATAAAAAAAATTTTCAAACAATCTTTTGTACATAACAATACTAGTGTCTTATTTTTTATATCGATCAAAATCTTTGATTGGTGGAGCTAATATAAATATTGACGAGATGCAGTGTAAAATCCATTTTCATTAACTTCTGTGTACTTATTCAAAATTAGTGACATAGTAAAAATGATCCGACCAGCTAAGACTACAGATTGAATTAAGTACCTTTTTTAAACAAAAATAAAAGAAAAGGATAGTAATCGAAAGAGAATAAATGGCGTATCGATAAGCCCCGCGCCGAGTATCTCAAATCGAAACTCAAAGTAAAATGGAATTCGATAAGGTGGCGGCTGGGGGTTGATTTAAAGGGCCCTCACCCGTTGACTGCCTCGTGGCCGGGTGGAAAACACAGTCGGCCTCCCTTTTTCTTCCATTATCCCTGGCTGCCGCTGAAGGCTGAAAAAAAAGGGAGCCCATGAAAAATGATGACGAGGCGCGACGAGAGAAATGAAATCGGGTCGCACCGACGCGAGGGTTGGGTAAAAAAAAAAAAAAAAAAAATGTAAAGGAGGATCGCTAATTTTGGGGCGCCTCACGAGAATACGGATAATTAATCAAAGCCACCGCTCTCTCTTTTTTCGTTTGATAAGGACCGGAAAGAATTTTCATATCTGTTGCTGTGTGTTTTTGATTTTCCCGGGGGAACGACTGGCTCATCCGATTAGTTTACTTTTTATTCGTTTTCGTTGCAAATTGAGACGTCTGGTTCGAGTCCGAGCTGTGTATAATTTTATCGTTAACGTGGGAGACACAAAAGCGAGCTTTTTGAATGGAGATATTTGTATTGTAAACTCAAATGTATCAAATTTAAATTTATACTTATCTCCGTAACTACAATGCTTACGAGAATTTCAGTTTTAGAATGAACCAACAACGTTCTATATCGATCCCTCATTTTCGAGGTTCTTAAAGTCGATGTTCGACCTTTTTTTAAAGGCCACTCTCTGGAATAAGAGATTTAGTTGAAAAATTTAAGCTTTCTAAGACGATCTTGTTTGTTACCCAAGAAACCCAGTTTCCCAGCGTAATTTCTCAGCCCGACTTTCGCAAACTAAGTCTGTAATCGGCCTTTGCGGGCTCGTAAACACCAACCGGAAACTTGGGTCGCGAAGACGTCCCTTAACGGTTCTCACGAGGGCCGTTCCTCGGGCGCCCGCCGTATCCCTCAAAATTAACAATCCAAAAATGTAATTCCACCCCCGCAAAAAAAAAAAAAAAAAAAAAAACAGAAAGCTTCCTCTATCAGCCCCCCCACTTTTCTCCACGCTTAGCATAACAATGAGCACGAAGGCGAAGATAGCGTTTTGACAAATAGCTCCGTCTCCTTATCCCACTTACTCCCCTCTTCTTTATTTTTCACTCGGCTGGAATCTAATTCCTCCTCGGATTGTAAAGAAAAAAAAAAAGTAGTTCATTAAAGAGGTGTTTTAGGCGGACTGTAGTGGCCCCGTCGGGGGCAGTTTGGTGTCTGTCTTATCTTTGATGAAGCGATGACGAAAAAAAGTAAGCGTTATTTTTCATTGCGGACCGGGGGCAGAGAGAGAGAGAGAGAGTCGTAAAAATGATTGAATCTTGAATAAAGACAGGGACTATCCGTCAAAGCGGGGATACCTGCCTCGAATCATAATTTTCCCGAGAATTGAGTGCTAGTGTGTAGTTCTGCCGGGGGGAAGTCGGGCTCTGATAAAAAAAAAAAATATATAAGAAGAATAGAGAGATCGTAAAAAAGGCCGAAAATCCCCCGGTAACCTGACTAATTTCTCCGAGGGAAAAAAAAGGATCTTCTGGAAAAGAAGAAATAAAATCCACGGGGGGTCCGAGGAGGGACACCCGGGGATGATTTATCGGGTCAGGTGTGGGAGATCGCTCAATTACCGGGTGAAAAATAACGTGTGTTGTATAATTTTACTCGCCCCCTTGAAAAAACCACACGTGATTATCGGGTGCATTTCCACGAACTCGTCGTCCCCGGGCCCCGCTAATTATACGGTAGCCATTGGGGTCCTCCCGCTTATTTTTTTTAAAACCCGGACCGTGTAATCATCGCTGTAAGTAATTCGCGGTGATGACATGTAAACAAGGACACGCATGCGCTAATAGATTTCGAGGCGTTAAAGCAACATTGTTTCGGTTTTATTGGGCACTGATTTCTTTACGATCGAGGAGGCTGAAAACCATGTGGATATTATTATTATTGTTATTATTATTATCGCATCTTCGCGAGCTTCAAAGCCTCCACCTCGGTCAAATGTCGCGTTCTCTATTTCGACGCTCCTTTACGGCGCGTTTTACGACTCGGAGCGACACTTACAGGTTTTGATTTTTACGAGGCGAAGGGGCGGTAAAAACAATCCGATACATCTGTGATATGCGCTTTGTTTGGCGTCCAAAATATGTTTTTTTTCCTTCTATTTTCATCCAGATTTTTGGTACAGCAAGAGCTGGTTTCTTTATTAGTTTTTACGGGTATAATACAGAACATTTAGGGGATTAGGTTAAGGAAGATTGTAGTCGCCACCTGTACATCTTCTGGCGGGGTTAAGGTAAAATTTAATACCAGGTTGACGCTCCAGCGTACTTTTTTTTTCTCCTTGATTCGGTTAATCTTATACAGGGAACCATCGCTTTCAATTAACTTTGATTTTATCAGTGAAAATTCAGCTTAGCTTACTTGTACTAAGTAATTTAGATGCCTTTCTATTTTTAGATCGATTCACAATAAAAAAAAAAAAATAATAAAAAAAAAATTTACGATCAAAGTAATTGTATGGATATTTTTAGCAGTTATAAAATGCTTGACGTAGTTTCAGTGTTTAATGAAAAAAATCCTTCATTTTTTTAGAAACACATTATTTAAAAAATGCTCGAAAAAAATGTAGTTCTCCAAAATCGTAATCGCACTTCCAAGATTAGAAAAAAAAGCTCCTCCATACATAAATCCCCAGGTTTACTTTTCTGAATTTAATTAAACCGATTTCAAGGAAGCAGCACGAAAAAAAATTTCTCATTTCCCAGCGAGTTCCAAAAGTGCATCACGTACTCCCTCCTCCTCCTCCTGCTCGCTCGCAAATTCGATATTCGTGTACCGCCGGTAAATTCCAACGCAGTGGCGGCGGGCGAGCTTGCACGTCTCCGCATCGGAGCCTAAGCTCGTGTTTCACCCGCGCGAAGTAACACATGCGACTGCTAATGCAGAGTGCCTCGCACTGCAATATTCACCCCACCCCGCGTGATTTTTCAAAAGCTCCAGCGAGAGACGAGTTCGTCAGTCTCGCTTACAAATTTGATTTCTCGTTCACGCCCGGCTTGCTCGCTTTCTTTGCGCAGTTCCCATTGTACTCCTCGGATTGTATTATTAGCATCGGGCTCGATTACGTGAGCCGCATTATTCCGAAGAGATCTAATTAAAATCCCGAGGCCCTTTTAAAGTCGTCTTCCCAAGCTCCCCCCCGACACCTGTAACGCGAGACACTCTGCGGTAACTAAGTGCCTCGTTGTCCGAGACAAACCGCACCAAGCCTTTTTTTTCTTCTTCTTCTTCTTCCTTGCTCTCGCGACCGCAACGCTGATTGGGGAACCGTGACGATTTCATCCCGGCGGTTTTTCCTGGACTCTTTGGATGCGTCCTCAAAGCGCAATTAGGGTTTAAATAAACCAGGCGATAAAAGGAGGCGCGGCGGGTGCCATCAATAACCACCGGGGCGCGTCGGGCAATTACACGCGACTAAAATAGGTCCCCCGAATAAATAATAATGGTTATATATTGCGGAGCGGAGAAAAATGAAGTAATCTGATCGATCGCCCTCGTTTGCGATGACAGAGTTTGGGGTAATTTTAGGGTTGGTAATTGCCAAAACCTCAACACGTGTGAATCACCCGGGGATTTTATAAATTGCCGCGCGAGTATCAAGACGAAAATAGAACCCGCGAGCCCGAGCAAGCTGCTAATTGCCAGGAATTTTCCGAATATCATTAGGCAGTTCTTTTTTGCCGCTTGAACTACGGATAAATGACTTCATTAACCCTGCTAGAAGTTTCAACAGAACGTCTGGGGTGCTCGCCAGATAGTGGGCAGAAAATTCTGTCAAGCTTATTATTTTATGTATATGTCTATATATATACATATATGTATATGTACCTAGATGCGTTGATGAGAGGTTAGTTTACAAATCGGAGCAGCAGCATGCAGCTCCGATGTTACATAATTGATAAAAAATAATCAAATAATTTTATAGAAATCTAATTTTAATTTTTAATCGATGAATTATGCTTGCTGTTTGAAAATCCTAACCTCTCCCTGCTGTATAGCCACACGTACAATGGACTTGAACAAATTTTTTTTCTTTTGCTAAATATTTTAACACCTATGGAGTCAGGGCAGTGACCTAGCGCATAGGATAGCGATTACAACCTGGAGATGATTTCCCCAGGAAGTTTTGACTCTGGAGAGGCCAGGGCGTATACCTGGTGCACCTGGTGATACTTACGCCAGGGAGATGATTTCCTCAGGAAGTTTGGACCTCGGAGGGGCCAGGGCAGATACCTGGTGCACCTGGTTATACTGAAACCTTGGAGATGATTTCCCCAGGAAGTTTGGACTCCGGAGGGGTCAGGCTGAACACCTGGTGCACCTGGTATTAATTACGACTTGGAGATGATTTTCCCAGGAAGTTTCGACTCCGGAGGGGTCAGGGCGGACACCTGGTGCACCTGGTGATACTTACGCCTTGGAGATGATTTCCCTTAGAAGTTTGGACTCCGGAGGGGCCAGGGCGGATACCTGGTGCACCTGGTGATACTTACGCCTTGGAGATGATTTCCTCAGGAAGTCTGGACCCCGGAGGGGCCAGGGCGGACACCTGGTGCCCCTGGTGATACTTACGCCTTGGAGATGATTCTATCAAGAAATTTTGACCCTGGATGGGCCAGGGAAAATACTTGGTGTACCCGGTAATAACCCAACTCTGAAGATGCTATCCTAATAGTAAACTTGATGATGTGAACCCACTGGGATCAAAACTTTCTGGGAAAATCATCTCCAAGGCGTAAGTATCACGAGGTGCACCGGGTGTACGCCCTAACCCCTCCGGAGTCCAAACTTCCTGAGAAAATCATCTCCGAGGCGTAAGTATCACCAGGTGCACCAGGTGTTCAGCCTGACCTCTCCGGAGTCCAAACTTCCTGGGAAAATTATCTCCAAGGCGTAAGTATTACCAGTTGCACCAGGTATCCGCCCTGGCCCCTCCGGAGTCCAAACTTCCTGAGGAAATCATCTCCAAGGCGTAAGTATCATCAGGTGCACCAGGTGTCCGCCCTGACCCCCCCGGAGTCCTAACTTCCTGGGGAAATCATCTCCAAGTCGTAATTAATACCAGGTGCACCAGGTGTTCAGCCTGACCCCTCCGGAGTGCAAACTTCCTGGGGAAATCATCTCCAAGGCCTCAGTATAACCAGGTGCACCAGGTATTCGCCCTGGCCCCTCCGGAGTCCAAACTTCCTGAGGAAATCATCTCCAAGGCGTAAGTATCACCAGGTGCACCAGGTGTTCAGCCTGACCCCTCCGGAGTCCAAACTTCCTGGGGAAATCATCTCCAAGGCGTCAATATCACCAGGTGCACCAGGTATCCGCCCTGGCCCCTCCGGAGTCAAAACTTCCTGCGGAAATCATGTCCAGGTTGTAATCGCTATCCTATGCACTAGGTCTCCGCCCTGACTCCATAGGTGTTAAAATATTTAGAAAAAGAAAAAATGGATGAGAAAAATGTTCAACATAAGGAAAAAAAAAAAAGAAAAATTTCAGAGTCAAGTTATGAAACTGAACATATTTTTGTTAGTAATCAATGTTACAATTTAAAATAAAAAGGTTTAGGCTATAGCTCGCCAGAATCCCTATGCGTAAAGCATTGGCCTTCTGTCAAGAATCTGGCGATTAACCCTACTAAATTTCTGCCCAATTTCGCTAAATCTGCCCACTGTCTGGCAATATTCTGGCGGAAATTTCTCGCAGGGAAGCGAGTCTTAATTATCGTAGTTTTTTCGAGCATTGTAAATACGCCCGAAGTAGCTTCTCGCATAATTTAAGCACTCGCGGATTGGTAGCTATGGTGGCAATTATTAGTACCGTAACCAGATAACAGAAACGGCAACAGGAGTAAACCCTCCGTAAAACAAACTAAAAGCCGGTCCGGCGCTCGCTCCAGGACCAATAAATTCAAATTCAAGAAAAAGGTGGGACACGCGGCCACGGCTACCTTCGTTATCGCTACCCAATAGCACCGGGAGAGAGAGAGAGAGATCTTATCTCCCCTGGTATCGCGAGATTATAACAAGTACTATATTACACCGAGCTCCTCCTTTTTATCCTTTTCTTTATCATCGTCTTACGGCGCGCGGCGTCCGTTAATAAAGAATAGTGTAAGAGAGCTGCTGGAGGCGACCTCCTCCTCGTTATTCGATATTAATATAACGAGCTGAACTCGAGATTGCGGGGGTAAGCAAAGGACGACGACGAGGACAAAAAACACTGCAAGGACCCCCGAGATTACGATCAATCGCGGTGTTTATGTACACGCAAAAATCAACGGCTTATATGATTTTTAAAACTGCCATTGAAAATTCGCTCAATTACCTTTTTTTCTGGTCATCTTCTGCCAGTATCCTCGCGACCGTTTTTCCAGAATTCTTGATGAATCATCGCAGGCTGCGGTGGTGTCGATCTACACGTGTATATGTATACCTATAAAACGAGTTAGCCAGAGGAGGAGAGGAGCAGGAGGAGGAGGAGGGAAGAAGGTGCACGGGTCACATTCCTGGGGGCATTATTTCGCTCGGTCTCGCTGCTGCTGCAGCAACAAAAGGCCGCTGCACGCGCTCCTCTTCTTCTTTTTATCCGTCCGGCTCTCTTTTTCTCCTCCTGGACGAGTCTCATTAATGGTATTCAAAGATTCCTTGCCTTGATCGTGTCCGGCGTTGGTGCTGCGTCGTTTTTTTTACTTCCACCTCCTTCTTTTTCACTCCCGTCGGGTGGCTTCTTTACTTTTTTCCCTGAGAGGCCGATAGGTGTCGTTCAAAAAATTTGGCGAATTTTTTAAGACTTTTCGTGGACACAAAGAGCGCACCCACGGGGGGTCGACCCGCACCGTGATTTGTGGCCGCGGGCCGGTATATTTCACCTCCTCGACCTCCCCCTTCTCCGAGGAGAAAAACGCGAGGGACAGCGTCTATTTACATGAGAAAGGATGACTGATTTTCCGAAAAAGCGCCCACACCACCTTTGTGTTGCTCCTGAAGCTTATCTAAAAAAGACAGGCTATCGCGAGGGAAGAAAGAAGAAAAAGGATTATTATCCCGGCGAGGCCTGGAAGACAGCTGCTCGCCGCGGGGGTCGGTGGACCGGAATAAAAGAGTGCGTATTGTTCATTAATTGCAACAATTTTTCGTCATTAAAGATTTTTCCATTCGCGAAGGTTTTGGGGAGTTTTTTTTCCGGAGTTTATCGCGCATCTTGAATCGTAAGTCCGGTGGTTTACGAGTGACCACCCTTATCTCCGCGAAATAAATTCAGCAGTCGGGCGAAGTAAACTTTCGAGTCTTATGAATTTTCTCGGCGCAGGGGTTTTTTCGCGGTTTGATGTCTTCTTTTTGATCGAAGAAGGATTGATGAGTTCCGAAACCACGCCTACGAATTTTTTGATAGCGTGAAAAACCACGCCATGATTATTATTATTATTATTATTATTATCATCGCCATCATCATCATCATCTCGGGGACATGCGATACCCTAATGCGTCACGGGCTGGATCAATTACATGCATTAGCTGGGATACTCGTCGTTTTTTCTCCCTCCGAAAAAAGAGAGATATTGGTGTCACCTTGGGAAAAAAAGAAGGCTGAGTGGAAAAGTTCCCGCGATGAATGGAGAGTCCGAGGGGTAAGTTATGGTCGAAGTTCGCGGGTTATATCCGAGGCACTGGGGCAAAAGGACCCTTCTCGCATAAATTTCGCACTCTTGATTTTTTTTTTTTTTTTTTTTTTTTTTTTTTTTATTCCGACTTAATAATCCACTGCTAATGGCCGGACCATAAATACGAGAATTTACGGATTTTCATTTCACGCCGGTGAATCGGTGCACAAAGGCTCGTCGTTAAACACGCTTACCTGTACCCCTTAATACGCATAATTTAGGATTTCTTCGATCTCCCAGAGGATATCGTTTTTCCAAAACAAGCGCTCGGAGAAGTCGGCTCGCGTCGATTTTCGCGCCCGAAAGATAAAAAAAAGGCAGCCCGAGTGCTCGGTTTACCACACGACGGCTTGACACACTCCACTGCAGCTCTGTGGTTTCGCAAGTATAGTTTTTGAACGCCCGGCAAAAAAAAAGGCCAAGACTACATTTGGATCCGTCGTGATTAGCGTTGACATGTCGCTGAAAGAAACAACCGGAAATTTTTAAATCCCGCACGCACCCCGAAGGAAGATGGGGGGAGGGGAGGAGGTAATTGAGTCAAAGTGGAGTAGACCGCAAGTAAGGTCCGTAGTTTCCGTCGAAAATCACTCGGCGATAGCTCGATAAAAGTGCGCTCCGAAAATAGCCGCGGCAGGGGCTATTATGATTGCATGTCGGCTTCGCCGGCCGGGTTTCCGGCGTGTCTTCCCACGTCAGGAGAGTGACGGACAACAGCTCCGTGTTTCGCCGTTCCTCCCTCCTCCCGCCCTCGTATTTTATTCACGGTTCCGAAACAACCCTCGCTGCGCGCGCGCAATTACCCGATCCGATTGTAATGGATAATTACCCGATAGACCTTTTTTTGTTTGTTTTCTTTCTTTAACTCGTCGGTGCGTGCTTCCGCAATCTCGTTTCAATTTCTTCTTCGGGGACTAATTATCCCCTCGATGGAATGCGAGGGGCCCCTGACTTATGGACGTGATTATGCGCGAGAGAAGACCGGGGAAAAAAAAAAAAAAAAAAAAACCCGCAGATGGGATTTCATTACACCGTGCGGTGAAGTATTTCTTATCGCACGCTCGGACAGTTTGCAAATAGTGTGCCGAGGTATCCGTAGGTAATTTATTCATAAAGATAGCCAGCTGTTCCGAGAGATTTAAAGAAATAAGCTCCGTTCTTTCTGCTCCTGATTGTGTCTTTTGAAAAAAAAAAAAGTAGTTGGAGTTTATCGGGTGTCCTTGACCCACGCGAGATGAGGGCGAGGCGATCGGGTACCAAGATACCCGGATGAAAAACACATGCCGTACATTTATAATACAAGTTTATTTAACACGAAATAAAGTAAACGTACGTACGTCTATCTGATTGAAACGTAAGCCTCCACGTAATTAATTAAAATTCCCCCCTCCGCCATAATTTACGATGTAAATTGATTAAACTCTTGTACTTTTGTAACATTATTATTATTTTGCCTCCTCGAGTGGGTACGGGTAAACAACAAAAGCTGCAAGAAGTTCTTCTCTTGGCCGGCTCGGGCAGCGCGCCATAAACATAAATAAACACACACGGTGTAGTCTCGCGATCATACGCATCATACACGTATAAATTCTGAACCCTCGAGCGTCACACTCGCAGCGAGTATCGGAGGAGAGCCGGCCAAAAGGAGTTACAAGAAGAAAGAGGGAGAGAAACGCGAGTGCGGAGAGAGAGAAGATCTCATCTCGGCAGAACCAGTTTTCATATTTTTCGCGGACCGCGATAAATTTGCAACGAAATACGCGCTAAGATATATACGGGGCCGGCGCGAAAATCGCGACCGCGAGCGCGATGATGATGAGTCCGCCGCGACGCGGAGATAAAACCCCGGCCCGGGGATAGATTGCGAGCGACGATTCGGTGGGACACTTTTTCCGGACAAAGAGCTTTGTTTCGATAATGACGTTTTCGCTAACAAGTGATTTTTGGAATGACGTTATGTTAATTCTTTTTTACTCTAGTTTATAATTAAAAAAAAAATCTCAAAGTATTTTAAAACTATGAATGAATATTTCGTCAAAATTATCAAAATACTTTAAATAAAAAGAATCACATCAATAACAAAAATAATGATTAAAATTAAATTAGATAATTACTAATTTAAAAAAAAATCATAATCATTTATTTGTTCACGAAAAAGTTAAATTAATTTTTTTTTTCTCTAAATAAGTCTGATATCCTGTCATTTCAAGTAGGATCCGAACCGACAATTCTTGAGCAGAAGTCGAACGCTCTGAGCTACTCTCCTCATATGATTTTACCTATGACATCCAAAAGTTTTAAACATTCAATGTGCTTACTTTTTCTAAACATTAAGATTATTTAAACCATTACCAAAAACTAAATGTTTACTTTGTTTTATGTTGCAGGTGAGTACCGACAGCCCTTCATCCCGGGTGAAAAGAACATCCATAGGGAAGAGAAGAATCGGGAAAGTAACACGTGTTAGGACCGTTCGACCGAGTTATTACATCGTACACGTGAATAGACGCCGGAGTACAATGAAAATATGGGTGGGGGGGGGGGTTGTTCTTGTACGCAGGGGGTGGTTTTCCGTCGGAAGCCCGCGCGTTTCGTCACGCTGGGGAGACTGCAGCAGTCTCGCTTCCTTCCGAGCGTCGGGTTGCTTTTTACCATCGAATAAATCAACATTTCGGGTGCGTTTCAATTACGCCGTCCCGAAACTCTGGGGCCATCAATCCGACTGGCAAAAAGCCCCGCGCCACTGCAGTCTGAAATTTCGAATTCCGGACGGCCTGCGCAATTACTTCGGAAATACGCGCGACCAACAATGCGTTATCTCTCGCGGACCGACCGTTTAATAGGCCGTGCATCAAACAATCGTTGCGTTCGGATTTTGCGGGACCGTCTTCCGCGGTTTGATCGGACCTTTTTCAGGTTCTGAATCTTCTTACATACAAAATGGCAGCAGGGAGTCGCGCGCGTAATCTCTCTCTCTCGGATTCAAATTAACGCACGCAGCGCGGCCCTCGACGGGGGTTCCGAGTCGCACAGAAGTGCGTATACTGTATACGCACACCCGAGATGATATCACTACGGGCTTTTCATATTTTTTCTTTCCATCTTCTTTTTCTTCTTCCTTTTTTGTCTGGTGGTAATGAAAATCGATGGCCACTACAAATTGACGGAAGTTTTTTTTTTTTTTAAAGCAGCGGTAAATCTTAATTACCGACATAAGTTTGAGGGAAAATCTGAAACTTCCTGGACGAGAGAAGGCGATGGACAAATTGATATAAGGACGATCAGTCTCAAAAATGTATTGAGTTATAAGCGTCTTAGTCGTGGAA
Organism: Encarsia formosa; assembly: GCA_038277355.1. Taxonomy (NCBI): domain Eukaryota; kingdom Metazoa; phylum Arthropoda; class Insecta; order Hymenoptera; family Aphelinidae; genus Encarsia; species Encarsia formosa. Next base: position 11,812,678 of record CM076188.1, read on the forward strand.
GAGGGGGGGGGGGGTAAAAAGCCAAGTGAAGTCTTGTTGTACAAGCGCGCAGCAAGAAAAAGAAGGACTCCGGGAACAAAGACATACAGGGGAATTATAAGAGAAGGAGGAGGAGGAGGAGGAAACATACGGCGGAATCTGTGTTTTGCATTAGCAAGAGAGAAACTCGGAAGACAGTTGGGGGGGTATCTGTTTAATTATCTAAATTGTATTGTTTCACGTGGCCTCGGCAGCGGAGTACAACTTGCCTGGGACGATAGCGACGAGTGTATACAACCCCGGCATTCGTCCCAATTGGCCTGCCGCGCTCGCGAGAGAGACTCGCAGCAACCAGACAATCTCTCCTTCGAATCTCATCTCTCTCTCCTTTTCTCTCTCTTTTCTCTATCTGGCTTCTTCTCTCTTGACTCGCGCAAAAACATTCCCCGGACGCGCGCAATAACACGCAAGTGTATAAAGCTGTCAATAAGACCCCCCGAATTAGCCAGCAGCAGCGTCAGTCAGAAGTACGCGGTGTTTGTTTACCCCGGGCCCCGCGAAAGTCTTACGCTGGGTCAACAAATCATAATCGGCGATTTTGGAGTACGAAAATAGTTGATCCGGCAGTACGTCACGGAAGAGAGAGGACACGTATTCTCTCTCCCGCTCTATCGGTCCCTCCCGGGGGGTGGCTTTCCCCCGCAGCAAGCCCGGGATGGGGTGAGAGAAGGGCAGGCGGCGCGAGGCAGATAAGAGAATTGCACTGTCAAGCCGGAATGATATATTTGACCAACATTTCCATACAGCCCGTGCCACCCCTCACTCCTCCCTGCGGTGGTGGCTTTCTTCGCGCGCGTGTCTGCGTGCTCGAGTTTTTTTTTTCCTTGGGTTTTGTTGTTGCTCTCGGGCTTTTTATTGTTTACTGGGTTCGCTGGGAATTTTTTGGGTCGAATAAAAAACAAACAATTTTTTCAAGTGGAGCGACTATAGAAAGCTCGGCTAAGCGTGCCTATCGAAATTTTTTTATTAAACTCAAGTTTTCTTGTTTCTATGGATTAAATGAGTGAGTTTTTGTAGGATTTTCATTTTTTTTTAATCAATGAAGTACTCAAAATTCACAAAAAGAATCAAATAAAATAAAGAAAAAAAAAAAAAAAAAGTGAAATAACTTGAGTTTCTCAGCAATTTGAGACAGTACGCATTTTTTATTTTAAGATTATGATATTCTTTTCAATCAATTGAGAACTGTGAATTTGTTCTGATTATATTATTTTTTGTTTATTCAGTAGCATTGGGAATCGAACCAACGACATCCTAATTACTAATACTAGTCATGCCGACTGAGCTTTTCGCTTCACTTGAAGTGCAGAGAAAATTTTTACAATTTTTAATTTCATTCTGATAATAGTCTTAAAAGTTATTATCAGTTAGTAATTTTTCCCAGTTCAATCGATCTTAATTGAACGTTTCGATGCATAGATTTCTTATTCTAGAAATTATAAACATCTTAAATTTTTTATCAACCTAGCATGATTTCTTAGCAAGCTCTGATTCATTTCTAACTAAAATTTATATCGTGCTTTTCTAATTGCACTATCAAAAAAAGCCACCTCCTGTTATCAATAATTTTTCCCACCAAACTGAATTCGCTCATTAATCCGTCAATTCGTCGAAAAAAGAGCAACTCATAAAAATTCATTGCGCCACGTTGTTTACGCATCGATGTTCACGCTAGAATTTACACATGCGCCCCCTCCCCCCTCCTACCCCGGCATTTCCAATAAGCAGTCCTAAAAAAAAGCTCCCCCTGCCCCTGCCGGGATGACTACGACGTAATCCCTCATAGTGCGAAACGCGGGCGTTCTATTTTCCCGTAGAATCGAAAATTTCCCCTCTCCGAGGGGATAAGAGCGGGGGGGAAGCAATTGAGAAGCAGCTCCGTACATCCATCAACCCGAATCTGCAATAACGCCGGATTGGAAGCTCTCTCCCTCCCTCCCCCGCATTAAGCTTACGTCGATAATTGATCCCGGAAAATTTTCAACGGCGCGTGCGCCCTGCTCCGCACGGATTTAATAATTCATGAAGACTCCGAGAGAGAGAGAGAGAGAGAGAGAGAGAAAAAATCACTTTCTTTAAACACTGGATTTACGGGGGTGGGCTGTTTCGAAAAATCCAAAGCGATAAATAAAATGATCTTGTCAGTCGCGAGTTTTGAAAACGAACGAGCGTCACCTGCACCGCGGCCGGTGCAGGCCAGTAGTCGAGGAGCTAAATTACGCCTCAAAATAGAATTGATGAGACTCGTTACCCCACCCCGAAAACACGCAAATGCTTTTTCTATTGATGTAGTGTCGCTTACCGGACGGCGGAACCATGAGTTATCGACTTTTGGCCGACCCGCAATCCCACTGTCCTCGATTACCGTTATAGCAACGACTGTTCGTCATCCTGTTACATTTGAACGAATAATTAAACTCTTTTTTTTTTTTTTTCTTGTTTTTGGAACACCCGTTTTTCTCGCGACGAGAAACAACGATCGCTTTTCCTTATCGCGAGTCGCTCTATAATTGCTTCTTTTAACTAAAATTCCTGCGATTCAACTCTCGGGGCTTTTCCATCTCGGACTTTTTTTTCTCGGTTAGCTCCTCTTATACCTTCCCCGACCGTATATATATCCCGGTAAGAGTTTTTACTTCGGAGTCTGGGAAGAAGCCGGCCGAGCGGGGGAGGATTTTTTAAATTGGTTCTTATAACTTTGAGCATTTTTCCATCTCTTTTTCTCGCTTAATTTCTTTGTTTATCTGAGGAGCCCCCCCGAGTTTCTTTCATTCTCTACGGATGAAACTTTTCGATCGATAATTAAGTTGGCCTTAATAAGCTGCGGGCAGGATGGCAAGAGACTTCATTATAACGTGAGCGAGTCGAAGACCGATGTCAAATCTTCTCGGCTGACTATTTTTTTTCTCGCTCAATTCTAGGATGGCCGAGGGGTGGGAGGGGGAGGAAGGTCATTTTTCATTTTTATTGGAGCCCGGGAGTACTTTATTTCGGGTACTATTTTGTCCGAAGACCAAAGCCTTCGAGATTATTTCTTTCTTGTTTTTTTTTTGTTAATAGTGCGGCTTATCGAAGCCATTTCATTTCATTTTTTTTTTTTTTCATTCCTTTTCTTGATGAAAAAACATACGAAGCGCTGAATCAATCCTGTCTGGGATCAAAAAAGTAGCCAAACACGAATCCCTGTTTTCATTGAGTTCGGAGCAGTAACAGCGTCGATTAAAAGCTCGCCACTGTAATTTCGTACCCACGAAGCATGAAGTCGGGTAACGACGGACATTTATTTAAACGCAAAAAGTGTAGCTTTTCCGCGCGCGCCCAGCCCAGCGGTGGCTTATCCTCGATGCAATCTTTGAAAGGAGCGCGCGTCATTACGCCGAGGTTCACGGACCATTGGCGTTTCTTCGGGGGAGCGAGCCGAACCGACCGAGGGAGTCTGCAGCCAATGACACATGACTCGGGCCACGACAACCCCATGCATCACTTTTCGACCACCCTGGGGCAGGAAAAACCTACCCTCAAGCTTTTTTTTTATTGTATATATAAAAAAAAAAAGTGCTCGCTAAGCTCGGAGTGGTTTTCTTTTTTCACGTTGTGAGAAGAACAATTTCAAAGTCTGTAGTTTTAGAGTTAAAAAGTATATTTTTCTAGCTATTAAAGTTGAATGATTCCAAACTTCCACTAGAGCAGTTGGCCATGAATTTAAGTTATGCAGTCTATTTCAATTTTACAATGTTTTATGGTACCACCCGATAGGCACAAAATTTTTCTCGGGTAATTATTCAATAACCCCTTTAAAATGTTAAACATTCCAGAGTCCGAAAATTCGGTCTCTCTCTCTCTCTCTCTCTCCTTTCGTAAATTCCTCTTTTCATCCTTTCCCTCGCATTAAACTCGTCGGCCAAAAAGCGAGAGAAAGAGCCAACTCGGTGACTCTGCGTTTAATCTATGGCTGGCGAACGCTTTTTCGGAAAATTCCCCTCTCCCCCGGAATTTATATAATTGTTTTGCCGGGTCACGACAGTAAATTTTCTGCGCCCTGCCGCCGATAGCTGCTGCATTGGCGGTGGAAAAAAAAGAGAGAGAGAGCGTAGGGAGCGTTCGCAGCATCGACAGGCCTTTCAAAATAAATCCAAGATAGGAAAAAAAAATCCACTACTTATTTTTTACCGTTAATATCCAGTTTCGGTGAATTAAAAAAAGATAGAGATAGATATAAACAGGTCTAATCACAATAAACGTCGACTTTGCGAAACGCGTAATACACATGCTGGTTTTCGTCACGGCAGTACTGCTCGGGCTGGTTAATCAGCGCAATTAGGGTAACACGTGCATAACCAGCCGGTGGGCACATGTCACTTGATGAATGGCCGCCGGTGCCGCTGCAACCGCCCGCGCTCTCTCCCGAAAATTGTGATCGGTGGGCTCTCTCTCTCCCTCTCCCTCTCGAATATGCACTCCCCGGGCCAGATAAGTGGTGGCTTTATTGTAACGCTGAGTTATCGTGATTAGCCCCGGTCGCGTACGCTGAGTTATGGGTTTGGCTACCAAAAATTAACACCACGGGGATGATCGATCCGCCACCCTCTCTGGATCTAATAAAGTACAAGCAAGCCGGTGCAATAAGCACCAGGGTGCGAAGTTATTGCCCTCCCAGCTGTCGCCTAAACACTCGCTCGCAAGACTCGATTGTCAACTGGACCGGCACCCAGGGCGTCAGCTTGGTCCGCAGTCTCTTAAACTTCTGTAGCAACTGCTGACGCCCCGTTATAAACTCCTGCCGATGGAGATGCTGCTCTTTCGCTTGGAGGGGACGATCGAGTCACCCCCGACGCCGAGTGCACTTGACCGTTTTATGGCTCAATCATTGACATTCGGATCATTTACATTTTCCGGGGAAGACGATCTCTCGACTATCATCCACGAGAGCTTTTTTTATCCCGGGAAGGAGCACGTGCCCCCGAGATAACGGTTCGGATTGACCCCACGCATAGTTTTTAGGATAAAAAAAAAAGGTCAGGCAGGAGGAGCAGCTTGAAAAAAAGGCATAAATAACCCGAGCTGCGGTTTTGGCAAAAGTCTCGCCAAAGCTTTTTCGCTCATAGACGATTTCTCTTCCGCGCTGGAATAGAACGCACTTTGCCCGAGAGAGCAGCGCGCGCTTTTCATTTTTTTTCCTCTTTCTTTTACTCTCTTCTTTCTTTCTTTCTCTCTCGCTCTCTTGCAATAAAGCCGCGGAAAGCGCGCGCGACAGCCTTTTCCTTTTGCTCGCCGCGGAAGATTTAAGGTCGGACGACTGGGAACGAGAAAAAAAAAAAACAAAAAATAAAAAAAAAAAAGTAAAAAAGAAAAAAAAAAGGAGAATCGAGAGATTTTCATGCGCGCGAAATAGAATACAGACTAGTTTACGAGAAAACTCTTTTGTGCGCGGCTTCTCCTTTCTCTCTCTCTCTTTTTTTGCGCGTGTATTTTCGCTCTTACAACTGGGCGTTTTTTAGTTTATTCGAGGTCTTTTTGTTGAAAACGTCGTCGTCGTCGTACGCGCGAGCGCGGAATTTGAATCCGGCTGTAATAAAACGCCGGCTTTATGCGACGCGAGAGGGGGAATTAGTTTCTCGCGGAAGAGTGCAGCGCGTGTACCCGAGCCGAGTACACAGAGAAGAAATTCCGTGTACTCGCGCTCGGCTGCCTGGGAAAGGACGAGGAGGACTTTTTTTCGAAAAATCCCCGCCGACTCTGCCGCCTTAGCCCGGCGACACGTGCTGTTTTGAATATTTTATCAATTAATTTGCACCTAGCGATATTTTAGTCCCTGTTATAGCACGATTAAGATTCAGCAGGAAGTAGGCGGCTTTTTTTTTTAAATTTTATTCGAACGTTAAAGTGCTGACGATCGGCAACTTCTCTAATTACCGCGCCCGGGAGTTTGATAGCCAAAGTCGAAGTAAATCCGATTACTCGGATATCATCTGCGTAATGTATGTACTCCCTCGCTGCGGGGGTAAGGGGAGAAGGGATTTTAACACGCTGCGGTGCGGTGCGGGGGACGAGCCAAAAAAGAGATAAAGGGTGCAGCCAGCGGCAGGGGTGAAGGGATTGTACACCATGCACGACATGTTTTTCTAGACAATTTGTTCGGCAACATTAATCACCACCCCGGCTAGGAAGAAGGAGAATTTTTTAAATTTATTCCCTTCGAAGACTGAAGAAGTATCGATCGCGGCGCGGTGCCGTGCACTTTTCTGGAACAATATGCCGAAGATACACACCGAAAACCCAATCTAAAAACCCAATAATTTTACTCGAAATAAAAGGAGGTGGGGGAGGGGATTATTTAGGAGAGAGTATCGCCCGGTCGTCCATCATCGGGCGCAGCGAAAATTACCTTCCTTATCAAGGGAACAGCCAGGAGGGCGGAGGAGGAGGGATTAATCTCGGCGTATACTTTAAAACCCTTCCCATGCAAATATTGCCTTCGAGAGCAATGAGCTGGAACAACACAATACCGTGAGATGATTATCTGGAAAACTAATTTCGCGAGAGCTGGCGCCACGTTGTTGTTGTTGCCGGTGCTGCTGTTGTTTCTCTTGCTTGCCAGAGGCTTTAAGGGGGAAATGAAAGAGCATTGTTGCTGCTGCTGCTTCCAGCCCGAGAGGATCCGCGGGATAGATACGGAAAAAGAGAGTGCCCTGGCTCCCAGATTTAGCTACCGCGAGCGCATTGCCATTGTCTATTGGATTTCGATGCTCGAGCTCGAGGACTCTTATTTTATTTAAAATTGACTTCGAGTCTCGAGTTAATCACGGATTCTCTCTCGTGAGATTTAAAATAGTTAAATCGGCTCTACTGCAATATTGGGGTTCAACGTCAAAATTATACATATAGCTATACCAATCTGATTATCTGAGTGTTTTTAATCGAATTAATGTTTATTATCGTGAATAATCTCAGTTTAAAGATAAAGATCCAATGAAGTTTATAAAGATGATTATACGAAAACATATTTTTACGTTCTAGACATATTAAATAAAAAATTACTCAGCTTGTAAAAAGGCAAAAAGTCCATCTAATCGAGTTGCAATAATGGCGGTAACAGTTTATACTTACAAATTTCCCAAGTACGTTATGAAAGTTCCTAGATTACCCGAAAATACCTCCATCTCCCCTCTGATCCAGCAGAGGAAAGCGTTATTTGTAATTTTCATTATCTCGAATCGTTAATGCGGACGTTAAAGCGACTTCTCACGTATGAGGTTATTCCCGCGCGGAAGATCAAAACACTTCTCCCCTCCTTTCTAACGGTCAAGCTCACATCCAGGTGGCATACCGAACGGCCATTTGTAGCGCAATTTCCAGCTTAAGCCCGGGCTCCATTGCACCGGGACTTGGAAGAAAGGACCTCGAAGGATATTCCGCTCTCGATCTCTCATAACCGCCCCGAAATCTGACGGAATTGGCTGCTTTAGGGCTGTTTCTATGCGCGACGCGCCGTGACGAGTTTATTTACGGCGGACTTCTGACCCCTGGCTCCCCACCCCCCGGAGATTTACGACGACACCGGGGGCTAATACCGACAACAATAATTATCCCGCGACGTTAAAGTCATCGGAGTTATTTTTGCAGTCACGATGACAAACAAGAAGGACGAGGAATTAATACTCCCCTTTCCCTTCATCCAAGAGCCAAAAACGAGCGTTTAAGGGCCGAAAGGGTTCGGCTTCTCTCCAGGGAGGACGCGGAGAGTAATACTCATTCGGGTGTAATCGCGCTCGCAAAACTCCATCACACTTTGCTAATAGAGAGGAGCTGAGGCTTTATGCACTACGCTCCAAAGCTCGCTTGGGGTCGGGATAATGGCCGAACGACCTTTTGATTTCCAGGAAGGGTGATGCCGCTGCCCTGAGCTCCCTCACAGATTTTTCAACATTTTTCAAACCACCGCCCTATCAAAGTAGACCAATTTATCGATTGTGTATTGTACGTCGAACCAGGTGCGGATTTATCATCGATCGTCGAAGAAATAAATTTGGAGAAAAAAAGGGAGCCAGCAGCAGCCCTCTTACTTTACAGTTAAATCCTCCTTTATCTCCCGGGTGCCCATTACTCACTTGTTTTTTTCTTTCCCTTTTTTTTTTTTTTTTTTTCTTCCTTTTCGCAGAGTAGTTTTCGTCGGCGGGGATCCCCGAGGGAGGGTACCGGGGCGAGATAATCCCGGTTAATGATTGCCCGGACAATTACAGCCGCGCGGACGATGGGAAGCCGGCGATTCATTCCGTCGAGTCGTCGTCGCCCCCTCATTGGAATTATACCTCGCGTAATCAGGGAGGCCCTTATTTATTTACAATTAATTCGTTTAGTTTCTTCTTCGTCTTGATTTGAGCGCACCTGTGGAGCCAATGTTTACTCTTGTAGAAATTTGAAAAAAAAAAAAAAAAATGATAAAAAAGACACGCACAACCCCGAAAAGCTCGCGCACCCCTCCAGGTTATGAATGTGCCCAATTACATCTTAAAAGCCGTGCTCCATTAATTTTCACAGCTGCTGCCGCTTAATTGGTGGAGGGCCCGCCACGCCGCGCCGGCTGATAATAAACTCGGTGCACAGCCGCCGCCGCTGCTGCCGTGGCGTTTACGAGCTAGCGGAGTTTAGGGCTGCTAGCACCACCCTGTAGCATCGATCGGCCCGTAATACGGCCGATCAGTCGTATAACACAACGAGACTACTTTTACGACTGTGACCTTGATCCTAGGTACTTGGCCTAGTCTCTCTCTCTCTCTCTCGCGATTTCGGGGCTAACTGCACCTGCTGATTTCGATTAGTGAACATGAGCGTGCAAGTTTCGGTTCACTTTGTTGATTTGGCAAAAAAAATTAAGTGATTGCAACTGCAATTTTAGAAACTTTAGATGATAATTTATCCAAACTTGTTTAATTTAAATAAGCTTCTTTAATTTCATCGCAACCAAACGGTAAATTGTAATTTAAACCAGCTTCTGCGCTAAAGCTACCTAGCTGCGCTAAAGCTTGCGTGTTCTGACATTATTTCGAATATCTTTTTCAAATTCCTAACTTAGAAAATTGGAACTTTATTCTAAATGAAATATTAAATCAAATTAAAATTTATACATAAAGAAAAATATATTTTCAAATTATTGTAAAAAAATAATACAAATTAATATTGTTTTTGATATTAAACTCTCATTTATTTTTCTCTTAGTAAGAATTAATAGAAGTCTGAATGAGTCAAATTCGAAAATGAAGGTTTTATTCGTAATCAGCAACCCAGAAAACCCCTGTATACCAAATTTCAAAACATTCAAGTCACTTTTTTTTAAACAAATGAATTTTTTAATAAATAAAAAAAGTTATGATTCTTAATAAATACAGACTTGAATATTTAATTAACGGAACATATAAAAACTTATTTACTTTAGTGTTTAAAAAATTGTAAAACAATAAAGCTCGATGCTCACAACATTTTTTCGATACTCAACAACTTTCCTACAGGCAACTTTCCACTTCCAGTCAAAGCGCCGAAGTTTTAATTAAATATCTCTCGAGCTAGAAAGAAAGAAAACACGTAGCGGGATATGTAAACAAGGTGCGTTTCGCGCATCGACAGGTTCGATTGAAAATCGAGAAATCCGGAAGGGAGCCAGAGCACCAACCGAGCGCTATCGGTGACACGTCGCGTTAAATCGCTCGGCTGACAGCTCGCCGTCCGTTCGTTAATTTCGCCCCGCAAAGCTCGCTCGCTCGACACCTAACCATTACGCCAAAATTATTCTATTTTCGAAGACAACCGCGGCCTCTTTGAGAAGAACAAGGTACTAATTATTTGAAAAATCAGGGGTGTTTTGGTTTTTGGATAACAATGTTTACCGCGGCCGATTCTCGAACTTGCCCCATTAGCCGCACCGGTTGCACCATTAGCGAAATTAGAAAATCGCGGTGCCAAGTTTTGGCGGGCGGAGGGAACAAAAAAAAAAAATAAAAATAAGAGTAAGAAAGAAAGAAAAAAAAAGTGACTTTTTAATTGACGACGCACTAAATCCAGGGGAATCCAGAGACCGTGAGTTTTATGCCCTTTTTACGCGGGCAACGTCATATGCTTGGCTCGCCATGCAGTTAAAATATATGGCTCTGCCGCGGCCCGTGCACGGGACTCTGCTTCCTCTTTGTGCCGTCGATAATTTTTTTCTTTTTTCTCTCTCTCGCTCTCTTCTTACTCTTCTTTCTTTTGAATCAGAATTATTATGCATATTTTTTGCCCCGTTGTTTACAGTGTAGTAGCTCGGAATTTATAGCCTCGGTCGTGTTTAGCTTATTTTGGCTGGTCGTTAAAATTTCAAACGTTTTGGATTCTGAGAATCGATCCCGGCCAGCTGTTACATCATCCTGAAATTTTCATAATCCCTGTTCCGTTCACGAGGGTGAAAATCGATAATGGGGTTGATCGTAATCAAAAGTGCGTTAAAAAAAAGGTAGGGGACGAAAAGTGTTTTGTCATCCCTACAATATGGACTCAAAAAATTACTGTCAGATCGTAAACCGCCAACCCTTCTCTCGACTACAAATCTTTCATCGGCTAGCTTGTATATACTCGGGGGCTGAAAAATGTTGAATAAAAGTAATATCCGAGCTTTCGTCAAGGTTTTCAACCCTGCTGACCGTATTAATCCCTAATATTCAAAACCGGAATTACAAATTTTTCTCCTCTTTCCTGTAATACAGGAAAAAAGAGCTTTCCAAGCGTAATAATAACATTCCTCCGAAAAAAGCCTTTTCCACGAGTTATTTCGACTGTAAAATTTTATCGTCCCCGAGTTTTTCCAGGGGTAGAAGTCTTGTACGCCATTGTTCGCCGGGGCGATATTTCAGAGTCAGCTGGTCGTGACGCCCGAGCAAGCGAACGCTCGACCGACCGGTAGCCGAGGGGCGAGGGATCTCGAATTTTCCTACATTGAAAATTTCGCGCGTCCGCATTAGCGTGATAATGGGCGAGGTAAAACTTATTATTCATGGCTCGGCCAGGCGTGAGGCTCATCTCCTCGAAGGAATAAGGGAGTAGCGCCTGCAAAACAATCCGAAAAATGAAGAGCCGCGCGGAGGGTGAGCTCAGTCGAGCGCGAAGCCAATCACTTCCGGCGTCTGCGCCCATTAGGGCGCCGCGACGCTGACGTCGGCTGACGTGACGCGGACCATTGTTCGAGAGACAACACCCCCCCGACCACCTTTTTTTTCCTCGCTGTATATCGAGCGCTAATGATGTATTGCCTGCAAGTGCTTTCACGAGACCTTTTTTCTTTCTGTTTGCAGGTTTATCAACGCGAGGCGTAGAATCGTACAGCCAATGATCGACCAGAGCAACAGAGCTGGTAAGTTTCACTTTTTTTTTAAATATTCGGACACTTTTTAAACGCTTACACTCAAGCTGGGCGAGCTTTCAAGTTCAAAATTTAAGTCAACGGACTCGAGGCTTGGCCCAGCTTTGATCAACATCAACTTCGTGTAGTTAAAACTCTTACAAAGTCTCTGAGCGATCAATTACCAAAGGACCGTCTGACATCGATTGACTGTTACTACTGGCTCCTCCCAAAGACGCCGCTGCATATCTCATGAACTCCCTTTTACTTTGGCCTCATAAAATAACCACGCGCCCTGAATAAAGCACGAAATCATCTTATAGAACAATCAATAGCGATCCAGCTTGAAATAACCGAGTTCTTTGAACCTCATCTCGACGCTTTACGAGGCGGTAATCACTCGTTTCGTCGTAAAAAAAACGGTTAGGGACAGGAGTTAATTGCCCCCGGTGATCAGCCCTTTACGACCCGCAATTGTTTCGTAACTCTTGTCTCCCGCAGAGATTTTTTTACCCGTAAACCGTACGATTTCTTAGTTTTATCATCCCCAAAATAAATTGATTCATTTCGGGTATGTTTTTTACTCCCAAGACGAAACTCGAACCCGGATCGTGAGTGGAAACCCGTGTTCGTCAGATTATCATCCCGGAGTCAATCCTCATTTCGCCTCCCCTCAGTTTCTGCAACGCTAGTTTATACACACCGAATGTTTTTTTCATCCACTCCACGTACTACCGATAAATAACAGCTTTATTAGCGCGAAACGCAAAAGGTTTATTATTATTATTGCTATTTTTTTTTTTTTTCAAAAAATTCGACTGTCAATTTTTTTCGGTCTTTTCTTTTGTGGAAAAAACGAATTCGCGGCCATTATGTTATTCGAATGAAAGCTCGGGCTCATTGTACGCACCTTTTTTCCGGAATCGATAAACGGTATACCCGTCAAGTTCACTTTTTTTACGAATAAAACTCGCTTGGCCCGCTCGTTGTGTTTTTTTCCGGCTGGAAAAAGCGATGAATTTTTTTGTCAGCTCGTTATTTTTTCTCCGTAGAACAGAAAAAAAAAAAAAAAAAAGAGAGAGAGCGTCCGACACTTCGATACAGTGTGTTTTTCGGGGTCGGCCACCTTAATAACCGAAATAGTCGTCGGCCCCGGGGGCAGATTGCTGGGCATAAATGATAAATGGTCCCGGTCTCCCTCGGGGACGCGGTCGGACCACTTAACCCGCGCTTTATCTTCCGAGGCTTTTTGCCCTGTTTCCATGGAAAATTCAGTACGCACCGACAAAAAGTCTCTATGATGCACTTTGGGATAAAAAATATCAATTTGCACTCAGAATCGGATTAAAGTTGTAACGAGACGACATCAATCACACCTTCATTACCGGCCCAAAGGGTAATCATAACTTTTTGTCTTCAAAAATTTTTTGCTAATTTATTTTTGCATCGAAGACCCGGGCATCGTGAAAGCGCACACTGTACACGCGGAAAACTCATCATAAAACCAAGTGTGTCGTATTCGTGAAAATTAGCGTAAAATTAGCAAGTGCTTCCCTCCCACCCGCGAAATGAGCGCCTTCGGCAATAAACGCTTGGGCCGGATTTAACGCGGGTCTTTCCTAATACCGCTCATAAAACTCGAGGCAACGCGCGTGCCTGACTCCCTTTTAAATCCTCCCGATCGCAACTATAAACTATAAAGCTCGTGCATCGTTTTACGACTGGCACAACACAGTCGTTTCTTGGATTTTAGGTGATTTCCGAGTACCTCCGATACCCGGCTCCTGCCAAAAATAGTCTATTTAGATTCCTGATAAAAATCAAGCCGCTCCGCTGTAAAAATGTAACGCCCGCTCCAAAGTGCCCTAACGTTTAGGTGCATAAAGGGCGATCCCTTACGACGTCTTGGAGGCTAATTTCCAGGGTGTTTACGATCGCTCTAGGAATGACTACGCGACGCCGCGTTTTTTCACACCCGCACCGGATGAAAGAAAGAAAGAGTAAACTTTGCGCATCAAACGAATACGCGTTTACTGCTTAGTAGAAAAGTTTTTCAAATCACAAGAATACTCCGGAGCCGAGAGAAGTCTACTCTTCCGTCTCCCCCTCGCAGCTCCTCGGTCGCATCAATCAGACTTGTCAATTTGTAATGGCGACTCTCGGTGTCCGTCTCTCCCCCCTTGGTCTCATTTTCTCAGAGTCAAAGTAAAATCGATGCCCCGGTCGGAGCGGCTTTGAAAATCCACTAAAAAGGTTAATTGAAATTGCGGGCGACGAATACACAAGGCGAGTTTGATTTTTTCTGGCGGCAATTTGCTCGCCAAAAGTCGAGAAACCGATAGGGCAGAGAGGTTGGCCATCTCGTTAGGAGCGGTATAAATTGGCCGTCGTCGAGGAAATGGAGTTTCGGCGCGCGGCGGAGATAAGAGGGGTCCGGTCATATCTCGGGTATTACCCCGGGGGTGGCTAGATTTTTCACGTCCTTATAGTGACCTATCTTATCGGCCAGCGGGGGGCGAGCCGTTATGGCCCGAGTCTATCTCATCTCTTGACCCTTCGAGGGATGTTTTCAGATTCCGGCGAGGAGATAAACAAATGCCTTCGAGGGGGCACCCGAGGAGGAGGATTCCTGAATATTCCCTTTTTTATCGGAAATGGCTTTGTTTACCCAGGGATGGGATTTTTTTTTCTCTACGTAGGGGCAGTGCTTCCAATCTTTGTTTATCAAACCCGACGTAAAAATCTAAGCCAGCAAAGAATTTTTTTATTGTAATAATAGTATGTATATTTTTGATGAATTTGGTATTTAAAAAAAAAAATTAGTAGCGAGTTGAGGCTTAACAAAACAGAACTAAAGCTCGGATCTTTCTGTCGTAGAGGTTCTCCAAATAGCACGATATTAGAGCCATAAATTCTCTAAAACTTCAAGTCTCGACTAAAAAAAATCAATTAATGGAACCGGCTGGCTGGGAAAGCTGTAGGTATTTGCAAAAAAAAAAAAAAAAAAAAAAAGAATAGCGACCGGATAAATCATCATCACTCGTCTAACGAGCTAGAAAGGCCGAGCATCGATGACGCCGTTAGTTACAATAATTTACGGCTCGGTTAATTAAAACATCTAAACGTGGGCACTCGTGTCCCGCGCCACCTCATAAATAAGCATCGGCCATTAATTATTTATCTTCTTACTACCGAGGGTGGAGCGGCTCTCGGCTTGATTAATCTCATCATTCGCGCGCCGGGGATCGAGATCTAATGCACTCCAGTCAAAATAAGCCCGAATCCTTGAAGTGGCTTTTAATTAATTTCGCGGCCTGCCGAAGCTTTTGGAACCCTGCCCGGCGCGCGGCTTAGGATTAATCGGCTTGTTTTGACGTCTCGGTTAATTATAACTCCTAATGAAGCCTACCACCGTCTCTCTTTCTTTACCTTTTTTCCTTTTTTTTGTAGCAAGAAACACTTTTGAATTTACATTCCTTTTTCCTCCCGCCCTCTCCGTCGCGGCGTTGAAAGTAGAATTGGTTCGGCGAGGAAGAAAAAGGAAAAGCTCGGACGAAGGGTAGTTGGGTTGCTGGAGACAGCGGAAGAAAAATAGCGGAAGTCATCGACCTCCTCGGGGTTATATATCACGGCCCAGGGGCGGACCGACGACTGGCTGCTGAGCGAGAGAGACCGAGATAACGCACCGAGAGTTTAGAACAAAACAGCTTGGCTCGGTTTTTTTTTTTTTTCGAAAAAAAAAAGAAACTGCACTTAAAATTATCTGGCTGCTTTGAAAATTGCTCGAATAGAGAGAAAAGAGAGCGCTTACAATTAACAATGCAAACTTTTTTGTTTGTTCTTTTTCTAGTTTTTCATTACTTCATGGAAAAACTAAATCTTTTTTTTTTTTAAACGTTCGTCGTATTTTGCGCCCCATTCCGTGATTGATCCGATTCGAATTTTTTTCAAATAGGGTAAAGGACGGAAAAAAGGTGGTTACGCACAGTGGGTCGGATGAATTATTATATCCGGCGATGACCAATAGTTTCGTCGAGGGATTGTCGAGGCTTCCGCGACACATTTCCTGCTTCCGAAGATGCTCCCTCTTCTCGGTTGATATCGCTTTACGACATCCTTGTAGCTTCCTGTCCCCGAAATCATCAATTAATATCGAAAAACGCTCGGCTCTCTTTGTCTCGAGAAAACTCTACCGCGAAAGAGGATTCCTCGGTAGCGAACGCCTACGCCGTAATGTCGTTTCCGTGTAGATGTATTTTTTTTTTTTAAACTCCTCGTGCAGGCAAATGAGGCAAAAATCGGAAAATCGTAGAAACACGGCGCGCGGTCTCTCTCTCCCAAGCCGCAGCGTGTAAATGCAAATGCGTTCCTTAATTAACGATCGTCAAAATCCAGGGTGATTTAATAAAGCGTGACTGATGTTTTCCTTCGGAATCGGCCTTAGCGGCTTAGCGCTGCCCTCGCGGCAATTAACGAACTGCTCCCTAAATAAATTACACACGACTCGAGCGAGGAGGAGGAGGGAGGAGGATTTACGCGCCTTTATTGCATTACCCGAGCTTTTTCCTACCCCAGCTTGACTTCTGCGGGTGTGTTTGGGTAAGTGGCGCGTTTTGTTACGCGTCAGTCTTCGTTTACCTCTGTCCATACCCGTAGTACTCTGGGGAAACATCTGGAACTATCTTTTACTTTTTTTTTACCGTGTTGTATATTTCGATGTCTCGAAAATTCATAAATATTACCGGGTTCGTTAGACCAGTCTTAATCCTCTCGAGTTTATCTTGAAATGATTCCCCGTCGACAGAACCATAAATACCCGGGTACTCGCACAAAAGACGCGCGCCTTTTTTTTAATTACCGAGCGATAAATATCGATTCCTTAATTTTCCTCTCGCATTGTGCCGCGACGCGACTCCCCACTGCGAGCACACGTGCACTTTAGAATAATCCCGAGTGAGGTACGCTAATGAAGGGAAAACCACATGTTAAAGAGAAATTATGATTTACAGCATCCCCCCAACCCTTTTTTTGGACGATAAATATCGGAATTTTTTCGAAAACTCATCGATCACGGGTTTTTTTTTCGACAATCAAAAATATTTACAGACACGCAGGAAAAAAAAAAAAAAAAAAAAAAACGAAAGAGAGAGATAAATAAAAATAAATCAAGTTGGGGTAATACAAACACCATAAAGTACGTAGACATAATAGACTAGGGCGACACATTTTTATTCCTGGTAGTGTCATCGCCACCGGGTAATGGAGGCCCATTTCGGATCCTTATATGAGCTAGCACCCAGGAGACAGACGCGGCGAGCAGCTCGTCGTCCCCTTGCCGTCGGTTTTAACGTCGGTATCTTAATGTATATTGCCACGATAAATCAGCGGCCCACTGATTGCCTCGCTCGACCCCCAAATGACGCACATCCCCACAGCATTGTTGTACTGGAACTGTTTCGATTCTCAGAGACTTTGTAGGTAATTGTTTAAACTATACTCATACACATATACACACACAGACACGGCTTGTCACAGACAGGCATGTGCATGACGGCCTCGCCGAAGGCGGAACAGCGTTCTAACCGTAATAACGTTTAGTTTTCCCGACCCTGGGAACACTTCCCGCAGGTCCGAGCGGTTCCTACAGTCCGGACGCCATGAGCTACGCGATGATGGAGGGACAGAGCATGATGCACCGGCCGCCCGGCGATCCGGCATCCTTTCACAACCAGTACCACTATCCACCTGAATACTACGGGCATCACTTATAAAGGTAAGCCTGAATAAATACATTATTCTCTAATTTTTTAAATTTTCTTTACTCAAATAGTCTTAGATACTTGCTTAAAAGTTTTTAATTTTGGATAAAATTTGGTTTTTCTACTTATTATTTCTTTGAAAATTTGTTTTAAGTCTTACCTAATTCAACAAAACACTATTTTTACAAGTATAAATTTTCAAGTTTTTTTGGTTCGCAACATTGTAAAGTTCGATTGAGCTATGCGTACCGTACCAAAAAAAAAAGTTTTTCGTTTTCTAAAGTAAAATAACATAAAAAATGAAATGACAATTATTTGCAGACAAAGAGAGACTAACCACAGGTATTTTCTGTTTTTCTTTTGTTGCAGCTGGATAGAAGCGTAGGAGAACGGAAGAATATAATCGCACGTCGTAGCGAAGAGATAGCCAGGATGAAGCATGACTGTCCTCATGAGCGTGCAGCGCAGCCACGCAAGCAAACGTGGAGCTTTGTCCGCGCGCGGCCACTAAAAGAACCACCGTGAAAGCGTTTTTTTTTTTTTTTTTTTTCTTTTTTCTAAACAAATAAATAAAAAGAGTAAAAATAATGTACGGAAACGTAGAACGGAGCCGACGATTCTTGCCACGCATTTGCTCGCGTGCTCATACTCGTTCTCGATTCCGGGGACCTTTTTATCGACATTTTTTACCAAGACCCGAGAGAGCCTCTACCGAGAAGAAGCAGCACCACGTAAAAGAATCAAGAGGAGCGGGTTGTTGCTGTGGATCACGAAAAAAAAAAAAAAAAAAGGAAAACAGTTTTTAAAGAGTAATAAATCGACGGTGGTGGGTCGCGAGATGAATTCAAACAAAAAAAAAACCTAAAAAGTAAAAAAAATAATAATAATAAACTAAATAATAATAATAATAAAAAAGCTAAAAAAAAAAAAAAAAAAACATTAAATTCATGTGATTGTTCTTTGTACAAAATATTTGCGGTGTAATATTGTAGTGATTGAAGATATTAAATGTTAAATTTTAATACGGAATCGCAATTGAGAGACTATTATATGTAATGAACATAGTGATATAGGCAATTTTTAGCGGGCATGTACATTACTATGAAATTCTCGCGCGGCGAGGCTTTAGCCACACTCACACGTACCCCCCCTTACACACACAAGTTGGCGCGCGTCCGGAGGCAGACGCGTCGCTCTAGACTAAGACTACTTGGAAGATGACGAACGACATGGTGAAGCTTCATCGAGGAACCACTGCGGGCGATAAGGTGCAAAAGGTGCTTAATCTTAAAAAACAAAAATAAATAAATCCACGTAAATCCTCGCTTGATTTCCTCGAGGCTTCGGCCACGCACTTTTCACACACGCACCCCCCGTCTCGATGATTATACGGAGAAGATGGAAAATAAATAATTAATAAATAAATAAAAATGAAAAAAAAGTTTAATAAAATGATAAACAAGTGTGGTGTCGTCGAGCGTCGACGGATTTCCTCGACACGCAATAGGAACATTGAATCTGTACAGTTCTTAATTATAAATAAAATTTACTAACTAAACAAGGAAAAAAAAAAGTAAAGTAAACTATATAAATATTATAAATAAAATCAATCAATATAAGGAAGATTTAATGATAAATTAATTAAGCGAGCATGCGAGACGATCACGGCGCTGGCCCCAGTTGTAATATAAAATCGGGAGGAAAGGCAACACGTTGGAAGATGGATCTGACTCTTAGACAAGAAAAAAAAAAGAAAAAAAAAAAAAACAATTAAGTAAAAAATGAAATAAAGTTAAGGTTAATAAAAAATAAATAAATAAAGAGGGGCAAGCGCTTCGTGATAATTTGGCAGAAGAAAAAAAAAAAAAAAAAAAACGTACGATGCGACGATTAATCGCTCGGATGAACTTAGTAATTAATTAGAGAGTTAATTATTACGATTTATAATTAATATATTGTGTATAAATAGTTAATTCAATTTGGAGAAGAGAAAGTTGACAGTGTGAATGAAGATGCGAGACGAGGAGTAAGGAAAAAGCTCAGCTCTCGTGTGCTTATTTGTACAATTTTTTTTGGTTTTTTCCTCTATTATTTACCTTAAACTTTTGTTTTTTAGCGTGAGAAGGAGTGCTTGAGATTAGACAGGGCAGCGATGTATTATAGGATATACATATTATAAATATAGGCAAGCGAGTAAGGAGTTTTACGTTAGAGCCCGAAAGTATACACATCACACACTCACAGTCCGCGTTTGGTTCGTCTGAATTTTTTTTCTTTTTCTCTTTTAGGTTATCCTCGCGTTTCGGAAAATTTTTTTTTCGAGATCTCAATCCGATTCTCTTATCACGACGGATAATTTTCCTCAACTCTTTCGTTGAAGTGCGCTTAGTGTTCGGTGTGTGTTTTCTTGCTTTTTTTTATTTATTTTTGATTATTACGGACGTACATTTAACGGCCATTTCGGTGCACGGATTCAAGCAGGGCGAACACGAGTTATACGAGACTTTGTAAATCCCATTCTTAAAGTCTAGATACTAAATGTCCTTGATATACGTAAGAGTGAATTTCAAGTGAGAAAGTTTTTCGTCATTTGTAAAAAGGCTTGTTTTTTGAGGAAAGCTCCTGGTGATGACAACAAATTTTAACGTGTTTTTTAATTCTACTCGAGCGAGCTCATAACCCGCGATTTGAAACATTTTACAAACTGTCGTTGTTCATATTTTAAATAAACTCATTTTACCCGACCAAGGGTTTTTTAAATAAATATTAAAAAAAAGCGTGGTTATAAATTTTGAATCTCTTTTAATAAATTTTAGGTCGAGAGTTGCGATATTCGTAACGGGCAATGTTGATCGATCGAAATTCTTACGTCGATTGCCAATTTCATCAACCGATTTATTGGCGTGCATTAAACTTTGCATGGGAATATTTTTAATCTATATATCGCGACCCCGCAACAATCGACGTTTTAAGTATACTAAAGAAATAATAAAAAACTCGTGTATACCGAAACTTTTGTGATTTGAAATTTATCGAGTGCTCGATCGTTTGGTGGGAAAAATACATCAGTATACTGGAACAAAGCATGAAAACAGAATTGATCAAATAAATTCTTTAAGTGGTAACCGAAATTCCTGCTGTTGAGATAAATAAAATTTTTTTTTTCCTGGAATTTCATTATTTTCCGAAAAAACCTTTTTTTAATTTGGGAAAAAGCTTAATCAAAGTAGACAATCAACCATCTTGTTTAACAAGTTTAATTTTCATCGTATCTTGTAGCTTATCTTTGCATTTATTTGTCGCCTCATCAGGAAATTCGAGTTTATACTATTGTTCGATCAATATGAAAATATCTGTTAAAAGAATCGGCTAAACTAAAAAAAAATTCAATAAGCTCGACTCTGTTGATCATTAGGTTCATAGGCTCTTCGTGTTGAATAATGATTAATCGTGGTTAAGTTTATTATGCACTAAATGATTAAGAGAACTTAAATTAATTAACACCCTAGAATGTAGGATAAAATTTGTTGAATTTTGTTTAATTTTTCAGCCTTGTCCGTACTGATAAACATTGTCGAGCTAAAATTACGAACAGGAATCTGACGAATGAAGCTTAAATGTTGTTGCCTTTTGTTACAGGGTTTAGTGTTTAAACTGGATTATTATGATCACGATCATAAGTTTCATTAATTACGGTTTGCATATTTTAACGGATTTGTAAATTCGCCAGATTCCTAATTTCAAAACGCGTATACGAACTTTGTAAACAATAAAACAAACTCTGTGACTCCAAAAAAATTTGAATGCAAGAGAAAATAGAGTGAGAGAGAGAGAGAAAGAAAGAAATGTTTTTTTAAATTAAACGAGAACGGATTATACGATACGATTTGATAGTTTGGCTGTTCATTTGAAATGAGTTCATTCGATTGAATCATCGCCTTATAAAATGTATACGAAATAACAGTTAAGCTATCTAAGTAATATACAAGTTAAAAGGTATTAAAACAAGTACACAGAGTCTTTTTATCAGCAGCAGCATCAGCGAGAGAAAGAAAGAGAGAGAATGAAAAATGAAAAATCCTGCAAAGAGATAATAAAATATAAAATGGGTGTGCACGAGCGAGTGTGTGCAAACGTGAGATTGAGTATCCTAGAAGTTTAAAGTAAAATAAAAAAAAATAAAAATGTACGTGAGAGTTTTAACGAGCATATAAGAAACGCAGGAGAGATTGTGAGAAAAACTATGTGAAAGAGGGAAAATAAAAAACACATTGTACGATTATTATATTGTGTATAATTATAAAAAAAAAAAACTATCGATTACCCCGATTTTCAATCGATTCAAAAACAGGATCGAGACCGATACGAAAATCTCAGGTAACATGATAAGGATTTTAAAGAGTAATAAAAAAAAAAATTTGTTGCGATCATCACTATTGTAAACGATAATGATAAAAAAAAATGATGTATAAATAAGATAACATTCATTATATCGGTATAAAAATCTGACTTTTTCACTGGTTTTTATTTTTCTTTTCTGCGCATCGTTCAATATCCTTTTTCTTCAACTACACCCATTAAACGTGAAAGGAAATCGCAATGAAATACTATTGCACTTGTTAACCAAACTATTTTTTGCATTTCATCAACTTATTATTGTGATACTAGCTCAATGTTGAATAAATAAATAAAAAAAGTTTTTCATATATTTACATGGATAACCTCCTCGTACACGATTTTTAATAAGGAAAAAAAAAAAAAAAAATTGTGCATTAAGTTTGAAAGTTTCATTGCGATGTTCCTTTGCTGTACACGCATACGACACGTAATTTTTGAAAAACATAGACAAAAGTGACACGTAACCGTAATGTATACGAAGAGTAAAAAAAAAAAAAAAAGAATTCGCGATTTTTTGTACTTGGTAGATCTTGCTTCATACACCGACGAAGTTTTCAGTAAAGTGTATACGAAAACACCCACAGGACGATAAAAGCTGAGAGGACGAAAAGAAGGAAGAAAAAAGAAGAAGTTCGTAGTAACGAATCAAACGCTGCTTTCTCACTCGATCGCGCGCGAGTTGAATCGACTGATTTATATGGATTGTCACTCGTTTTCAGCGTCACGCGGATCACTCACTTGCACACATATACATAATAATACGAGAGGGGAGAGAAAGAGAGAGAGAGAGTGAAAGAGAGAACGAGAGATAAAAAAACAAAATTAAGGATGACGATGTCATGGTGGTCTATGTTAGAAAGTGTCCATTGTATAGTGTTTTTTGAAACGTGAGCATTAAATGCTACATCTTGTGTACATATGCTGTTTCGCAATTATTTCACGTCTATGATCCCCGACATCCTCCTATCCCACTCTTCAATACTTTTTTATTTTATTTTATTCAAAACAGATGTTTTACAAAAATTAAAGTCTTACATACATTTAAATTTTTTTATTTTGTCACATCAATTTTCAAGATTTTTCATTTGAAATTTTTATTTAAATACTTCATTTTGAAAAGTTTTTTAAGTAAAATTTTGTAGATCGATAAATTATTGACTCGAGACATGTTTATCATGACTACAAGCACGCGCTATCAGCAGATCCGGATCAACGTCGAAGTGGTAAGTATCGACCTCCAGATCGTTCGAAATACAGCAAGCACTGGACATTCGAATAATTTCTAAAAAAAAAAGTTAAACAAAGACACCAAAGTGGTCTTCGAGCGACAGCAGGCAGAATAAGTCAACGAAGCACGAACGCGACGCTCGAGTTTCACACTTACAGCTCAGTCGCGTACTCGAGTGCGGGTGCGTGATGGTTTGTTAGCGAGCCGTCAATGATTCAAGGGGGAGCTGCTTCGTTACGTACATCCAGGGCGTAAAAAAAGGGTGGCACCACCAGCCACGCTCCTCTCATTGTATACATAAAACCGGCATTTGCGAGACTCGACATCATCCCCACGGCCATTTATGAAATATGATAGCGGGGGGAAGGGAGGAGGTTTACCGTGCCAATTACCGCTGATGGGTATTATGGGTATTCCATGGAAATGGACCTTATTGTTGCGTTAGACGGCGACGTGAGAATCGAGAAAGATGCCAATTATTCTTCGACCTTTTTATTTTCAGATCGTTCTTATTATTTTATCAGCGTCTGCTCGTTTGTACTTGGGTGCTATAGGGAGCGACTTGATTTAATTTCGAGTCTTTTTTTTTCATTGGCACTTATTCTATGACGGTGACTTCTGAATTACGTTAATTTTATAATGACTTTGGAGTATTTTTAAATTCATTTTTGTAAAATATAGCATAAAAAAAAAATTTTTTTTTTGTACGCTGCTTCAGAAAAAATAGACTTTTTTTTTTAAATATTGGATGTCAACATGGTCAGTAATAAGTTTAATGAGCAAACGATAATTTTAAACGAAACGTGGTATCGAACCGTCGACGTCAGGATTAACAGCCCAACTCTCTTCGCCGCACGCTACTCTCGTACTAAATCCGCAAAATCCCAAAGTAACAAACACCCGGACAATTCCCCAGACAAGCCACGCACTCGAAAAAACAGATTCCAGAAAAAAAGGCCGGTTCCGCATGGCAAGTCACCCGCAAGGAGGCAGCGGTCACTCCGGGGTAAAAAAACAAAAAGCCAGAATTTTTTCATCTCCTTCAAGCCCCCCTCCCGCAATAAAGGCTCGGGGCAAACACAATCTCGTAATGGCAGGCAGGACCGGTCGGTAATGAGATATTAGAGAGCCGGGGCTATCGCTTCCCCCAACCCCCCTGGGAGCGGAGATCGCTCTTCGTGTGTGCTGTTTGCATTCACTTTTCGCCCGACGCCCTGCATAATCCATCCGCTGTTTGTTCTGTGTGCCTCTTGGTTGTCGGGAAGAAAACTGTTTTTTATCCACCCTAGGGTACGTGATCCCGGTACAAATCGGTCGCGTGTGGACAGACTGGATTGAGCAGTGATTTTCGAGGAAAAATGAGTGTCTTTTGATGGAGCCGGGTCGATCGAGCGAGAGACTATCCTCGTTCGTTAGCGGCTCGACGGCCGGGGCGAAGCGTGTCGCATTAAGCATACGACTACGAGGTGTCCGAGCTAAGTGGGCCGGAACATCGTCTTTTTGCCGAAGCGGAAGCTTAGTTTACCGGGAAGAGTGATCGGAGGGACAACTTTGAGCGAGCTTAATCCATCAGCGGTCATCAAATTTTTAGGTGAGAATCGTCTTGAACGCTTAGCTCCCAATGGCTCGAAAGCAAGGTCCGTCGGACAAATGGGTGTCCCTGCATATGTAAAAGGTGGCGCTGGCTTCGGGGGTTCGGGGGTGGTGAGCGCGCCGCCACCGCCGGCAGCCGCCCGGCCATTTGTCAATGTCAAGGCGCGAGCGCGGTTGCCCTGGCAACACCCTGGCAGGCGGGGGGTAACTAGCCCCGTCTCTCTCTTTCTCGCCCACCCTCCCGCTCCGTTCGGCGATAACTCGGGTGCAGCCGGGCGCCATTCGAGGAGCGCAGGCGTGCAGGGTGCGGGCGGACGGGCTTTTCCAAAAGAACGAGCTTTTTTCGAGTTTAAGCTTTTAAAGAGCCGTACCAACACTGGCGTGCCCGGAGACCGGCTTTTGTACGTGGCTTTTTACCCCTTTTTCTTTTCTATCGTTTGAATTTCTACTCTTTTTATTGAATTTCGGGAGGTTTATGGGGTACACGCAGGCGTGATGGCTTTGTACCGGACTTTTTTCGAAAATTAAAAAACAAAAGAAATGTATTTTTTGAAGGACTACAAATTTAATAAAATTGTTTGAAAATTAAAAAAAGTATTGATAAACATTTGCAGGGCAGTACAAATTTTCAAAAAAGAGGACTTTTAATGAAACGTTTTCTTAGTTCTCTATCAAACGGGCCAAATGAAACTGGATCTAGAATTTTATTTTTATCGGTATACAAACCATTTATCATTTTCAAAAAATTTACCAGTTTGACTACTTGCTATAGTCATCTTATACTATACATAGATAATGAGAACAACATTGCAAAAGCTATTAATCTTAAAATTTTATATTTATTAAAGAAATTTTTTTATTCGTGATTTTTTTTATAAAAAATTTAACTTCATATTTTTTAGGAGCTTTCTAAAAATTTTGTATCACTATAGAATGTCCTTACCTTTAATTCTTACACTGACAGTGCGTGAAGCTGGAATCGCTGGTTCGAGTCCCCGGTTTGAGAATGATGGTTAACTTATTTTCAAAAATATTTGAGATCATGGATTTATTATAGTCCTTCATAATTGACTAAAAAAAAAATATAATAAAAATAGAGTTCTATAGCTTATGAGTTTTTTTTTTTTTTCTTTAACTATTCTGTACAGATTCAAATTTTGTATGTTTGTTTGTTACAAAAATAATATTAATAATTTTTTCAAGATTTATAATGAATTTAAATCCTTTGCAAAATTTTATCTTTTTTTTTTTAGTTACAGTTACCAAAATAGTCAAAAAGATTAAAACTTTGTGAATAATTTTGAAAGCTTGATAATTTTCAAAAGTCTCATCAAAAAAACTTATTTGATATCTAAACCAACCATCAAAACTCTGATCTCGTGCATTTTTACTCTGACAGTTCGATTAATTTGATAGATCAGCCGGCCAAACATTAAGCAAGAAATTAATCAATCGAATTATTCAAGCGTGCTCAAGAATTCAACGATTTACTCGAATGACTTTTGTCTTTTTGGCTGACTTGACAATGACGTCTGAAGCAGAGATATCATTAGCAGGAGCAGAGATCGGAAGTCATTGTCAGGATGCTTGATCTACTAACTAAGAATGACGCACAGCTAATAAATATTTCAAGAGTCATTCAGTCATATCCCGCGGATGATGTGTTTCCCCCTAAACTTAAAATCATTAATTCTTATACGTAATCTCATTGAAAGCTCTTTAAAAAAAAGGAGAAAAATAGGCCCCATTCTGGAGGTAAAAAGAGGTGTAACTACTGTACGGGAGGGTTTGGCAAGACGGCTCGCTTAAATATGCAGGATGGGCGGTGGCGCTTGTACGTCGGGCAGGCAAAGGGTGAACTAACTCTCCGGGAAACGCGCGCGCACAAAAGCGACTGCGGCAGGCGTACGTACCGGGGGAGAAGCCAAGGCAAAGAGGAGAGAACGCGCGAAATACGCGGAGATGGAAAGAGAGGGCTGGAGGCGCCAGGCGCCTGCGCGCCGTGTAATGATTGACTGGCTCGCTGGCAGCCAACAGACAGACGTTCACCCCCGCCCCTGTGTGTGCCCTGCACCCACCCTCCCACTCCCTTTCTTCCTTTCTTTCTTTCTTTCTTTCCTTCCTTTTTCTACTGCTACCGCTTTTTCTTCTTCTTCTTCTTCTTCTCTTTCGTTCATGGGGGCTACCTTCGCTTACGACCCGAATGCTGCTGCGTCCACTCTTTGTTTAGAAAAAAATAGTTGGAGCTGTAAAAATTTACGCTGGGTTTATCTTGAAAGATAAGTCACTATTCACTTTGTTTCGAGAAATATAAATTTTTTTATCGGTTCATTCGCGATGAAAATTTTTAAAACATCACCGAGAATGTGAAATTGAAGTTCAAAAACATTTTTAAATGAACATAGTAATTTCACATTTAGTATAGTCATGCGTGGCTCAATCAGTTTAGAAGTGGACTGGTAACACATAGCATTAAACTTCAGTTCTTGATTTGCTATACTGTTAATTTGATTGATCGCTAATCCAGGATCCTTTTTAAAATAAAATTGAAAAAATTTCGAATTGGGATTCATAAAGTTGGTGTATTTTTTTTTTTACCAATCTTTCTAGTGCAAATTTATTTTGTATAACCTTATATATATTTAGATACAGTTACAAATACATCAATGGTATGGAGAATTCATAAAATTCACAGTTAAAAAAAATTTTGATAAAGTCGATTTTGTTGCAATATATTTTCTTATTAGTAGACGCTTTCCTCTTGTGCGATAGACCAATTCAAATTTCGTCGAGGCAAAGTTAATTTTTCTTTTAAAAAATTTTCGGATTGCCTTCATCATGCCAATCGAACTGTACATCGATCTTAATAATGACTGATAGATTAAGTCTTTTACGATCAATTAAATAATATTTATTTGTCTACAATTCACGAAAAATCACTGAATACAATAACTTAAATTGGAAAAGATAAACAAGTTTTTTTTTTAAAGTTTTAACTGGGTTCACACGCTGTGCACACAGAAAAAGTTTGAAAACTAACATTTTATTATTGTATAATATTTTATATTGATTTTACAGGATAGTTAGCTGCTTTTAACCTTTTCGTTAAATATGATTACTCATAATGTCATAGCTTGCTTTGCTAGTCTGAAGCAGTGAGTCGTCGACATAATGATCGGAGGTTAGATTCCCGTGTACCTTCCCATAAGGACTACATTACTAATAAACACAATTACTAAGCAAATAATATTTAAAAAAAAATTTATATTGGAATTTAATTGGAAGCTATCATTAAAAAAAAAATTTTTTGTCAGAGCCGCAGTTTTTATGAAAAAAAAACTACCAGTATAAACTATATCATTAAATTAAAAAAAAAAAAAAAAAGATGAAACTAATATAACGATACAATCTAATATAACTGCAGGCGTGTATCGTTCAAAGATTGAATATAATTTTTCTCTAATCCATCACTTGAACTATCCCGGTAAAGAAAACGGTTCAACGCAATAATAACCGATAAAAAGGGGTCGAAATCGAAGCCCGAAAACTCTGGGCACTCCATCAAAAGTCCTGGCAGCTGTTATATTTTCGGCTCTTATGGTTTTTTTGTTTTGCGTTTTTTTTTTTTTTTTTTTTTTTTCGCGCGACACTTTCTATGCAGGTCGTCGACGTAGCGTTTAGCCACAGCCAGTGGCCGCGTCGCGTCCATCAAGGCTCGCAGCTCGCGCGAATGTTTTGTCCCGCTGGCTGGATCCTCCGTAAATTCGCGCCGGTGCATGTTCGGCGCGTCGCATAAAGCGTAAAACCAACGTGAATTACGGTAGTATCGCGTTACTTTTCTCTCTCTCTCTCTCGCTCGCTCGCTTTTCGCTGCAGGAATTTTTCGAGCCGACATATCGTCTCTTATTTTATTTCATTTTTTTTCTTTCTTTCGTTTTTTCATTTTACCGTGCATATGCAGAGGAGAGAGAAAAGGCTTGCTTTATTTTTCTGGAATCTCTTCATTGAGCTTAAGTTATTGAACGAGACAGAGTGAGAGAGAACACGTGCGAGATTATTTTGGTTTTTATTAAATTTTCTGGAGATGTATATTGCGACGTTTATCATCTCTCTGAACTTGGAGTTTCGCAGTTTAATTTCGATCTTAAATTTTTGCCTTGACTTTCAAGAAGTTAAATGAAGTTTGACACAAGTTTTTAAAATTAAAGTTTTTTGAAATGTGTCACTAGTTTAAATAAATTTTTCAAGTGTTTTAATTTTTATTTTTAAAAGTGTCTGTTGCTTCTTAGAGAATATCATTTTATCTCAGAAAACTTGCAAAGTTCCATAAAATAAAAAACTTTGCTTACTTTAATTACTCCACTTTAAGTTTTAAGTCTGACTAAACTGTCTGTTACTACTTTCTAGTCCTCCGGACCAATCTTTCTACAACAATGTAATTTTAAAAGAGGTACTTAAAAACCAATAAAATCTTTTTAATGTCATCTGATACCAACAATAAATCCATCACACAAAACTTGTACGGCTTTATCAATTTAAAAATTCATTCAATTTTTATGACGCATTATCAATTTCTAAAACTTTCTGTCTGACTAAAGAGTCACTTACTACTCAACAAAAATTTCCAAACACTGCAATTCCCAAAAAATTTACATAAAACCCCAATGAAATCCCCTTTTGTACTTTGCACTGGAAGAAGCCTCTAAGCCCAATCACTCAGCTTGATCTTTATTTAGATCCAGCGTGCACGATCCCGCGAGGTTAATTTTTACGCTCATTTGCCCTCGCAAGCGCGAACGAGCCAATCGGTACCGGCATTAACGATCCGGCAGCACGAGAGGAGATCTCTTACTAATTGCCCGTTTCGATGCTGCTGCTGCTGGGTACTGCAACGTAAAAAGAAGAGAAAAGAATAAGACTCGTCACGAAAACCCTGGTCTCGCGGTGCGAGAAAAAGAGTTAGAGTCCCGGGACACGCGAGATTCCGATACATTGCACGCGGCCGTGAAATTGAGAAGGGATGTTGGCCGAGGACACCCGAGAATCTCGCCACGTATAAATCCTGCTCGGAAATTTAAGTGCAAACAAATTTGTACATGCCCTCGAAGCCGCCGCTCCGTGTGTAGTTTTAGGTCGGCATGCACCAGCCCGCCTTCTTTCGTGAACTCTCTCATCGGCCGACCGATAATTAATTGCCCGTGGATTTGCAAATGAACCGCGTAAGTACATATTTGCCAAGGGGGGATTGAACTTTTTGAATAATTCCTGCTCTTTTTTATCATGAGAATCTCTACGCGTTTGTTTATTTTTTACTAGAAATTCACGGAGATTTTCAAAAAGTTGGTTTAGTTATATAGTATCAAGACAGTAATGGAACAGTTTTTTACAAACATAACTTTTGTTTATTTAGAAATTTCATAAATAATTAATGACATTAGTTATCTTTTTTATTACCTTGTAAAACAATTTTACTCAGCTTACTCGCTGAAGATTTTTTGTTTTTTTAAATTGAAAAATGCTAAAATTAATTATTTGAAAATTACAATGAAAAATAAATGTAATTACGATGTAATAAAAAAAAATTTCAATCAACACGACCACGTAATGGTAATAAAAACGTTGGAGTTAAATCGTCCGGAGTCAAATGAAAATGGTTAATAGATAAAGGGTCCGTTCGTATGAATTAGTCCAATTAAAGGAGAATAAAGCCCAACGACTTGAGGAACATTCAGCGACTGGCCCTCTTATTCGGCGACACGGCTATCAATGAACGCCTTGCGCGACTCTTACCAGCAGCAGGCAGAAGAAGTAGAAGGGGAGAAAGGCTCGTAAACTCACCCTTTGCTCTTCTCCTCCCTCCTCTCCACCGCTGCTCAGCCATCTTCCTCATCAAACTTTAATCTTTCATTCCCCGGCAATGGAACATATTCAATTTTCCTCGGCTATCTGTCACGGATCGTCGTGATAATGAAAATTGCTATCCTTAAACATTTAACGATTCCACTCTCATTATTTTACCTCTCATCTCTCCTTCTCGTACTGTTAATTTCATATTGTTGAATTTTTGAGCAATCCTTTTTTTTTTTTTAAGTACGATTGTGTGGTAACGAATATTTCTTCACTTCATAGCCTTTTTTTGTATGTTGACGGGCGTAAATAATTTGAAACATTAAAAAAATTGATAAATAATTTTTATCCAGGTCGTTAATACAAATTCAAAAACTCTAATTTGATATTTTTTTATTGGATCTAATCTAACAACAATTAAAAAATCTTTAAAATTAAAGAATGTATAAAATCTAAAAAAAAAGGCATCAATTATGTTTCATTATTTTTTATTTTTTATCAGTTTGTATTGCTGTACAATATTGGAAAATCTCAGACTTTAGTTAAATCTGTCTTCAGTAACAATACAGTATAAGAGCCGAGGTGGATTCGAACCTTGAACCTTTTGGTTAGAAATCCGCTATTTTATCTACTGAGCTATCTATGGCTATACGAACTTGAGATATTTTAGAGAAATTTTTCTCGAAAGTTTTCATTAGATTGATGAAAAAATAATAATTTCTTACTTATTTAAGGTAGTATTTCTTTGTGTTTGTATAGCACATATAAGGGCAAGTATATGCTTACAGCACACAACTCAAATTTTTTAAACATTTGAAATATCTTGTAAGTAATTAAAATATCACTTTTCCAATGTAAGTTCCCATCTTTTTTTTCGATATAATTATGTAAGTTTTAAAAATGAAAAATTTAAATCTAGCGCTTAATTTAACTATCTCAAAAAAAGGATGAAAACCCGTACTTTGAATGTTATGTTTTAAAGATCAGGTACTAATCGACAATATATTTTCAACTCAGAATTTATTTGAGTTGTGCACTGAGGCAGAACTACTACTACCTAAGATACGCTTCTGACCAATATATTTGAAAATTTTTATTTTGTAATATCTAGGTATTAGGAATTAGTGTAAACTAATATAAATCTTTTTTAGAAAAAATTAAAAAATATATTTTAAAAAACAATGATAAGTCTATAAAAGAACTTTTTAACAAACTTTTTTTATTTTTTATTTGGTGTTTGATACTGGTATAAAAGTATATTACATCTATTACAGAGAATCGAACCTCAGACCATACAAGATGTCATATCATCGTTCAACAGAGTGCTATCAAATTCAAACTTTTAACTCGTTAAGGTCCAGAAATTTTTTTATCAAACACCTTTGTAATTTTCATTTTCTTTAAAGGCACCTCACTGCTATATTTATCTTTTGTTTTTATTTTTCCACTTCTAAGCTTTATCCCCGAGTCGCGAGCGGTAGGAGATCCTCGAGGACGAAAAGTGCTGGCGGTGCTCTCTTTCTTTCTCTCTCGCTCTTTTCGGTCTCCTCTCCTCTGGGATAGAAGAAGCAGCGAAAAACTCTCGCCAACTCGCATCTGTTTCAATTTATGCTGCCGAGGCAACACTACGGGGCAAAAGCGAAAATACTTGCACGGAGAGAAAACAGGGAGTAAGGGAGGGAGGGAGAGAGGAAGGAAGGAAGGATAAAGCTCGGGCTCGAGAGTTTTCCCGCCTTTCTTATCCTCCCCAGCCGGTGGTTATTTATTGCCGGACAAAGTTTTATGCCTGGAAGTAATCATTGATGCGCTCGGGCGAGTGAGCGCCGTAATGAGTTCGAAGGTCGATCTCATACTTCATGCTCGCGGTGCACTATTTTCGACAAATAACCTCCAGCGACAGAAGACCTTATAAAAAATACAAGTTCGATAGGATGAAATTAATTATCGAAATGATAAAACTCGAGCCCTTCCGGGGGTCTTGATTAATGGTGGTCCCGGTATTTATACACTCTCCTCCATACTTTAATCCAGTCGAGAGACAGCCGGAGGAAAAGAGAGCGAGGGAGAGGCAATCGTAAACCGGGGAATGATGGCGCTCGCCATATCCACCGGCTCGATTGGGCGCAGATGGTACGCGCCGTCATTAAGCCTTCCGAGGCCTTAAAACTCCCGGCAAAGGCTGGGAGAGCTGAGAGACGCTTCCGTTAGCAAGCTACTGGTCTACTGCTCGCCTGCACGACCCCGCCGAGACGCACCGACCAACCGAGTAAATAATTTAAAACAACTCACCCCCCCCTGCCCGTACCACCTCCTCCTCCAACTACTTCTTTTTTTTTTTTTCTTCTTTACCCGCCGAGGCCCAAGATTTATTGCCCAGCCAGGGCGCTCGGCCTGATAGATTATTGATTTTTCCGAAGGGCGACTTCGTTTTCTCAGCGTGCTGCAGCTTTTATCACCCGAAAGACTTTGCCGGAATTTTTTGATAAGGGTGGTGGTGGTGGCTTTAAAATTCTCGAAAAATCATTACTGTTGTCGGGTGTCAGTGTAACTGTTTCGGGACAATGATTCAAACAGCTGGAATCAAGAAACATTTTATTTTATTTTTGTTTCGATTTGACTTAGTTTTATATAAGGTACCTGTACCTAATATGGCCCCCCTAAGCGAGAATCGACGTTGTGGCCGATCAAATCACTATTTTTTGACGGGTAAGGTCTCATTTTAAAGCCTAATTCAAGAGCTTTAAAATGAGACCTTACACGTTTGATTTTGATCAATGAGCTTCAAATGCCAGAGGATTTACCAAAACACGGTTTTTTAAGACACATAAAATTTGTGTCCTAATATGGCCCCCCTCTCCCCCCTGAAGTATTTTATTCATTGCGATTTTTTAAATCAATCAGAATATGAGATTAAAAAAAACTTTAAAATTTTTAACATTTTAAAAATAATTTATTTAAAAATTGAGCCTTTTTTACAATTTTTTTGAAAGCTTTGCAACCAGTAGAAAAATTTCAACTTTAAATTTTTATCAAAGTTTGATTTTTGAGCTAGAATGCTTTTTTAGTTATAAAATGAAAAAAAGCTTTGAAACAATTAAATTTATTTTTCTTAAATAAAATTAGGATAGGATTTTCTAAAAAGTAAACATGAAACTAAGGACTCTTAATATCGGTATTTCTACTAATTCGCGGGGGGCCATATTAGGAACACTGGAGAATAATAAGTTATTTAAGAATAAAACCCGTTAGAAAACGAGTTGAACAAAAACTAAGGTCGCGTTTTAAAGCTGAAACAATAACGAATTGAAGCTACTTATTCAAATTTTGGTCAGATGCGTCTAAATCTTTTGGCAGACCATTTAATTACAACGTAAAATAATAACGGAGGTATACAAAACGAGTTTTAGCTATTAGGCGTGCGCAAAAATAATTTTAAAATATTCTAAACAACTGAAAACTTCATAATTCAGTGTTTTTGACTTTTTCCTACCTTGTAGAGATGCCGCATATCGAGCATATTCAAAATAACAGGGGGGGCCATATTAGGCAAGGGGCCATATTAGGCACACTTACCTTATATATAAAAAAAAAGTTTTCATCTAAAATTTCATAGTTTTTTTTTTATATGAACTCAAATTAAAAAAAAAATCTTGAAAACGTACAAAAATTTTCTTTTTCTTTAACTTTTAATTTTTCAAGTATGTTAATTGAGTTCATATTTTTATTATGATCAGAATAGTATTGAAAACATTGTCAAGACTTGTAGTATTTCTAGCAGTCTGTAAATCGGGACTCGAACCTGTAAGCTTTGTGCTCCGTGCTCAGCGCTTTGCTCGTTGAACCGCTGTAGTCTATTCAATTTAGATAAATTTTCTTACTTCAACAAGGTTACATTCAAGTAACTATTTTCAATACAAATAAAAATGTTCAATTAAAAAGGTAAAAAAAAGAAAACCATTCAAAAGCTAAATTCAACTCGAAAAAAAGAGGGAAACCCCCCGTAACACGGGTGCAAAAAAAAGGACTCCCCTAAATCGGCCCTCCCACAAAACCCGCGTCCACAAAGAAAGAAGAAAAAAAAAGGTGTAGTCCCAGCAAGCCGGCACACTCCCCGTAACTTTGACAATTACAAAAGGCGGTTTTTATACCTCCGCAATCTAGCGTCAAATATATTAGGTACCCACCTGCACTCTCGCTTTGGTCGGCTCGGCGGGCGCACGTCGAGTAAACACAACTCACAATTGCCTCTCTCAAAACTCCCTTGAAAAAAAGTCAACCAAGACCTGCCTGCCCTGCCTGGCCCGGGAAAAAATTACTCCAGAGCTTATGTCGTCGTCCCTTCGCTGGATTTAGTCTCCAAAGAGAGATTTAAAGGCTCCTTTCCTCCTTTTTTTTTCCCCCGCCCGGCGATATCTCGCGGTACGGTGGCATACATACCGCTTATGCGATGTTTACACGGCCGGTTTAATTAATGGACGAGTGCAGCAGGAGCCGCCACCCTATGAGCTGTAATCCAGGCGCGCGGGACTGTAAACAAGCGCATTCTTACGCCGCCGTAAATTATGACGAGCTGCTCCCCGTGGATTTGGAGGGTGACGAGCGCGCGCGCAACCACCCGCCCAACGATATTATTATTACTCCGCGGTCTGTCTGACCCCCCCGAAACTTTACTTTGATTATTGTTTTTTAATTGGCCCGGCTGTGACTACCCCCTTCTTTTTGTTTTCTCATTCACTGACTGATATTAATGGTACCTTTGGGCCTATCCCCCTACTCCCACGCACCCCCAGAGTAGCTGGATAATATTATTTTGGAATATTTTAGCCGGAGCATTAGTTAATTGTTCGCTCGTATTCGTCAAAATTAGATTCATTGGGTAGAACTTTTGAACTCCGAATTTGGAGGGATGAAAATTTTATTAGCCACGTAAAAAATGCAGAATGAGTTATTGGAAAACCGGAAAGTTAAGAATTCTCAATATTTCTTGTATTTGTGCCAATTTTCGTTTTGACAAGTAACCAGAAATACCCGTATCTGGTTTATTTGATGTTGGTACTCTTATTACAGAGAAGGCTGATTGAGTCTCAGTCTAATGAGACGTGAGGGTACTGGATTTTTAGAGGATGGATAAGTATTCATTTGAGAAGGGATTATATTTCAAATTGTAGAGTCTAAAAATGTCTTTAAGAAAAAGTAAATTCAAAAATAAATGCTATAAAAAAAATTCTTACAGCATTCTTTAAACTTGTTATTAAAGGTTCTTAACCCTTTAAATTATGCAATTAAAATTTGAGTACAGAAAAAACGTCATTGTTTATCAAGAACTTTATACACTCAAAGTTATTTAAATTTTTTGAAAAACCAAATTTTCACATATGTAGAATTTTTCTAACGAAATTTCAGTAGAAAAGTCCACGCTCTAGTCAGACAGCCAAAACATTTTGTGAAAAGACGTATACCTTGTACTTGTATGTTTTATCAAACAACTATATGAATCATTCTTTTTTTAAACAAACATTTTAAATCGACAATGTGATATAGTCTTTAAAGATATAGACTTTGAATTTCACAATGTATCAATCACTGTAAAATCTTTCTTTTACGACACTTCATTACATTCTTCATCATAAAAGTTTAAAAACATGTTCTCCAAAATTTTTTTGAAGCTCAAAAATGATTCATCCACAAACGATGTAACACTCTCTCAACAGAAAACAAACAAGCAAAGAAAATCTAAAAAAATCTTTGATAAATTATAGAATCATTCGAGCAAATCGAACTGTCGAAAAAAAAGGTCCATCTTCTTTTGATATCTCGAATTCCTTTTTAAAATCCAGCATCCATAATCAATCACGACACTCGTTGACCTCTGTACTCTCAAAGGTAAAGGAAGAGAGAGAGGATGAGAAGCCACAGCAGCGTGAACACGAGAGAATACGGCGGATCATTACACGCCGATATCGATCTCGGAGCTATCGAATACAAGAGAGCATTTACGCCCGAACGATTATGTCACTTCGGTAACGAGGGGGATGGGAAGGAGCCGAGTCATTTGTAACGTGACTCGGCGGGAATCACGAACTCCGTGTAAGACACTCTTTCCTCGTAGCCAAGCTCTGGCTTGAATTTACAAGAAAAAAAAAAAAAAAAAAGGCAGCCATGAATGAAGGCCTTTGGCGTATTTCTCTCGTTTCTTCAGCGCAACCCTTTAAAGCTCGACAAACATTCGCGGGACGAAGAAACAAAGGGAAACGCGCCGCCCCCGTCAACTTGGAATTTGCATAGCGGAAGACAGAAGTGGATGCGCGAGACTTACCCACCCGGGGTTAGGTAGGTGGAGTGGTCGCCTTGCTCGGCGCAATCAGAAATTCCTCAAAGGTGCTAGTTTCTCCAGCGCGGTTGCGCATCTCCCCGCCCACATTAACTCGGCGGCATCGTTAGCAGCATACCTTATCGTTTTCGGGAATTTCTCGGGGTGGTATTTTGGCAACTCTTAAATTCCGGGTGTCCTGACTTTACTTCTTTTTGCAAATTATTTTAGCGAATGGCCACCGTTATTAGAGCTGGTAATGAGCGAGTAAATTTTTATCCAGGGAAGAAATTAATTTTTCATTGAAATTAATGCTTTGTGGTTTTTTTTACGAGTTTAAAACAGTGTCATTTATGTAAAAGCCGGAAAATGATCTAACTTTGGTTGAAAGTGTTCTTGATCACTTGCCAGTTTTCAGTTAAGTGTATTTATAATTAATACCGAGTCCATACATCAATTCGATAATTTTTTTTGTTTTAAAAAAGGTTAATTTAAATTATTTTATTTCACTCTAACCCTAAAATGCGCCTTTTAGATGCGTCCAGGGGCCTGCTGGAAGCTGCTAAAATCACGTTTCTAAGGCTTTCTCTGGCGCCATCTATTAAAAAAATTTCTAACCCCAAATATTACGCTTGCTTTTGATGCTGCAAACAGCTAAGTGCTAGCTCATCGCAGACTGCAGAGCAGATGTAAGTTTTTGTTTTCAGCTGCAGGGAGTAATTTTTTTTAATGATAAATTTCGTCAACAATTGCTATTATTTTATTTTAGTAATCAATATAAAGTACAAATATATTTTTGATTTTAATTGAAATCAACTTGAACAAAATAAAAAAATGATCCCCACAAATTTCTAAAAATCAACCCAAATAATTGTTAAGAAGTAGATGTGAATTTATTAAAGTTCATTTGTCCCAGTATTGCAGAAGAATTTTAAATTATCTCAATTAAATTTAAATTTGGACCGCATTAATTAATGATATAATAATTCAACTCTTCTTATTTTTTCAGTATTGTTATTAATAAAGTATCAAATTGAAATGATCATAACTCGTATTATCTCTATAGTAAAAGTAAAGCTCAACTCTGAACGCTGTAGGTATAATAAAAATCAAAAGTTTAATTAATCAGTAAATAGTAAGAGACCAATTAAAATTAACCATATACTTTTGAAGATTTATTTTAAAGTAAAAAAGAAATATTTTGAAAATCTTTTGAAACTATATTTTAAGCTTTGTTTGGTTTTATATTTAAAATCACACCAGATATCTATCATCTTGAATAATTTTCAAACTATTTTGAGCTTGTAAAAAGTTAATTGATTTTATTATCAGAATATACATGACACTACACTGTTTCCTTATGTAGCAACTTCACTTTAAGAAAAATAAATTGAACTTTATAACAATAACTGATTAATTGGATTACTAAATTGATGATTTTTTTATAGCTTAAACTAATCAATGACGACATTCATTTTTATGTTCTTGCTAACCAGTACGTTTGAAACTTTTAAAAAAATTAAGCAAACAACCAAAACACTAGGTAATTATCAACAATAAACACTTTTCATTTTTCACTTTATTACAAAATTTCAATTTTCAGAGTCTAACAATTATGATCACTTATAATCTCTCTAATATGAAATTTAATTTAACATAAATTATTACAAAAATTAAAAAACTGAAATTAATAAAAAGAGTTTGTTATTAATTTACTTATTAATATAATAATTATAATATGAAAAATTCTTTAATCTACTACAGTAAACTGCTGCATTTGTTGTCAGCAATCAGCTGATCTACAGCAGCAGCTTTAGCAGTGAGAAAGAAACTATAGCTGTCTCTCTCACTCCAAAAAAGTAACTAACCTCTGCAATATATATAGTAATACACCCAAGCTAAAACGAAAAAGTACGCTTGCTCATGGAACTAGACTCGCTTGCGGTCTAGTCATAACCTAGTAAACATGAATGTATTGAATTTTTTATAATTTTCTCACTGGTTGCGCATTTTCGGGTATTCGTGAAATAAAATAGTATACTTAATTCGTCCGTAAAAGGCATGATTAAAGTACTCCTGCAGCTGGCGGCGGCTCCGCCGCCGCCACCTGCAGTCGTACTTTAATCATGCATTTTACGGACTTATGAAGTAATATACTATTAGAAATGTCGACGGACCTGTCACCTGAAACATTCAAGTGATAAAATTTTATTTTTCAAAATAGGTCAGATGCCTCAGTGACTAGTGTCTTGCGACTAGTAATCCATAATTATTGGTTCGATTTTTGCACTAACTCTTTTCGTCTTTGACTTTTCATGTGCACCGATGTTTGTAGCGAGTACTATTGTTTCGATAAAGGATCATTCCCTGCATTTTTAAACGAAAATAGAAATAAAAATAGAGTGTACTGTTGTGAAACTATTTTAGAACTAGACCTGAAAACTGATTTTTTAAATAAAAGACGGTATGATATTTTTAGATGCGATTAAATACAATTTTATTTTATTTTATTTTTCCATAAAATTGTTCTCAAACCTAAAAACCACGTTGATGACTCAGAAAGTTATTATTTAATTACCGATTGGATAACCAGTAAATTGTTGGAACAATAGATTATATTATTTTCTGACACACCTCCTATTTTCATCAAATTCAAACAATTTTAAAGTACAAAAAAAATCATTTCCATTATTTAAAACAAGTGCAGGGGCAAGAAAAGAGAAGGAAAAAGAATTTCTAGTAGTCGAGAAAAGAAAAAGGGTAAAAATTTATTCGCCAAGTCACGCAGGAAACTCCTTCCCCCTAACTCACGAACAAAACGCAGAAATTCAATGTGAAATAAACGAAAGAGCGGCCAGCACTTTTCCTAACCTTAAAAGGTTGAAAAAAAAGGGTAAAATAAAAAAAAAAAACAGCGTCGGCAGCAGCAGCAGCAGCACAATCTCGCAAAAACGCGCTTCGCAAAACAAGGAGAGGAAAGAGAGTGAAAATGAGATGGAAGGTTCATGGGGCTAAAGGCTTTTCTCTCCCTGGGTTGCTCGCTGGCTTGCAGCTGAAATTCCGTCCTGTCATTTGTAACTGTCGGCCCGCTCATTACAATTCCCCGTTCCAGCCACCCCCGTTTGCCGAAAACGGAGCAGCGAGTCTACTCTCCCCCGTCCTCGTAGTCGTCGCGCGGCCGATCCCCTAACCTCCTTTCGCCGCCCACCCGCGAGTTTCCATTTTCAGACCGGCTGAGCCAAACTCTTTGCCACCCATCCGCATGCAAACGCGCTTTCAGCTCACTCCCGATCCCACCCCGAGTTTTCGGCTGCACTGCACTATGTTGAGGGATTGTTTTTGTCGCTCTTTCTCCCTCTCTCTCGCTGCAGGATGTTTTAAACTACGCTGAGTTTCGGCTGGTATTTCTAAAGTGGAGCCGCGCATTCTAATGCCTTTTAAATTTATTATATTTATTTCACCCTTTTTTTTATTACTCAGAATTCTTTACGGACTTGAATGAATTTTCTATTCACGTTTTATTGAGACCGGTTGTTAAAGTCAGTTTAAAGTTAACACTTATTATACAGCCAAAATATGTGCTCAAATATTTACGTCTTCAATTGAGTTATCATATTTATAAATAAGAAAATTTCAATTTAATTTTTATTTATTCTTTACTTTTTTTTAACTGATCGCTGTTTGTATTTTTAAAGTTGTCTCAGTATATGTAGAGTATGGGAATTGAGCTTGCGCTCATTTTGTTTCAAGTATGATATTTCACTTAAAGCAGAGTATTTAATGTTCTGAAAAAAAAATTAAATAAAAAGTCAATTATTTTGGAAAGAGCAATCAGTTTTATTGTAATAATATACTAAGAAATTTAATGATTATTTCTAAAAAATCTTTGTCAATAATATTAATTAATATTTGTTTTCAACTCTTTTAAAAGTTTATTACTAAGCACAATGCAAAACCTAAAATTTAACATCATATGTAGCAACGCTAAGACAGAATACACGCTTTTGCAATTAACTAAAAAATATGATTATTTTATACTCCAAAGTCAATAGTTAAACCAAAAGTTGTTTTAAGATACACGAACAATAAATCAGTATATCGAACGGCTAAACTAGGCCATTAAGGGTAACGAAATCAGCGAAAGCATTTAGGAGAAGCAAGAGCCAATATTAATGACTACCCCAACCCCAAAAAGAGATAGTCGGAGGAAGAAAATTCTTTTCTTTACTTTTTGTCTTCCCTGAGCCAGGGATTTAAAGATTCGGACTAAAGGAGCTTTCCCCCCCTCCTCCTCCCGCAGCAGCAGCTTCCATTCGACCATTTTCTTTATTACATTCCTTATTTCCTATCCCACCATTCCCGGGAACTGTAATACAAATTCCTATTGTGATTTATGTCGGTATCAATGGCGGGTACACTAACTTCCCCCGTCTCCTCCTTTCGTCGTCGTCGTCTCGTCTCCCTCGTCTTTCGCGCGTGTACATGTACCCGGGGGTCTCAATTTCGGGGCTCGGATATTATGCTTTATTGAATCAACGATGTCACACCGTTATTGTTGCCTTTTCCTCATTCTTCACCCCCTCCCCCCTCCT
The DNA here is from genome assembly GCA_038277355.1 of Encarsia formosa. Taxonomy (NCBI): domain Eukaryota; kingdom Metazoa; phylum Arthropoda; class Insecta; order Hymenoptera; family Aphelinidae; genus Encarsia; species Encarsia formosa. Next base: position 11,853,809 of record CM076188.1, read on the forward strand.
CCCTCTGTTTTTCTTTTCGGTTAAGAAATCCCCGCCTTGTTTTTCTTCTTCGTTATTACAGTTTGACTTTTTGCTTAAATTTGCCTAAGTTGTTTATCGACAACCGTCGGATTAAAATCTGGAGGGTGACTAAAAAAAAAACGTTGAGCTTATTTGCCTACTTGAAAGTATCAATTTTGGGTAATTACCGTCAAAATAAACAGAGCCTGGGAAATAAATGACTGGCATCGAAGTGCACCGAGTTGCGACACGGCGCAAACATGATTAATGAAAGCTCACCGCATTCAAATGACGTATACTTTCTCTCCCTAAAATTCATTGCGGTGGGTTAACAAAGTACACTGCCGAACTTGTACTTATGGTACAACCGTCTATTCGAAACACTCGACTCGAAATTCATTACCGAGTGATTCACGTCACGCTTCGGAGTGAGAAAAGTCGATTAAAATTTTGGTCCCACTGGCAATAAATAAGGAAAAAAGAAAAAAAAAAGAGGAAGAAAGGAAGGTAATAGCAGCAGAAGCTTTAAGATCCAGGGGGAGGAGGAGGAGCCGCAGGACTTTGGATTCGAAGGACGAGCCGGGATCGGTACAACGCAATATACGGGAGACTTAGCCGTGATAAATCCTTATATATGAGGCTTCGCCGTGGCAAACCTCTATATGAAACTCACCCGGCGTCGTCGCTCGCTCGCTCGCTCGGTCGTCGGCGAGCCAATGGGATTACCTCGTTGTGTATACTTCACGTGTAACCGGGACATCCTGGGGGAGATGGCTGGAGAAAAAAAAAAAAAAAACACAGAGTCTTCAAAAGTGGAAAAATGAAAAAAATCTCATCCCTGGCATTGGTGTTTCTCAAAAAAGCAGCACTAAGCCTTGAAAAAGTCGGGATTACTCGTTTAACAAAACTTTGTTGATTAAATATCAGTGGGAATTTTATAAATCGTCAGGGGTGCTTTTTTAAGTGGCGAGTTTGATGTCATGAAGATCGGTATCGGTGACAGTGGAGGATTATCCATTATGGCGGCATAATCGTTACATCGTTAGGTATTAACGGTAAGGAGGGGGGGGGGGGCGAGAGAGCGAGCCTCGGCCATTCTCAAACTTAATCGTGGCAGTTACATTGGCAGCAGAAACCACCGCGCGAAGACCGGAGCAGAGACAGAAAGGAAGATCTTTTTGAGCTGATAGCATTCACGTTTATTGATATTGGCCAGCAACTGTCCTGCATCCCTTTTGTGAGGGCTCTTTCTCTCTTGCTATCATCAAATTTAACTTAATTAGTACTGCTGTTTCTAATTTCTGATTTCAACGATATGTTTATGTTTAAAAAAAAATTTTCAAGTCTTAAAGTTATTTGTGTTTTTATACTCGCTTCAAACATTAGTGTATTTTTCAAATTATAATTTCTGCTTGTTTCTGCTCAATGGTTTTAATTTTATAAAAGATATATTTAAAAAAAGTACATAATTTTTTTTGCTTTGCTTAATTTTGTAGAATATGAAAAAAATTGAAATAATCCTGTGGGCTAAACAAATATATTTCACTTTCTTAATAAAAAATTCAAAAAAATTAAAAATATAATTTATGAAAAAATTATTTATACGCACACAAAAGGTTAATAAGAATTTTGCATTAATGAAAAAGTTAAATTTTTTCAACTTCATTTAATTTGATTTTTTTTATTTTTATTGTTTCTCATTTTAAAGAAAAATAACAAAAGTGAGCGTTAATGAACAAAAACAAAGTTTAGAAAATCATGTTAGAAATACATAATTTGTATAAGACTTGGGTCCATGAATTATTTTAAATAAATAAATAAAAATAATTTTGAAAATTGCTATAATTTTTGACTATTAATTAAATTTTTCATACCTCCGGGACGAAAACACCAAATTCCCTCCCCGGCTCGGAGCGGGACTTTGGGTTTTCCTCCCGTCGTTATGAAAAAAACATTACACACGACACTGGAAAAGTATTAGCAAATCCCTAGCAAACCCAAATTGACGCCCGAGCCGAAGGCGAGGGTGTTAAGGGTTTCCAGCGCCCGGTGTGTAATATACTATTCTTTTCATTCAATAAAATTAAATAAAAAAAATTGACGTGTCTAAAATTCCTGCACGTTTTTTTATTATAATTATTTTTTTTTTTTCATTTTATCTAAGTTTTGGTATCTTGGTCAAACTCTAAACTGGTATATTAAAAAAAATTTCTCTGACGACAGTAGGTTTAGTACCTAACAAATATGGCATTAAACGAGCAGGAATTGAACCTACCCTGTTAGATGTAAGCCGCATCAGCCACTTACTAAACTCGCTCAGCCATTGTAAGCACTTACATTTCATGTAAAAGTAGATGACAATTAAGCGTTTTCAAAAAACAACACAAATTTGATCTATACAATAAATCTTTAATGTTTTCATACAAATTTAATTTCAAAATTTAACGTAATATGTATAAAAGAATAAGAACGATTCAAAAAGTAGACGGTTTATTTTTTAATACGGTCGTTGCACATCAAACTTTAATCTAGCGTGAGCTACCGTATCTCGAATGCAAGCTCCGAGCGGAGTGGAGTTTATTAAACCAAAAATCAAAGGTACAATCTGATCCCCGTGTACTTCTAAATACCCTCCATATGAATAATTTATGCTCTCATGGCCCGGAGTTAAACGCGAATGTTTTGCTAATTTATCCCTCCGAGTCCGCACGAACAAACAAAAAAAAAAAAAAAAAAAAAAAAAAAGAGGGTCGAGGGGGAAGAAGAAGAGTATAGGAAGAAGAGCTTCGGATATATCCCGTTCCGGATCGGCACGTATGTACAATCGTACGTGTGCAGTTTGCGAGTTATTTAGAAGCTATCACTTACGGGGAAAGAGAGCACCCGGCCATTAGCCACTCAACCCCGGGTAATGCGATCGGGGCTAATGGCCCCAGCCCACCGGCGCTTTTCCGGGTTAAAACCTACCTCTTTTCCTCGATTTTACTCCGATTTTCCTCTTTTCCTCTCTCTACGCTCGCGCGTGACTCTTGCCTGATAATACTAATTCCAAGCTGGGGGGGTCCAACTTTTCTGTACTCGTTTTAAACTCTCGTAACTAACGGATGTGCTCCGTCGAAAATTTCGATACAAGGGTGATTAAAACCACCACTGCGATGCTGCGAGATTGAATTAATTTTTTAAAGTACGCCCGCACGCGATTAAATATAAATCGAGGATTGCGTGATTTTAAAACATTTCTTTTTTTTTTTTTTTTTTTCTTCGCGGGATGAATTATTCATTAGTTTAAAAGAGGGCTTGTCGGAAATTTTTTGAGTTCAAGATAAAATTTTTGAAAGATACGCAGGTAATTTATTGTTAAATTACTCAAAAAGAACAACTTTTCTTACGTAGTTTTTCCTTATTGATAAAATGCACGCACAGAGGGCTGATTTTGAGAACACGGTTGAAGATTTATTTTTAAATTAAAAATAACGAGGTTGGTGCATCTGATTTGGCATGTTTATACTAACTTAACTAATATGTTCAGGTTTGACAATTGTTTGCCATTTAATTTTTGAATCTAGAAACTTGATATCAAATCTAAAATAGAATTTTTGTTTTTATCATTTTCCATGTTGTTCAAATTTAACTTATTTATTTCTAAAGACTACCAATAATCAATACAAAATCTTTTAAGCATTGGTTAGCAAAAAATGTATTGATCCATTAAAGCTTGCAAATTTAAAGACATGATTTAAAATGCAAGCTGACAGACATTAATTCAATTTTTTAAACTCGAGTAACAAAAATTTAGAATTATTGAAATTTTTCATTAATTCATTAACTTTAATATTTGTATTAATATGAAAACTGAAAAACGATGTTCAATATCACTACTTAAGTTATGAAAATTCCTCGGAAAATTCATAAAAATAAAAAACTTTTATCGATTTCGACAGTTACAAGCCGACATTGGTAAAAACAATTAATAAAAAAAGCTAATCAAAGTGTAAACCGGTCAATCAAACTTAAACACGATGTAAAATTTGTAATACACCACGTATCGACAAGCCCGGAGCGCCATCATCGAAATCGTTATAGAAACGGTCATTAATTCCTGCGCTCCCGACTACCGTAAAAATCAATGAACGGACCATAAACAACGTGCACGCATACAGGCAGCCCGGCTGGCGCGGCCATTTTCCAATTTGCAATTGCGACTCGCGTTTTTAATTATAACTAACACAATGGCGTCCGGGAATGGCATCCGGTCCATTCCTCCTCCTCCTGCTCTTGCTCCTACTCCTCTTTATTCTTTCTGTCTTTCTCTCTCGTTCGGCTCCCCCGCTCGGCCGGCCGACAGCCGGGGATATTCCGTTTTTGCGATAATTATTGTCGTGCGTTTATCTTTCTCGTTTTCATTCCCGCCTGGCTTTTTTTTTCATTCACTCGATTGTGCGAGCCCGCTGCCGACGAAATGCAATCGAGAGAGTGAAAGAGAGAGAGAGAGAGAGAGAAGCGAATGGTAATTAAATTTATTAAGTTTTTAATGCACGGGTTATTGATTTTTACTAGTCGGAAAAATGAAAAATAAAATTTTTTCCCTCCGAGGGCTATGCTTTTAATAGTACATTGTATCGAGATACGTACGTTGTAGGTAATAAAATACTTTTATTTAAATTATAAAAAACTCGTTTAAAAAATTTTAGGGACGAGGACGATGTATTATTTAATAAAAGTTTAAATTTTAATTGATTAATAACTAATTGCCGTAAACTAAGGTAACGTCAAGCGGGGTGTTGGGTCATCGCAAAAAATTATTGCCTGACAGGTGTTTTTATTTATAACTCATACGAAAAATTATAAAAAAATTTATTTTCTACTCTAATAGTATGATGTTAACTATTACAATAATCGGAAACCCTTATCTGGGAATAGTTATTTGCTCTGGCCAAAGTAGCCCCGTGTGACGATAAAAAAAAAAAACAAAAAAAAAAAAAAACAAGAATATAAAGACATTTTATTTTATTTTATTTTTTATTTTAACGTACATTATTTAGCTTTGTTTGAAATTTAGATCAATGCGGTGTGTGAATATGAGAATAATATTGTTCAATCAATGGAGATTCGAACCCATTTTTCAGAGTTGCGCTAGCTGAATCCAGTCACACTACAAAGCAGCCACTGTGATACTATTTCCTATGACAGGCAACAGTTAAGTAGCGTAAAAACGGTTTTTGATCCATTTTACAATCTCCATCCATAAAATTTCGAACAAGAACCAACGAGATTAGAATTTAATAATTAAAAAGGCCTATCAAACGGGCTCGTAAAAAAAAGGGGTCCCACGCCGCGATGCGTTGATGGGTGGCCGTAAGGCAGCGGGGGTGTGCGCAAGCTAAACCTTAAGTAAGTATAAATCTGGCATAATGCGATCGTAAAACCAGCCGGGAAGAAGATGCGTTGCGCGCGCGGCCACGGACGGATTTTTCGCGCGCTGACCCCTGTTGCTGCTGGTGCAGATGGTCGAGTTTTACGACGAGAGCCTGTCGTCGTTTACTCCCCGCGTTATACTTTTTCCGAGAAGAGGGAAGAAAATGACTTGTTTTATAGTTCCCTCACCCTACTCCTTCACGGGAAGCACGAGTCTTTTATTGAAAGATCTTTATAAGCGATCGGCCTTTTATTATCTGTTTATCTACCCTGCTTCTTTTTTTTTTATTATTCCTTCGTGGATGCCTGCCTTACGAGCATTTGGTTTAATTTTGTTTAATTTAATCGTGGCTTTGATGTTTTATATTGCGTTAAGGAAAAAAAACTGAATTGACTGTAAGAAATCTTCACTAGATTCAGCTTCTATACACACCAATATTTTGATCAATTGACTCCTCGTTGTTGATTTTTGAGTGATAAAAAATTAAAGCATACTAGAGTGAGTGAATGATCAATATTTTTTTCAATTCTCAACAGTTGGTAGAATGTAACTGTCAGGATTAATTTCAAGTCAAATTTGAAAAATCAACAGTCTCTGGTAAAAAACTTTTCCTCTAGATGAGCACATCGCTTCAACGTTTTCAGGGTGAAAAATCGCGGATGATATTTCACGACCATAAATTTGGTAAGGTAAGTAACATGGGGTGGTTGAGTCTTTTATACGCGAATTTTTTAAAATACGATCGTTCCGAAAACAAATTTGCCTACTTCCGGACCGTGAAGCCCCGAAGACCGCCAGCGGAATAACTTTGGCCCAAAGGCTTGCAGGCTACACACGGAAGTGCAAAAGATCCGAAAAGACCCACTTCTTCGGGGCAAATGTTCCGTGACGGAAAACGGCCATCCCCAGCGTCGGTCGGTGTCCACCTCTAAACAAATGTACGGATCGTTGCCGGGTTAAACGACGCGCTTTTCTCCCGCCAGAGCCCCTTCTTCTTCTTCTTAAGGTCCCACTCGTCTTTCCTTGAACTCTTACTGGGATTAATGTAAAAAGTGGTCTTAATAATTTCAGATAAAATGAATTATCTTTTAGGAAATTGAAAATTTTATTATCAATTTGATTCTCGATTTGATTATATGCATATTTTTTAAGAGTTACTGCTGTCTTAATTTTCAGTTTTATACTTTCAAAAATTTTTCCATCTTCAGAGTCAATGAAAATGGCCTAAATGCCCAGTAAGACCCCATAAGGGTAACCAAAATAATAGTGGATTGAGATTTTATTGAAAGTGAATAAAAGTTGTAGGAAAACTCAAAAACAATCATCCGGTTATCGGTATTTATTGGTTCAAATGAACTTTCATTGTACACTGTTTGTAAACAAACTTTTCATTTTCTAAAAATGGTAATCATTGAAAATTTATTGATTACTATCGAAAAGCTATTGATACAGCCCACTTTTACCTCAGGATTTCTTTCATAAGCCAGCAGCCCCACCCACGATGCGACAGTCTGAACTGAGTTGCAGCATGAGCCAGTAATTAAGTATTTTCTCCGATGTTTAATTTGCTTCAACTAATTTGATTTCCAAAACTAATTTTTGTTTATTATTAGCCTCATAACTATTCAACAAGTTCAATCAGTGAAAGTGTGCATTTTTATGCTTAGTCTCTGTATAGCTCTGATTAAACAAGTTATCAGATGATGAACTGATTTTTATTAATCTTTGAAATAAATAAATGGAGATATTATCATTATTATATCTTAAGAGCGCTTGTTTATCTGGCCCACTCAAAGTACTTTCGTATTTAGAGAGACAAAGCAGCTCAGTATCATTTTGAGCGTTAAAAACAACACAGCTAAAATATTAATTTCAATCTTTTTCGGTAATTTTTTTCCTTTGAAAATATAACACACGAGATTTTTAAAAATGAAATCATTTATAAAAACTCAAATTTCAAAATTTGGTGTACCAACTTTCCAGAGATTTTGGTAAGGATAAATTTTTTATTTAAGATAAATTATTTTATGATAAAATTAAAAATATTTTTTTTTAATAATAAAAGTAAGAAAATAAACTAATTAAATTTTATTTTTCATCATATAAGTGGATGAAAAAAATTAAAAAAATAATTAATTTTCTTGATTTATTTTTAAATGATATTACAGTACCTCAACTACAGTAAATAACAATATTAAATCTGATAAGAAATCAACAACCGAAGAAGTAAATTTTTTTTCAAAATTAAAAAACGAATGGTGGGACGTTAATGGAAAAACTAAAACTCTTCATAAAATGAATCCCTTGCGAGTGAAATTTGTCAAAGATGGCTTAGCAAGTGTTGGTTTGCTTAAAAAAAATTCTGAACTACCTTTTGAGGGAATAAAACTATTGGATGTTGGTTGTGGGGGAGGTATTTTAACAGAAACCCTAGCTAGATTAGGAGCTGATGTTATTGGACTTGATGCTTCAAAGGAACTTATAACGGTAGCAAAAGAACACGCTGCAATGGATAAAAGTTTATCTTCAAGGTTGACTTATGTCGACACCTTACTTGAAGACTTTGCTGAAAAACATAAAGAAAAATTCGATGCGGTGGTTGCTTCTGAAATCATAGAGCATGTAAATGATCAAGATCTATTTGTAAAGGTACAAGAAAAGTTTTATGGCTAATTTTAAATCATATTGAATAAATTTTTTTTATTATCTGTTGCACACAAATTTTTTTTAGAACTGCACTGAAGTTTTAAAGCCAAAAGGTTCCATATTCGTGACAACAATGAATAATAATACGATGTCGTGGTTAGTTTGGATTGTTGCGGCAGAATATATCTTAAAGAGAGTCCCAAAAGGCACTCATGATCCGAATAAATTTATAAGCCCTGATGAAACTAGGAATTTATTAAGAAAATGTAAGTTTTTAATTTAATTTTGATGACATTTTTATTCAACAAAATTGGAATTTTTTTTGCAGATAATTGCAGTGTACAACTTATAAATGGAATGTTTTATAATCCGTTGACAGTGGAATGGAACTGGACAGACTCGACGAAAATTCATTACGCTCTTCACGCAATCAAAGAAAATAATTTTAGAGATAAATAATAAAAAAGTTACAAAATTTTAGTAACTTTTTCTACTTTTAAAAAAATATATATTTTTACACTAAGTATTATAAATTATTTAATGTAAATAATTAATTAACTGTAGTTTGAATCAAAATAAATCGATTTTCAGCTTTATCAATTCTATAAGAAATTTAATTTCTTGCATTCTGTTAATATTTATTTGAAAAATTTTTTTTTAAACCAAAGTCTAGGTATGTTGTTTATTTATAAGCAACATTTCATAAAAAAGTTATTACATCGAGTTTAATAAAACAAGAAAATTTTTTTGAACAATCTTTCATAGGATCCGTGCTTTATTTTGAATTCCGGGCAAATAAAAAGGACTCCCATTATAACTTTGTCACCCATTTAATGTTCAGGCAAAAAAGTGAGCAAAGTGAACCAGACTAAAAAATTAGACAGTGTAACAAAAAAAAGCAAGTGTTAAAAGATCTTTAAAAGAAGAAAGAGAAAAAACTTATTCGATTAGAGGCAGCGTCGTTGGTGAAATACCTAAGCCTTTTGAGGATTGTCGATTCGATCTCGAGTGTCATATACGCGGGAATGCCGAGATTTACGGGGGTCCTGGAGCGCAGCACCGGGTCCGGTAACACTATCCTCGTGAGATAGCCATCCTTTTTCGTCGAACGAACGCTCGCTCGGCCGATTCGTTCTACTGGTGCACACACATATAAAACGTCTTCATGGGGAGGAGGAGGAGGACCCCATATTGAGTTTCGACGATGTATCAAGTTATTTTGGATAATCTCCCTTTCGGGAGGACTCTGTTCCTTTTCTAATCCGAGAAATTTCTGCGGTCAATTACCTGTTTCACACCTCTCGTGATCGTAAAATAAAAAGAACGACCCAACACGAGCGGACTAAAGGATGATTTATGGCCTTGGAATGCCTTCTCGCGGGCACGATACATATTTCACGATGATTTTGAAAACATTTATCCATAATTTTTTTAATCGAAATTATTTTTACCGTGAAAAAAATCGTCCCACTGGCGTCATCAATTTTTATTCACCCAGACAAGATCTCAAAGAGACGATAAGGTCACCAAAAAAATTCGACAAATCACCGTCAAGCGAATCAGTCAAAGGTCGCTTGACTTAATAATATTCTCACATTTGGGTGCGGGTACCAAGATTGCGCCGCGTCATCGAGGAGGTTAGAGAGATGCCGTATCGACGATTAATATTACCAGGAGAAAGCCCACCGAGATACCGATCGGACACCCGCCGAGAGGTAAACCGAGATTGACAAAATGCCCTTCTTTTTTTTTATTTCCTTCTCGATTCTCTTATTATTGAGGTATTGCTGCCCCGCGGTGACACCGACGGTGTGGCTGGCTCACGTAGTACACCAACTAGATCGTTGTGATAGCGATTGAATTGGTAATCTTCGGAATCTTATTGGAAAAATTATGTCTGCATTAGGAGACAAGTGCTTAGAAGCGTCATAAAATTGGGTGTCTAACGGCTTACGATCCATAAAAATAGTTGTAAGAATCAGGCGGAGAATTTATACTCTATGGAAATTTGTTAAAGGTAATTGAGGGACATCAAGATGTTTCTCTTAGCAGGTTTCTACTGCATTAAATAACATTTAACAACTTTGAACTTGAAGAGGATCTTCGTTTTTTGCTATCTTTTTCTACCGTGATAAAATTAACGTATTGTTGACAAATAAAACGATTGAAAAATTTTAACTTATTTTTATTGTTTCTACATTTCTGCAGAGGAATTTTTGAAACGTTTTTGATTTATAATAATAAAAACGTTTGTCACTTGAACTATTTTCATTTCTAAGGAAACTCGGACAGCTTCCAACCATTAATTGAAAAATTCGAGGAAAAATTCCACTGTCTGGTATGGAAAAATATTAAAATAATGACAGGTAGGCCGTACCCGCAGTAGGCAAAAACCATCGTAATATCCTCGCCACCCGAAAAATCGACAAAAGTGCCGGTTGTTCAATTTACCGCCCGTAAAATTGCAACGCGCAGTCGGGAGGGTCGAGATCAAAGGTCGTACGGAGTCGAGCGCCTTTGTCGTCGTCCGAAAATAAACGAGAAACAACGATATCGAGTGTATGTAACCTATCCCCCAAAGTCTACCAAAAAAATGGCCGGTATGTAACGGAAAGCGAACTAACTGGCAGGACAAGTGCATCCGAGGCCTTTCCAAACAAAAATTTTTTTTTTTACCTCTCTTTACCTTCCCAGCCCCTGCATTTAAAGCCGGTGCATTTCGCGCGACGTCTTTGACGTCGGAACCGACCGCAAAGATCCGTATTTAACGGACGTGGTAATTGCTGTGTCTATGCAGGAGACAAAACTGCTGCTGCTCCTCCTAAAAAAACATCCAACTGTCCATCCTACCCCTGGAATTGCTTCATTTATTTTACCTGACGTTTTTCTAATCAACCCGAGATTACTATTTTCACCTGAGCTGTACTCCGCGTTCGTTCGGTTCACGCTGTCTGGGAATTAATAAGCGCGACGCATCGCTAAGCGGATCTACTCCCGATGCCAGACGCGTCGACCGCATGACGCGAATCAAAAAGGGTACCTAAGCGGTGGGAAAACAACCGGGCGAGGAGTATAATGTACAATAATTGGCAATCAAGCTGCCAGCAGGTGTAATCTTGAAATCAAGGCGATACGCAAAACAATCGGGCCATTTCTGACAAGCTCTCGGGGGGGAGGGAAAGAAAAAAAGGGCTTTAAACGATACGCGGGCGCTCAAAGATCCGGCGATAAACGCGCAGGAGCGGTGACACCAACGGTAGCAGCAGCGGTGGTACTTCAAAGGAAAAAGATATTCAACTGCAGCGCAGGCCGCGGCTCAATAATAATATTCCCTTTGTCCACGTTTTATTCCCCGGTAGGTAGGTGGAGGAGTTTCTGTATCTGCTGGAGATGCTATCGAGCTTTCCAACGTTGTTACATTCAAATTAGAGTGGTACGCGCTCGAGGATCAAACGAGGGATGCTGACCGTAGGATAAATAAATGCACTCTCGGCCGGTTCTCCCTCTTCCTCCGAGGAGATATCCTTTATCTTATTCTGATTTTCTCTTTGTTGATAATTTAACGGGGATTGTTTAAAATTTGAGTATATGTGATTAAAGACCGGAGTGAGATTTTTAAAAGCCGCGCTTGACGTGGGATCGGTGCAATCAAAGCAGCGGGAGCTAAGGACGCGCAGTTTCTCTTTTTAGCGCGCCGGAATTCCATGGCCGTCATTCGCGGACGCGCTTTTTTCGACTAATGGATCCCGCGAGTGCACACATCGCGGTTATTGATTGATACGTTAAGACGGAAGCGGCTCAGACAGCGGATACAATTGCGCGAGATGCGACCAGACCGATCGCGTCTAGCCGAGCGAGCTAATTGCATGCGCGAGCGATGATTTGTATTCCGGGATCGGTCGCGAGCTTTACGTGCCGCGTCTGAGACGCGAGTCATTAGGTCGTCGCCTTCTAAGCCAGTCTGGTACATAATCGATTTTTTACAGTCTTAGTTTTTATAAGAGTGGTCGATCAGATTTTTTGAGACCTGAAGTAGCTTGAAGTTATGATTATAAAACAGCTTATAATTTTTTATCTTGAAATTACCAAGAAGAGAAGAGTTAAAAAACAAATTCTTGATGAAATACTGAAATCTAAATTAAAGAAAGTTAAGTATTTTTGGTAAATATTATGAAAAATAATATTTAAGAGTCCAGACGGCTTGACGTTTGCCCAGTAATCCGAAGAGCTCGGAATTAAATCCCGCTTGTTGAACTATCGTGAAGAAAAAAAAAAAATTTTTTGTCGTTAAATTTCAAAGGATGACTTTAAATCTATGGTTAAAATTATATTATAAATCCTACTAAAAAAATTTTTTGCTGTTTTAGTCAATTGTAGGCTACTGAATTTTAAATTATTTTCGTGACCAGTACATACTGTTTTAAAAAAATTTCTGTTATGCGATAATATAAGATACAATAAATATTTTATACCTATGTATTTTTTTACATTTATTTTGACTTTTGAAACCATCTTTTAGTTTCTTTTTTCTTAATATTTCAGTTTATTAGGTTAAGAGTTAAACTGTTGATTGACCAAACTTTAGAAAAATATTTTAAACTAGCTTTACGTTAATTAAAATTAACGTACAAATCTCATCATGGTCTGGATATATTTTTTTTATACATACAAAAATAAAATAATCAAATCAAATTAATATATATCATGCACAACTACATAACGAATGGAGTTAATTTTGTCAAATACAAATTCTTGTTTTGTATAATGCTGGTTTTAATTTCATCAGGACTCTTTGATGTTTAAATAAAATTATTTCAATTGAATACGGACTAAGGCTCTTTACACCGATTTTCAAGATTAAAAAATAAATAAAATAAAAAACGAGTTTCGTTGCTTTGATCTCTAAAAAAAAAAATCTCGAAATTTGTTGTCAAATCGAAACTTTTGGTATTTAATTGAACTTGTTCCCGGTCGCTTACAAATAACCTTTGACATTAGTTTTAATGGCCCGGAGTGGGAGAAAAAATAGTAAATTGTATTATTAGCACGTTATATTCGTGTCTTGGTTCCCTGAGTACACATTGATTGGACCACCAGGGGATTTTCACCCAAACACGTGCCACCGAATCCTATTCCGTTTCTTCAAGCTTCCTCCCTCTCTTTTTTCTCTCCGTTCCTCGGACTTTGGTACATAAACTCCCCCAAACTAAATTCGTGACACGTGTGGTGCCATAAGTTTTGATTATCACTGCGTTTCCCCGTTCCATCAGCCCTGGATTTATTTCTCATTTGTATCTCGAGTGTAATTAATTTTTCCAAACAGCCACTTATTATTTTGAATAAAGCCAGCTTCCTCCTCGCAAGCTCTCACCTTATCCACCCGCAAGAGTCACAAGAGCAAGAAAAAAAAAAAAAAAAAAGGGTACGAGATCTAGAAATCTATCGGGGGCGGTCTGAGTCGCGGCGGGGGATAAATTATCGGTCTGTTTACCCGGGGCTAATGTTCGTCAGATTGGCGCGGTGTCTAAAATGCACCGTGTAACACGCCCACGTGGAGTCCGCGAATCGATAAAAATAGTTATACCGCAACCCGGAGGTGGCGATAACGGGGTCCCTTTATCGCCCCGGTACAACTATGTTGGCTCGACGATTTTACTCCTTTACCTGTGCAGCTACCTACTGACTCGTAAATCACCGCCGCGATATTTCTGTGTTATGAATTGAAAAATATGACTTTTTTCCGTCTAGTCCACCCGGGGGAAAGTAGTTTGGTCAGAGCGGGATTTTACAAAACCAGCCATTGTACCGGGTGAGCAGCTTGGAATTTGATGAATTATTCAGGAGGAGAGGACAGATGAGTGATAAGCCTCTGACGTCAAGTTGGTTTATCGATATCTGACCAGCCGAATGTTTATTGATAAAGGTATCGGGGGAAGGTATCTTGGCTCGAAACAATAAACAAATGCATCACGATTATTCGAGCGGGTCGTTTGTTTAGTTATTCGTGACGACGGCTTCGTCCCGATCGTGCGGGGCCTTAAATTGAGATTGACACCGATACCAAGACGTCTTTGTTGGTCGGAGATAAAGAGCGGAAGCGAATCATCTGCCGCATACATTGTCTCTCTCACCTCTGACCTCACGACTTTTTCATAAATTGACGAGTCGTGCGTGAGCCTTAACTTAATTTGAATTTAAAATGATTTAAACTATTCAGGACACTGTTGAGTTCTTTCAAATTTTTATTCTCTTACTCGAATATTTCTTTTGAATTAATTTTAGGTGAATTTTATTATTTTTCTAACTTTATCGTACACTCAGAGAAAGGTTTGATACGGTCAACAATATATTGTAACATCTGAGATGCCATAGTTGATTTCGAGACAATGATGCACATTGTAGCAGTAACAATATCATGGTAGCGCTGACTAAATGTAAGGGTTAACGTGTTTCTAGTTACAGTATGTTTCTAGTTACATTGGTATAGCACAACTTAATTTTAAAAAATTTCTTTTTTGTGATTTTGGTTTAATTTATGTATTTAATGAATAGTTTTAATCTTAAAAAATATACAAATGATTGTAAAAATCACAATAGTTTTAATCTTAAAAAATATACAAATGATTGTAAAAATCACAATATTTAAGAAATAATGACTTCAATTGAGATTTTAAAAAATAGCTAGGTTAAGTTAGAGTTTTGAATATTTGCTTTGCTAGTCGCAACGATATGTATTATTATCCTTACCATACGTATTGTAACTGCTACAATGTTTAGACTATTGAGGGAACAAAGAATATTTAATTGGTCCAATCAAATCTTTCTCTGAGTGTAACTTTCGATAATTTAGTTGAATTAAACCTGATAATTGTCTGAGAGAAAAGGATCTCTTGTAAATTTGCCGATGTTCGATCCTACCCGTGTTACCAAAAAACGTATCCTTGAAAATTCCTGAAATTTTAATAAGTTTTTGGAATTTAAAAAAACGATGATTTCATCCGTTTCGAGGTAAGGCCGCGGCTAGTCTAAGTTATTCAGACCCTTGAAAATACAAAATTAAGGAATTCTGATAACGATAAGAAAATATGGTTAAATTAAGACCTGAAAAAAGGTTTTTTGGACAAAATTGTTTAAATCTGAAACAAACTCACTATCACAAAAAGTGAATTTCGTTTTTGAAACGTTTAAGGAATATAAATATTTAAAGTATTTTCAATAGCGTGGTTTTGGGTTTGGTATTGGACACATTAAATTGGAAGGATACGATAAAAATTGTTTCGATTTTTATCTTATATTGAATTAAAACTAAAGAAAAAAAAAATTAATCACCGAATCTAAATACAAAAAAATATTTTATTTCAGCTAAAAGTTTGAGGCAAAGCAACTTAAAAGACAAAGATAACAAAACCATTTTTATAAAATATTTAAAACGCATCCACAATAAAAAAATAAAATTTTCGTTTCATGCACACGCAGCTTCCGAAAAAAAAAAAAAAAAGAAAAAAAAAGCCCACACGGGCTCATGAGTATTCAAGACGTCGCGGATCCTCCGCTACTCCGTTTTCAAAAACGTGACGGACGGCCGAGTTAAGATGTAGGATAAGGCAGGGACTTGACACGCGCGCGTCTCATTGTCGTCAATCAGCTTGCCTTTGGAGAAGGACCATCCGAAGAAATTCGGACCCCCGCGCTTGGCGTGGTGCGCGTGCCGAGCTATCGGTTTGACGCTCCTCCTCCGCTCCGTCCGAAAGAATAAAGCTCTTCAAGGTGGTCCCTCCTGACGCGATGACTCTACCCTTTTTTTTTACGCGAGTTCTCCCTCTCTCACTATGGACAGAGGGATTGATGTTGCTTTTTTCGGATTGATTTTTGTTGCTGGATCGAAGCTACGTTTCAGGAGTCGAGTGTGGCTCTCTTGGTTGACTTCGATAACTCGGCTGTGGCTGACAAGAGTTCGATTCTGGTTTGCTCGGTTTTGAATGACGACAATAATTCTCCAAGGTAAATAAAAAAAAAAAAAATTATTTGATGATATCATAGTCTAAATTCATCTTTAATTGGCGGAATATACTAAATTTAATAATCTAAATAAAAAGTTAAATAATATACATTTTTTTTCTCAAGTTTCTTTTGGACGAATTAAATTAAATTCAGTAAAATTGTTTGCGTTTTGACTGATATTAATTTATTTGATACACCACTGTAAGAATATTGAATTTTGGTAATAAACTTAAAAAATCCAATTAAATTATTTGGAATTTTTTTCGCCTGGAATGCGTAGAGAATCAACAATCTCGCAAAACAAGCCACCGCACGAAAAAAGCACGGATTTCCAGGTAGAATCATATCTCCGAAGGGAAGCCGATCGCTTCATAAGTCAACGCCAATCAGGTCGGCCCTTGCTTCTTCCTCCCCACTGCAGATGGGAATCGCGGTAGCTACCACGACCGAAGGGCGCCTGCACCAACTTTCATTTCCAAGAAATCCGTGCTGCTGCAGCAGCGGCTACGAAAACGAAAAAAAAAAGGTCCACTCGACGACGACGACGACGGAGTGAAGCGCGCTGCATAATGGCACAAAGAGCGCAGCCCTTTGAGCCCTACCGCTGTATCGGCGATCTGCGGCCATGCAAATCCCCTTTCCTTATAAATACATCAGGATTCGCGCGCTCCTACGCTACGCTTGGGGATCGTGATCGACAGAGCTTTTTTTAAATTGCTCCGGATCTGGGATTTTAAAAAACAGCTAGAAGAGTAAGAGGAGTCTAGGATTCAATAAAGGGTCTGGAAAAACGGGCTCCACCCACGGCTAATTAAGGGATAATTAAGGAGTGACACCGCGAGAAGGAGACGTTCCGCGCTCGGCGAGACCTCCAGAGATCCCATGGGTTGCCGGGGCTACCGCTGGTGCTCGTTTGAATACGCGCGGCTGCGTTTCATCTTGAATAATCGG
Organism: Encarsia formosa; assembly: GCA_038277355.1. NCBI lineage: Eukaryota > Metazoa > Arthropoda > Insecta > Hymenoptera > Aphelinidae > Encarsia > Encarsia formosa. The sequence goes on from CM076188.1 coordinate 11,870,823, forward strand.
CCGGCGTGTTCCGTTCCCTCCCGCGAGGAGGTTTTATTTGTTTTATTCGGTCGCTCTCGCCTTATTTTGCCTCTCTCGAGCGGCATTGTTAATTGTTTGATCGACAAGATTACGGCGCGTCCTACATGTCCCGCGTCTCCTTAAAGGCCTCCTTTTCGCCTCCTCGTATATCCTCCTCCTCCTTCTGCTCTCGGTCCCTGGAAGCTACCTTACCTTGCCTGTCTGCCTTTTTGCTCGAGCTAAGGGCGGCGAGTCTTTTGGCCGCGTAGGTGACATTATTGAAGGACAATCCCCGCTGCTGCTGGCTGGAGCCTGGAACCGTGTATCGAGACTCCTTCCTCTCTTTCTCCTCTCCTCTGCTTCTGATTTTAATGATTTGCTCCTTTGGTATCTCCCCTCTCGCTCACTCTTTTACTCGCTTTTATTCTTTACGGGGACCAGCTTTCAGACTATTGTGCGATACTGCGCCGCCCGCCTTTATTTTTCACTCGTTTGGGATTAATTAGCCGATTTTTTTTTTTCTGCACAGAGTTTGAATTTTATTTCACAAAAGTATACTTTTTTCAAATATTTCAATATTTTTTGAAAGAAGTTTTCAACAGTAATAAATGAAAAAATTCATAAAGCAATAAAATAAATATGAATCAAGCTAATGTCAATTTATTTAAATTACCTAATAAGTTCCAGTGGCTTGGTGCGTAGAGCGTCTTACTAGATACAAGGCATTAGTTCGCTCCTCGCTCGCTCACTTTAGCTCCAAATGAAAAAAAAAAAAATATTCTAGAGGATATGATCTTCAATGGAATTGATTTCATTCCAAAACTATTAAAAAAAAAAGTTCCTTGTTCCATTCTTCAGATGATTTGTTTATTATTACGATTTTTTTTTTAAAGAGGATTTTAAAAAAAACATTTCAAATTGGACTCCTGATTTTAATATTATAAAAATGGTAGTAACATAATTACAAAAATGGCCAATAAATTTGAATAATAATTATGAAAAAAATGAAAAACATCAAAAATTAATCAAAATTTGTATAGTTAAATCAATGAAAAATTTACTTCTATCAAAGCTAAAACAATAACGAATATTTTCTTCCTTCAAAAAGAGGGATAAAAAGAAAGAAAGAAAGAAAGATCAATAGACATATTTGGCAATGCAGGCGTCGTCTGAGCCGACGACGGGATATCTTAATCCGTATCAATTACTCAGCGATTAGATGGGAGCGAGATACGCTGATGGCGGTCCGAAAGGTGGAGGGACATAAAAGAAGGGTTGGTGATTGACAAGTCTACTCTCCGAAACGACGACGGCCAGCTTGATCCCTCTCTGAGTGATCGCTGTCGCGACCGAGATAAGAACACGCCACCGTCGAATATCTTAATGACTGACTCGTCTCTCTCTCTCTCTCTCTTCTCTCTTTCGGTGCAAGCTTTTAGGGTGCGCCAATTACACTGAAGTAAGTGTAGCGTCTTTCAACTCGAAAAATTGAGTAAACCTTTTTTTTTCCTCAAGGAGACATGCTTTTACCGCTCTTTCTGCATTACGCTAATATGATGACTTTATGAGTAGAGTGACACATAAACTATGATTTTAAACAATTATGTCGTGTAATGGAAGACTATAATAAGTTGAAATAACTTTAAAAATTTCTTGTTTTTCAACGGTATGGTCAGTGCGGATCATTTTTGATAATCTCAAATTAGAGAGTTTATTCAGAAAAATACTTTCTATAAAAAATCGATCATCAAGCGACAAACACTTTACATTATTTTTTTATATTTACTTTTTAATTAAAAATTTTCTCCGTAAATATGAGGCATGTTTTTGGTCGTGTTTTAGGAAAAATACGGTATTGAAAATTACGAGCTTGCAAGCTTCCGAGCATAAATCAAGCGGGAAAATTTTAATAATTATTATTCAGGCGCTCGAAAAATTTAATCAGATAACTGGTGTATTATAAGTCCTCTCGGCCTCTCCCCTCTCGCAACCCCCGTCAAGGAGGCCGGGTTTTAATTACTCGAAATTTAATTGCGCTTCCGTTGGAGCCCACCCTTCTTTCACGTAGTAGCTTGAGTATGCGAAACTGTAAAGTCAGGAGAAAAGCCAACTTTCTAAGATTAGCAGAGCGGCGGGGGCGTGGTGCGAGAGCAAATATTTTATTTCAAAATCACCCGCTTGTTTGCGATGATTTAATTATGTGTAAACAAGGCTAAAAATCAAAATCAGATATAAAATCCGCTTTAAACAGTGTACCCGGGAAGCATTTTCTCTCCCCGCAGGTTTGCCAAATTTATTCGACTTTTTATTTAAAATTTCGCCCCCAAAGTTTCCCGCCGCCGACTATACGCGGCGTTCTTTTACCAGCCTCGAGGCCTCGGAAAGTTTGTACCGAAGTTGCGCGGGGCGCGTCAGCCCGGAAGCCTCATCAAATTCCTCAGAAGCTGCGTATAATAGTCAAGGCAACTTAGCCGAGCGCCAGTGGATTTAGCCCCGCTGGAAAGTGCGGTACGCACCTGAGACCTCTCTTTAAAACTTGTCGGAGGGCAAATTTTCGGCTGTTTATACTTTTAGAAATACCCCCCCCCCCCCTCCAAAGTAACAAAATAACTTTCCCACGGCTGACGCGCGGCGCTACCTTGTAGGTAGCCGCTTCTTATCTCGTCCCGCGTCGCGGTGCGCTTACTCGAGCGGGATAAAAACGAGGCTTATCCAGCCGCATGACAGCCGCGTTAAGCGCCCGGACGGATTCGATCGTCGTTTTGCGGAGGCTTGATGTAATTAGGTGCACTACCGGTTTTCAGGTAGCACGCGGAATGATCATTTGACGTACCCAAAAGGAAGATTACAATCGAGCTTCCGAAAAGTTACCTTTTGTAAAACACCTGCCAGAAAAGTTGAGCTTTCAGTGCAAACAGGCTAAAACAAACAAAGTTGTGTAAAACTGCTGGAAGAGTAAAAATCTCATTAAAGCTTTGAACACGCGAAAAAGAAAAAAAAAAAAAAAGTACAGTACCCTTAGGGGAGGGTATGGTGCGGGTTGCATACACGAAAATAACACCTCAGTGCGCCTCGTCACGCAATCATCGGAGTCGAGCGATGTATAACGTTGCGCCATTATGGTTGAGTTACGTGGGCGTGCACCGACCGACCGCTCTGCCGACTTCATTCCGTAATCGTTTTCAACGTATGGATTCTCGCGGTGAGGCATACCGCTTTGATGGCTTTGATAGTGGAAATTTCGAGCTTTTTTTTTTTTTATTGGTTTAACTTTTTGAAGTAATTTCATAGTTGAAGAATCAAATGAAAAGTTCTAAAGTCCAATGAATTTATTAACGATAATAGATTCGCAACGTTTATTCAATTTATTAATTGGATTCATCAATTATTTATCTGAGTGAAAATACGTGAAAAATTCAGTCAGACAAGCTTTGTTTACTAGTTCATCTAACTGAGGATAAAAACTGAGTGCTGTTGTCTGTTGTATAAATAAAAATATAAAAGATACATATAACTACCACATTGATGGATGATAAAATTTTAAATGCCAGAAAACTGATTCAAAACTATATACAATATCACCAATTATGAATCAACTTTAAATTTTAGATTGACTTTTATAATACATTTGTTAGTAAATGAAAAAAAAAAAAAACAAATGCAACAAATTAGACATTTTTCATCATTTTTTAATCACTCAAAAATCCAGTGAACGGTAACATAAACTATAAACAGTCACTGTACAATAAATAATAATAAATAATGCTAAACCTTAATTACAATAAAGTAAGGATAAAAAAATTTTGTTTCAATTTTATTATTTTTAATGTAACTAATTTTAATTTTGCGGCATATGTAGGCCCAAGCTTAACAAAAAAAAAAAATTCTGCAGTCATTTTTGAAATAAAAACTTTTTTTTTTAGTTTTACTAGCACTTTTCATGTACATACTTGCAATAGCTCTACCGTTTCGTAGAGTAAAGTCATTTGTGATAGTTAGTGTGAGTCGAACTCAAGCAACTTCAGTCAAAAGTCCAAGACTGTACTTAATGAGCCATTTTACATTACGGTCTTCAAATGAAACCAGTCACATTTGAATATTTGAAATTCAAACCCTTATAAATCAAAAAATCATAAATCTGGATCACAAACTCCACTAAAAAAAAAAAAAATTTTCATATCCCAAAAACCGATCTCGCTTCGAAGAGAAAAAAAAAAAACGCTATCAGTCGGCTCCCGCAAGACGCATGCAGAATTCCTCAGGTGGAACGACTATGCGAGGCACGGCGCTCTCGGGTCCCCGGCCCCGTAAATTTAACCCGAAATGAGAGTGTCACCGGGTAGCTTCTTCCAGCATCCCCCAGACGCCTTCTTCCTCTGTAGCTGCTCCACCCCCGTTCCGCGTTTTATTCTTCTGCTTTTCGCGCTGCATCTCCGCTTGATTTCCAAGACAGTGTTCGCATGAATTTACAACGAGCCAAGACGCCCATTTTTCCTCTGTTTCATAATCCGCTCCCGGATGATTTTGAACTTTGTTTTGTTTTTTAAAGTCGTAAATCGATGTATCCCCGCATCAATTATTTTATTATTCGTCGTCGTCCGGCGGGCATTGTGTCAGGAGGCTTAAATAAAGAAAGGACGAGAAGACTCCTTTGCTGGTGCAGCCGTGTATTCGAGTTAAATCTGCGGCGCAGGCGATGGCAATAAATTCGTCAGCGCGGGCGTGCTACTGTTAAAGAAGGAGAATGCGTCGATGAATGCAGAATGGACGAGGACGAGGGACGCGCCGTATGTAAATCGCGATGCGAGGGGGAGGGATTATTTGCATGGACGTCCCACGGTCGGAGAGCTGAGGGATCGAGGACGCGCGCACGCATTATAAGGTGAGACGCGCGAGCGCTAAGGATAAAAGAGACCAGATAAACAATGTGCTGCGGCCACCGAGCGGAGCCTGTTTGTTTTTAAATGAGATCCGCTGCGATTTCCCTTCTCGGCGCGGTGCAACCTGCTGCTGTTTCTGAGCTGGTAGCTGATAGATCAGAGACAAAGGTTTTTGGGGTAAATATTTAATGGTGTCGTGGATCTTTGAGTTCGTTTTGCTTGTTCGTAAAGCGTCGACTATCAAAGTTCATGTAGAAAAAGTGTATGAATTAATTTTTTTTTAATTTTCATTTGTTTATTGTACTTTGTAATTTATTGAACTATGCATCGCATTTTAAATGTTTATTTTATTATGATTTTTTTGTTTTTTTATTTTTAATAAATGGACAATTTTCTTTTCTTCGCCACTGTGTGAGAGTCCTAAACTCTGCTAGTTAAACCATACAGATTACAATATTAGTATTTTTTTCTTTATAGCCCACAATTTTACCTTCATAATTGTTGCAGTAAAGTCGTAATCTATTTAATTCATATATTTTTATTTATGTTACAGCATAAAGTTAAAAAAAGAAAAACGTGTGTACAAACTAAGAGATACATATTATTAAAAAAGAAAAAAAAATTGAGTTTTTTTCTATTTCACAGCTCCTACTTATGAGAAGATGAGATTTTTTTTTTTTTTTTACGATTGACTGATGAGCGGGAATCAAACCCAAGCATTTTCGGTTTATAATTTTGAGAGTCTACACACTAAGCCATCCGGCACAGCGCTCGTAAAAATATTTATTCTGTTTCGAATAAATAAAGTTAACCAGTCTGATAGTATAATTTATTACATGAAAAATTAAATGTCAAAAAATTACAAATTTAAACTTGTAACAAAATTTAAGTAATCACTCAAAGTACCGAAAAATTCCTCTTTTTTGGGAAGCTAGGAAAAGAGGGCGCGGGTGGGAAGTGAAGCGGAGGAGAAAAGCGAAACGATAACCGAGGAAGGCAAACAAGTTATCCGAAGCCATTTCCCTAACTCTTGGCCCCTCTCGGAGGAGCCATGGATCACAGCTCGCACCCTCGCGCGGAGCCCACCCGAGCGTGTCACGTTCGCGGTTCTCCTCGCCCTCTTCTTATTCCCAGCGTCTTACGTGGGTATTCTTACAAAGCACGAGCCCCCGGGCGTAATTGCGTATCCTTATTTCGTCGCTGTACCTTGATAACATGATGTATGCCGAGCCTCTACGAGATCGTGCCTCGTGGAGATTGGCTGGATTCGGTGGGTGGTGCGACATTTTTTTTTTGTTCTTTTTAAAAAATCATGAAAGAGCAAATAACTGAGAACTTTTTTTAGAAAGAAAATCTATTTTACGTAAGTAAATGTAGGTTCAACCTAGTAGCTACAGTTTCTCAGATAGTAAAACGTTTGACATCTAATCCGAAAGTCTTAAGTTCAATTTGAAAAAAAAAATTTTGTAAAATAGTTTACTAAGATAATAATTTTATCACAGTTATAAAGTTGTAAGAGCTTATTGTCAAATCACAATTTGTGATTTGAGAGTTTGGAGTTCTAAACTAGTTTTAAATCTTTAAAAAAAAAAGTTCATTTGCAGTAAAAGGTGTTTTTTTTTTTTTTTTTTTTTTTTAATCAAAATGGTTTAAATAAAAAATTGTAAAAATAATTTGGTTATAAAAATCGCAAAAAAAAAATTCGAAAGTTATTATTAGACTATAAGGAAGATAATAGCCCTGCGAGAAATTTCCGCCAGAATATTGCCAGACAGTGGGCAGATTTAGCGAAATTGGGCAGAAATTTAGTAGGGTTAATCGCCAGATTCTTGACAGAAGGCCAATGCTTTACGCATAGGGATTCTGGCGAACTATAGCCTAAACCTTTTTATTTTAAATTGTAACATTGATTACTAACAAAAATATGTTCAGTTTCATAACTTGACTCTGAAATTTTTCTTTTTTTTTTTTCCTTATGTTGAACATTTTTCTCATCCATTTTGATGTAATTTTAAAATATTATTCACACAATACCAGCCCTGCTGTATAGCCACACGTGTGGCATACGTGTGCCACACGTACAATGGACTTGAACAAATTTTTTTTCTTTTTCTAAATATTTTAACACCTATGGAGTCAGGGCGGAGACCTAGTGCATAGGATAGCGATTACAACCTGGACATGATTTCCCCAGGAAGTTTTGACTCCGGAGGGGCCAGGGCGGATACCTGGTGCACCTGGTGATATTGACGCCTTGGAGATGATTTCCTCAGGAAGTTTGGACTCCGGAGGGGTCAGGCTGAACACCTGGTGCACCTGGTGATACTTACGCCTTGGAGATGATTTCCTCAGGAAGTTTGGACTCCGGAGGGGCCAGGGCGAATACCTGGTGCACCTGGTTATACTGAGGCCTTGGAGATGATTTCCCCAGGAAGTTTGCACTCCGGAGGGGTCAGGCTGAACACCTGGTGCACCTGGTATTAATTACGCCTTGGAGATGATTTCCCCAGGAAGTTAGGACTCCGGGGGGGTCAGGGCGGACACCTGGTGCACCTGATGATACTTACGCCTTGGAGATGATTTCCTCAGGAAGTTTGGACTCCGGAGGGGCCAGGGCGGATACCTGGTGCACCTGGTAATACTTACAACTTGGAGATAATTTCCCCAGGAAGTTTGGACTCCGGAGAGGTCAGGCTGAATACCTGGTGCACCTGGTGATACTTACGCCTCGGAGATGATTTCCTCAGGAAGTTTGGACTCCGAAGGGGTTAGGGCGTACACCCGGTGCACCTGGTGATACTTACGCCTTGGAGATGATTTTCTCAGAAAGTTTTGATCCCAGTGGGTTCACATCATCAAGTTTACTATTAGGATAGCATCTTCAGAGTTGGGTTATTACCGGGTACACCAAGTATTTTCCCTGGCCCATCTAGGGTCAAAATTTCTTGATAAAATCATCTCCAAGGCGTAAGTATCACCAGGGGCACCAGGTGTCCGCCCTGGCCCCTCCGGAGTCCAAACTTCCTGAGGAAATCATCTCCAAGGCGTAAGTATCACCAGGTGCAACCAGGTATCCGCCCTGGCCTTCTGGGGAAATTATCTCCAAGGCGTAAGTATTACCAGGTGCACCAGGTATCCGCCCTGACCCCTCCGGAGTCCAAACTTCCTGGGGAAATCATCTCCCTGGCGTAAGTATCACCAGGTGCACCAGGTATACGCCCTGGCCTCTCCGGAGTCAAAACTTCCTGGGGAAATCATCTCCAGGTTGTAATCGCTATCCTATGCGCTAGGTCACTGCCCTGACTCCATAGGTGTTAAAATATTTAGCAAAAGAAAAAAAATTTGTTCAAGTCCATTGTACGTGTGGCTATACAGCAGGGAGAGGTTAGGATTTTCAAACAGCAAGCATAATTCATCGATTAAAAATTAAAATTATATTTCTATAAAATTATTTGATTATTTTTTATCAATTTTGTAACATCGGAGCTGCATGCTGCTGCTCCGATTTGTAAACTAACCTCTCATCAACGCATCTAGGTACATATACATATATGTATATATATGTATATTATGTATATAGACATATACATAAAATAATAAGCTTGACAGAATTTTCTGCCCACTATCTGGCGGGCACCCCAGACGTTCTGTTGAAACTTCTAGCAGGGAGAACATAGCATGATGAGAATTGACTTTAGAAGTTACATCAAGTGGTAGTTTAGTCATTAGCGACGCGTGGTATATATTTTTATAGTTCTATATATTTTTTTTAGTTTTTGATTCTCATTATTTTTTAGTAAAATGGCTTTTAGTCAGACCTATATTTTTTTGGCTGAATCGATAGCTTAGGAGTTTTGACAATTTTTTCTCACTTTTTTGAATTTTCAGCAAGTAACTTCTGTTTTATAGAGTCGCTTACTCTGGTTCCATAAGAGCACTCATTGCAATGTTTTAAAAAATTGCAATGTTTAAAAAAATGACTTTTGGCACCCACAAAAAAAAATTCTTAAAAATCAATTTAAATATAAAGAAGCCATTATTTCATTAAGTTCTGTGCACTTTTTCAAACGTGTGAACATCCTTGATTATTGAAATTATTAATTTTCTCGTTAAAATTAGACATCAGTTTCCTTATGATTAAAATTCAGAAAATTATTGAATAAAACTCGGTTATTTTATATTTATACAAGTTTAAATTTAAAATGAAGGTATTCAAGTTATGAAACAAGATTACCTTTGACAAGAACAAAACTATTTAATAATGGCTAAGCAATGTGACCCGTCTTAAATCAATCGCTGTCCTCAGTTTCGCGGTGCTTGAATTTTCACGCGTCAAAACGCTGCCTACGCTTCGACAAATCTTTTCGCATTACATGCATCATTTGAGTTGTGAAAGACTTGGATTGTTTCCTTTCTAAGAACTTGTTATTTCACTATCAGAGCTGAATATTTTTAGTTAAATGAAAAAAGGCGGATAGAAATGTTTATTCAAAAGTATACACGGCATAAATTTTAAAAAAGCTCCTTATTAATACGCGTGACGTCAAACTCTGTTATCTCTAATGGTAAGAGATCTCGTATGAATTTCATTTAAAAAATTGTGTCATGACATTGAATGCCTAGGGAACTTTTTATTCTTTATTGCACGTGTATCGAATGTTTTTAAATAAAAAATGTTGATAAAAAAAACATTATGTAAACAAGAGAATTTATAATTAACTTCTTATTGAGAAAAAATTGTACGAGTAAATTGTTCTCTTACATTCAGTTTAAAAAAAAAAAAACTGAATGTAAGAGAAAAATAATCCTTCATGGTAGAAATCTCATCATTTTGAAAGATAATTCGAAATGGTATCAAGTCAGATGAAACGGTAATGCGAGGGGCTACGCACTCTGAAATCACTGAAAAAATCAAAAAAAATCAAAAAAATCAAAAAAATCAAAAAAATCAAAAAAAATCAAAAAAATCAAAAAAATCAATAAAAATCAAAAAAATCAAAAAAATCAAAAAAAATCAAAAAAATCAATATAAATTGTAAATGAAACAAAAATTAAAACTAGAAAAAAAATGTTTCCTTACAACCCTAGAAATGTGAAAAATAATTTTTAATGGGAAACTCTTGAAGTTTAAACCGAAAGCAATATAAATATAGTTTTTTTACCTCCTCGAGATACTTGGTAAATGGTCGCGAATATTAATTTAATTGATTTGGACGGTGTTTTGAACAGTTTTTTGAACATTTTCAAAATACACAGATCATTTATCTAGTATTTTACTTAGTTTCGAGGGGTTTGATTGATTTTGATAATAATAATAAGTAAAAATTTTTCAATCTATTTTTTAGTTAAAAGACGCTTTTCACAACCATGAAGGCAGCTTAGCTATCTCTGGTAATGTGTAAAGTATAGCGTGAAATAAGAAGTTTAAAAAAGAATTTTCAGTGTACATTAACGTGAAAAAAAATTGCTAACTATCAAAACCGCTCAGAGTTTGGTTTGCACCTGATCTAGACTCAGAGCGTATATATAAAATTTTTTTTTTTAAACTTCACGTTAGCACAACTTAAAAATCACTTTCCACAGTACCTCTTATAATTTTTGAAATTCAAGAGTGCCAATAATTATAAGTTTCTGTATTTTTTTATTGCCTTTCAAATGATTCAATATGCTGAAACTATATTTGATATTCGACCTACAGCAAAAATTTTCATTATCAAACAAATTAAAAAAAAAAAAAAAAAAAAACACAAAATTATTTAAGGTAACAAATAAAATTCTCTGCAGCTTATAATTTGACCAAAATTATAAAACAAATTTGATAACAATAAAATTACTTAAAAAAAAAAAATATTTGCCCTAAAATATTAACGCAAAATAATTAATGCACTCAACGATTTAGACAGTTGTGACAGATAGAACGACCGAATTACAGGGCAAGGGAGTAATTACAGTTGTAATTATTAATATTAATAATGGTTCTCAAAAAATTTTGATATCAGATAAATATCAAAGTAGAGAGAGATTTTCAATGAATTTAGTTGATGATAATATTAATTTTCAAGTTTTTGAATAGTTTTTAAGCTAAAATTTCGGAATTTTCAAAGGTTTAAAACTTGGTAAATGATTAAATTTTTATTTTTTGAATTCATATCTTTGAGTTATTGGGTTATTAGTACTCAAAAATCGAAACGCTGAACTTAAAAAAAATTGAAAAGCTGAACTTAAAAAAAATTGAAAAATTGTTATCAAGGTAAAGATGCCAATTATGATCACAAAAATCGCTACTTTTCAGCATTTTGAATTTTATTGAAAAAACAAAGCATGTTAGAGTAAATCTTTTTTTACATACTTAAATTTTAGGTTGTTGGGAACTTAAATAAATTTTTTTTATATGAAAATTGTATTTATTTATCGAATAATTATTGTTAAAAGACAAGATCTATTGGCCCCAATAAATAAATACAATTTTCATATAAAAAAAATTTATTTAAGTTCCCAAGAACCTAAAATTTAATTTGCATCCTTACCTTAACTCATGACTATAGGCTCTTTTACAGTTTTTACCATGTAAGGTAGGTGTGCCTAATATGGCCACACCTGATATTTTGAATGTGTACCTACGTTTTATGGCAACTCTACAGAATAAGAAGAAGTCAAAAAAATACATTATGAAGTTTTAGTAGTTTTGAACATTTAAAAATGACTGTTGCGTTCGCCTAATGGAAAAAAGTGGTTTTTAACACCTCTGTTCTTAATTTTATCGGTGAAAATCAATACATTCAATGCTTTACCAAATAATTTAGGATGCACCCGATCGAAATAATAATCAATTGGCTTGATTCCCTTTCCACCTTTCAAACCCGTTTTTATTTTTTGGTCAGCTATCAAATTTAACATTCTAATAAAAAATTTTACTTTACATAAACTTTAGTGTACCTAATATAGCCACCCCCTTTGATTTGATCTATATACTAGGTACTTTGGTATTAAATGATCTAAATGGCTCGAGTACTTTAAATTAATGAGTAATACAGCTTGGGAGCACGTTTTAGACAGTGCTCGACAAAAGGAGGGGTTGCAATTTGGCCGAAATTTGCCCTACGCCAAATCAGCTGAAACTGCAGGATAAGGTGTCTTTTTGGATCCGAAAAAACCCCCCGTAATTGTTTTTTCGATAAATTCATTAGCCGCGCATGCGCAGAAACATTTGTGTCCCATTTAAAATAGATGGGAAACCACAATTTTGAGTAGTTTTTCGTTTATTTCTCGAAAACCAGACTAGATCCATCTCTGAAATTTTAGTATGTTATGAAGACATGAAAAACTCAACTTTTCAGAGTGATTCCATGAAGGAGCGAGGTGGGCCACCCACTTTTTAAAGCCTCTGAAAGACCCGAAAAATTTTTTTTTTTTTTTTCAAAAATTCATAACTTGATCTCTAGTCATCCGATCGGAACCAGGTTTGGCGCAAAATTTTTTGCTTTAGTTGTATTTTTTGGAAAAGTTTTTGTTTCAATAGTTTTAAGAAGTTTCACTGCACGTAAATTGTCCATAACCTCAAATTTTTGAAAAAAACTACAGTAGAACCTCGCGCATTGTCCACCCTTCGGGACCGAGAACCTCGCGCATTGTCCACGTCGGCATCTTTGATTTTTGGACAATGTCCAAGGTTTTGCAGGGACAATGCGCGAGGTCCTACTGTATTTTAATAAAAATTAAAGCAACTATATTTATTTTTTTGATGAGGTGTTTGTCTTAGATTTTTTTAAATCGCTAATTTAAGGTCAAAAAATGACACAAACGGTTTAAATTTGGAGCCAAAAATAATATTAAAAAATATAGGTGAACTACATTTTTTTTAAAGAAAATTTTGCCGCAAACCGCATGTCTCTAGCTCTTATAGGTTCTGAGATATGAATTAAAGTGGAAAAGTCACTATTTTAGACCCTAGGGTCCCTAGGGAGGGAATAGGGAGCTGCGGTTTGTGCCAAAAATTTTCTTTTTTTATGCTCTTCCGAATGATATATATATTGTAAGGGCGTGCCGAGGGGGCCGATTCGACTATCTTACCTGGCTATATTCTTTGAGTAAAAATGGGTCATTTTTTGTATTTTTTCAATGTTTTATGAATTTTTTACAATAAATTTTGAATAAAAGTAGATAAAAAGATATATCAACATAAACTAAAGCAAAAAAGGGATCTTTTTATGAAAAAAAATGGGGGCTTACGTGCCAAATTTTGAAGTTTTGAACGGTTTTTTAACGAACTGTCTCGATTTTTTACCTTTAAAGTGAATTAAATCGACTTTAAACGCATAAATCGCATAAAAACCTTAGAAAAGAAAAGATGCATTTTTTTGAGTTTTTTCAGAAAATATATATTTTGTTATACTTTTAAGCTAAAACGGCATTGAAAAGTCCAAAAAACCACGTTTTTTTCCAAATTTTGAGGTTATGGACGATTTACGTGCAGTGAAACTTCTTAAAACTATTGAGACAAAATTTTTCCCAAAAAATACATTTAAAGACAAAAATTTTGCGCCAAACCTGGTTCCGATCGGATGACTAGAGATCGAGTTGTGAATTTTTCGAGGAATTTTTGAAAAAAAAAAAAACTTTTTTTCGGGTCTTTCAGAGGCTTTAAAAAGTGGGTGGCCCACCTTGCCCCTTCACGGAATCACTCTAAAAAGTTGAGTTTTTCATGTCTTCATAACATACTAAAATTTCAGAGATGGATCTAGTCTGGTTTTGGAGAAATAAACGAAAAACTACCTAAAATTGTGGTTTCCCATGTATTTTAAATGAGACACAAATGTTTCTGCGCATGCACGGCTAATGAATTTATCGAAAAAACAATTACGGGATGTTTTTTCGGATCCAAAAAGACACCTTATCCTGCAGTTAAGCCGATTTGGCGTAGGGCAAATTTAGGCCAAATTGCAACCCCTCCTTTATTACATGAATTTTATAACGTTTTTTTACTTTATTTTATGAATATTTATGTGAAAAAAATTTTTGGTTAGTTGGTAGGCTTCATTAGAAAATATGAAGTCACAGAATTTTCGTCTTTATTCATTAGTTTTTAATAAAAATTAATCCATTGCCTGAAATGAACCAATAGATCAAAATAAAAGCCTTAGCTGAGAAGGTGGCCACATTAGGAACACTAATTTTTGGTAAATTCAATGGTACTTTGGCCCAACTAATTAAAATCAAAGGGTTAAGATTTCATTTGAAGGCTCTTGGATCAAGCTTTAAAATGAGACCTTACCGAGGACCTTACATGTAAAAAAATATTAATTTGGTGAGCCATGGCATCCATTTTCGCTTGACATGGCCATATTAGGCACACCTACCTCACTTACAATTAGCCCAAAATGATATTAATTCAAAATAACGCGTTTCTAACTAATTTTCAAAAAATATATATTGCACATGCGTAGATATAAATCATCGTGTTTTTTGTTAATATGGTAAAAATAATTTCAACTCTCGAAATCTCTCTCTCTCTCTATTCTAAGTTATATCATAAATTTTTTTAAATTTTTTAATCCCAAACTGTTTTAAAAATACTATTTGAAATATTTGTCATGCACATTCAATTTTTAAGGGTTAAAAATTTTGTTAAAATTATTTTTATCTTAAATTTAATAAAAAGACGAAAAAAATACGATGTTCCATAGCCATACAGCTGCAATAGGCTTTGAGCAAAATTTTTTTGGTGAAAACTTCTCTACCATTGAACTTTACATTGTATCAGTTGTTTTACGATTACATAAAAAGTAATTGATAAAAAATTTTCTCAATTTCAAAAAAGCTTACTTAACACTTTTTTGTTATCTAAATATGAACACGAATAGATACAATAGGTGTTAATTGGTAATTCAAACTTTAAATCGACTTAAAAAGGAGTTGAAAAAAAACTAAAAGTTCGTATTAAAGTTTAGACAGCAAAGAATATAGCCTACATTTCACTTTTTCCGCCGAATTATTTCAAATTTACTTTTGTTAACCAACGTTTAAAAAATAGAAAAAATAGGGTAGTTTAAAATTATCTAAAGCTACATCCCGTGCGTGGAAGTGATTTTAAAAAATAGAAAGTTACTCTAAACTTCATAATTTGAGATTTTTTATCTTTTCCAATTTCGAGAAAGTGCCGCGTAACTCGCAAATTCCGTATTCTTGAATGAGCAAAATTAGGTACACGTACTTTGCCCGAAAAAAAACTTGATTTAACTGTGTATAAGTGGCTTTATCAATAAATAAAAACATTTTTCTACGTAAATCGTTCTTTCAAACATTCCTGTAAGTCATCGATATATTTTTCTTGCATTTAAGTTTGTTATGATTCGCTAAAATAATTTTTATTTGCTCATAAATATTATCACCACATCTAATAAAAAATCAAAAAAATCAAAAAAATCGAAAAAATCAAAAAAATCAAAAAAAATCAAAAAAATCAAAAAAATCAAGAAAATCAAAAAAATCAAAAAAATCAAGAAAATCAAAAAAAATCAAAAAAATCATTCGTGATTCTAGAGTGCGTAGCCCCTCGCGGTAATGAGGGTTCAGTCAGTTTATTGCTGGACTTGTAAGTAAAAGTTCAGCGGTTCGAGCCTACATAAAATCGATTCATAATAGACCTACTTTTATCGATAATTGTTGGACTCAATGTTGTGTACAATTTTTCAAGCAGAATTAAAGTACCTACAATATTCCAATTATAAAAAAAAAAAAAAAAGATTAATTTACACTTGAGTCCGGGTTTTTTTTTTAGTAATTACAAGATTAGACCTGCAACTGCAAGATTTAATTTTTATTAATTTTTATACATATAATTTTTTTTAACTTCTCAATAGGGTTGGCAACCAGTACTTTAAAAATATATATTTTTTTTAAGTACTTGATTTTTAATGAATTTTAACATTTTTTTTAGAATTTTTAAATCAAAATTGAGCTAGAAAAAAATTAAGAAAAGTTTTTGAAACTACGGGCTGATGACGTCATTGACCCGAAATCCCATTAGAAGTATATCTATATATATTGTAATTTTTTAAAATTTAAACACTTGTAGTTCTTTTAATTTTAGTTTTTTTTAAAAAGGAAAAAATATGTGTCGATTATTTTTCGATATTTTAACTAAATAAGCAAAAAAATATTATGTATTTCAAAAAGTTGACAACCCTATTGAGTTATCTCATCATGTTTCTACATACAATAGTACTTATATAATTGAAAAAAAATGAAATCAAGTAATTGAAGTAACTGTGCGTAAGAGCATTGCATTTAAAAAACTTAAACATTTGCAGAACACATAACTCAAACACTTCCCTAAATCATGGTTTTGCCTTGCCCCGAGCTCCGTGTGGATGTTTCAATTTCCTTGAAACGCAATCTGATGGTCCCTCCTATTTCGAAGCAAGAAAGAAGATAAAATGAAAAGTACAATGGAAGATAAAGAGGCGTGACAAAAGAATCCGGCCCTCAAAGTTGTACACCGCACCACAAAAATAACAATCCCAGCTGGTAGAAAAAAAAAAAAAAAAATTAAAGCTCTACTTTTGATCTGGCTTTGATGCGGGTTGCTTAATTGAAAAAAAAAGGTGCACAAACATCGAGCCCGCACAAAAGCTCCAAATATTTTTCCTACAAAAAAAAAAGTTTTCTACTACGAATATAATTACATCAAAATATCCAGCCGACGCTCTTATTATTAGCGAAGCCAAGACGGAATATTTAAATAAATTAATAATAATAGGATATCTCTCGAGAGTTTAGCGGGGGTAAAATCAATGTTCGCCACCTGATAATTTATTCATGAGTTTAGTGGGGGTAGTTGGGGGGGGGGTATATGGTTATAGTGTAATTTAGCTGGAAACTTCGTGAGCTCGATCAGCATCTCTTCTCGTACGTGCCTGCATTATTGTCGTCCCGGCGAGCGCAAACTAAGCGCGTAAATATTTGAGCCGACCCGCGATTATTACGGGGCGTCTGCAGTTGCTTTAATCTGCGTTATTTATTTTACTTTATTTATACATTCCCTCCTCTTTCTCCTCTCTCTTTTTTTTTTTTTTTTTTTTTTTTTTTTTTACTCTCCAACGTAGATACCCAAACGAACAGTGTAATTATAGAACGCGAAAAAGGAAGAAAGAAAGTATAAAGAATAAGGGAGGGAAAAAAAACTTTTCATTCTCGTTTTCCGCGCGCGTGGGGGAGGGAAAAAGGGAATACGAGTCGGTCGGCCATTAGCGCGTCCTTGATTACTTTTTCCCTTTCCCTCGGACTCGCTCTCTCTCTCTCTCTCGTTCGTCCACCGTCTAAATAAATAAATTATCGAGATCGTCGCTAAGGGTGATCTTGAGTAGGTGCCACGGAAGACAGATAAGAGATAATGAAGAAAAGGGTGACTTTTTAAAAAAAAAATAAGAGAAGAGCGAGCTGGCGCTGTCGTTTATCAGGTTGAAAAAAAAAGAGAAACGCGATTAAAAGAAAAATAATGGCTTTTAAACTTTATCAACTTTCATTAAATCCAACCTTAATTATATGGCATAAGGACTATTTCACAATTCGGAAAGCTCTCGGTCGAAAATGTTCGGGCGTGACACGATTTTTCGCATTACTTTTGAGCCCTCATCGTTTCAAGCCCATTATCGCGCAGGTTAAAAAAATAAGTCAACCCCCTTAAATATATTCCGTATCTCTTTTTTTTTCGTCTCCGTTCTTTCATTCTCGGAGGCCACCGCTGCGCCCTCGTTTTAACGAGGCGGGAGCGATCAGTGTAGACTCTTAAACACCCCGATTAGCTGGCTGTCACGAGCAGCTCACCCCCGGCCAACCTCATTCTTTTCTTTAATTCGTTTTTCTTTTTTTTTTTTTTACTTTCTTTACCTACCCCCCCTTTGCGCTCTTTCTCTGTTTGGTTCCTTTTTTTTTATCGAGCCTCCTGCGGGATAATTAGGGTGGCATCCCTGCAGTCAGCACTCGCATTTTAAAGATTTCCCTTCTTTGATCCATTTTTTCATTACGTTTTTCCTCTTTTTATCATTTTTGGTCTTTGTCAGCCTTAGATTTTGTACTGATATCATTTCCTTCACATTTGAAGGTAGGTATGATTTCCAAATTTTCATTTTAGGTGCCTTTCAAATCTACTTTAATGTTTTTTTTTTTTTTAAATATTCAGTACTGAGAACTGACTATTGACTAACCAAGATATAGATAATTGAATTTTAAAAATCAGTGGTTATTGACTATATGCATCTTGGCTAGGTCGATAAAAAGAGAGCTCGTTAGAGTTTAGATTCAAAGTTTCTGGGTTTGGCTCCGGCTGAGAAACCTACTACTGTTTAGTTTTTACCAAGACGTATTAGCTAACCGAGTATGGCTAAATTAATTAAAAAACTAATAAGGTACATAATATATACTTCTAAAAAAAAAAAAAAAAAAAAAAAGTGACCCTCGCAGTGACTATTCTGAGGTAAGAAAGTTATTATAATTAATCTGACGTTAAGTTTTAAAAATTAACAACCTATCAAACTTATCAAATATTGTTACTTCGACTACGAATCAAGGGTTAACTCCAACCAACTTATTTTGAATATCAAGCAGTGGCAGACGTTAATTGAAAAAAAGGCTCCCAAAATTTGAAAATTATAAAGCGACAGGGGGTGGACGAGGAGCCGGGCGGAGGAGGTATAAAGAACCGTGGGATTTCTCGCGGTTTCCGAGAGATCTCTCGAAAATCGCGGGCGTACATACGGCAAACAATACACGTTGTAGTCAAGCCATGTCCATGCATAATTCAAACGGTCGCAGCCGCGCTCTACTGTTGTTTCTGCAGGCGCGCCGCCATGCCGAGCGAATTTTCCCTTCCGCCGCTGCTCCTGCTGCGTGTATACGGTCTCATAGTAAATACGTAATCAGTCCTCCTCCTCCTCTTCCAGGCTGCTGCCATGCCGTCAGAATGCCGTGCTCTTCTTTAACTTCAGCCCTTCTCTAGCTTGTACATGCTTAAAATTTAATGAGGCCCCTTTTTCTTCCACCTGTAAATTTTCCATTGTCATCCGAGTTTACTAAGTTGAGGGCTTGTACAGAGTGCTTTAAAATGCGGAATGAGTGTTATAGTTTATTCTGGGGATAAATTTTTTAAACTTGTGGCTTTTTCGAAGGGCTGAAGTTGTTTTTTAGTGTCAGATAAAGATTTTTTTTTCATGTACCAAGAGCTATTTTCATAAAAAGAATATACTCTGTGAAATCAAACGTAACCAAATTTAAATGGAAAAGCGAACTGGGCTACTCTGACTTAAATGTACATGAAATTTTATACTTATTGAAACATGACTCTTGCTTTTTCTGTGAAAAAATTTATCATCTAAAAATAAAATTGATTCAAAAAATTTATTACTTAAATTTTGAGCGCACTGCAAGCTCACGTGGGAAAAAAACAATAATCGTAACCTCAAAGTGCACTTTTCGAATATTTTAAAAACTTCTCCATCAATAAGCTCATAGATAAAAAATTTACCAACGCAAAATGTTGATAGCTTTGTTTAATAAAATGATTAATCAGATCGCGAATAAAAATTTTACACTCACGCCAGATGGCGATAGTTCTTTTTTATAAAGGAAATAGGAACAATCATAAAATTTTCATTAAAAAAAAAAAAAAAATGAAACAAGATCCAAGTTACATTTTTTTTTTAATTTTTCTTATCTACAAGTTCAAATTCCATTTTAACTATACCTCAAAGTAGATAAATCAGTTGCGTAATATGTAGGAATCGAACTCTAGATGCTCGTTTCAAGAGCCGAGAGATTTACCTACCAAGTGATTCTGGCAATTATTATTCTCATATCATCTTGAGAATCAAATCAACTGTATTCAAAATTTTTCTACAGTTAAGATCTCATGGTTTCCAAATATTCGGTAAAAAGGATTGCATGAAAAACAATATCCCACGTACGAGTACGAAAAACCCATAAACAAGGCGGCTCGCGTTTATCGAACCCAGGCAGCAGCAGCAGCAGCGGGCCGAAAAAAAAGCCCGGTATTTTTCCCGGGGCAGGAATATCCCCGTGGCGGCAATATGGCCGTATCAGTATGCGAGCCGGCGACTCGGCCACATCTCGCAAAGCTCATCCCTCGACTTATTGCGGCTTAGTCTTCAGGTCTTACCCTCCTTTTCTCGCGTGTGCGTCGCGTCGCGTTGCGCGCCCAAAGCCCCTAAATTGTTTCCATCATAAGTCCGGATACGCGCCTTATCCGAGGAAGCCGCTATATACGAGCCCCCGACCCGACGCGCCCAAGGTGAGAGCTAAGGGCCTGATATATACCCGCCCGCACCCTGCGCTAAACCCTCTCCGGCCTCTCCCACGAAGGTGATAAGGACGACTCGAAGCAACCGGGCTCTACTCATTTTCTAACGCGGGGATTAGCCGGGCTTCGATTTTACGAGGCTGACCATTGATTGTTGCATCCTCTTCGCGGGTGGATTGAATTTTTTTTAAATCCGAGTTTTATTGAAATAAAAGGAAGAAAAAAACAAGTGGTAAAAGTCGAGCTGTGGTGCAAGATGATAAGCAGTAATAACACGTCCGACGCCAGACGAAAATGGATTACCGTTCACTCACTCGGCATTGTTACAGCCAATTTGTTGACCGTCCGTCATTGTCGTGTATTCGACTTCTTTACATCTCTGACTCGAGGCCCGCTATCTCAGGGCAGGTATATAAGGCGTACTGTTATTACGAAACGTGCTAAATTATTGCTTGTCAAGAGAATCTCGAGAGATAGCGTAGGCTTAGAAAATCTGTTCCATTTTTTTTTCTAGCTTTGTTTCAGATATAACCAGTCATAAGAGCTGGTTTGATGCCATCAATCTCAAGCTATATAAGCTACTTGGATTTTAAAATAAAGTTTTAAGTCAATTTTTATAAACAGTTTAAATAAAAAGATGGTTTTTATTCCAAAATTATTTATCTAACTTCTAAACTAGAAGAATTTAAAGTACAAGCGTTTTATAAAGTTTTGAATTTGAGTTTTGGAAGTAGACTATGTACTACAGGCAAAAATTGATCACTAAAATTTAGGAAACTGACTACCATGATTTCACTTGTAAGTCTTGCATTTCTTTTAAATTCTAGTTGAAATTTCAAGCCAATTTTACTTGAATCTGATTTGAAATGAGAAACTTGGTATTGAATCACATCTTTTCAAAATGGATTTTTAAATAATTAAAAACTATCATTTCGAACTCTACCACTCAAAACAAACCTTTTATAATACTTTTTTCAGCTGGTACTCCTCTATTTTCATTTTCTTCTATGATTTAAAAACTCAAGAATTTTTCATTCTAAGCCTCAAAACAAAAAAAAAAAGGGGGGGGGGTAAAGAAAAAGTAGTAGTGGTAGCTCGGGATATCTTCGGTCGTAATGAAAGTTGTCGCAGCTAGCGAAAGTTAGCCGGGTTGAGGTCCACTCGTTCCTTCGCTAGCAGCACCAGGAGCACCGGCAGCGGAGATTTACGGTCGGCGTCGCGACGTCCGTCTTCACTCGGCGTGACGCCCTAAGGCAAAGTCCACCACCGCCACCCCCCCCCCCCCCCGAGCGCAACCGCACCGTGTCTGTACTCCTTGAGCCATTAGGCTTTCTCCTCGACTGCGCGACCGACTGAATTTAGGATGTTTGCGCTGCTTTTCGGAAACAGACCCTCTTACCACTACTACCCCCACGGAGGATCAACTTTTACTCTACTTGCTTTTTATCGTTTTTTAAGTATTTTCTCTAGAGCAAGTTTTTCTTTTTCGCGGCCCCGAAACTTTCCTTGCAGCTGGCGCTCCTGATTTTACCAAAATTGTTGTTACGGCTTCCAAACTTTTTGCTTTGTCTCGCTGTGCCCGATAAACTACGCTGTTTGGGGTTTTTCTGCGAGTTTTTAAAAGATTAACTTCAAAATTATTAGACGTTTTGACAGTGAACTTTAAATTCCCGGTTAAAACTAATTACCGTGTTAACTTGATGTGGCTCAGATGATAGTGTCCTTGAATTGAAACCACGTAGCTTCGTGTTCGATCCCCGCTCTTGGAGTATTTGAACAATGAATGATTTTTTTCATTGATTAATATTGAACGGAAAAAAAAAATTTGAGGCCATGCGCAGCCTTGTATGAATTTTTTTTTTTTTTTTTTTATTGAATCTAAATATTTTTTAAATCTGTAAACTTTTTATTTATTTTTGTTATTTTTAAAACCTCCTGATCCGAAAATAGAAAAATATTTGTAGACCCTGTACGAAAAAGTCAAAATTTAAATCTCGTAAAGTTTTTATAGCTACGTTTGAAAAATTCAACTCCTTTGACCCTTGGCATCCACTCGACGCTCCCCCGCGCAAAGTGCGCAACAACAACGCGTTCGTCAATCGTCCTTGAAAATCCGCGAGAAAATCGTAGAAAAAGAAGTAAAAAAAAAAAAGTGGCATCTCTGGGAAGGAAGAGACTCGGGGCTGTCAGTGGCTGTCTGAATGGCGCGGTATGACATACGCATGTATGCAGACTCGAGTCTCGCTCTCCCTCGAGAGACTAGCGCGAGCGCGCCCGCTAAAACGTTTTTGCGATTCCACGCCTGGGCGTTGGGAATAAGTGTGGGCTCTCGACGTGTGGGTTTTTCGTAATACAACTTGACGCTTTGAATAGAGAAGTTTTAATCGAGCCTGAGTGGCTTTGCTTGATTCATTTGGGTATTGTTTATCGTTTGTAAATTGAAACTAACTTAAAGAATTTTAGAAAATTTTTCGTTGTTTAACGTCGCTTATGCCCCGTCTACACTGGCGGTTCAACCGCATCCCGGTTTAACTTTGTTTAAAGAATTTTGCAATGTTGCCATTGAAATCGAAGTTCAAGATGCAAACATCTTAATTCTATAAATAATTTCCTATTTTTAATGTACAAATTAATCATTTAATCCAACGGCAATATTGCAAAATTCTACTCATACGATTTATTTTACTTGGTAAAAATTTTAATCTCGACATATGTTTTGTTTTTATTTAGTGTAAAATATTTATCTAAATTTGAAATCCGGGATTTTTCTTCTTCAGATTGCTCAACTTTATTTAATCAAATATTGAAAAGTTCAAAATTAATAACTCGAGTTTTATTTCAAGTTTCATGATAAAAGCAGACTTGATTATTAGCGTATTTATTAAAAATTTATACTGTCCTTGTTTTATTTAACCCAAAATTAATTATATTCCATGAAAAATACAAAAATTTTCAATAAAAAAAAAAGGTTTGATGCCACAGTCATAAGAACAGCACGCTTGACACCTCCTACAGGAAAGGCTTGACAGCAGAAACGCACGCGTCAAGCTCTCTCCGGTCGGTAATTAAAAATGACCGCAAGCAGTCCGACAAAAATGCGCAGGAGGGGGGGTACGACTAATGAAAAATCTCGTCGCAGCTCATTCGCGCATGTGTGCAGGGGTGACGGGCCTTTTAAAGGCTGCCTTTTCGATTGGTATTCATAAGGGAATCCCATGTGTAATTCACGTGGCTGAAATTATTTTTTTTCCCCATTTTCCCCATTATTATTTCGAACAAAGGTGTGAGAGTCCTTGCTCCAAAATCTTCACACGAGTTCTTACAATTTAAAAATTTCTTTGTCCGGGGAAAAATGAGGAATTACTACTGCTCGTGGATCGATATATTTTAATTAAACGTAATTTCCTGGCGCGGGAATCGCGGAAGAGCGCGTGACGTTTTTTTCATCGACTGGATTTTTCAAACCCCCCCGGGGGTGGTGCACGGTAGGTGACGTCATTAGCAATTCCGATCTCGTTGCGGCGAGCGGAAATTATGTCCAGCGAGTCGGTCTCAATATCCTCCCTTCTTGGGTGCTCTATATAAAATGCTTTCGTCGTCGTCGTCGTGGTTGATGTAATTTTTTCTCTCTCGGAGCCCGGCGCGCGAGAGCTTATTTTTTCCATGATTTACGCAGCTGACGGAATAGAAAAGCGGGGACTTTGAAGTAGCGATAAAAATACAAATAACAATAAAGTTAGTTTTGCATTTATACCCGCCGCGTGGTAGAACCAATGGCGAACGCGTATGATTTTTGATAAAAAATAAAGAGAAAAATAAATTATAACATCGCAGGAGAGAAAATATACAGCTCGTAATAAATCTCTCCACAAAGTCACCTTGTTTTTCCACAAAGCCGCTTTATTATTTGATAAAATAAGAAGCGACGCGACGGAAGTCAATTCTGGCCCGATAACCGGGGTAAACATCCAAAATTCGGGTGGGCCCTACTCGGGGGGTAAATATTTGAGGGCGAAATCTTGGCTGCTGGGTTACTTTACGAGTGCCGGGGAGATTTACAATGGACTTCCGGAGTGGTGCACCCGGGTAAATCCTTATCACCGAGGACACGAGCCGACTGCTTCCGGTCGCGCGGCCGGCCGCTTGCACACGCGACAGAGCCCCCCGATTTTCGGGGATTTTTCGTCCTACCTGTTTGATACGTGCATTAAACGATAACGGGCTTGGGGCTTGGTTGTAAAGTAGGATAATTTTGGTTTACGAAGCTAAATCCTGTAGAGCTGATGGTGGACAAACTTTTAATTTACGATGAGATTTTACTGAAATTTTTTAAAGTGGAACCGAAAGTTTTTAACTAAAGGAAATTAATAATTTTGATATCGCTGGAATAATTTATACGAATAAAAAATTCATTGTTGAGAAGACCTTACCTAGTTATACCTGATTTTTTTAATCAATAATGCTATCATGATTGTCTGTACAGTTCACGCGTTTGAGTTGCTGACTTGGTTACAGAAAGTTCTTAGGTTCGAGTCCCACCTAGTATCTACAACAACCAAGTAATTGACATTACTGTTACATGACAAAAAAAAAAATTTCAATACATTTTAAAAGTGTTTTTATCTTTTTTTTAGCTTTTTAGCTAAGATTGATAGAAATTTTTTTTTTTTGAATTTACTTACAGAGTAGAATTTTGTTTTGTGCCATTTCCCGTAAAAAAATATATTGACATATTTAAAATCTTACAATTTATATGAAAAAATGAACTAAGTGAGCAATTTGCACGGGAAAAAGAAATGTTTAAAAATTAATTTCACTGAAAAAGCACCATTTCAATTAATCACATGAATGATTTTTAAACATTTATGACATCCAGAATCACGTTCTTAACCT